>CAWUFW010008439.1:0-600000 GCA_963921515.1 Calotriton arnoldi | reverse complement strand
TGAATGAATGAATGTATGATATGCGGTGTCATGGGCCCCACCGACATAAGGTTTAATAGACAATAGGTTGCATAAATGTTTTACCTGGATTCGTGTCCTATGGAGAAATTTATATTAGCCGCGCTGGATCAGTAGCTCCTAATTTGTTTTTGCACAGTCCTCATTAGCTGTTGAGTAAACATATGCCATAGCCTAAGTAAACTGGGTCTTTAACTCTTTCCTACACTGTGAACTCTATTGCTTAGTGATCATCTGGTAATGGGTGCAGTCTGATTTCCTTATTTTATTACATGTAGTCTAAAAATGGTTGTGGTAATGGTATCATATTTTGTTATTCATGCCTCTGGTAGAAAGTCAGTATCATGAATAACTGGATTGAAACCCAGTAACCCACTGCTCTGATGTAGCAACAGTTGTTAACAAAAGCTGTTACCCACTGCTGCTACGTCATAAAGGGATCTCAAACTTCTCTGGCTGGGCTCTGTGAAAGCCTGTTAGAGCAGCACTGGAAAGCAGGAAGTACAGCTTCAGAAGGGAGAGAATGTGGAGACAGTGGTTGGGGTGGGTGTCAGGAGACCAGGCATTTTTTATTTTTTCATATTGAGGACAGCGTGAAGAAGCCATGTTATGTATGACTCTCCATTGCTCCTCTGTGGCAGTTGAAAGCAAAGGCAGATGATTTTAGAGGCCATGCATAACATATAAAATTATAGATCCTGTAACAGTAATTAAATAGGGATGTTTTTCATCAAAGGGTTCTGAGTGACATCAGATAGACAATGAGAGTGAAGCTCAGGTTGTCTATGATGTCATACAGAACCCCGAGGTGAGAAACATCTTGTAATAACTGTACCAATCAATACTTTTTATGTTATGTATGGCTCTCATAGGAAGCCTCTTTCGTTTGTACTGATGCAGCGCGTACAATAAAAACTATTTTCCTCCTAGGTCACTTATCGGTCATCCAGGGGCGACTTATATTTTCTCACATCCACATGACGATGGGGCCCATAACATCGCCTATCACACACACACACACACCTGGATTTCCTCTACACCTTTACGAAAATCTATACTCCTAGGAGAAAACATGAGAACTAAATGATAAACATAATTTATGTACCGCTGGAAAGAGCCGGGATACCTTATTACTTTAACCTATCGCTTTCTTAGTTATCTCTTAAGATATTCCTGCTCATTGTTTTGTCGATGGATCATCTAGTAAGAAATTAGTTTGTAGTGATTAAGACCAGCTAAATCACAATAACCAATTACTAGTGTCACAATCATTTAGTAAAATAACCACTGAGTCGTTTGATTAAGAATCTTAAATTTTATATAATTTTAAAAGCATGAGAAAGAATTTAGACTTTTTATTCAATTATTCATTCATTATTAATTCAAATATTTATTAAGCAAAATCAATTTTATTGCAGAAAGGAAATTTTGTCATGAAGCAAAACCCTAATTACCTGCCTATCTTTCCTAATTTAGCCTAAGGATTTCTAACCTAAGTTTAAAAATTAAAAATAACCTTATTCTCATACTCAACTGGAAAAATAAGACAGCAACAGAAACTTCAGCTCGTCAGCATCAGCTACCTGCAACCCGTCTCATCTAACAGTCTTTCAGCATCTCCCGCTCAGTAAATGGATCGATCTGGACCACCAAGCACTGGAAGCCACCAACTCCAACACCGACTCTGACTGCGACTCTCCAACTCTGACCCCTCCCACTAAGAGTAGGCGCTCTTATACCCTAATTCTAACTTTGCTAACTAATTGTTGCAACATTAATAACGCGCTTTTCTTTCATTGGTCCATTCATTTCATCTATTCATTCTTAATCAAGTTCTCCCGGATCCAACTTGTTCTTTGGAATGTATATGTTCATTTCCTTTCTCACAGTTCAAGACATGTTTCCATCCGCTTCGATCAGTACATTTGTAACTTCTTTCGATACATTCGAGAACTCTGCAGGCATTGTCCTTTCTCTTAAAACGGTTTCCCACGGTTCCTTGCTGATCACCACGGCACACTATCAGTTCAATTAGGTCACATCAGCCTTGACCATTCTTGCATCCTAGCCTCTCAGCATCATCACGTGGTTAGCTTTTCTCCAACTTTTTCTCCCTTGTCACGCGTTTCCCCGCACATGCGCACTTCAATAACCGGCAGCCATTTTATATCGCCACTCGTTTATACTTAGAAGCACTAATTTGAAATAAACAAAACATAATTAAAATAGAGAAACATAGCCTTTTCGTTTCCCTCCCGTCATCTACGTACCCCAATTAGTTATTACCTAGCAGAAAGCAACATTTAAGCTATTCCTTACTTACCATCACTATTGTTTTTGCAACGACACGTTTATATTCTATGAAGCACAATCATGCATTTATTATTTATTTAGTACGCAATTATTTTTATGTTATAATTAGACACACAGACATTCGTTAATAAATTATTTAGCCCATGTACTTGCGTGTTACCCTTCCCTCACGTACATTGTTGATTAATACATTTAAACGAACATTTTATTAATTATTTATAAAAATTGTTACGGGTTAAAATATTTTATTTTCTCTGCTCCATCAACTCCCCCCTTTGGTAATTTTTAAATCACCACATAAAACCCAAGTTATACTTCTTTTTCAGGCAGCATATGTCTTTCATCCTTTTGCTTTTTGTTAGTTACACATCTGTTTCCATTTCATCTTGTCTTCTTGTCTCTTTATACATGCTTTCTTTCATTTTCTCTAACTCAATTTCACCCATTTCTCTCTCTCTCTCTTTCATTTGTAAATGACAGTATATCCTGCCTAGTCCAGGGAACATGCACATAACTACCACCTGGAGTTTCTCTCATAGGGTATTCTCTGGCAACAGGTTCTTTTTCAGTTATCATAAAAGCCAAAGAAGCTTTGTCTGTAGTTTTCTCATTCTTTTTCGTCCATCTAACTTTCCATCTGTCCACATCACCCCATTTTCTCAGTAAAACAATTAACTCTTTTATCTGTGTCAGCCTTCCTGCTGTGTTCAAGTTTTCTATATCTTTCTCACAAAAGTCTACTCTGTAGGGTTTCTGCAATGTTTTCACTTTCGCAAAATCTATTCCAATTTCACTTGCTATCTCTTCTAGTTTGTCATATAAATTTTTAGCTCTCCATGTAATACTTTTGCACAGAAACATTATTTCATCATCCTGGTAATTTTTTTAGCTTTTCTGTACCAATCGTCCCTAAAATTAATTCTTCCATGTCAATTTTTAACCTAATTACATCTAATGGTTTTTCTTCTGGTTCCTTTATTTTAAATGCCTTCATCCATTCATTTAATTCATCAGGAGTCGGACCTATGGGTGTATTATTTAGTTCTATCCAATTACCACTCTTTTCAGGAGTCTCTGTTGCAGATTCTGTTACCATATGCATTTTCCTACCATTACACTCATTCACAGTCAAATTTGTAGGTGGACTTGGTCTGTAAGTACTAGCCAAATTACTTGTACTTGCACTTGGTTCCATCCTTTCTTTTTCTCTCTGAAATTGTGAACTCATAGGAATCACTAAGGACCTTTCATCAATTTTCTGATTCTCAAAAACTGGTATTACTGGACCTATTGTTACAGGTACAGTCACAGCTTCCATGTTTTTAGTTAATTCCCTAATTTTCTCAGTCAGTTCTTTTGTTGTCCTTGCTAATTCACTTGCATTGTCACTTTCTACTCCTTCATTTTGTGAAGTTCTTATTTGATCTTGTGACCTATTTATTTCAATTCTTTTACCGGACTTTTATTTCGCACAGTCTCTATTAGCGGCGCATTTGGTGTCACCACTGTAGAACTCTGCTGATATGGAGGTGGATTTCTATTTAAAATATCTTCCAGCAATTCATCATCCGATTCACTCTCTTGCATATATTTCTCCCTCTCCATATGTTTCTTTTTCTCAGTACATTTTCTCTTAGTCTCTTCCTCAACTGTAAAAGCCGGAAACAAACCTCCTGTCATGTTAGCACATCTCCATCATTTTATTCTATCCTCATGATTTATTCCCCACATTCTTCCAGGCATAAACTCATGATCTCTTAAACCTCTGAATCTCTCTCGCTCATACATCTCATCCTCCCATTCCGTCAAGGCTTCAAACTGTGTTGGTCTAGGTCTAGGTTCTAGATTTGTCATCTTTTCTCGCAAATTTCGCAAAACCGCTACACTAAATGAACCATTCTCAGGGAAAGCTAATGCACCATCATTCTTCGTATACTTTGCCCAATTTTCCAACCATATGCATGTATGATATCCATATTTCAGCATCATATGTGAAGCTGCTGATTTCGGCGGAGGAATTACTTGTCCCTCTCTAGTCACAACCTTTTTGTCTTTCTTAAAGAAATTCTTAATTTTTGTCGTCCATGACGTTCTCTCCCTTTCATACTCGTAATACGGCATGTTTTCGATTGGTTTCTCTCTTCAAACCAGCACTGTTCCGTCTACGGAACTTCAACCAATTACAGCGCGAATCACACTAACGCACCAATCAGAACAATTCCCTTCGTCCGCGGACCAACCAATCCTAGCGCGGCACTTTTCTACGTCACTCTTGACTCTGTGTTCACGTGACTAGCGCACTATCCAATCCCAGCGCGGCACTGTCGATGTCACTCCTGCTCTTTTACCCCTCCTTTACAAAAATTATCGGCAAATTTTCTTTTCACTGTTTCTTCGTTAGTTACAACAATTAAAACAATTCCATAGTCTGATTCGCTAAACAAAAGTGACAGCTTTGTCCATTTACACAAGAATCCTGTATTTCCAGTAGGCAGCGCTTACCTCTACCCTACCACAGAATTATTAACTCTCGCCGATAAAGTAGCACTTCCCTCTACCTTACCCTTCTTTCAAGCAAACAATTAACTCGTTTCTCTGGGGATAAGACACATGTGGAGACTAGGCTCCTGAGAATTAAGGCCAAAGTTTCACAAGAAAACGTGATTTGCTATCTCAGTTACACACCTTTCGTACAGAAAATCCCTAACATAACACAACCTGTGTTATTACCAAAATGAATTCAGACCATGTACCAAATTCCATGTGACTTCTCTTGCCACACGTGTTCCACTTCCTACATCCCAGAAGCGTGAAAACTCACATATAACATAACGCGACTCAACATATATTGTTAGTCATCAAAAAAAAAAAAAATCAATAATCAATAATCACTAAACTAATCTATAGAAACCATAACTCTGCTACCAAGAAATCTGATGCAGCGCGTACAATAAAAACTATTTTCCTCCTAGGTCACTTATCGGTCATCCAGGGGCGACTTATATTTTCTCACATCCACATGACGATGGGGCCCATAACATCGCCTATCACACACACACACACACCTGGATTTCCTCTACACCTTTACGAAAATCTATACTCCTAGGAGAAAACATGGGAACTAAATGATAAACATCATTTATGTACCGCTGGAAAGAGCCGGGATACCTTATTACTTTAACCTATCGCTTTCTTAGTTATTTCTTAAGATATTCCTGCTCATTGTTTTGTCGATGGATCATCTAGTAAGAAATTCGTTTGTAGTGATTAAGACCAGCTAAATCACAATAACCAATTACTAGTGTCACAATCATTTAGTAAAATAACCACTGAGTCGTTTGATTAAGAATCTTAAATTTTATATAATTTTAAAAGCATGAGAAAGAATTTAGACTTTTTATTCAATTATTCATTCATTATTAATTCAAATATTTATTAAGCAAAATCAATTTTATTGCAGAAAGGAAATTTTGTCATGAAGCAAAACCCTAATTACCTGCCTATCTTTCCTAATTTAGCCTAAGGATTTCTAACCTAAGTTTAAAAATTAAAAATAACCTGATTCTCATACTCAACTGGAAAAATAAGACAGCAACAGAAACTTCAGCTCGTCAGCATCAGCTACCTGCAACCCGTCTCATCTAACAGTCTTTCAGCATCTCCCGCTCAGTAAATGGATCGATCTGGACCACCAAGCACTGGAAGCCACCAACTCCAACACCGACTCTGACTGCGACTCTCCAACTCTGACCCCTCCCACTAAGAGTAGGCCCTCTTATACCCTAATTCTAACTTTGCTAACTAATTGTTGCAACATTAATAACGCGCTTTTCTTTCATTGGTCCATTCATTTCATCTATTCATTCTTAATCAAGTTCTCCCGGATCCAACTTGTTCTTTGGAATGTATATGTTCATTTCCTTTCTCACAGTTCAAGACATGTTTCCATCCGCTTCGATCAGTACATTTGTAACTTCTTTCGATACATTCGAGAACTCTGCAGGCATTGTCCTTTCTCTTAAAACGGTTTCCCACGGTTCCTTGCTGATCACCACGGCACACTATCAGTTCAATTAGGTCACATCAGCCTTGACCATTCTTGCATCCTAGCCTCTCAGCATCATCACGTGGTTAGCTTTTCTCCAACTTTTTCTCCCTTGTCACGCGTTTCCCCGCACATGCGCACTTCAATAACCGGCAGCCATTTTATATCGCCACTCGTTTATACTTAGAAGCACTAATTTGAAATAAACAAAACATAATTAAAATAGAGAAACATAGCCTTTTCGTTTCCCTCCCGTCATCTACGTACCCCAATTAGTTATTACCTAGCAGAAAGCAACATTTAAGCTGTTCCTTACTTACCATCACTATTGTTTTTGCAACGACACGTTTATATTCTATGAAGCACAATCATGCATTTATTATTTATTTAGTACGCAATTATTTTTATGTTATAATTAGACACACAGACATTCGTTAATAGATTATTTAGCCCATGTACTTGCGTGTTACCCTTCCCTCACGTACATTGTTGATTAATACATTTAAACGAACATTTTATTAATTATTTATAAAAATTGTTAGGGGTTAACATTTTTTATTTTCTCTGCTCCATCAGTACCATAGTCTAAATCTGGTAACCTAATGCTATAATGTAGCAACAGTTGATAACCAAACCCATTACCCTCTGTTGCTACATCATAAAGGCCTTCCAGCCAGGCTCCCAGGGCTCTCTGAGAACCTGCCAGTGTAACACTGCTTGTCTGTTTTGACTGAAAGCAGAAAGCCCAGTTATAGGAGGTGGGCAGGAAATAGAGAGGACTGGTTAAGGATGGCAGATAAGGTATTTATTTTTCACATTTGGGTCAGGGAGGAGCAGCCATGTTATGTATGACTCCCCCATACTTAACATGGCCAACTGGATAAACAGCAACTACCTCAAACTGAATTCGGATAAAACCGAAATTGTCACTACTAAAAGTAAGATTGACTACTGGACAGAATAGTTTTGGCCCTCCAAGATGGGAATGTCCACAATCCCTAAGAAATCAGTAAGGAGCCTCGCAGTGATTATTGATGACGATCGATTTATGAAGCCTCAAATTGGAGCAGTAATCTCTGCATCCTTCTTCATGCTCCAGCGAATTAGGAAGATAGCTTGATTTCTATCCCAAGAGGCTCTCTTTCATGATGGTATCGCACTTGTCATCTCAAGGTTAGGTTACACTAATTCCTTATATGCTGTGCTTCCCAAATGCCTCGTCAATAGGCTACAAATTGTTCAGAATCAAGCAGCCAGACTTATATATAAAAAAAACAATCAGTGACACATCACCCCCATGATGAAAAATCTTCATTGGCTACTGGTTGCACAATGAACACTATTCAAAACTGGCTGCATCATCTTTAAAACACTCAACAAAAAAAGTCCAGCTTTGATTGCCTCTTGCATTCAGAAGTACACCCCAGCCATACTCTGCGCTCCACATACCTGAATTACCTGTAGGTACCCACATTTAAAAAGAAGAGGAATGGCAGAGCCAGATCCTTTGTCACTGCGCCTAACATCTGGAACACTTTTCCCTCAGAAATCAGATCTGTCATTTGCCATCGAAATTCAGGAAACTGCTGAAAAGCTGGTTATTCCTCCAAGCATACAACTAAACCTTGGCTACAGCTTCTTACCGTGCCTACCCCAATTCAGCACCATTGAACCATTTTGGTGTACGTGTGCTCTAAAAATATCGCTAACGTAGCATAACATAACATAAAATGTGTTTAAAAGTGATTTTGGGGAATTTTTTTATCTTGGGGCTCTGAGTGACATCATAGACAACTCGAGTTTTGCTCTCATCTATTTGACATCACTCAGAATCCCTCGGCGAAAAATATCCCTGTAATTCGCTGTTGCCCATCATTAATTCTATATATAATAGACCCTTACCCATGCTTCAGAACAGTAACGACATGCGCTACATATGCTTAAGTAATCAAGGTGCAAATAATTGCCTATAAAAAACTTCAACATTTTCAGTTTTTGTATATTGTTATGTCGTGTTAAAATCCAGTTATTGTGCTCACAATATAATTACTTAAGAATATCTAGTAGAATATAATTTTAGTAATGTTTGATGATCCAGCTACACTAAAAAATATGTCAAAGGGGAAAATGAAAACAGTAGTCCTTCAATTGAATTTGTTGTATAGACAGAAAAATGTACTTATGGCCAGGTACTATGGTGGGTTGACGGATGCATTTCAGAACGTTGATCAGAAAATGCATTTCTTTGACTTACGCGTTATGGCCTCTTGCCATTCAAGAATTGAAATCCGAGGCCAACCTGGAAGACAGCTTCGATCAAGGGGATTTTGACCTCAAACGCCAATTACATTATTTGGTAGAAGAATGATATTTTTAGTGCTGAATGTTTACTAGCAAGAGAGCCTGCAGGTTAACCACTGACTCATTATTCTAAACGGTTCATCACTATGAGCATGGTGGTCCTGCGTAAGAAGCTGGGCATTCGGCACAACATGATGGATATGATGGGTAAACTTTGCCTTTGCCGTTTATTGTGAGCCAATAGGTGGCATTTTCAATGTACACACTTTTTTCACACGATTGAAAGGCAGCAAAGGCTTTGCTGTGATTGAAAGTATGATAAATTGGCCAATAAAACGAAGCAAACATCATGAAAATTATAGGGCTAATTTGCAGGGATGTATGATTAATGCCTCACCCTACATCCGTCCTTGGTTTAAAACCGCCTTTGTGAGATAGCCTCGAGTTATTGAAACATTGCTAAAGCCTCGATGCCACTGCATTTCCCAAGAGCAAGATCGGTGCTCGATGGATCACGTTCTTGTATGTCTAGTTTACTTTTTATCAGTCTCCTTAGATATGTGATGTTCTGCTTCATAAGAGTATTAGGAGATGTGTCGTAATGGCTGCCCCAAGCTTCGCCACTTGTGAGTCATGGCCTATTTGCACAATAAATCATGGTAATAAATAGCATATTAGATTTGTCACATGTATATATATAAATATCAAAACAATACCCTTTCAGGCATAGAGTGACGTATGAATTATGCAAAAAAAGAAGTAGAGAACTCTGGGTAGTTCTCAAGCTTAGGTGGAAAGCAGCCTGGAGTGGTAAATGGCTTTTGTCATTTCACAGCTCGGCAGGGACAGCACTGTGCTAGTCCTATGCTTAAAGACTTTGCTGTAGAAATGACAATAAGACTTTAGGCCAGATGTATCAAGCCTTTTTCCCGTTCGCAAGCGGGCCGATTCTCAGAATCGGCCCGTTTGCGAACGGGAAAAAGCCTTTTGGGATGTATCATCCCAAAAGGCCATCGCAAGATAAGGAATCTCAAAATTTGCGATTCCCTATTTTGCGAATGCATTTAAGGAATCACAAATTGCGATTCCTTAAATGCAATTCTGGAAGCACCGAAATTTTGCGATTTGGCCTTAAGGAATCGCAAATTACCACCAACTTTAAGTTGGTGGTAATTTGCGATTCCCTAGAAAAATGCACTGTTTTGCATTTTTCAAAGTGCCATGTGGCGCACATACATGCCCTTAGGGCATGTATGCGCACCACATGTGCACGCATGCATATTTCAGGGGTGCAACAGGGTGTCCTTTTGGCACCCTTGAAATGGCATTCGCAATTTGCGAGTACCTATTGGGTACTCGCAAATTGCGAATGTCTTCCCATTCATTCCTATGGGCCTAGAGGCCTAGAGGCCTATAGGAATGAATGAGAAGGTATTCCTTAATTGTGAATAGCAATTAGCGATTCGCAATTAAGGAATACGTAGGAATCGCAATTATTATTGCAAAACCTACATACATTGCATTTTGCGAGTCCTTAATAGCGAAACGGTAAAATTCGCTATTAAGGACTCGCAAAATACAATGATGATACACCTCTGCCCCAATGTCCCTTTCTATCTCGGTGTGGATGGCACTGTGCTAATCCTATGCTTAAAGACTTTGATAGAAAAGCAGACATTTGAGGTGAGCAGATCTAGAGTGTCGCTGGTGTTGAGTGCTCTATACTGGAGCTGCTTTCCACCTAAACTTGAGAACTACCCAGAGTTCTCTACTTCTTTTTTTAGCATAATTTATGTGTCACTCTATGCCTGAAAGGGTATTGTTTTGACTTATACTGGGTGCTCCCTCGTGTCTGGACAAAGCTATACCTCTCTGAAGAGCTCTAATTAGAGCGAAACACTGTGTCAGGGGTTGCTTTTATTCATTTCAGGTTGGCTTGGTTGGTATTTTATCAATTCAAAGCTATAATACTGTGCCTGGAGTGGTAAATGGCTTTTGTCATTTCACAGCTCAGCAGGTACAGCACTGTGCTAGTCCTATGCTTAAAGACTTTGCTGTAGAAATGCCAAAAGACTTTGTCCCTTTCTATCTCGGCGTGGATGGCACTGTGCTAATCCTATGCTTAAAGACTTTGATAGAAAAGCAGACATTTGAGGTGAGCAGATCTAGAGTGTCGCTGGTGTTGAGAGTGCTCTATACTGGAGCTGCTTTCCACCTAAATTTGAGAAATAACCAGAGTTCTCTAGTTTTTTTGGTATATATATATATATATATCGCTGACTTCGTCTTTAACTTCCCATTCCAAGGACAGACGAACACGGACCCAAAGTTCCTTGTGCATAAAGTTTTATTTGCCCTGCATCTCCACCAACATAACGCGTTTCAGCCCCACCTGGGCCTTGATCACATGATGCGTTGCGATTGTTACCACCCCTATTTAAAGTGCCAGTGCATTAGTGACGTATAAACCATATGACCACTCTATAAACATGGAAGAGGTATTCAAAGAGGTATGTATACCAATGGACAGCGTCAGACCTAACATATTAAATGTGCAAAAAGGCATAATTTGATTTACAAAAATACATGAATTTTAAAATATGGCTTTGAATAAATATATACATAAAATATATATATATACACATATAAAAAAACTCACAATTAGTGTGACTTCTATTCAAATACACTCATAAAAAGACATGTACCATGTTGTTTTCTAGCAAATCCGTATTAGGTTTAACATTGTAATATTGTTCTGTGTAAGACCTATACCTCTACACATACATATGAAAAACCTACTCATATATTCTAAAAATAGAAAATAGAAAAATAATGAGCCTTTGATGTTAAAATTCAAGCACATGAAACCAAGGAATTAACTGAAATCATTCTTAAAATATTGATTCTAGACATCCTCTTTGTGCAAAGAACGCAATGTGCAAACACTAAAGCCCAAGTGGGCAGAATACATATTGCATGTAAAGCTAGTCAAGTTGAAAAAAGTGCTATGAGTGATATGTAAAGTGCCACCACTTGAACCCTAAGGTTCCGATAAAGTGCTGTGTGCCTTAAAAATGTACAATTATTATTAAATAATTCTTTTAGAATAAAAACAAGAAAATACAGTATGATTCAATAATGAAGGAAAATTACAAGAAACACTGTTGCCATCTGTGCTGTTGCATCAAGATAACGACAAACACTAATGCTGATGTTAAACAGGCAACAGGAAAAAAGACATGAGACAGAGATCTAGATAAAAATCCTACGAATCTTCACAACATTTTCAAAACTAATGGTTCGCTCAGGTCAGCTCCTGTCTTGAAAGTTTTGGGGTGATTCGTCGAGCCAGGGCCGAGAAAAAGGGGGGGTCCCTAAACGCGTTTTCTCCATGTTAATTTCCATAGGAAACTTTAGACAAAGCTGAACGGAATTACACCAAATTTGGCAAAAAGGTAGGTCTTTGTTAAGAAAGCGTTCTTTTTTAAATGGTGTAAATCCGTTCAGTGGTTCCTAAGAAATTCAAAAATAAAAAAATATTGATATTTGGTGACCACGGTGGATCAGTGAACACTCCCGATCACGAGCTTCATTTTGATTGGCTGTCAACACTCCAAACCAAGAAGTGTTGGCAGCCATCTTGTGACTCAGTAGAACCGAGTCACAAGAAAAAAGGTTAAAACTGAAGAAAAGGGGGCAGGGTAGAAACACCCTGACCCCTAGGCCTGTCCACAGGGACCCCAGGGCCAAAAAAAGCATTTTTGTAAAAAAAATTAGGCGGGATTCGCGCAAAGTTCGTGAATCCTGCCAATTTATTATTTTTTTAAAACGAAGTGCGGTCTCCCACGCTTTGTTTTCTAGAAGACCCTGGGTGGGTCAGGTCCCGGGGGCAATCCTTAATTATGTTGCAGGGGCCCACGGGCGCCCCTCCAAGCCCCGGGGACCGCCACCTCCCTGGGGCTTCAATTTAAATAAAGAAGTGTGGGGGGCACCTGCCCCCCCAAACTGCCCTGGGGACCACCACCTCCCTGGGGCATTCAGTAAATGAAATACGGGGTTCCATAGCGGACACCTGGCCCCGAGGACCACCACCTCCCCAGGGCTTTAGAAACTGTTGGAGGGGGGCCGTGCAGCCCCCCTCGTGGAGCCCTCCTTGGCCTGGGGACCGCCACCCCCCAGGGCTGGCTCCAGCAATATCCTGGGGTGCCCACCCCCGGGACATTGTAGTTTGCAATGGCAAGGTGGGAGCACGGCTCCCGCCCTGTCATTGCAAACTCTGCTTTGCTTCATGGAGGTGAGAGCAGGAAACCTGCTCTCGCTTCCATGAAGCAAAGCAGAATTGCTTTTGGACAAGGACAAGGACAAGGGGAGCTGCATGTCAGCAGCTCCCCTTGTCCTGCACTGCTGGTGGGGCGATGAGGTCCTCTTGTGTCCTGAGGACCTCAGGACTAAAGTGGACTTCATCCCCCGAGCAGCAGTGCGCCAGGAGGCGTGTTTGCAAAGTGGTGTAAAAAGGGGGCGTGGCCTAGGACCACTTTCAGCAATCCAGCTGTGTGGGGCTTACTAGAGATAACAGGAGGGCTAGTTCGCCCCCAGGGACCCTCAGGAGGCAAGGGGACTTCATCCCCTAACCAAGAGCGTGCCAAGAGGCACGTTTGTAGAGTGGTGGAGAAAGGGGCGTGGCCTGTGTCCACCTCTCAGCAATCCCACTATCTGGGGCTTACTGGAGGTATCAGGTAGGATAGTTGGCCCTTAAGGTCCCCCAGCAGCGAAGGGGACTTTAATCGCCATCGAAGAGCACGCCAGGGTGTGTGTTTGCAGACTGGTGGTCGATGGGGGCATGGCCTGCTATGAGAACTTACCAATGATGCTGTGTGGGACTTAGTGGACGTAATAGGAGGGGTAGTTGGCCCCCAAGATCTTCAGAGGCCCCCCTTTCTCCACCACTCTGCAAACGCGCCTCCTGGCACACTACGGGTCGGGGATGAAGTCCACTTTACTCCTGAGGGACTTTGGGGGCCAAGAAGCCCTCCTGGTATCTCCTGTAAGTCAGACGCAGCAGAATTCCTGAGCACTGGTTGGAGGCCCAGCCCCCTTTCTCCACCACTCTGCAAACGAGACTACCAGTTAAAGAAGCATTTGTAATGTAATAGGTCTCGCATTTGCAAGAGTTAGAGCTATTGGCGTTGTAAATGTAAAAGTTTTTTACTAATGTTTTTGGAGTGGAGTGGATGTAGGTTGTGTGTAGTGGAATTATGTGGTATGTTGTGCAGTTAAATTATGTGGATAGAAAGTATGTGGTAATTAGTGTATAGGAATTATGTAGAGTGAGATTATGTGTCATGGAGAGTAATTATGTGATATGGTAGTCTGTGTTGTGGAGTGGTAACTTCAGGTTTAGTCTTCCTCATTTCCATAGAAGCTAAACTATAAACTCAATGAGACAAAAAACAGAAGGAACCACTGAGGAGCACTTCTGGACCTAGTCAGAGGTATCAGCAGGGCAACTGGAACTATGCGACTGTTTGACTGCACCGACTTTTGCACAATTATACATTTTCCGCATATGCCACATAATCCATCATCTACTGCATAATCTGCAGATTTGAACAAAAAAAAACTTGTTTCTAGCTCAAACGGCTCAAACGTTAACAAAATTGCAGCGACAAGTGTTACAGCATGGTGGAAGGCCCTCTGCAAACCTAGATTGGTCACCTGTTACTTATTGCTAAATGTGGGTGTTAAATTGGTACTAATGGTGTGCAAACCACTCTTGCTTCTTTCTGCGCCTCTCTTACCTTTTGCTGCATTTCTGTTGCTTCTTTCTGGGCCTTTGTTTCTTTTTCTGCACTAGTCTTGCCTCTTTCTGCACATCTCTTCCACTTTCTGCACCTCACTTGCTTCTTTCTGCACCCTTCTTGCCTCTGTCTGCACCCTTCTTCCCTCTTTCTGCACCACTCTTGCCTCTTTCTGCATCCCTGTTCCCTCTTTCTGCACCTCTTCTGCCTGTTTCTGCACCTCTCTTGCCTCTTTCTGCACTTCTCTTGCCTCTTTCTGCACCTCTGTTGCTTCTTTCTGCAACTCTCTTGCCTCTTTCTGCACTTCTCTTGCCTCTTCTGCACCTCTGTTGCTTCTTTCTGGACTTCTCTTGCCTCTTTCTGCACCTCTTTTGCTTCTTTCTGCACCCCTCTTGCCTCTTTCTGCACCCTTCTTCCCTCTTTGTGCAACTCTCTTGCCTCTTTCTGCACCTCTCTTTCCTCTTTCTGCACCCCTCTTGCCTCTTTGTGCACCTCTGTTCCTTCTTTCTTCACTTCTTTTGTTTCTTTATGCACCTCTCTTGCTTCTTTCTGCAACCTTGTGCCTCTTTCTGCACCCTTCTTCCCTCTTTCTGCACCTCTATTGCCTCTTTCTGCACCCCTGTTCCCTCTTTCTGTACCTCTTTTGCCTGTTTCTGAAACTCTCTTGCCTCTTTCTGCACTTTTCTTCCCTCTTTCTGCACCTCTGTTGCTTTCTTCTGTTCTTCTCTTGCCTCTTTCTGCACCTCTGTTGCTTCTTTCTGCACTTCTCTTGCCTCTTTCTGCACCCCTCTTGCCTCTTTCTGAACCTCTGTTGCTTGTTTCTGTACTTCT
Source organism: Calotriton arnoldi (assembly GCA_963921515.1). Classification (NCBI taxonomy): domain Eukaryota; kingdom Metazoa; phylum Chordata; class Amphibia; order Caudata; family Salamandridae; genus Calotriton; species Calotriton arnoldi. Next base: position 584,694 of record CAWUFW010008439.1, on the reverse strand, counting down.
CTTGCTTCTTTCTGCACCTCTCTTGCTTCTTTCTACACCCCTCTTGCTTCTTTCTGCATCCTTCTTCCCTCTTTCTGCACCTCTCTTGCCTCTTTCTGCACCCTTGTTCCCTCTTTCTGTACCTCTTTTGCCTGTTTCTGCAACTCTCTTGCCTCTTTCTGCACATTTCTTGCCTCTTTCTGCACCTCTGTTGCTTCCTTCTGTACTTCTCTTGCCTCTTTCTGCACATGTGTTGCTTCTTTCTGCACTCCTCTTGCCTCTTTCTGCACCCCTCTTGCCTCTTTCTGCACCTCTGTTGCCTGTTTCTGCACTTCTCTTGCTTCTTTCTTCACCACTCTTGCTTCTTTCTGCACCCCGCTTGCCTCTTTTGGCACCCTTCTTCCCTTTTTCTGCACCTTTCTTGCCTCTTTCTGCACCCCTGTGCCCTCTTTCTGCACCTCCTTTGCCTGTTTCTGCAACTCTCTTGCCTCTTTCTGCACTATTTTTTGCCTCTTTCTGCACCTCTCTTGCTTCTTTCTGCACCCCACTTGCCTCTTTCTGCACCCTTCTTCCTCTTTCTGCAACTTTCTTTCCTCTTTCTGCACCCCTGTTCCCTCTTTCTGTACCTCTTTTGCTTGTTTTTGCAACTCTCTTGCCTCTTTCTGCATATTTCTTGCCTCTTTCTGCACCTCTGTTGCTTCCTTCTGTACTTCTCTCACCTCTTTCTGCACCTCTCTGGCTTCTTTCTGCATCCCACTTGCCTCTTTCTGCACCCTTCTTCCCTCTTTCTGCACCTCTCTTGCCTCTTTCTGCACCCTGTTCCCTCTTTCTGTACCTCTTTTGCCTGTTTCTGCAACTCTCTTACCTCTTTCTGCACATTTCTTGCCTCTTTCTGCACCTCTGTTGTTTCCTTCTGTACTTCTCTCACCTCTTTCTGCACCTCTGTTGATTCTTTCTGCACTTCTCTTGCCTTTTTCTGCACCCCTCTTGCCTCTTTCTGCACCTCTGTTGCTTGTTTCTACACCTCTCTTGCTTCTTTCTGCACCCCTCTTGCCTCTTTCTGCACCCTTCTTCCCTCTTTATGCACCTCTCTTGCCTCTTTCTGCACCCCTGTTCCCTCTTTCTGTACCTCTTTTGCCTGTTTCTGCAACTCTCTTGCCTCTTCCTGCACTTTTCTTGCCTCTTTCTGTACCTCTGTTGCTTCCTTCCGTACTTCTGTTGCCTCTTTCTGCACCTGTGTTGCTTCTTTCTGCACTCCTCTTGCCTCTTTCTGCACCTGTGTTGCTTCTTTCTGCACTCCTCTTGCCTCTTTCTGCACCCCTCTTGCCTCTTTCTGCACCTCTGTTGCTTGTTTCTGCACTTCTCTTGCTTCTTTCTTCACCTCTCTTGCTTCTTTCTGCACCCCGCTTGCCTCTTTTGGCACCCTTCTTCCCTCTTTCTGCAACTTTCTTTCCTCTTTCTGCACCCCTGTTCCCTCTTTCTGTACCTCTTTTGCTTGTTTTTGCAACTCTCTTGCCTCTTTCTGCATATTTCTTGCCTCTTTCTGCACCTCTGTTGCTTCCTTCTGTACTTCTCTCACCTCTTTCTGCACCTCTCTGGCTTCTTTCTGCATCCCACTTGCCTCTTTCTGCACCCTTCTTCCCTCTTTCTGCACCTCTCTTGCCTCTTTCTGCACCCTGTTCCCTCTTTCTGTACCTCTTTGCCTGTTTCTGCAACTCTCTTACCTCTTTCTGCACATTTCTTGCCTCTTTCTGCACCTCTGTTGTTTCCTTCTGTACTTCTCTCACCTCTTTCTGCACCTCTGTTGATTCTTTCTGCACTTCTCTTGCCTTTTTCTGCACCCCTCTTGCCTCTTTCTGCACCTCTGTTGCTTGTTTCTACACCTCTCTTGCTTCTTTCTGCACCCCTCTTGCCTCTTTCTGCACCCTTCTTCCTCTTTATGCACCTCTCTTGCCTCTTTCTGCACCCCTGTTCCCTCTTTCTGTACCTCTTTTGCCTGTTTCTGCAACTCTCTTGCCTCTTCCTGCACTTTTCTTGCCTCTTTCTGTACCTCTGTTGCTTCCTTCCGTACTTCTGTTGCCTCTTTCTGCACCTGTGTTGCTTCTTTCTGCACTCCTCTTGCCTCTTTCTGCACCTGTGTTGCTTCTTTCTGCACTCCTCTTGCCTCTTTCTGCACCCCTCTTGCCTCTTTCTGCACCTCTGTTGCTTGTTTCTGCACTTCTCTTGCTTCTTTCTGCACCTTTCTTGCCTCTTTCTGCACCCCTGTGCCCTCTTTCTGCACCTCCTTTGCCTGTTTCTGCAACTCTCTTGCCTCTTTCTGCACTATTTTTTGCCTCTTTCTGCACCTCTCTTGCTTCTTTCTGCACCCCACTTGCCTCTTTCTGCACCCTTCTTCCCTCTTTCTGCAACTCTCTTTCCTCTTTCTGCACCCCTGTTCCCTCTTTCTGTACCTCTTTTGCTTGTTTTTGCAACTCTCTTGCCTCTTTCTGCATATTTCTTGCCTCTTTCTGCACCTCTGTTGCTTCCTTCTGTACTTCTCTCACCTCTTTCTGCACCTCTCTGGCTTCTTTCTGCATCCCACTTGCCTCTTTCTGCACCCTTCTTCCCTCTTTCTGCACCTCTCTTGCCTCTTTCTGCACCCTGTTCGCTTCTTTCTGTACCTCTTTGCCTGTTTCTGCAACTCTCTTGCCTCTTTCTGCACATTTCTTGCCTCTTTCTGCACCTCTGTTGCTTCCTTCTGTACTTTTCTCACCTCTTTCTGCACCTCTGTTGATTCTTTCTGCACTTCTCTTGCCTTTTCTGCACCCTCTTGCCTCTTTCTGCACCTCTGTTGCTTGTTTCTACACCTCTTTTGCTTCTTTCTGCACCCCTCTTGCCTCTTTCTGCACCCTTCTTCCCTTTTTCTGCACCTTTCTTGCCTCTTTCTGCACCCCTGTGCCCTCTTTCTGCACCTCCTTTGCCTGTTTCTGCAACTCTCTTGCCTCTTTCTGCACTATTTTTTGCCTCTTTCTGCACCTCTCTTGCTTCTTTCTGCACCCCACTTGCCTCTTTCTGCACCCTTCTTCCCTCTTTCTGCAACTTTCTTTCCTCTTTCTGCACCCCTGTTCCCTCTTTCTGTACCTCTTTGCTTGTTTTTGCAACTCTCTTGCCTCTTTCTGCATATTTCTTGCCTCTTTCTGCACCTCTGTTGCTTCCTTCTGTACTTCTCTCACCTCTTTCTGCACCTCTCTGGCTTCTTTCTGCATCCCACTTGCCTCTTTCTGCACCCTTCTTCCCTCTTTCTGCACCTCTCTTGCCTCTTTCTGCACCCTGTTCCCTCTTTCTGTACCTCTTTGCCTGTTTCTGCAACTCTCTTACCTCTTTCTGCACATTTCTTGCCTCTTTCTGCACCTCTGTTGTTTCCTTCTGTACTTCTCTCACCTCTTTCTGCACCTCTGTTGATTCTTTCTGCACTTCTCTTGCCTTTTTCTGCACCCCTCTTGCCTCTTTCTGCACCTCTGTTGCTTGTTTCTACACCTCTCTTGCTTCTTTCTGCACCCCTCTTGCCTCTTTCTGCACCCTTCTTCCCTCTTTATGCACCTCTCTTGCCTCTTTCTGCACCCCTGTTCCCTCTTTCTGTACCTCTTTTGCCTGTTTCTGCAACTCTCTTGCCTCTTCCTGCACTTTTCTTGCCTCTTTCTGTACCTCTGTTGCTTCCTTCCGTACTTCTGTTGCCTCTTTCTGCACCTGTGTTGCTTCTTTCTGCACTCCTCTTGCCTCTTTCTGCACCTGTGTTGCTTCTTTCTGCACTCCTCTTGCCTCTTTCTGCACCCCTCTTGCCTCTTTCTGCACCTCTGTTGCTTGTTTCTGCACTTCTCTTGCTTCTTTCTTCACCTCTCTTGCTTCTTTCTGCACCCCGCTTGCCTCTTTTGGCACCCTTCTTCCCTTTTTCTGCACCTTTCTTGCCTCTTTCTGCACCCCTGTGCCCTCTTTCTGCACCTCCTTTGCCTGTTTCTGCAACTCTCTTGCCTCTTTCTGCACTATTTTTTGCCTCTTTCTGCACCTCTCTTGCTTCTTTCTGCACCCCACTTGCCTCTTTCTGCACCCTTCTTCCCTCTTTCTGCAACTCTCTTTCCTCTTTCTGCACCCCTGTTCCCTCTTTCTGTACCTCTTGTGCTTGTTTTTGCAACTCTCTTGCCTCTTTCTGCATATTTCTTGCCTCTTTCTGCACCTCTGTTGCTTCCTTCTGTACTTCTCTCACCTCTTTCTGCACCTCTCTGGCTTCTTTCTGCATCCCACTTGCCTCTTTCTGCACCCTTCTTCCCTCTTTCTGCACCTCTCTTGCCTCTTTCTGCACCCTGTTCGCTCTTTCTGTACCTCTTTTGCCTGTTTCTGCAACTCTCTTGCCTCTTTCTGCACATTTCTTGCCTCTTTCTGCACCTCTGTTGCTTCCTTCTGTACTTTTCTCACCTCTTTCTGCACCTCTGTTGATTCTTTCTGCACTTCTCTTGCCTTTTTCTGCACCCCTCTTGCCTCTTTCTGCACCTCTGTTGCTTGTTTCTACACCTCTCTTGCTTCTTTCTGCACCCCTCTTGCCTCTTTCTGCACCCTTCTTCCCTCTTTATGCACCTCTCTTGCCTCTTGCCTCTTTCTGCACCCCTGTTGCCTCTTTCTGCACCCCTGTTCCCTCTTTCTGTACCTCTTTTGCCTGTTTCTGCAACTCTCTTGCCTCTTCCTGCACTTTTCTTGCCTCTTTCTGTACATCTGTTGCTTCCTTCCGTACTTCTGTTGCCTCTTTCTGCACCTGTGTTGCTTCTTTCTGCACTCCTCTTGCCTCTTTCTACACCCCTCTTGCCTCTTTCTGCACCTCTGTTGCTTGTTTCTGCACTTCTCTTGCTTCTTTCTGCACCTCTCTTGCTTCTTTCTGCACCCCGTTTGCCTCTTTCTGCACCCTTGTTCCTTGTTTCTGCACCTCTCTTGCCTCTTTCTGCACCCCCTGTTCCCTCTTTCTGCACCTCTTTTGCCTGTTTCTGCAACTCTCTTGCCTCTTTCTGCACTTTTCTTGACTCTTTCTGCACCTCTGCTGCTTCCTTCTATATTTCTCTCACCTCTTCCTGCACCTCAGCTGCTTCTTTCTGCACTTATCTTGCCTCTTTCTGCACCCCTCTTGCCTCTTTCTGCACCTCTGTTGCTTGTTTCTGCACTTCCCTTGCTTATTTCTGCTACTCTCTTCCTTCTTTCTGCACCCCTCTTGCCTCTTTCTGCGCCCTTCTTCCCTCTTTGTGCACTTCATTTGCTTCTTTCTGCACTTATCTTGCCTCTTTCTGCACTCCTCTTGCCTCCTCCTGCACATCTGTTGTTTCTTTATGCACTCTTCCTGCTTCTTTCTGCAGCTCTTTTGCAAATGTCTTCACCCCTCTTGCCTCCTTCTGCACCTCTGTTGGTTCTTTCTGCACTGCTCTTGCTTCTTTCTGCTCATCTTTTGCCTGTTTCTGCAACTCTCTTCCCTCTTTTAGCACTTTTCTTGCCTCTTTCTGTACCTCTGTTGCTTCTTTCTGCACTTCTCCTGTCTCTTTCCGCACCCTTCTTGCCTCTTTCTGCTCCTCTGTTGCTTGTTTCTGTACTTCTCTTGCTTGTTTCTGCACCTCTCTTGCTTCCTTCTGCACCCTCTCTTGTCTCTCTCTCTTTCTGCACCCTTCTTCCCTCTTTTTGCTCCTCTCTTGCCTCTTTCTGTACCCCTCTTGCCTCTTTCTGCACCTCATTTGCTTCTTTCTGCACTTCTCTTGCCTCTTTCTACACCCCTCTTACCACCTTCTGCACCTCTGTTGTTTCTTTTTGCACTGTTTTTGCTTCTTTCTGCACCTCTCTTGCAAATTTCTGTACCCCTCTTGCCTCCTTCTGCACCTCTCTTACCTCTGTCTGCACCCCTCTTCCCTCTTTCTGCACCTCTTTTGCCTGTTTCTGCAACTTTGGTGCCTCTTTCTGCACCCCTGTTGCTTCCTTCTGTACTTCTCTTACCTCTTTCTGCACCAATGTTGCTTCTTTCTGCACTTCTCTTGCCTCTTTCTGTACCACTGTTGCTTATTTCTGCACCTCTCTTGCCTCTTTCTGCACCTCTCATGCCTCTTTCTTTACCCCTCTTGCTACACCTCTTTTCCCTCTTTCTGTACCTCTGTTGCTTCTTTCTGCACTTCTCTTGCTTCTTTCTGCACCTCTCTTGCTTCTTTCTGCACCTCTGTTGCTTGTTTCTGCACTTCTCTTGCTTCTTTCTGCACCTCTCTTGCTTCTTTCTGCACCCCGTTTGCCTCTTTCTGCACCCTTGTTCCTTGTTTCTGCACCTCTCTTGCCTCTTTCTGCACCCCTGTTCCCTCTTTCTGCACCTCTTTTGCCTGTTTCTGCAACTCTCTTGCCTCTTTCTGCACTTTTCTTGACTCTTTCTGCACCTCTGCTGCTTCCTTCTATACTTCTCTCACCTCTTCCTGCACCTCAGCTGCTTCTTTCTGCACTTATCTTGCCTCTTTCTGCACCCCTCTTGCCTCTTTCTGCACCTCTGTTGCTTGTTTCTGCACTTCCCTTGCTTATTTCTGCTACTCTCTTCCTTCTTTCTGCACCCCTCTTGCCTCTTTCTGCGCCCTTCTTCCCTCTTTGTGCACTTCATTTGCTTCTTTCTGCACTTATCTTGCCTCTTTCTGCACTCCTCTTGCCTCCTCCTGCACCTCTGTTGTTTCTTTATGCACTCTTCCTGCTTCTTTCTGCAGCTCTTTTGCAAATGTCTTCACCCCTCTTGCCTCCTTCTGCACCTCTGTTGGTTCTTTCTGCACTGCTCTTGCTTCTTTCTGCTCATCTTTTGCCTGTTTCTGCAACTCTCTTCCCTCTTTTAGCACTTTTCTTGCCTCTTTCTGTACCTCTGTTGCTTCTTTCTGCACTTCTCCTGCCTCTTTCCGCACCCTTCTTGCCTCTTTCTGCTCCTCTGTTGCTTGTTTCTGTACTTCTCTTGCTTGTTTCTGCACCTCTCTTGCTTCCTTCTGCACCCCTCTTGTCTCTCTCTCTTTCTGCACCCTTCTTCCCTCTTTTTGCTCCTCTCTTGCCTCTTTCTGTACCCCTCTTGCCTCTTTCTGCACCTCATTTGCTTCTTTCTGCACTTCTCTTGCCTCTTTCTACACCCCTCTTACCACCTTCTGCACCTCTGTTGTTTCTTTTTGCACTGTTTTTGCTTCTTTCTGCACCTCTCTTGCAAATTTCTGTACCCCTCTTGCCTCCTTCTGCACCTCTCTTACCTCTGTCTGCACCCCTCTTCCCTCTTTCTGCACCTCTTTTGCCTGTTTCTGCAACTTTGGTGCCTCTTTCTGCACCCCTGTTGCTTCCTTCTGTACTTCTCTTACCTCTTTCTGCACCAATGTTGCTTCTTTCTGCACTTCTCTTGCCTCTTTCTGTACCACTGTTGCTTATTTCTGCAACTCCCTTCCCTCTTTCTGCACTTTTCTTGCCTCTTTCTGTAACTCTGTTGCTTCTTTCTGCACTTCTCCTGCCTCTTTCCGCACCCTTCTTGCCTCTTTCTGCTCCTCTGTTGCTTCTTTCTGCACCTCTCTTGCTTCCTTCTGCACCCCTCTTGTCTCTCTCTTTCTGCACCCTTCTCCCCTCTTTGTGCACCACTCTTGCCTCTTTTTGCACCTCTCTTGCCTCTTTCTGTACCCCTCTTGCCTCTTTCTGCACCTCATTTGCTTCTTTCTGCACTTCTCTTGCCTCTTTCTGCACCCCTCTTACCTCCTTCTGCACCTCTGTTGTTTCTTTTTGCACTGTTTTTGCTTCTTTCTGCACCTCTCTTGCAAATTTCTGTACCCCTCTTGCCTCCTTCTACACCTCTCGTACCTCTGTCTGCAGCCCTCTTCCCTCTTTCTGCAGCTCTTTTGCCTGTTTCTGTAACTCTCTTGCCTCTTTCTGTACCTCTATTGCTCCCTTCTGTACTTCTCTTGCCTCTTTCTGCACCTATGTTGCTTCTTTCTGCACCTCTCTTGCTTCTTTCTGCACCCCGCTTGCCTCTTTCTGCACCCTTCTTCCCTCACTGTGCACCTCTCTTGCCTCTTTCTGCATCTCCCTTGCCTCTTTCTGCACCTTTTTTCCTTCTTTCTGCACTTCTCTTGCCTCTTTCTGCACCCCTCTTGCCTCCTTCTGCACCTCTGTTGTTTCTTTCTGCACTGTTCTTGCTTCTTTCTGAACCTCTCTTGCACATTTCTGCACCCTTCTTGCCTCCTTCTGCACCTCCGTTGGTTCTTTCTGCAGTGCTCTTGCTTCTTTCTGCACCTCATTTGCCTGTTTCTGCAACTCTCTTGGTTCTTTCTGCACTTCTCTTGCCTCCTTCTGCACCTCTGCTGCTTCTTTCTGCACTTACTTCTCTTGCCTCTTTCTGTGCCCCTCTTGCCTCTTTCTGCACCCTTCTTCCCTCTTTCTGCACCTCTCTTGCCTCTTTCTGCACCCCTGTTCCCTTTTTCTGCACCTCTCTTGCCTGTTTCTCCAACTCTCTTGCCTCTGTTGGTTCTTTCTGCACTGCTCTTGCTTGTTTCTGGACCTCTTTTACAAATTTATGCACCCCTTTTGCCTCCTTCTGGAACCCTCTTGCTGCCTTCTGTACCTCTCTTGCTTCTTTCTGCACTTCCCTTGCCTCATTCTGCACCTCTGTTGATTCTTTCTGCTTTTCTCTTGCTTGTTTCTGCATCTTTCTTCCTCTTTATGCACTACTATTGCCTTTTTCTGTGCTTCTCTTGCTTCTTTCTGCACCTTTCTTCCTCTTTCTGCACCTCTCTTTTCTCTTTCTACACCTTTCTTCCTCTTTCTGCACCTCTCTAGCTTCTTTCTGCACCCATCTTGGTTCTTTCTGCACTTCTGTTGCCACTTTGTGCACTTCTCTTGCGTCTTCCTGCACATTTCTTGCTTCTTTTTGCACTTCTCTTGCCTCTTTCTGCACATTTCTTACTCTTTCTGCACCTGTTTTGATTTTTATGCACTTCCCTTGCCTCTTTCTGTACTTCTCTCACCTCTTTCTGTACTAAAATGGGAAGTGCAAGCTCTCAAATTTAAAGGTCTGAGTGCTCTCAGGACTGAGGTATATGTCTACTTGTACATGTATTCTTAAATGTGTTATGCATCTGAAGATGGTTGCTTACAAAGTGGGTAACTTCTTGTACTTGTGGTAAAATCTTCTCAGTTCTGGTCTGTCATTCGGTTGCACAGGCAGACATGTCTTATGTATATAGGTGTTATAGAGCCCCTCAAATATACTATTGAATACCCATGTACCCTGTATTGTGAGCAGAAAGAAATGCATACACCTTTTTGTACACAAATTTACAGAGTATGCAGTTTGAAACACAGGAATTCAAGTATTTGTATGTTTATTTTTATGTAACATGTCACTAGGTAAAAGCAGACACACACGCATGCGTACCTTCACAAACTTGGTGAGATTTACAACAGTGAAATGATTAGGATTGCAGTTTTACATTTGGTCGGCCTAACATTCTGAGCCGTCGATGAATAGTGAACCTTGAACAGAAAAGTGAGGATTAAGACATCTTGGGAGAAGGATTAGTGCTTAGGCTACTTTGCAAGAGTCTGTGGAAAGGTAGAGTCAAAGTAGGCCTTTTTCTGCACCTTTGTTGCTTCTTTCTGGACTTCTCTTGCTTTTTCCTCTACCTGTATCCCTCTTTCAGGACTTCTGTTGCCTCTTTCTGCATTTTTCTTGCTTCTTTCTGCACCTTTCTTCCTCTTTGTGCACCTCTCTTCCCTCTTTCTGCACTTCTCTTGCTTCTTTCTGCGCCTTTCTTCCTCTTTCTGTACATGTTCTACTTATGTAGGCAAAGTTAGAAATTAGCATTTAAAAAACCATAGAAATTCACTGCAAAAACCACAGGTTTCAGGGATGTTGTAGTTAGTAATTAATATTTAAAAAACCTTAGAAATTTACTGAAAAAACCACCAGTTTCAGGGACGTTATAGTTAGGCTGACATTTCACTTGTACAAATAAGAGAAATTCGGCTGTTATAGTCAGCTGAGCTAACTATAACTCGCGCCCCCACAATGCACTGCTGATGACGTCACATATTACATCACTCATGACATGGTCAGTGACATCACTGATGACATCTCAAATGACATCACTGATTACATCATTAATGACATCATCCAGTGACTGAGTGTTTCTAGAAGTTTAAGAATGTTATATATATACACGCCAAGGTTTTTTGAAGAATGAGTGGGTGTATGAGTGTCTGAATGGATGATTTAGTGGGTGCGTGATTGACTGTATAAGTGAGTGATTAAACATATCTTAGTGAATGCATGGGTGAATGACTAATCTGTGTGAATGTCTGTATCAGTCTGTCAGTTGATGTGTAAGTGGCTGCATGGGTTAGTGAGTAGCTACATGAGTGTCTATATGGGTTAATGATTGGTTGTCTGATTACCTGTATGGGATCCTGAGTGTCTGTGTGGGTGGGTGGGGGTGTGTGACTTCCTGCACGGATGTGTGAGTGGGTGATTCAGTGGGTGTATGGGTTCATGAGTACATCTGTGAGGGGCTGTATGGGTGAGTGAGTGTGCGTACAGCTGTGTTGGTGAGTGAATGGATGTCTCAGTGGTATATGTGTGAGTAACTACATATGTGAAAGGCAGAATATGTGAGTATTGGAGTATATAAGTGACTATTTGTGAGAGTTAGTGATTGTAAGAGTGGCTGTATGGATGAGTGTGTGTTTGTGTCAGTGATTGTATAAGAGAGTAAGTATGTGTTAGTATCTGTATGAATAAGTGAGGTGGTGTATGTATAACTGTATAGGTGAGTAAATGGCAGTGTGATTCAATGTTTGGGTAACTGACTAGGTGTGTGAGTATCTCTGTGGGTGAGTGGCAGTATGTGAGTGTCTGTATGGGTATATGAGTGCATATATCAGTGGCTGTATTGATGAGTGTCTGTGTGTATGAGTGACTGTATGGTTGAGTGAGTGGATGTATGTAGACCTATGAATCTGTAAGTGGGTATGTACTAACTGGTATTAGTGTGTCTATGGTTTTGTGTATGATAGCCTGTATTTTAGAGTAGGTGTATGAAAGGTTATATTAGGATGTGAGGAGGTGCATCAGATATTAAGTGGATGATGTCATTAGTGATGTCATTTGAGATGTCATCAGTGATCTCATCGGTGATGTCACTGACCATGTCATGATTGATGTAATATGTGATGTCATCAGCAGTGCATTGCGGGGGCGCAAGTTATAGTTAGCTCATTAACTATAACGGACACATTTCTCTGGTTTTGTACGAGTGAAATGTCAGCCTAACTATAACGTTCCTGAAACCTGTGGTTTTTTCAGTGAATTTCTAAGGTTTTTTAAATGCTAATTCCTAACTATAACATCCCTAAAACCTCTGTTTTTTTCAGTGAATTTCTAAGGTTTTTTAAATGTTAATTACTAACTATTATGTCCCTGAAACCTGTGTTTTTTGCAGTGAATATATATATATTTCAGCTCTAAACTCCACCGGGTAATTGTACCCTCAAGGAAGACAGCACTCTCGGGGGCGAGTTCCGTAAATTTATTCACAACGGACTCACACAGACGCGTTTCGGCAATCGCCTTTCTCGATGTTAACCGAGAACGCCGGGGCCGCCATTATTTTATACATGTGTACGTTAAATTCACAATGCATTTCCGGATACTCAACATAGTAAAAGGACAACATGTTGAAATCACACATATTGTCAGCACTAAAATTCAGCCATTTTGAAATGTGCACAGACAGTAAGCATCTCAGTACCTGCTCTGTCATACAAATTCATAGCATGTCCGGGCACTAATATATTCATGATCTGATAACATATTGCTATCTAAATCATGCATAATCATAATAGTGCCCTGTGGGACCCCCTGAGCAGGCCTAGGGGGTCATGGTGTTTCTACCCTGCCCTCTTTTCTTGTTTTTTAACATTATTTTACCTTTTTTCTTGTGACTCAGTTCAACCGAGTCACAAGATGGCTGCCAACACTTCCTGGTTTGAAGTGTTGGCAGCCAATCAGATTGCAGGCACTAGATCGGGAGGGTTCGTGGATCCTCCATGTCCCCATTTGTATATCTGGGAATATTTAAATTTCTCAGGAACTACTGAATGGATGCACACCATTTAACAACAATAGTGCTTTCTGAACCAAGAGCTACCTTTTTACCAAATTTGTTGTAATTCCGTTCAGCAGTTCGGCTGTAGCCGTGTCTAAAGTTTCCTATGGAAATTTACAATGGAAAAACTCGTTTGGGGCCCCCACTTTTTCTAGGAACCTGCTTGACGAATCACCTAAAACTTTCAACACAGCAGCTGACCTGACTGCCTCATTAGTTTTGAAAATTTCACGAAGATTTGTCAAACAACATCAAAGATATTGGCAAATCAAAAAACGCTTTTCCTATGGAAACTAGGTCCTAACTATAACTGCCTACTGGCAACCACCAGTTGTATACATACCCACTGACAGATCCACTCAGACTCTCATGCACCTACTCACAGACCCACTCAGACTCATACCCACCCACTTACAGGCCCACCCAGACACTGATGCATCCACTCACAGATCTACTCAGAGACTCATGCACCCAGTCACAGACCTGTTCAGATATTCATGCAACCACTAACACACCCACTCAGAACCACACACCCACTCACAGATATAATCTGACACTCATGCACCCACTCACAGACCCACTGAGATACCCATGCACCTACTCATACAGCCATTCAGAGACTGATGCATCCACTCACAGGCCCACTGAGATACTCATGCACCCACTCATACAGCCATTCAGAGACTGATGCACCCACTCACAGATCCGCTCAGACACTCATGCACCCACTGAGAGATCCACTTACATATTCATGCACCCACTCACAACTCACTCAGAGACTCATGCACCCACTCACAGACCCAGTCAGACACTCATGCACCCATTTACACACCCACTCAGAGACACATGCATCCACTCAAACACCCACTCAGAGGTTCACATGCCCACTCACAGACCGACTCAGAATCATGCACTCACTTACAGATCCACTCAGAGATTCATGTACTCACTCAAAGACCCACTCAAACACTCATACACCCACTCACAAAACCCACTAAGACACTCATGCAACTCACTTACATGCTCATGCACCCACCCAAAAACCCCACTCAGACACTCATGCAGCCACTCACAGACCCAATCAGAGACTCGTGCACCCAGTTACAGACTCACTCAGACACCCATTCACACACCCACTGAGACACTCATGCACACACACATAGATGCACTCAGAGACTGAAGCAACCACTCACACACCCACTCAGACAGTCATGCAGCCACTCAAAAACTCATGTACCCACTCAAACACCTACTCAGAGATGCACATGCTCACTCACAGACCCACTCAGAGACTCATACACTCACTCCCTGACCCACTCAGAGACTCATGTACTCACTGAAAGACCCACTCAAACACTCATATACCTACTCACAGAACCCACTAAGACACTCATGCAACCACTCACAGACCACTCAGAGACTCATGCACCCACTCATAAATCCACTCAGAGAGTCATGCACCCACTCATAGATTCACTCAGAGACTCATGCACCTTTTCAGACTCACTCAGACATGCACACACATACTCATAGACCCACTTAGATACTCACCCCCCCACTGACAGACCTTCTAAGACATGTATGTACCCACTAACAGACCTCCTCAGACATTTATGTACCCACTAAGAGACCTCCTCAAACATTCATACATGCACTCACAGACACACTCAGATAGTCATGCAGCCTCTAACAGACCTACTCAAAGACTCATGCACCCACTCACACACCCACTCAGAAAGTCATGCACCCATTCACACACCCACTGAGACACTCATGCACACATGCATAGACGCATACTTAGACCCAGTCAGAGACTTACTCACCCAGTTACAGACTCAGTCAGACACTCATGTACTCACTTACAGACCCACTTGGAGTCTCATGCACCCACTCACAGATCCACTCAAAGACATATGCACCCACTCCAGACCCACTGAGAGACTCATGCACCCACTTGCAGACCCACTCAGAATCTCACATACTGACTCACAGACCCACACAGACACTCATGCATCCACTCACATACCCTACTTAGACAATCACACACCTACTCACAGACCTACTCAGAGACTCATGCACCCACTCACTGACATACTCAGAGACACGCACACACACCCACTCACAGACCCATTCAGAGAGTCATGCACCCACTTGCATAGCCACACAGAGATTCATGTCCACTCACAGGCCTAGTCAGTGACTCATTCACCCAGTCATAGACTCAGTCAGACACTCATGTACTCCCTTACAGACCCATTCAGAGTCTCATGCACCCACTCACAGATCCACTCAAAGACACATGCACCCACTCCATACCCACTGAGAGACTCATGGGCCCACTCACAACCCACTCATAATAACACACACACTCACAGACCCACACAGACACTCATGCACCCACTCACATACCCCACTCAGACACTAATGTACCCACTCAGAGACTTATATACCCACTCACAGACTCGTTCAGAGACTCATGCACCCAGAGACTCACTCAGACACTCATGCACCCACTCACACATGCACTGAGACACTCATGTACACACTCAGAGATGTACTCACACACCCACTTAGAGTCACACACTCACTCACAGACCAAATCAGAGACTAATTCTCCCACTCACACACCCACTCAGAGACTCATGCACCCACTCATATACCCACCCACTCACACACCCACTCAGAGACGTATACACCCACTCACATACCCACTCAGAGACTCATGCCCACACTCACAGACCCATTCACAGATTAACTCAGAGACTCATGCACCCACTCACAGATTCACTCAGACACTCACACACACTCATAGACCCACTCAGACACTGACACACCCTCTGACAGACCTTCTCAGACAGTGATGCACCCACTAAGAGACATACTCAAAGATTCATACAGGTACTCACAGACACACTCAGAGAGTCATATCGCTCACAGACCCACTCAGATACTCATGCACCCACTCACAGATTAATTCAGACTCATGTACCCACTTACAGACCCACTGAGAAACCTTTGCAGCCACTTACAGACTTACTTAGACACTCATATACTCACAGACTCTCTACTGAGACACTTATGCACCCACTGCCAGACCCACTCAAACACTTATAGACCCACTCACAGATGCTCTCAGAGACTCATGCATGCAGTTATAGAGTAATATATATATTTATGAATTTTGAATGTACTGATGTCTATTGATATCTGCTTTTGTTTTGCGCATTTATGACAAATTAATGAATTTTGGAAAAACAATTTTTTAAAGATATTTGAAAATAAAATGGACAGCATTTATGGGAATTGATTGAGGTGGCTCTGAGGAGAGACTTTATGTTGACTGTGAGTAAATGACAGCTGAAAATAAGACAGGATGCAGAGTTTCAAGTTGCTGCGAAGCTCTCTGTTGTCTTCATCTGTGAAGTGCACTCCATCACTTTTATAGATTACATGCATGTCAAAACGCAAGTTGTTGTTGTAGATAGAGCCCATGTTATGGCCTCTGAGGAAAGCAGAAACAGTTTTTTAACATGTTTCCTGGCTTTGTCAAGCTGTGGACAGAACTGATTTGACCACTTCCATTTCTGCCTTTGGCATATGTTAGAGAATACCAAGGCCGTGTTAAAAAAGGTGTCATTATTTGCACAAAGGTATCCTTCATTAGGATTTCCAGTCCCACCCAGTCAGTGTGTCTAGGTCACTGCCACCACAATGTGCAATCATGAGGTCAGGGGGTTGACAATTCACAATGATTTCAACCAAAGGTAGCAATTGATGCCACCTTAATCCTCTCTGGCCAACCCAAGTAATGCCCACATTAGGCAGACCCAGGTTCCTGTCAATGCCACTCTTTCTAGCAGACTCTCTAGCCAGAAATACATAGCTGATGCCCACAATTCACACTCTAACCATTTTGAAGTGAAGCAGCAGTTGCAGACAGGAAAAGGCTGGAGCTGAATGAAACAGATTTCAAAATGAAAGGCTGTTAAAATGGAGGTGTGCTTCTGGTTTAAAAAAACATACTTGATTGGATGCTGTGAATATTGCGGTGGATAAAATTAGGTAGTGTCATGAAAGGATAAGTAACTAGATCTGTGATTGGCTCTGGTAAAAATAAAAGTAAAAAATTGTAATGAAGACTTGGATATGCTTTTAATTCTGTACTGTAAACCACATCTGCTGCAGCTCATGTTGTAACTATGTAGTAGTGAGCCTCAGCAAGGCCTACCAGTGCTTAGGGGTTCACCCTTCTCTGCACAGAGTCCTCAGACACTTAGGAAGAAGTTGGCATAGAAACTGGAATAAGAAAGACAGAGTTTATTAAACCTCATGAGGTGGAGCTAAATTCGCACATCACCCTTCAGTAATGCATGAAGTAGCACACTGAATGGAAGGACCATGGTCCTTTTATACCCACACAGGGGCTCAAATGAAGGCGGTACAAACACAAATGCTGGTTTTAAATACATATAAGGTCATACAAGAAATGCACAGTCGACAAGTGGGTGGAGCTAACAGTTTCTACTTCTAGTAGACACATCCTGACATTTATAAACTCGGAACAGCTGCAAGCTCAACTGAGCATGTGCAAAGCAAGAGGAACTAAATATAACTTGTCTCTAGGCAGATTTCAAGAGCAGTTAACAGGAAGGTAGGACAGAGCACATGGTGAGCACATGGCAGCACATGGCAACCAAAATGGCTGCCAGAAATACAAAATGGATTCCACAAAGCGGACAATTTAGCCTCTAAATACAGGCTGTCTTTAGCCAATGCTTAACTTAAGTGCTGCCAAATTACAACAGACGACCCTTTCAGCATTGGCTGAAGACATTCGTTTATCTGGGGTAATCTAGATATTCATCCCGTACATCTATTAACATTATTTCGGCCACCTCTTTACTCAACATTTGTTGGGCCTTTGTTTCAGCAACGTTCCCTTTGGCAGGTATACAAGCAGAGATGCAAATGGAGCAAAGCATTGGACCACATTGGATACATACACAGCATGTAAAAAGTATCAATCATTACATACAGGATAGTCAGTAGCTTCCAGCCCCAAGCAGAAACAAGAGTCCAAAACCATCTAGTCTAATTCTAAGTTTCAGGGCTCTGATGTATTTCAGTGACTATCTATTTCAATTTCAGAATAGCCAACAGCACATACCTAATAAAAACATTTTAAATAGACTTTTTCAGTATTTCTTTTATGAGGGCTAGAGTATCAATTAATATACTTAAGGAAAGAGTAAAGTAACATTTTTAAACTGCTCAGATGAACTTTTCTCGTGCAGAATAAACACTACTCCTAAAAAAAATATTAAAGCAATCAGACATATTATTACAAAAACAATCCTGGCTCCGGGGGACCAGGAGGACCACACAGGGCCATAGGAATTAGGACAAGGAGCCGCAAAGGGCTGCTCCTCTTCAAAAATGGGACGACCAAAGGGGTACATTACTAACAAAAAAAGAGTCCTTGGGAAATTGTAGCCGCTGTACAAACCAGCCAGAGGGGAGTCTTCTCCCTGTGTCCGTTTGAGCCTCACAGGCAGGCTCTTGTTGTTCCCACGGTGGAGCTGCACAACTCGCAACTCAAGAATCACGGCCCAGTTTGAGAAGAAAAAGTCTTTCTTTCAGAATAGGGCAATCACCCCCCCAGGGCAAATACCCTCAACGATCCTGTCCAGTGTCTCAGGCAGTGCATCAGTTTTCTTCACTTTAATCTAACAGGCACCAAGGGCACAGCACCTGTACCCTAAACTCAAGTCCTTCCCTAACTCCTGTATTGTTCCACTGGCGCACTGCTCTTTTGTTGGGGCCATTGATTGTAGCCAATATGCTCAGGCATCCCTTGATCAACAAACAAAGGCGCAGACTTGCATTCACTTGGGGACCAGGACTCAAAAGGCCTGATGCTGGGATATGTGAAGCAACCCTTGTTTCAAAGGGGGTCACCTCAAGTAAAAGCCTCCTTGCCGTCCTTATCGGTCTGTGACTCTCTCAGCTGGGCATCAAAAACTGGATCCACAGAAAGATTTCTTCATCCTGATTTGTGACCCCGTCTTTCGCCCAAGACAGTGGCAGGGGTACACACTTTACGTCCCAGTGCTTCCGGCCTTCACTGAGGTCCTAGTTGCCAGCAACGCCTGTGCTGGTTCCCTTTATCTTGACTGTAGGCTGGACTGGTGCTGACTCCCAGGCTGGATCTGATGTCCGGGCCCCTCTGGCAATGGTTGTAGGGCAGCAAATATCTATTGGTGGGCAGAACAAAAGTCTTTAGACAAGGCACAGAAATAATCTATCAACAGAGAGGATAGTCTCAGAATACTTCCTTAGTCTTGGGATGCCCCATTCATTAGCAAGGCACCCAAGAACCACTTCATCTTATCTGAGAATAAAAAAACACCCTAGACCTATTGGCAAGTATAAAAGGAACTTTTGGTGAACTGACAAGAGTAATACGTCACCCAATCCCAAGCAGCCAAGGAAGTCTGTGTTCATTTACTAAATTCTGAGGAAAAAGAAAAACAATACAGACATACTCCAAATCCTTACATTTGTGTATTCCTATATTATTCATCTGAAGAACCTCAAGAAAAAGGAACTTTTCCTACAGTTCTACTTATGAACCTTGCATTACTTGTACAGGGCTGCAGACACTTCTAAAATAATTTCTCTTAATAAAAACACCTACAGTTTACACTTAGGGTCATGCTTTCATGTTATAGGCGCAGCAGGAAAAATCTAAAACTGCTAATTTAACAGGGATTCTTATTGCAAAAGAACTAAACTTCAACATAGTGGGTACATAAATTTCTCCAGCAGAACATGTCGTGACAAACAAACTCCTATAAAACAATATTTTCCTTCAAAATGTTTGCTAAGGATCACATGGGCGTCTTTCCTGCATTCTACTTTTCACGATCCAGACTATGCAACATCATTTTCAAAAGGAAAAAACCCTATTCTCTAGCTCTAATAAGGGCTGTCAGCTCAATTACACAGACTAGCTAATAAAAGACTAGCAATGCCCTTGCAAAACTGTATAGAACATGAGAATAACATAAACAATAATGGTATTGCCACCTGAGATTTTTGAACAGAAACCCCCACTATACAGTTCCCCTTTAAAGGTCAAATAAGGGAACATCAATCTGTTCTACTCAGTCTTTCATACAGGATGGGCAGTAACATAGCATATATTTTCATCATTTTATTAATTCTAACAATTTTAAAACAGTATTACAGAATAGCCAATAACTGTCTCATGGCCATTTCCTAGACAGCTTAGACAGACTCAAGAAAGAGTGAGAAAAAGAAGAGAGAAAACATAATTTTGCCTACCCTTAATTTGCCCAGGAACTAACCTCCTTCCTCCATTTTGACAGTAGGAAAACCTGAAACAGGTTTACCTTCTGTCAACACTATTTACCCCTATTTGTGGCAACTGGGCACAAACAACTTGTAGGACATATTATAGAAAGTGGCTATTTTCTGATTCAGCCTAACACAAGCACATTGAGTACTTGAGAAAGCGTTAATAACCAATTTACCAATTCCTTGAGCAATTGTACTAGATTAACATGAGGGCGCATGAATGCAAACTAAAATCCATTTCCTCCTTATCTTAGCCCTTGCACAGTATTCTTTAAACTAAAACCATTATTTTTATATACATGGCAGATCAATGCTCTAATCAAGGCTGCTTTTCCTTCGTTTCATATGACTGCGCAAAACGTGCGTTTGCCAAAAATAGGAAGCAAAGCTTCTCTTCCTCTCTCTGCGCTGTCATCTCGTCTTTCAAAAACTTTTCGGAGGTCGAAGTGTCCAAGCAAACTTTACCCTTCACCCTGCTAGATTGCTAAATGCAGATCTCCGACCTTTGACCCTTTTCACCAGCTGTGCATTTTTGTTTGCAAGGCTTTCCATGCGGCCTTTGCAATTCAAAGCAACTCTGGAGAATCACAGCTGAAAGGCAGTCCTGTCCGGTGTGTTTGCCAGTAATTTAAAGGTAGGATAATAACGTCTGCTGGTTTCTGTATACTTATTTTCATTTGTGTACAGTGTGTGGTGTGCAGTAGGTCAGCTGTTTGTTCTATACCTGCATGTATACTTTATTGAAACCTCTGATCAGTTTAAAAATTGCCCTGAGTGGCAGAATTGCTTTTAAATAGTGACTTTTGCTCAATTTTGACTTTGGTGGTAGGGGCACTTAAAAATGAATATCCTACAATATTTTGGCATATTAGGGATCCCCAGGGTGTCCTCTAGATATCCCAGAGATAGGGGATCAGAAATGTATAAGGTATACCCTTATAAAAATGAGTTTTGTACGGCTGGGTAAAGTGATATTTCACATTTAAGTTTCCTACAATTGCGGTACAGCACTGCTTAAATTCAATTTTGATGCTAGGAAATCACAGTATGATGATTAGGCTCTATAAAGATTAAAAAACGAATTTAAAGCATTTATTTTTAATAATATATATTTTTTTTCATATAATTATTATTATTTTTTTTTTAATAAAACCAATCATTTTGATGATTCCACATTTGAAAAGCAAGCTTCATTCGTAGCCTATCATATTTAAATGCATTCATTTATAACCCTAAGCACAGAAGCCTACTTGAAACATGAAAAGTCTGCGCCACTTTTTTAAAGGACAGTTATTATTTAACATCAGAACCACAGATGTACTTGTTAAAAAGGCATTAAGAAAGGAAATCCCTTTTAATCTTTTCTCTGTTATCCAAAATAATGAAACTGTCTTTTATGACTTATAAAATCAGCAGTTTTTAATGCACGCCTTTATACCGTGTTTGCGCTAACTGAAAATCTAGTCGACTCGGCCTCATGGCTTGGGACCAAAAATAGCCATGTGTTGTTGACACAGCTGTGTTCTGACCAGCAGGCGTCAACATCTCACGCTTTTCAAGCCAGCACAAATCTATCGTTCTGTAATGTGGTGTTTATTCCAGCAACAGCCAATTCACTCAGATAATATGAATGCCTTTCAATATTAATATATAAGGATAAAACTGTAACATTTTGCATTTTAGTCCTAATTGTGTGAAAGCACACAAATTCGTTTTTGTTTCCTACCTATCTATGAGGCCTATTTTATTCCTATTGAATGTAAATTCTGATTTATCTGTACCAGTGTGGCAATTTGCACATATCTATAATTTCTTACTTTATCAAGTTTAATGGTAGCGTGCAGCTATTTAGCATATGTTACATTATTCATTCCCTGAATTTAAAAAAATGTAGTTTTTTAAATGACATTTGCATAACAGAATGACAACAAAAAACAATTTTAGCTCATTCCAGACATTTTCAGAAGGGGGTCATACACTCATAACACACAACACAGCGCGCTTAATGCTAGCCATTCTTACACAAAAAACATAGTCTATTTTACTGAAACAAGCCTACAGACTGTACGCAAAACCAAACTATTTGTAAATACTAATTGTAAGTCATATTTACAAGAAGAGCTCTCAAAAGTAGTCCAAAAGACTTCCATGTTCAAGAAGCCAAAATACACCAAATTCGCCAGTTTTGGCTGGTAGAACACTCAAAAAGCGCTCTGCATATCACCACTTATGAATGTTACTAAGTGCACAGATCAGGATCCGTTTTATGTACATATTTAGTTCCATGGGGTACTTAGTCACCAAGAAAGAAATATCTTTTTACTATATCTAAACCTATTTAGGTATCCCCTCTGAGGGGAGTCAACTGAGTACTTACTAAATCCCTATTGGTACCTCCAAAACAGCAACACTTTCTGCGAAGTGTGCTAGAAACAGGCATGCCAAAAATAGTGCAGAATATGCAGTATTATAATCAAAGTAGCGCTTAAGGTACTCTTCGTACGTTGCGCTGTTCAAACAATTTCAAATAGAGAAAAATCTCCTCATTACCTGCCTATATGTATTGCAATGCATATATAATTTACAAAACAAATTCCAAAATTGGCCAATCATACAAACAAAGCCACAGTAAGTGTTACTAAAACTACCTTACCAATCAAAGGCATCAAACCAACAGCAAGTGCCGCAAAACGGCTCTTACCAATGAAATGGTGTCCAGGTTCCAACTGCCAAGTTCTCAAATCGACCAAATGGTCACTGCACGGCGAATCAACAAAAGAGATCTCAGTCAAGGACCGGCGCCGCCGGGATGGTCAGATCAGAAAGAAAGGAAAACGCCATGGGTGCCAAGACTCAGGTCTCCTCAGGCAGCGATCGCGTCCAAGAGCGAGATTCCAATCCTTCTGTCTTGACCAGTCCTTCGGGCATCCGAGTCATTGATGAGTCCCACGTTGGAAGCGCCAATTTGTAGTAGTGAGCCTCAGCAAGGCCTACCAGTGCTTAGGGGTTCACCCTTCTCTGCACAGAGTCCTCAGACACTTAGGAAGAAGTTGGCATAGAAACTGGAATAAGAAAGACAGAGTTTATTAAACCTCATGAGGTGGAGCTAAATTCGCACATCACCCTTCAGTAATGCATGAAGTAGCACACTGAATGGAAGGACCATGGTCCTTTTATACCCACACAGGGGCTCAAATGAAGGCGGTACAAACACAAATGCTGGTTTTAAATACATATAAGGTCATACAAGAAATGCACAGTCGACAAGTGGGTGGAGCTAACAGTTTCTACTTCTAGTAGACACATCCTGACATTTATAAACTCGGAACAGCTGCAAGCTCAACTGAGCATGTGCAAAGCAAGAGGAACTAAATATAACTTGTCTCTAGGCAGATTTCAAGAGCAGTTAACAGGAAGGTAGGACAGAGCACATGGTGAGCACATGGCAGCACATGGCAACCAAAATGGCTGCCAGAAACACAAAATGGATTCCACAAAGCGGACAATTTAGCCTCTAAATACAGGCTGTCTTTAGCCAATGCTTAACTTAAGTGCTGCCAAATTACAACAACTAGTATGGTCCTTCTAGAATGTGAGGCAAACTTGTGACCTACTGGTTCTAGTGGGTTGCTATGAAGACTCAGCTAAAAGAGTGTTTCGGGGAAGGGTCTTAAGGAGAGTGATGTCTGTTTTTTGGAAATTAGAAGTGTGTAGATTCGTTATTGAAATATACAGGTTTGTTTCTGACTGAAAAATTTCTTATAAAGTGTAGTTTTAAAGTCATAAAACTACCAAGATAAAAATATTTGTGGACTCCCTAATTTTTCACGAATAAGTTGCAATATACACAAATACCCTTCCATATTTGGCTTCTTTATAAAAGTGCTTGAAAGGGTTAACACATACTAACCATTCAGAAGTGAAGCTACAAAAGTAAACTATGAAAGGCATGTTTTTATTTGCTACCTTCCGCAGTATCAGAGAGTACAAAGTTGAAAAGGTTGCCATTAATGGTTGCTTTGTATGAGAGTGCAGTGCCATACTTATGCTTAGTTTTCACATTTTCTGAGAGCATTTAATCTATCTAATAAGAGCAAAAATACCTATTTGAGCAACAAATTCAAATTTCAGGTATGTGAATAATATTGAAGTTTGAAAAACACTTGATTGAAAAGGTATATGTGTATGTGAGGTTGATACGCATGAGTATGATTTGTAGAAAAGTATTGGAACTTTATGGGATGATCTATGAGTGGTAGTGTAGGTGTTTTTATATATTTATTAATAGATGAATAAGTCCCTTTCTGGGTATGTTTCTGTTTGTCTGAGGTGCAGACTGTGTGTGTGATAAGCTGGTTCACAATGTGTTGCCCTGGAACTGTATATTGTACATGTGCTGTTTTACTGCATGCTCTAGTTGGTGGATAAAAACTGCTTGCCAAGCTCTAAACGTATACTTACAATGTATTAGAAGGCCTACAAATTTTTACAGGTCCATACATCATGTGCTGCTTACAAAGATTGTTTTTATTTGAACTCTGGGGCTTGTAGTCTTATTTATTCCATTTTGAATGAGGACTACAAGTCACAGAATTTAAAGGAAAAACATGCACTGTAACAGTATATAATGCATGAACCTGTGAATTTTGGCAGATACATATTAGATACCCTTTAGGGTGAGTGTTTGTTAGTTATAGGGCAGCTTTGTATGTGCTTAGATGGTAAGACATGCCCTTTTAAGTAATACTGAGTCACATGTGTGGTATCAGATTGCTAAGCATAGTTAAACCCATCTTTTTCTACACATATGTCACCTCTGAGATAGGTTGTAGGCCTGCTATAATGCATGCTGGTTTGTGTTTAAATTTTAAGAGATCCCCTATTGGGTTTTACTAAGTTATTCATGCACTTGCAGACCCTTATGGCAAGTATGAATGAATGAATGTATTTGTGTGATTACTTAAAATCATTACAATTTTGAAAACTGTAAAAAAGCAAAGTGGCAGTCTCATTAAAATCAAGGTTTGAGTGAAAAATGTTCTACAAAATCATGTCAGCAATTTGATAGGTGGTAAGCCAGTTCTTGACCCGGTGACTTGTGACCAAATAGGTTTCTTTGTTAATCAAGTTAAAAAGAAACTCCTGTGGGGATTGGGGTGTGTTCTTTTTGAAAGTCTTTAATAAAGTGCCAGTTCATTATAACCCCACATTCTGCTTGCATGTCTATGAGGCCATATTGGGATATTTAGGGTCAATGATGTCCATGATGGCACTGGGTCATCTAGGAAGTAAGTGGTCCTTTTGGGATGGTGCTCCTTGTAGCTTGGGGCTCGTCTGGCTGTTGGTCACTCTCTGCATATGCTGTTTTATCTTTCAGAAGGGAACGGTTTTGTTGTATAAATTTGCCAAAGTTGGCCATGTCCTTCACTGTGTCCAAGATGTAGAGGTGGCGGATGGCTTCCTTTGCTGTGCGAGTGCCTTGATGTAGGAAAATGGGCCTGAGATGGATTTTGCGGGCTTGTCACAGTATCGGGCAGCATAATAATATGTGTGCCAGAGATTCCCTTTTGTATCTACATAGTCTGCACTCTCTGATGCGTGTTAGTGACTTCCAAGATGGGTACAGTTCTCTTAAGAGAAGCAGGTGTAGTCTTGTGGCTAAGATCTGATTTAGGGCCCGTCTCCCCACTGCCTGGGTGAGGTGGGGATTTATTGTTGGGAATGTTTGTGAAAGACTCATGGTTTCATGAAGGTCCCCTGCCTGGAGAGATTCCAAGTCTTGAGTGCGGGACAGGAGGAGAAGTTGTTTTTTTATTGTTATTTTGACAGTTGTATAGTCAATAAGGCTTGGTCCCAGTTCTCGATGACCAATTGCAGTGATTCTTTTGCTATTGTGAGTTTGCCAGACCAGGTATTGTTTGGTCCTGGAAAAATGTTTTTATAAGTGCCTTCATAGAGTTGTCTGGGGCCGCGGTTGTCAGGTAAAAATATTTTGCTAAAGCGGAAAGCCCTTCTAGTTTTTGGTGGATGAGGTCGAAACTCAAGGCGGATCAAGGTATTTCTTGTGCAGGAGGGCAGATGGAATAATTTCTTGTATGCTGAGCATTGGATTTTTTCCAGATCCTCAGTTAGCATACCCGGGATCCCTGCTGCGTGTAATTGACCAACGGAAGCAGTTTGGCCCGTATTACCCTTCGTATTGCAGCTATTGATGGACTATCGAGGGCAGCATGTAGGTTACAAAGGGCGTACGTGACCATCTTCCCTTTCAGCCTCATTTTTTGTAGGTGGAGCAAGGGACGGCCTTTTTCACTCAACCAAACACCTAGATAATTATAGCCTTGTACGCAGTCCAGGCTGAGTGTGCCCAAACATCACTTGGTGCGCCTTTTTTTGGGTGGCTGCTAAAGATCACAATTTTGGATTTATTTGCGTTGGCAGCCAACTCATTCTGAATGTTGTATTGGGTCTGTGCATTGAGGGCTTTTTGGAGGCCTACGTTTGTGTGATCTAAAAGAACTAGATCATCAGCGTACTGCATCAGTAGGGTTTTTTTATTTCCGATTTTTGGTGAGGCAAGGGAAGCCCCACACAGCGCTGTACCCAGATCAGCGGTATATAGGTTGAATAATAACAGTGCAAGGACACACCCCTGTTTTAGACCTTTGATTGGTGGCAATTTTTTCTGTGGCGTGCTCCCTGGTGAGTTTAATCTTTACCCAAGTTCTATCGCATAGCTATTAGATTGCCCGTAGTAACTTTGGACAGATGTTCCACCCCTCCAGTTTCAGACAACCCCATCGAAGGCTGCTGAGTAGTCAATGAAACAGGCGATGACTGGGGGGGGCCTGCGGGCTACTGCTTGTTGGGCTAGATACAAGAGGACTGTGATGCTGTTGACTGTCGAGCCCTCTGATCTTAACCCGGTCTGATACAATGGTGAGAGGCATTTGGTATGTGCTCAGTCTGCTAAAACCTGCAGGAGAGTGCTGGCATAGGCCTTCTCCTCGATGTCCAATAGGGTGATCATCTGATAGCGTTTTGGGTGGTGTTTGCCCCTTTTCTAAGTATAGGCTGCAGAAGAGAACCCCTTCATGAGTCTGGTACGTCTTCCAGGAGCCTGCATTCAGCGTACAGCAGTGTGAGGTTTGTGGCCCAAAAGTTTTTGTCCTCCCCAAAGAGGGAGCTGGGCTGGCCATTTGGGCCCGGGGCTTCGTCTTTTCGGATCCTTTTTAGGACGATGCGTACTGCTGCTGCGCTTGGGCCCATGTGTACCGTAGGAGACCTGAGCATCCAAACTCTAATTTCTTCTGATGTTCTCTGCGGTATATGTCCATTTATACCAATGGTTTCCTGTTCTCTTGTGTAAAGTGGCATCACATGTGCTACCCATGACTCTGCTGGGACTGAGTTTCCTCTGTTTGAGGGTCCGTGGGTTAAATGGTTCAATTATTGCCAGAATTGTTGGGTTTTACTAGGGGCCAGCAGTTCAAAGATCATTATCCATTTCTCCTTGTGTGCCTTCCGTTTTAGTGTCCAGATTAGTTGTTTTGTTGCTTTAATCTTGAGTTTAGCTGCTTTTTTTAGGCTTCAGATCTTATTTTCTTATGTGCCCTTTGTTTTGAATTTAGCAGCTGCGCGCTTTGTTTGATCTCTGGATTTGTGCCAAAGGTATGGATTGCCGTACTCATTTTTGTACTCAGCCTCTTTCCTTGGAGTAGCGTGGCCAGTTCTAGTGCAAGCTTTTCCCAGGCCTCTATGATTGACAGCCTATTTTTCACTGTCGGCCAGCCTTCCCACGTGGATTTCCAACTATCGAATTTGTTGGTGGTTATCTGTGTCCATTTTAGTCTCCTCAAGAGTCTGTGCTGTTCCTCACCATTTGTCCTCCTGCGGGGGCTAAGGATTTGGTGTGTTCCAGTTGTTGCATTTAGATGGAACAGGAGGGTTGTGTGGTCGATTTCGCTCTGTTGGAGCACATCATAGCTTAGCATGACTTTGTCTAAGCGCTGGCTCAGTAGGATGTAGTCAGTAGTTGTTTGATTGTTGAAAGTGGGTGGGCTGACCCCTTCTCGGCCTGTGTCAATATGAATTGAGCTGATTCTAAGTTATAAGTCTGGAGGAGGATGTTGAATCTTCCTGTGCCTCTTGTGGTGCAGCCATGGGTATTCAATTCTCCCAGGTGATGCATGTTGCGGTCTCCAAGAATTCTCCCAGGCGATGCATGTTGAGGTCTCCAAAACCACATAGAGTCCACCACCCATAATGAAAGTGACATACATGTGCTCAAAACCAAACAGTCTCTCTATCACTCAGTGAGACATTGCAAATACACGTATACATTCACTCACATGCTCAATAAAAAGTTATGTAACCAGCAGCATCAAAGGCAGTTAGAAACACACTTACACAGACATTGAGCTATTTGTTCAGCCACTTACAAACAGATTTAGTGACCCAAAGAGTTAGTTAAACAGACAGTCATATACTGGTACACTTACTTAAGCATCTGATGGCTCTCCTGCACCTGTACTCCTACACTTACTCAGATATGCAGCCAAGTAGTGACACAACCTAGTCACCCTTCCACTCAAATAGTCCTTTAAACATGGGTGAGGCCTAGTACTGTATAGAGTATCTCTGTATTTTTAGGCAACTTCTACTACTGCTGAAGGTATCTGAGCACGTTTAGTGCAGATGGAATTCCTATTAAAAAGAAATTCGCCAAGTCCTAAACCTATCTTTAGTACACATAAGTGACCTCTGAGATTAGCTATAGGTATGCCATAATACATGCTGGTTTGTGTTTAGCTGGTAAGAGATGTCCTTTTCAGTTTCACAAAGTTATTCATGCACTGGGAGACCCCTAAGACAAATACTACATACAGTATACCACCTATAATTCAAGTGACATACATGTGTTCAAAGCTATACAGACTCTCGCTTACCCAGTGAGACATCACAAAGACACTTATACATTCACTCACATGCTCGGAAGCTAGTTATGTATGCAGCAGTATCAAAGGCAGTTGAAGACACACTTTGTGCACTTCGTTTTTTGGCCAGGAGAGGGAGTAAAGTTGTATTCAAACAGTAGTGTTAGATTTCAAGTTTGTGAGGCCTTTACCTGCAGTAGTCCAAAGTGTGGATTGAGCCTGTCTGTCTCCTAGTAGATTCTGAACCGGAGAAGCAGCTCCCCAGCCCCCAGGCCAGCAGGCCTAGGACTGGGGATAGGCTATTCAGCTACCAGGCAACTCTGAGCCCTCCCCTCACACCTGCCCAGGCCCCTTAAGACTTTGCTGGGTGCACCCCAAATCATTCTCCTCCATCTTGTGAGTTGCAGCCTACCTGTGCCCCAGATTGTAGTGAGCAGAGTCCAGGAAGTGGTAAGGAGGCAGACTAGTGCTGTCTCTTCCCCCCCCAAAGTGTTTAAAAAACGATTTTCCCTTTCTGTGATTACTGTCTTTGCCTGTGGTTGTTACAGTTTAAAATTGTAGTTTTAACCTGCCTGTGATTGCATATTTTATCACCTGTTTTGTGTTTTAAACTTGTGGTTTTCCTGCCCATGATTGCTTCCATTTAACGTGCTGAATTGTGGGATTTGCAGTCCAAAACCTGTAGTTTTTCCCTCTCATTCCTGGTGACTATTCAGTTTTCCCTCCAAATTTCTCCTTTGCTCTGTGCTAAGACCGGTATGTTATACAGTGCACCCCCAGCCACCATTTTGTGTTAACAAGCCAGTGAAACCAGCCCCCCCTGCCTCCCTCCCAGCACCAGGGATATTCTACATCAGAGGGTGCTTCTGTGAGCTGCTTAAACTGTGTTTAATAGGGACTGTGCACTTCGTTTTTTGGCCAGGAGAGGGAGTAAAGTTTTATTCAAACAGTAGTGTTAGATTTCAAGTTTGTGAGGCCTTTACCTGCAGTAGTCCAAAGTGTGGATTGAGCCTGTCTGTCTCCTAGGAGATTCTGAACCGGAGAAGCAGCTTCCAACTCCCTGGCCAGCAAACCTTGTCTGAGGTTGCTGGGACCTTATATAGTCTGCTAGTGGTTGGTACATGTATACAGTGATTGGTGGTTGTATCTGATGTTTCTACTGGATTGGGTTAGTGTCCTCATTGGTTGGGTATTTGAGGGTTTTGATTGGTTTCTGGGTCTGTGATTCAATCAATGTAGGGTTGGGACTAGGGCTAGGGATATGAGTTCTATTGGAAAGAAGGGACTAGGGCTTCCTGTGCCATTGGTTGCTTGGACTTGGGTTGGGACTACTGGTAGGGCTAGGGCCTCTATTGGACGTAGAGATCAGGGTTTTTTTTTTAACTGATTGGGTGCTTGGAATAGGGCTAAGATTGGCTGTAAGGTCCTGATCTCCTATTGGTTCTAGCTTTTAGGGCTAGTGTTGTGATTGGATAGTATTAGGGCTAGGGTTCCCAATGGCTGACGGGGTCACCTGATTACTAGGGCTATAAAAGGCCAGGGTTAGGGCGTCTCAGCCCGGACGTCGAGGCTAAGGGCGGAGAGGACAAGGGCAGTTGCCTGTTTGAGCCTGTTAAGGGCAGAGAGGACAAGGGCAGTTGCCTGTTTGAGCCTGTTAAGGGCAGAGAGGACAAGGGCAGTTGCCTGTTTGAGCCTGTTCGAGACTGGCCAGGGCCAGAAATGCTGCCCATCCTCCCATTAATTAATGTGTCTGTTACTTTTCACCTGAAAAAGCATATCCAATCCACTACCCTATTTCTCATCCTGTACCTCTATCAATATCGTTAATCTACATATACTTACCTCCTTTATGCATGTATATACTTTCAATGTACTTATGGATCTATATATTTATCACTTTCTTCTAATTTAGCATTTCCAATGCACTACCCTATTTCTCAGCTTATACTTCCCTCAATATATCTCCTAAGCCAACTTTCTGACTCATCTCAAACTTCTTTCTACTACTCTTTCCAATTCACTACCCTATCTCACCCTATACATCTATCACTATATCCTCTACACCCACTCTCTCATTTATCCCAAACGCCATACCACTACTATGTTCCCCAAAAATAACCCTTTCTTGACTCTCTCCTACTCTACCCCTCCTTGCATCTTCTGACACCTCCTTTACTGTACCGATCCCCAAAACAAACCTTTCTAAACTCTTCCCTTTGACTCTTCCCCTCCAAAAACCCTTTTTACTCATCCAAAAGCATCCTCCTACTGCTATGACCTAAAAAAAGAAATCCTTCACTCTTCTATCCCTCCACTATCCTTTTCAATCAAAATAACAGACTAGGATGTTCACTTCTCTAATTCCATATTCCACTATACTAATTCACCACTAATCCTTTATGGGTTCCAGAGTAGCGTGCTACTCGCCAACAAAGCACTTCAACACCCATCGGGGGTAACAGGCGCTATATGAATGCAAACCTTTCTTTCCCTTCTATCCCTCCACTATCTTTCTCACTCCAAATAACTGACTAATATCCACCACTCAAATTACTTTCATATTTCACCATACTAATTCACCACTAATCCTTTATGGGTTTCCGGAGTAGCGTGCTACTCGCCAAAAAAAAGCAATTCAACACCCCATCAGGGGTTAGAAGCGCTATATAAATACAAACCTTCTTTCCTCTTCTATCCTTCTGCTATCCTTCTGAATCCAAATAACTGACTAACATATCCACCACTTAAAATTTACTTGCATGTTTCACTATACTAATTCAACACTAATCCTCTATGGGTCCCGGAGTAGCGTGCTACTCGCCGAAAAAGCGCTTCGACGCCTCGTCAGGGGTAGTAAGCGCTATACAAATGCAATTACAATAAAATACAATACTTACTGTCAGCAATTATAGTTCCTCTGGAGCAGTACCCTGAAGAGGCCCACCTCCCGCCAGCTCCGACTCTGGCTCAAATACTCAGAAGATCGGAGTGGCCAGACAAGGGTAAGGGAATTAGGGAGGGAGATCTGGAACAGAATTGTTTATATGTTGCTACAGATGTAATGTTATCACTAGGTCAATTGAACATATCATGGTATGTGTACATAACCCTTAACTGTGAAAGGAAAAGGTTGGCACAACTATCGTTTTTTCAATCGGATTAAGAAACTTGGAAACGCTGTACCTTGATACCCTCAATGTCTCTGGAAGTACTACTGCAATGCCTGAGGTTCACCACATTCGGTATGTTGTGCTTACTAATGTACAAGTATTTTATATGGTACTATGTGGCACAATGTCTTGACTACCTTGAAGCTTTAGTTCAATAGTGGTTTACGTTCAACAATCCAAAGAGCGTGCCACTGGTTTACAGGCTTTGCAATCAATTGTCACTGGTTCAAACTGTTACACCCTGTACACTACCAATACCAAAGCACACGTGTCCACACAGGAACAGACTGTGCAACACCAAAACACTCTTATGCCGTGTCTTGGTTGATTCTAGGAAAGCAGAAGCACAAAAGACCATTCTGATTCCTGCTTTGTTGTCTTTCAGTCTCCAAGTTCAAAAGACCGCGCCCACTAGGTGGGCAATATGACCAATTTCCTGTACTCGGCTCCGAAGTCCTGCACTCGGCTTTTGCCCCATATATTAAAAACAGTCGTCTCTGTACCTTAACAGGAGACCGCCATTCAGGAGCCTACCCTTTCATGGAGGCTGATTGAGGAGAGCTGACCCGCTCAGCTGATGCGACTCCGGCTTCGTATTCTCCGTTGTCTTCGCTGAATAATCCACACTGAGCGTCTGGGCGTAGTCCCTTTTTTAACAGGATCCTGAACTAAGATGATGGCCGCAAGTGCCACTAAATACTAAAATAGGACAATTGAGACTACAGTAAGCAGAGGAAACAAGGCAAAATAGAGCGCCATATTGGAGGAATGAATGTTGTCAAGCCCCATCAGTTAGTGCATATCTGTAGCATTGGGGTTGTAAGCGAATGCAGTGTGCAGGGACTCAATCCTTATGTACATTAGTGGGTCTTTGATGCTGCAGACTCTGAACTATGCAGTGCATCTGGATTGAGTCTGGATGGCCACAAGGGGGTCTGAGGGGTTCCAGTGCACCACAGTATATCCTGGGAGGGGATCAATGTGGGCCATGACACTTACATACCCCTCTATTCACCAATCCATGCACTAAGGTATTCGTTCAGTCACTTATATTCACATTTAGAGAGTTGTAGACTTACGAAAATGGACAGTCACATATCGGAATACTTACTTAAACATCTGATGCAACTGCTACAGGTGGACTCCTACACTCAGTCAGATATATAGGCAAGTACTGACACAAGCTAGTCATCCATCCAGACAAAGAATCCTTTAAACATGGCTCAAGCCTACTAGTGTGGAGCCTGTCTGTCCACTTTCAATTCCAGCTTGACTTGGCATGAAAAAGCCCTTTCATTTCTTCACACATTTTTCTTTGTGGTACACATACACCTAATTGCTGAGGGTATGTCGCTTTGCGAGTAATCTGACCTACATTCTTCCTTTTTTATAAAACCATTAGAAAGATGGGCACAGGGGACTGGATTAGACTGTATAACTGATGCAGCAGTGGTTGGGTTGAGGTAGAAACCCCCTATACCAGTCTTACTTAGAATAAATGGGTGTTGCCCGATGTTGACAGATCTTTTTGTATGAATAATGAAAAAGCCCTGCACCAAGTCTCAAACGCACCTTTTAGTACACATAACTCACCTCTGAGATAGGCTGTAGGTATGCCATAAAGCACTGTGCTTTGTGCCTGAAAGGTAAGAGATGTCCTTTTCAATTTCACTAAGTCATTCATGCACTTGGAGACCCCTGGCCCAAGTACTAAATAGAGTATAGTACCCATAATGCAACTGACATACATGTTCTCAATAGCAAAGACTCTTACCCAGTCAGACAGTAGACAGGCAATTAAACATTCACTTACATGCTCCTATGCTAGTTCTGTTTACAGCACTATCAAAGGCAGTTGCAGATACAATTACATGCCCATGTATTCGCCAATAGAGTCACTGAGCTATTTGTTCAGCCACTTACATACACATTTAGTGAGTCATAGTGTTAGTTAAACAGATAGTCATATACTAGCATACTTACTCAAACAACTGATGGCACTCCTACAGGTGTACTCTTACACTTATTGACATATTCATCCAAGTACTTGCACAATCTAGTCATCCATCCAGGCAAATAGTCCTTTAAACATGGCTCAGGCCTACTAGTGCAGAGCCTGTCTGTGCACTCTCACTGCCACTTTGACTTGGCATGAAAAAGCCATTCACCAAGTCTTAAACCCATGTTTTATTATGACTCAACACTGAAATAGGTTGTAGGTATGCCATAATGCACGGTGGTTTGTGTTTAAATGGTAAGAGATGTCCTTTTCAGTTTCACTAAGTTATTTGTGCACTTGCAGACCACTATGCCAACTACTAAATAGAGTAAAACACCCATAAGGCAAGTGACATAGATGTTCTGAAAACCAGTGAGACACCACAGAAGCACTTATACATTCACATACATGCTCAGAAACTAGTTATGTATCCAACACTATCAAAGGCAGCTGCAGACACACTTACATGCCCCTGTATTCACCAACACAGATAGTGAGCTATTTCTTTGGCCACCTACATACACATTTAGTGAGCCATAAAATTAGTTAAACAGAGTCATATTCTAGCACACTTACTTAAACATCCGAGGCACTGCTTTATCCTGACTCCTACACTCACACTGATGTGTAGGAAAGTACTGACACAACCTAGTCATCCATCCATAGATATTCTCCTTTAAACATGGGACAGGCCTACTAGTGCAGAGCCTGTCTGTGCACTCTCACTGCTAGCTCGAGCCGGCATGTAAAACCCCTTCGTCAATTTTTAAACCCATGTTTTAGTACACATAACTCACCTCTGATATTAGCCGTAGGAATGCCATAAAGCACAGTGCTTTGTACTATAAAGATCAAAGATATATTTGTGAGTTAAACTAAATTACTCGTGCACTTGCACACCCCTATGACAGGCACTAGATACAATATACCATCCATAATGCAATTGACATACATGTTTTCAAAAGCATAGAGCCCCTCTCTCTCCCAGTCAGACAGCGATAGAGGGACTAATAGATCTGCTCACATACTCAGAAACTGCTTCTGCATGCAGCAGTATCAAAGGCAGTTGCAGACATACTTTCATACCCCTCTATTCTTTAACACAGGCACTGAAGTATATGTTGAATTAGTCACACACACTTTTATAGACCCATAGACTTACTGACACAGTCATATACCTGCACATTTACTTAAACATCTGATGTCACTGTTATGTTATGTTATGTTAAAAGGCTTTGTAGAGCGCATGGTTACTCCAAGGAGAGTCCCCGTGCTTAAGGAAGCACCAATCCAGACTCAAATAGATTCGAAGATGTCAAAGAGCCAAGAGGCTCCACTTGCTTTGCCTAAACAGCCAGGTCTTGAGATTTTTATGGAAACTAGCTTCTGAAGGATCAAGACTTAGAGCCAATGGCATAGAGTTCCAGAGTTTAGCTGCCAAAAAACCAAAGAAGCTACCCCCCTGGCACATTCTGGCACTCTAGGGATTACAGTCAGGGGCGCTTCACTAGACCGAAGGTATCTAGAGGGGGTATAGGGTTGAATCAGAGGAAACAGATAGCTTGGACCCCTCTGATTCAGTATCCTATGGGTAAAACATAGTGCCTTAACCTCTTCCATGCTCGTGATGGCCGGGAGCCGTCACGCGTCACGGTGGGCATGTGCGCAGGATGGCCCCCGGCCGTACGAATCCTCGCCCACTAATAGAAATGCCCGCACAGCGCGGAAATTCCGCGCACACGGAAGGGCTTAAAAGAGACTCTATGCCTAACGGGAAGCCAGTGGAGTTCCGCAAGACCCAGGCTAATGGTCATCCATTTTAGCCTTTTTAACAGCATCTGGGCAGCTGCATCCTGAACTCTCTGAAGCATACCCAGCCTGCCCTTAGAGACTCCCAGATACAGTACATTACAATAATCAAACCGGGGCACTAATAGCGCTTGAATAACCGTAATTTTTGCTGAATCCAGCAGGAGCCCTAATATCTTACTTAGCAACTTTAACACTCCAAAACATGTGCCAGTCGTGGCCTTGATCTGGCTCTCAAAACATTGCTGTGCATCAAAACGGATCCCCAGATTTTTTACTTTTGGTTTAGGAATAGTAATGGGGCCTAATTCCTCCGGCCACCACGCGGAAGACCATATTGACAGCGGTTTCCCAATCATCAGAACCTCTGTCTTGCCTGCATTTAACTTCAGACAACTAGTATCCATCCAAGCCTCCAGATCTACCAAGCAAGATTTGAAGTTCACTGTGGCCCTGCCATCATCTTGTGTCAGAGTGATGATCAACTGCGTGTCGTCAGCATACGACACGATCCTCACCCCATGGTGTTCGATTACGTCTGCCAGAGGACGAAGATACAGGTTAAACAAGGTAGGGCTCAGAGTGGATCCCTGAGGAACCTCTGCTGGAATGGGATAATCTCAGAGGAGAAAGGTTTCTAAAACACCTGAAAAGAACGCCTAATTAGAAAATCAGCAATCCATTAATAAGCTCTTCCTTTTATGCCCTGAGACCACAGCCATTCCAGCAACAAACCATGCGATACCGTGTTAAATGCTGCACTTAAGTCTAACATGACAAGTGCTGCAGTTTTCCCTCATCAGCCGTTCTTCATAGCGACTCAGAAGCTAGAAGGATTGCCGATTCCGTGCTGTGTTGTGGCCTGATTGTGTCTCATGAAGAAGGCTATTCTCATCAATGAACTTCATAAGTTAGGAATTTACATGCTTTTCAGCAATTTTCGCAAGGAATGGAGGCAAAGAAATAGGCCAAAAGCTCTCTGATTTTGAGGAGTTCAAAGACGGCTTATTCAAAAGGGGAACAACCATGGCGTGTTTCCATTCCGCAAGAAGTTGACCTGCTGCAAAAGATGAATTAAGCAGAGTGCATAGTGTAGGAGCCAGGGCAGTAAGCCCTCAGACTAGAATAGCTGATTGCGCAGGGTCAAGAGGAGAGTCAGATTTAATTGTTGCAGCTAGGAGGCCCATTTTCACCACTGCAATTCTGTCCCGTTAGGTTTCTTTTACAGACCAAGATCTAGAAACCTAAACCCCCCTAATATGTATAAAGAAGTACCAACTGTCCCAATTTATAATAGATACGAACTACTTAGAGGTTGTAGTGACATAGATTGACTTAGTTAGGACATGGGCAGTCCTTCTAAGAGAAAAATGGATCATATCCCTACTGCTGATAATCAGGACGGGGATCCCTATGTACAAATTATCAGGGAGGACCAACGTGAACTATTAGATAATACTGGGTATACTACAACCATCAGCTCCCCTAAGGATTTGGACGAAGATATAGTAAGTGTACAAACCCATGAGTCTCCTAATATTATGTCTTGGAATGTGGCAGGAATTAAAAATAAGATAAATGACCAAGAATGGCAAAAAACTGATAGAGGGCTGTGCAGTGGTCATGATCCAGGAAACCTGGACTACTGAGTCTTTCTCCGTTAACGGCTTCCAGGTTATTTGCACAAACGCAAGCCCATCTAGAATGGGGAGACCAAAAGGTGGATTAGCAACTTTAATTGCCCTCGCATCACCTTTGATTTTAAAGAAAGTTAATAATAAGTCACAGTATTATCAACTGATCCATTTATATTCGGAGGGGAAACAGTCTATTGTTTTGATTAATTTTTTTAATAATATCTTTGACGGTACTAGATTTAGAATCATTAAGGCATTAGAGAACGACTTGGATCATTTTTTAAATGGACTTGGAGGGGAATACTTACTGATTTGGGCGGGCGATTTTAATATTGAAAATTGTGATCCAGGTGAGCAATGTGGTTTGTATGACTGTTTTGGGGAATGTTTTCACCACTTTCCGCATGATACTTATGGGGAAGCAATTAATAACCTTACCCATAAGTATAACTTAGCGGTCTTGGAACTAGAAAACCCGGATGGTGAAACACCTATATACACTTATGTAGGGGCGAGATCAGCTTCATGTATTGATCATTTTATTGTGTCAGTTAAATGTAGGGGGTCTGACAGAAAAATTTGTAATCCGCCCAAGCCTGTTTAGTGACCACCATCCACTTATCCTTACATTAAGGCTTAGTCTGATTCAACAATCTAGGGGCAAGGTATCAGATACAGATATAAAGTTAAAGGGAGTTAATGGAGTCACCATTAAATGGTCCGGTGTAAATCCAACAAATTTCATGGATAATTTGAGAGGAAAAAAACAAAAAGATATTGACATCTGTATGGACAGTTCCTCAATGGATCAGTCAATTATAACTGCTTTTAGCAATATCATGGTAGAAATTGCAGGGGACTTAACAGTCCGAAAGAAAAAATCGATCCATGAAAATAATCCTAGATGGTTTAACCGGGAATGCTCCAGGCTGAATAGGGAACTAAAAACAGCATTAAAGGTAAAACCAAGAGATAGTGAGACAATTATCACCCTGAGGCAAGAATATAAAAATACCTTGACCCAAAGAAAAATGAAATCTGTGAGGTTGCTTGGGAGACTTTAGTGCAGGCTGCAGAGACAAGAAACGCAACATTATTTTGGAGGATAATTGATCACCCCTACTTTAAAGAAAACGCAATAGCGAAAATTGAATATGCAGTTCCCCCTGAAGACTGGATCACACATTTTGAGTGTATTTTTAACCCTGACGCTGCCTTAGTCACTAATGCAAAGAATAATAATTTTATATCAGTAGACCCAGTAAAAACATCAGTAATCACGCCGGAGGAAATTAAATCTGCCCTACAAAAAAGTAGTAATGGAAAAGCAGCCGGCCCGGATGGGGTACCCATAGATGTATTTAAATGTAACATAGATTTTTGAATCCCCATCTTAGTAAATGTTTTTAATGCTGCTCTAAGGGGGTATTGCCAGCCTCCTGGGTGGAAAGTATTATTGTTCCCAT
The DNA here is from genome assembly GCA_963921515.1 of Calotriton arnoldi. NCBI lineage: Eukaryota > Metazoa > Chordata > Amphibia > Caudata > Salamandridae > Calotriton > Calotriton arnoldi. The sequence goes on along the minus strand of CAWUFW010008439.1, from coordinate 546,169 downwards.
ATTTAAAAAAGGGGACAGAGGGAAGGTGAACTGTTACCGACCCATATCCCTTCTTGACTCTACCTCCAAATTGATGGGGAGAACCTTGCTGGGAAGATTAGAACAATGGGCTGATGAGAATAACATCCTCTCAGATGCACAGTATGGGTTTAGAAGGGGTATGGGAACGGTGGAACAGTGCTTAAATCTGGAGTTACTGATAGGAAAGTATACTCTAGCTAAGGATGGAGTGTTACACCTCTGCTTCGTAGATCTCACAAGTGCGTTTAATCTTGTTAATCACGCTAAATTGTGGGAAACCCTGAAAGAGCTAGGAGCCCCAATAGACATTATTACATATTTATCCCAGATCTATGCCTTATTGACCTCTAGAGTACGGTTTGGAAAGATGGGGGAATGCACCCAGGATTTTAGGGTCACAAGGGGAATACGCCAAGGATATGTATTGGCGCCTCTCCTATTTTCCCTATATATTAATAACGTGGACCCCTTCTTACAAAAATACAATGTAGATGCCCCTAAAGTTGGAACACGTATAACCCCAGTACTACTCTACGCAGATGATGCGGTGTTATCGTCCAGGACAGCAAATGGATTACAACACTTAATAGGAAAATTTGCAACGTACATGTCTGAAAAAGATCTTCAATTAAATCTTAGTAAAACTTTTGTTATGACATGTGGGAACAACAGGTTGAAGCCTAAATCGCATCACGTGGGAGGAGTGGGGATAAGTAGAGTTCCAACTTTTTGTTATTTGGGTTTACTTTTTAATAGAAAAGGTACCTGGGATACACACATTAAATCCTGTGAATTAAAATTCTTAAGAATCATTGAGAGCATTTTTAGATTCTCAGCGAAGTTAGGAAATAAGCCCATTAGGGAAATTCTTACTTTATATAGAAGTACATGTGTGACAGGAACCTGTTATGGGGCAGCTATATTGGGGAGAACGAACTCTGTGTCCTTACAAAGCAAAGAAAATATATTTCTAAAGAGAGTGTTGGCAGTTCCAAAGTCTACAGCTAATTATATAGTGCATAAAGAGTTGTCTGTACCATATATAAGTGATTTTATTAATACAGCGGGGCTTACCTTTTGGAGAGGAAAATGGGTGAAAGAAGAAACCAAGCTAACTAAGGCCTTAATAAGGGACTGTTTGTCCCTGGACCGTGGTAGAAAAATTCCATGGATAGAGTATATCCTTAATTTGCTATCATACTGCAAGATAGATTTTGATAAGGCAAATCCTGAGTTCATTCAGGATGTTAGCAAAATTGATTTAAAGCTGAGATATGCCACCACAAAGGAACATGATAGAATGGAAAATATAAGTCGAAAATAAAGTGTTGTTAACTACTGCAAAATCTCTTCTGTATTGGGTATACAAACATATTTGTACCTGGTAAGCAACACCCAACACAGATTTTATCTAACAAGGCTTAGACTTGGTACATTGCATTATATAGTAGCATTTCCAAGCATGGAAAAATGGTCCTATAAATTTCCAAATTGCCCATGTGACGGAAAAACCCCACAGACTACTTTGCTTTTTCTATTGTTCAGTAGTTTTTATACTGAGATCAGGAAAAAAAAATTAAAACCATTATTTCTGACCAATAGAATTTACCAGTATAAATGTGCTTTTCACTATCTATGTAATATGGTAAATGTAAAAACGATGTATTGTGTAATTTCTTTTATACAAAGGGCAATTAAGATTAGAAAAGATTTGTCTCACTTAGATGCCTTAACATATGAAGACCTCAGTGATTGAATCTAATCAAATTATTTAAAATGTATATTATGTACTCTTTTTTGCACATCAGGAATTTTAAGAATGTGTATTTTGTATTTTTAATTTTATAAATAGAAAGATATGAACTATTGGTACTTTTAACTTTGCAAATATTTGAAATTGCTATTTTTAAATTGATTAGTGTATTTGTTGAATGCTTTTATGGCTGTAAAACTTACTCCGAATAAAGCTGATTTGACTTGACTTGACCACTGAAATGTTCTCTAAATGATAAAAGAGAAGGAATCCTTTTGTCAGAGAATGTCTATAAGTCCTAGCGCTTTCAGGAAAGGAGGCATAGAGAGATGATATGCGATCAGAGAAGAAATTAACAATTTGATTGCAGCTACTTGCAGTAGGAGCTCTGACCAGGGACTCAGTGTCCAAGGATGAGAGAGAATTGACTATTCTAAAAATCTCGTGGGAAGAATTCTTTGCCTCATCTATTCTCTGTGTAAAAAAGAGTCTGGGCTAGTCTAATCTCCTTATGATATTCCTTCAGTGCTTGCAAGTAAATATCTTTGTCTACGATACAATAATTCTTGTGCCATTCACGTTCTAGGCATTTGCCTTACTTTTTTATCAGAAGGAGGCCCGCTGTAAACCAGGTGGCAGACGGTCAGGAGCGAGAAGTGTTCCGAGATTTCCATGGGGCCACAGAATCTAAGGTCTCAATAATCCAGGCCGAGACGTGTTGATTAGCAACCTGGGGACCGGAATCTAAAGATGTAGGCCAGCTGCTCAAAGCAGATGTAAAAGCCTCTTGAGTAATTAAGACCCAGTTCCAGAAACTAACAGAGTGGGCAGAAGGAGGTTTCCGCAAAGGAAACAGCTCAAGAATCTGAAAGGGAATAAGAGACTGATAGGACCACACAATGGGAACCGAGGGAGCAACTTTGACTAGGGCAGAGTTGGCAAAAATAGGATCAAGGGTGTGCCCTTGAGTGTGGGTGGGTCCCTGCACCAGCTGTTGAAAGTGAAAGGTCTTTAATCCTCCGTCAGGCTTATTACTGGATGGGAAGTCAAGTCATCTAAATGAAGATTAAAATCTCCTTAGAAAGTTAGAATGCTGCAGAGCATATGCAGGAATAAAATGCAATAGAGATGTGATAAAAGAAGAGGGAGACCCAGGGGGCCTATAAATCAAAAAAACATTAAGAGAGCAGCGAGCCATTAGTGACAGTGAAAAAAAGGTTGCTTCAGATCCACTGACCTCTAATTCTATATCACCACCAGCCCACCTCCCCTCTCCTTTGGTCTATTCAGTCTTAACATAACATAGCCCATGGGAATAGCCTCCAGAATGTCAGGAGCAGAATCAGCATGCAGCCAGGTTTCCACCAGAAAAAAGGTGATCGGTTGATGGGTCACTATAAGGTCAGCAACTTCAATTTTATGTTTGGGGAGGGACCGACAGTTAAGCAAAAGACAATGTGCAGTCACCAGGCTGCTATAGCAATTACTGCCCACCCACCCACGTTGTAGACTGCCCAAAAGAGCACTCAAGAAATGCAGACTGACCTATACCCACATTTACCGAATGACGGCATGTGGTAGTGATCTCAGTGTTCAGAGACCGTAACTCATCTGCTGTGTACTGCACAGAATCTGGTCTAAAACCAGCAGCATGCCTGGTCCCTGGCGTTATCCAGATGCAAATTGGCGCAGACGGGCTTGCCTTTGGCATGCCTTCAGCACGCCCGCTGAGCGGCCGCAGCAGTCTGCTGCTTTTAAAATCAGCAAGGCTAAGGCATGAGCGCGAGAGTGTGAGGGCCTCGCTCTTACGGGAGCCGCCACGGGTCAAGGACAGCGCAAGCTGACAAAAGATGCCAAGGTGCATGCGAGAAGTGCACACGTTATTAATTCCCCCCAGCTAAGGCAGCCTCAAGTAAACAACAAAACGAAAAAGCAAATTAAAATTCAAAACATGTCAATCACATTAGAATGTCCCCATTAGACATGTACAAAAAGCACCAGAACTGGCTTGTCCTGGGACCAGAGTGCTGCACTGCCGCGCCAGTCTGCTGCTTTTATAATCAGCAAGATTAGAGCGTGAGCACGAGAGCACGAGGGATCTAAGATGGCAGCCCCGCTCTTATGGGAGCCACCAAGGGTCAAGGGCAGTGTGAGCTGACAAAAGATGCCGAGGTGCGGGCGAGAAGTACACACGTTATTAATTCGCCCCAGGTAAGGCAGCCTCAGGTAAGCAACAAAACATAAAAGCAAATTCAAATTTAAAACATGTCAATCCGCTGCTACAGGTGGACTCCTACACTCACACAGATATGTAGGCAAGTACTGACACAACCTAGTCATCCATCCAGAGAAATACTGCTTTAAACATGGGACAGGCCTACTAGTGAAGAGCCTGTCTGTGCACTCTCACTGCTAGCTCGACTTGGCATGTAAAAGCCCTTTGTTTTAAACTCATATCTTAGCACACGTACCTTACCTCTGAGATAGGCAGTAGGTATGCCATAAAGCATACCTACAGCATTTGGCGCTGCAGCGCGCGCTACGAAATTCGTTTTATTTATTTATTTACTAACTTACCTGGATTCGGCCGGATTCCGGTTTTTACTACCCCCCCCCACCCTGCCCCTCCCCCGCCGCACGTCACCGCCCGGCGGAACTACCTCCAGGAGCCGGGACTGTCTTTCATAAAACAGTAAGCAACATGTGATGATGAAAAGGGCTTGAGACAGCAAGTTCTAAGATTCCAAAATCAAAGATGTGGGAAAGACTATCAACGAAAATACAGTTGTACTGGAAAATGTTACATGAGATGTCGTTTTGGATTCCCACGACCTATCATTTCATAATGAAGAGTGAACAGCTTTTTGTCTGCAGTCAGACATACACTAACTAGGAAATCACAAAAAAAAACATCCAATCCCAGAAGAACAGAGGCTTCCAAGTATATTAATGACTACAACCTGTGATATTGAAGATGTGGAAGGCAAATAAGGATCTACAATTTGTTGCAGACAACTCCATCACTGTTGCTGGCTATGTCACTTTCTAAATAACATAATCACAGAAAACAGAGATGTGGAAGGAGATTTCTGCTGAAAAGAGTCTAACCAAGAAATTATACAGTTTCAGCTTGAAAATACTTTCACACAAACAGATATGGGATCCTAGGAGTGCTCGGACTGGTTGAGCTCAGCTAGTTTGTTCTCAAAGTCAAGGGGCATGGTATGGGTAAGTCTAGGCCTTGCAAGCAGTTGAAATAGCATATTAAAGTCTTTCCCAGAAATACAGTACCTCACAGAATTTTATCCAGAAAGTAGAGACATTCTGAAAACTAATATGTTGGATACATACTACCCAAGAAGGAGTCCACATCTTTGAAATGTGTGTCTCTATGAAGTTCTTCAATATTACACATATAGAAGTAATGTAACTAAAAGCATAGACGAAGGGAGAAGTGCAGTACTTGGATGTGATGGTTGTTTGCTGAGACACAACAAACGAAATCTAATTAACTATCGAAAGCTTAGTTGCCAAACTCCGGAGAGAAGAGAGGGGTATATTTACAAGAAAAGTGACGGAGCACGGTGTTAGCCTTCTTGGCTTAACGCCGTAGTCCGCCACTTTTGAAACGCAGGGCTGCACCGTATTTACAACAATACGGTGTAGCCCTGCGTTTCCCCCTGCGCTGGCGCTAATTACAGCCACCTAGCTCCAATGCAGGCCCTCTTGCACCATAGTGCATTGTGGGAATGATTGTTTATGCACAGGAAGGTGTCCCTTCCTGCACATAAACAATCTGAAATGGCGAGTTGCAACTTCTATGTGTGCTGCTTTGTACAGCACACATAGAAGTTTCAATTCGTCATTTTAAAATGATTGTTTATGTACAGGAAGGGAAACCTTCCTGCACATAAACAATCATGCATGGCGCTTTGCTGTTTCTATGTGTGCTGCACAATGCAGCACAAATAGAAACAACAAAAACGAGGAGAAATAAAGCATTTCTCCTCATTGCGCTATGTAAAGACCAGTTTTTTTTGGTCTTAATTTTGGCGCTACCCTATATTTATGCCACTTTTGTAAATATGGGTGTATTAATGGGTGTTGTGACCGAACATCCACCGCAACACCCATTGCCCTCCCCTTTCACGCTAAGTATAGCGTGAAAGGGTGCCTTATTTACAAGGCAGCGTTAAGCCACGTTAAATGGCTTAACACTGCCTTGTAAATAAGGTGAAGACCGTATTGCCACTGGAACGTCCAAAAAAGAATTTTTCTACTTGGCACTTTTGCTGTTGTTCAAGCCATGGCTTGCTGAATCAGATTTACTTGGGACACTATGACTGTTATGAAGACTCTTTCAGTGCTGTGAAAGACAGCATTGAGTGTTCAGTTTTTCCAACCTACTTCAAATGTTGATAGATGAGATTGAACAGGAAGAAACCATTGCTGCTGGGATAGCCAAGGAGAGTTCACAAAGCAGCCAAAGTTCTATACCACTGACACAAAATCCTCTTAGAGAGCCAATAATTAAAAATAAAGCAGCTATAGCTATGAATGAGGTAGAGAGTGTGATGCTGCTAGCAAGAGAGGAAACTGTTAGTTTTAAACAGTTAGTAGAACAACTGAACAATGAACAAAAAGAAATTCACAAAAGATGAAATAGAGCATGGATTGCTCCATGAGATGAAATAAGGTGAATGTTCTTTGTATAAACCAATATTGCTACATATCAGTGGTCAAGCTGGCACTGAAAAAAGCTTTCTATTTAACGTTTTCACCGGTTTTCTACAGAACGGACTGCATAATCACATCATATCAAGCACAAAAATGGGCACATATATTTCCAAAAAAGCATTAGACGAGTACAGCCTAGCTACTGCATAAACATCCTCTTCCTGAGTCTTACAGCCCCTATGAGAAAACTCGCAACCCCAAAACAAACCATGGGGGAGGAAAGCATTTGTAGGCATAATAATGCAGGACTTACTTGAACAAATTGGCCGGATCTAAGCAGCAGGAGAAAAAAATGTATGACACAGAGGGTCATAAAATTCGCAGAATAAAGTAAAATGTGAAGTGCCCTGTTCAGAGAAATTGTCACAAGGACATGGCTTAAGGGCACCAGGCTTCGTGTAGCATTTGGGAAAGGCTAATAGCCAGTGTACCACATTCAGTCTGAATCTGGTTAAAAATGAAGTGATGGTGCGTATTAGTGACCAGTGACAAATAAGGCTGCAACTGTGGGCTCAGTCTCAGTGTGACATACTTTCTCACTGTGGGTTTAACTAATTCTTTGCCCTCCCTTATCCCCTGCTGCTTAGCCAAAAACAAATGTTTGATATTCCTAATGGCTGCTGGGCATAAAGGCCTGGGGTTGGTATACAGGTCAGGGCATAATAGCCACCTCGTTTGCTTCATAATGTACTTTAACCAGGGGATACGTAGGGACCCCTCAAGTGTAGTACAGTCAGCTACGACTAGTTGGTTTAAAGTGCTGGCTGGGCTAGACCAAATTCTCAACCAGCGCAGTAGGGGCGCAATAGCAATAAGGTCAGAGATGTACTCCATGCCAAGCTCCTCGTGCAGGATAAAAGCTGGAGTGCTGGGGGCGACAGAAAGAATCCTACGCAAACATTTGTTTCCTGCCCAATGGATGTCCCTCATGTCTTTATATCCCCATACATCACATCCATACGTGGTCATAGGGACACATTTTGTCTCCACACCTTTAGCAGGGCAGGTACGGGCTTTGACCCCGATCTTTTTGCAAAGTCCATGGTTGCCTCTACTGCTTTTGCCAGAGCGTTCTTTTTGTGTGTTCTTTGCGCAACCCACGTCCCTCGGTCATCAAGCAGCACCCCAGGTAAGGGAAGATTGACACTTTTGTTAGTTATGCCCCCCTACAAAAGAACTTGCAGCCTTCTGAGTACCTATCGTCATAGTGTAGGATTTCAAAAAACTAGTGGCAAGATCAAGTGAATTCATAAAATCGATAAAAACATTTAAAAGTTTTTGGAGGCCTACAGCGGTCCTGGCAAACAACACTGCGTTGTCTGCGTACAGGAGTGCAGGGATTAGTTTAGAACCCGCTCTCGGGATGTCTTTGCTGCTAGATGAGAGAAGTTCCCCTAGCTTATTAATATCAAGTGTACACAGCAGGGGTGCCAAAATGCACCCAGGCCGGGCCCCTCTCCTGACTTCCCGGTAGTCCGACACACCACTATCCTCATTGAATCTCACCGCCGCAGTAGTATTGTTATGGACGGAGTGTAGAAAGGCCACCAGGTCTGCGGCCAGACCCAGATCCAGAAGAATAAGTCACAGTTTGGATCTGTTAACACAGTCGAATGCTGATGTTAGGTCCATGAAGGCCATGTGCAGGGAACCGTTCTTTGCTATTGTGTATTTCCCTACCACTAGGTGCAGGTTAATGCATTGATCAAGCGTCCCCTTGCCTTGCCTGAAACCATACTGTAGGTCAGAGATAACATTAAAATTATCTAACCACAAGGTTAGATGGTCCAAAATCACTTTCCCCATGATTTTGGCAGCCGAGTCTAAAAGGGAAATAGGTCGATAACATGCAGGATTGTCCCTTGATCCCTTTTTAAAAATAGGTATGATGATAGCCTTGTCCCAAGAGGAGGGGAAACCACATATGCAGGCTGCGTTAAAAACCCGTGCCAATATCCTGGCCCAGACCAGAGGGTCAGCCTAATACAGGTCCGAGGGAACCCCATCCGGACCCGGCACTCCCCCCCGGCTGGGGCCAGGATAGCTTTGTGTACCTCATCTGTGCTAAAGTGCAGTGGTGCGCTAACTGAGCTGGGGTCCCATTGTACATCAGGCCCTTCTAAATCGTCACCACTATACATTCCTTCAAAGTGCTGAACCCATTGCTCTGCAGCTATAGTACAGTCTGTACTGGAACTAACTGTATCAGACCACAGCCCAAAACTTTGTGCTATCTGACAGTACACTTGCCTACCGAAGAGCCTCCAAACCCTGTTCCCTAATGAACTTCTTCCTCTGTTGGGTTGCAAATTTATAGGCCCTCCTACAAGTCCGGACCTCAGCCTCATCCCTTGGAACTTATTTTAGTGCCAACAATAAGTTTCTATGGGCCTTGGAGAAGGTACCGTCAAACCACCTCTTTTCCTTGGCACCTTTAGACCTGCTCGTAATGGTTAAACTATTGGCAATCTGCTTAGTTAGCTTGTCAAATGCATCTAAAACAACTCTGCCCTGCACTTCTATACATAGTGCGATGTCTGCTGTGCACTCAACACACAAATTGTCAAGGAAGGTCTCCGGTATCAAATTCTCCCACTTCAGCCTACGCATTTGGTCTTTAGTGCTAATGACAGAATTTGGAATACTACTACCCTCCCCTCCATATAGAGCAGAGGAGTAAATCAATTCAAGCATAAGAGGGTTGTGATCGCTTTGGGTGCTCCAGAACACGCTCAGCTTGTGGGCTGCAGGAACTAACGGTGCAGAGAGCATTATAAAATCAATGATACTGGAGCAACCCCTACCTATATAGGTAGGAACAGGAGCGTTCGGTCCCGTTTGCTCTAAGCAGCACAGGTTATTAGCTGAAAGGAGCTCTTCTACGTTAGTGCCTGATTGCGAGTGCTCAAAATGTGTGGCCAGTGGTGAAAAATCCACATGGCCCTTTGCCAAAGTACAATTAAGGTGACATCACCTAAAATCATGACCTCATAGTAAGAGTGTTTCCTCTCCCCATAATGACCAAGAAACCCCTCTAAGGGTACTAAATGTTCAATCTCAAAACTTCTAGTAAAGGATCTATGAAAAATTAGCTACTAGCAGGGGGATGATTCTTGAACAACAGCTCCACTGCTAACGGATGAGTGATGACAATCTACCATTCTAGTTTTGCATGTTAGTTCAAGTGAGACCAGTAAAAGAAGACCCCCCTTGGCTCCACCCACTGTTGAGGAAGTTGCACACTTGAAAAACGAGGAGAAGCCACCCAAAAAAAACATCTCAGTAGTATCCCATGTCTCCCATAAAGCAATTAAATGGCAACATAAGAGGGACCTCTGCCATAGCACATCATCTCTTTTCGACCTTAGACCTGCAATATTCCAAGACAGGTTCTTCATACAGGAAAGACCAGGGGTAATAGGTGCTGACTTGGAAGGTGGAGCAGAAGCTGACTTGGGGGGTGAAATAGATATAGTGCCAGCAGCGCTCAAGGACCTTGGGCCTTGCGACTCATCCTGGGCTGGTAATAGTTAGTCATTGCCATCTAACCCCTGTGGGCTTAACAATGGTTCGAAACTGTTAGCTAGGGAAAGTACAAATATGCCATTACTTCCTTGGGCAGGCTTAGCTGGCCTGAGTGCCTGCTGCCTAGAATAGTCTGGGAAAAGGTAATAGAAGGGCAAAAATACTGAAGGGGAACCGTCCTAATCGATGTTTTGGAACTTCTCCTAAACTGACACTCAATGAGCACTTTGGCTTGGCTTCATTCATTTTCCGAATGGAGATGAGGTTGAATACTTAGCCATACAATTTGATCAGATTGATGACATGGAGCATATTGGCCGATGTATTTTATGTTTTTTGCTAATGAAAGACACGTGCAGCGCCAACAGTTCCCACTCTCATTAGCATATGCTGTAACTGTCCATAAATCACAAGGTTTAAGCGTAGATGCAGCTTTTGTTAATATTGGAACTGCTGTATTTAAAGAAGGAATTTCGCATGCAGCATTGTCGCTAGTTAGAACATTGTCCAGTTTGATTTTGATTAATTTTGAAAAAGTTAGTGCTGATGCATGCTGTGCAACAGAGTTCAATCAGTTAGGAAGTGTATAGACTCCTCATTTAGGCCAATACCCACTTTTGTGAGAAACTGATAATCTGTCCAAAGTGAAAGATTACAAAAGAGTGTACAGATGCTGAAGCAAAAAAAGGACACAAAACTACACTAGAAGCTGTTAAGAGGAGAAAAATGGAATATGATGGAGATATTGTAGGTTAAACGTTGGAGAACAATTCAGGTGTCAACTGATATGAAAATGTTGTTCTCAATGCATTGTTTCATTTACCACATGTAGCAAACCAAATTCAACAAAAAACAGATAAAAGATTGTGTTCTGCATTGTATCATTTGCTCCAACATTTACTGGCTAACAGAACTGTGATACATTGTGCTTCAGGTATTCAAGATCTTTTAGATAAATCTAGCGAATCAGTAATATTTACTCTCAACACTCAACAAGATGAACAAGAATTTTTTATGGTTATGTTTGGAGTTTAGAAGAAGAAGATGTAAATATTGATTATTTATTCAGACTGAGTTACACATGGAACCATGGCTGTAAAGATTGTGATTATTCATCTATTACTCAAATAAATTTTCTCTATTTAACATTACCAGATTCTAAAAATGTACCTTTAGATAAATTGTTGAAGAAGGCTAAACAAAATATGACTTGCCCAAACTGCAGATCAGATGTTAAGTCTACTTTGATTCTAGGAACAACTGGAAAATACCTTATGGTAATGCTACAGCTACACAGAGCAGATGTTTCTAAATTGGAAACTCAAATTACAAACTTTAAAGCTGGACAAGTATCAATTTCAGGAAAAATGTTTACTACTTTGGCTATTATCTTTCACAAAGGAATTAATACAACCTCTGGATACTACACTGTGTATTTAAAGAGCGAAACGGGATGGACGGAATGCAATGATATCAAACTTTAATACAAAGCAAAACTTCCATTCAAACTATCAAACTCTTATTTTTTCTTTCTTCAACCTAAGTTCTAAAGAGGAATTCTGGATAAAAAAGTGATGTACGGTGTTTCTTCTATGTGGTTTATCAATGTTTTAGACATTATTTGGCCTATTGGGGGTAAAGTCTTTAAAAAGTTCCTCAAAATTCAAGAGTCCTTTTATCTTTCAGAAAGGAGTTAATACAACATCTAATTACTGCTCTCTAATTAAAGTCTGAAACACAATCAAATTACAGCAACCTTAAATTGAAACCAGATATTGCAGTCATAGATAATGTCATGACAATGTCATAAGTAATATAATATGTGGGGTAATTAGCAAGGTTTTTTTAGACATAAAGTGATATTTTATTATTATACCTAATGCAAATAATAATACATTGCGCACGGTGGAAGTGGGAGTTGGCTGCAGGGTTTCAGCCCCTCTCATACAAGCAACAGCACGTCATGCACGGCCGAGGGCATGCACAGCATGCATTTGGTCTTGGAGGTCCTGGCCGCACTCAGGCAGACTTACAGATTATGTCAACGAGTCACAACACCAAGCTATAAAAAGTGAGCTTATTGGTTTTATCAAGGGGTGAGCATATCAATATATATATAAAGCAAATCTATCATCTTTCACCAAAAATTCCTAATATTTTTAATTACATGTATATTTCAGTAATTCACACAGTGTAATGTATGTGAGTTTTTATTAGTACATTTTGTGGATGATTAAGATTTGAATAAATAGTATAGACATATTGTTTTTAAAAAAAAGAATTCAACCAACATGTCTCTGGAGGCGCGCGGCGGCAGCAACGCAAGATGGCCGCTGAATAGTTTCCCTCCGTAACGCTGAAGCTCTTTTCCCTTTGGAGGGAAGTTTATCTGGTACAGTGGGGCTCATTAACTCATTGGAAGGCGTTGGAAGTCCCCGGGAGCGGCAGGGTAAGTTTATAGACCTCAAATTGGTCTAATTACCTTTTTATTAGCTTTTCCCTTGCCGCTCCCGGCGCACTCCATTTAACGGCTGCCATTTTATGAGCTTTCCAGCTCGTTTTTTCCTCAGGTGTTTGCGCGCCCACAGCTTTTTCCTTACTTGCATGGCAATATTGGCTGGAAAAAAATGGGATTTTTTCCCAAAATGAAGAGACTCTTTTATATATACTATCCCATGTCATTTGGTATTTGTTTTGTATTTTTCAATATCCCATGTTTCAATATTTTGTGAGCAAGCTATATGGGCAGCATGACTATTATTAGTGCATACAGTGTGGACCTGACAGAAGCATACTGGTATTTTTGAATTGTTATTCTTGGAAGAGACTTTTTCGTCTGTTATTCAAGTGGTCTGTTTTACTGGTTCTCTTCATTGAAGTTACGCCGTCTCTAATCAGTTCTTCGTTGGTGTTGAAAGAATACATACGCCATCTTGCATGTCTCCTTCCACTCAATTAAATATGGAAGTGGTGCAGTCAACTAAATCTCAGTCGACCAGCAACTCCAATGCTAATAGCCGCAAAGAACCTGAAGGCAAAGCTAACTAAAGGGCTAAAAAGGATCCTTCCTAATAAATCACCTTTGCCTTTGACTCTGGAAGACATTATGGATGAGTTAAACAACATAAAACCTTTTATGGTAGATACCAGTGCGGCACTTCAGAGGATTGAGGAGAAATGGTCTCATCTGGATTCTAGACTTACAGAGGTCGACCAGAGGGTTACCGACGCTCAAGATGTGACTGCCAAAGGTGATAATCTATCCAAAGAAGTGACCCAACTAAAGAAACTAACAGAGGACCTGGAGAACCGAAACAGGTGCAATAATCTACACATATATGGCATACCGGAAAGTTCTGAATGCTCCGACATGATCAACTTCTTGAAGATCCACATACCGAAAATAGTTGGTCTACTAACTCTTGCAGATCTCAATATCCAAAGGGCACACAGGATTGGTTCTCTTGGTGCTTCGACCTCACATCGACCACAAGGGATCATTGCCAATTTTCTTCAATACTCAGGCCTAATGATGATACTCACAGTGGCTAAATCATGCAAACAAATGCTGTGGTCTGGTCAGAAGATTTTTTTCAGTCAGGATGTCTCCAGAGCTACAGCTCACTGCCTGAAGGAATTTTTAGATCTTAGACCTATGTTGCGATTGATGAATGCTCTCTACGGCCTTATTCATCCTTGCTTTTTCAAGGTCACTTACAAGGACAGGACTATTACTTTTTCAGACCCCGCAGAGCTTAAGAAATTTATACATACGCACAGGGGTGAAGTCATGGAACTTAGTAACTCTTACAATGCTGCAAATTTACTTTGTTTTTCTCTTTCACAGGTCCCTGGCCCCCTCTTGTTTTGATGTCGGTCTCTTCGTTGAATAGCATTTCCTAGTCCAATGTCTCTCTTTTGTTCAGCTATGCTGTCCCATTACTGTTTGGTAAGTTCCATTAGCACTGTGACTGTTATGTCTTTTTGTTTTATATTGTTCCCTCCTCACTTGTTGATATTATGTTCATTTAATCTCTGTGTTTCAATTTATTGAGCGGCGTCTGTTTCTTTTTTCTCATCGCCCCTCCCCCCCTCAACATTAATGTCTTTTTTGTGCTTCATTCTTATGACTAAAATCCTATGGCTTTCTGTCATCTCTCTTTTCTATTTACACCAGGGGAGACCTTGTTCTTCCTTAATTTCCTTCTTCTCTTCATCTCCTTCTCTCTGGTTTTTTTCTTTAACTTTCTCCTTCCCCTTTTATCTACTATGTAGTGCACTTTCTTTATGTAATTTATTTCTTGTGGTATTCCAACATTTTCCACCGTATTCCTCGTGGATGGTTAAATCTCATTTTTATTGTAAGTCTTTCTATTGTTTATTCTATAATTATTCCTTAATTTCTTCTCCATGAGTAATTTACGTATTGTGCATGAAATGTTAAAGGTCTTCATAACCCAGTTAAAAAGCAATGGGTATTGTCTCATTTATCAAAATTAAATTGTCAAATTGCTTTATTACAAGAAACTCACCATAAAGAACAAGCTAAAGCTTCCATAAGAAGACAATGGGTTGGGAATGTTTTTAGTTCCCCTCCTGTAAATAACAAAAATGATGTCCCTATATGGTTTCATAAGTCGTTAAGTATTCAATTGTTGAATGAATTTAAAGATGATGCTGGAAGGTGGCGTTTGCTAGATATTAAGATAAATAATACACAATTTACGATTTGTAATGTCTATGGTCCAAATGGAGTAGATTTGTTATTCTGGAATGACTTTTCCTCTCTGTTATCTTCCCATACATCAGAGAATCACATAGTGGGGGGAGACTGTAATCAACTTATGGACCCCTTTTTAGATCATAGATCTCAGACTTGATTTATTCCTACCAAAATACACAGAGCCTTTCAGAGAACCATATCCTCCAGAGGGTTGGTTGATGTTTGGAGGACATCACACCGATGTCTTTGAATTCACTTTCTTTTCTCCTGTTCATAATTCCCACTCTAGAATAGATTACATATTTTTTACCCAGCATACCCTTCATTTTCTAATGCATGCTGAGGTTCAATTTTCATTTCGGACCATGCTCCCGTTATTGTAGACCTTGACTACCCTAACTCCATCTCTTCCACTCGTAGATGGAGATTTAACAACATCCTTCTATTGGACCAACAATTTACGGAACAATTTACAATATTTGTACAAGAATTATTTGCGAATAATCTTACCTCAGACACACAAATGAATTTTATCTGGGATGCCTTTAAACAACTGCAAGGGGCTTTATAATTGATTTTGTAGCAAAAAAGAAGAGGAAGGCTTTAAGGACTCTGTGCAACTTTTAGATCAGTTTAAGGTTTTAAAACATGAATATTTCTCCTCGAATCGCAATGACACGTTATCAAACTTATTGAGGCCAAGTTGCAATACAACAATCCTGGGACAATGGTAGTCTACTTCGTTTTAATGCAAAAATGTATGGTGGTAGGAACAAGGCCGTCAAAACATTGGCAAATTTACTTAAAATTGGAAAGCAGAAATCTAAGATTGTTGCTATTCCAGACTAAGTTGTGGTCAGGCACATTAGTGACTCCAAAATATTAGAGTGCTTTTCTGAATACTACACAAAGCTCTATACCTCAAAATCATCTCCTTCAACTACACAATTAGATGCTTTTTTTCAATCAATCCTAAAACTCTTGATGGTAGTGTAGATTTGTCTTCTCTTGATATTCCACTGTCAGAGCAAGAAATTTTAACTGTCAACTTCCAAAAGATAAAACTCCCGGGCCGGATGGCTTTACTGTACACTTTTACTACATTTCAGACATCTTTTAATTCCTAAATTACTACTTATTACTCATTTTCTAACCACAGGGCAGATACAAGGTTCGTTCTCTCAGGCTATGCTCTGCTTACTCCCTAAGAAAGATAAAGATCTCTCTCAGTGTAGTAACTATAGGCTTATTTAATTGATTAATACGGACTGTAAGATCTTTGCTAAATTGTTGGCACTATGTATTAATTCGGTCATTCCTGATTTAGTCGATATGCATCAGTCAAGATTTGTGAAGGGAAGATCTATTTCAGATAGTTCTAGAACCTTCCTTAACATCATTCACTTAGCCTCCAAACTTAATTCTCCCTTAGTTACCATAGCTCTTGATGCTGAGAAGGCTTTCGATCGTGTGAATTGGGAATTTATGTTCGGTGCATTGAAATGAAATGGTTTTAGTCCCCATTTTCTCCAATATATTCAGCTAATGTATTCTGAACCCTTTACCTCTACTTGGGTCAATGGTAAACAATCCCACTACTTTCCTCTTCATAGAGGGACTAGACAGGGTTGCCCTTTAGCTCCCCTTTTATTCATTTTATCATTAGAACCCTTCCTTGAAACAATTCGCCGATCTCCAGCCTTTACGGGCTTCCAATTTAAAAATTTGAATATAAAATATACAGCATATGCTGGTGATATTTTGTTATATGTATCCAACCCTAATACATCTCTACTGGAGTTCTTTTCACTATTACATACATATCCTGCAATTTTGGGATACAAACTTAATATGGATAAATCAGAGGTCCTACCCCTAAGTAGATATTGTCTTCCTGATATGTTTAAAGACTCCGGGTTCACGTGGAATTCAAAATGTATTAAATGTTTAGGCATCCTCTACTCCAACAATATTAAACAAATTATTAAAATTAACCTTAACAAGATTATGACAAAAATCACTTCACTGATAGAGAGAGGGTTGGTCCCCTTTATTTCTGTCCTGGTGGGGTAGGCTAGCTACAATTAAAATGATGTTGCTACCAATCGTACATTTTTATTTGTTTATGCTTCCAGTTTCTCTTCCAAATACATTTTTCAAAATAATTAATCGTTCTTTGATCCGATTTCTATGGAACAAATGCAAACCTCGAATCTCTTTGGTCCGCCTTCAGCAATCCAAAGATACTGGTGGGTTTAACTTTCCCAACTTTAGATTATACCATTCGGCCTT
This sequence comes from Calotriton arnoldi, assembly GCA_963921515.1. NCBI lineage: Eukaryota > Metazoa > Chordata > Amphibia > Caudata > Salamandridae > Calotriton > Calotriton arnoldi. Next base: position 529,118 of record CAWUFW010008439.1, on the reverse strand, counting down.
CACATTGAAACATATCTGGACTTCCCATTTGGAAACCCATGCAGATCCATCAACAGTTTGGAGACAACTAAAACATGCACAATTCACACCCTTTGCTTTCAAACAGATGGTCCGCATTGATGGAGCAAGGACTCGTAACTGAGACTTGCTCGGAAGCGTTTTAACTCATTAACGAATTACTAACAACGTCTTTGTAATTAATATTTCGCATTTAGAAAAAGACATGCGGGACAGTGAAGCTTGCCTATGTGTTTACTAACTGCAATAACATGAACGAAGGACTAAAACGCACTTTAACAAGGGATCTTTACTGCGCATGCGTCTACTGCATCTACGTAGTATGACGTACTAATGCTTGGAGGGAAAATCTTGCGCCTGCGCAAAAGACAATAAAATGGCCGTTTGAAAGCTCACATGTATGGCACTTGCTTGGCTGAAATAGAAAATAAGTTTTATACTAACGCAAATGCAGAAAGGATAATAATAAATGGAGTGGGTTAGAGTAGAGGTTGGTGGTGTACAGTGAAACCATTTATTTTTGAAAATAACATTTCTTCTTTTGACTTTATTATTAGTGCGCATTTGGGCCCTCCACACTTGTCTGAATTGAGCTGACTGACTTGACCCCACGCATGCGCACCAGAGAGAGAATAAAGAAAGATGAGTAAGGACTTGTCACGCGTCCAAGGCCAGCGAAGATGTGCCCTGGGAACATGAGGGTGAAGAGTTCATATGAAGAAGCTTTATTCATGACATTGCAACATTTTGTATTAATAAAGTTTGGAGATGTATGGGAAAGGAAATGATTGAATAAAGTTTGAGGGGAGGGTTTTGAAAACAATGGTTTAATGAAATAAGTGAAATGTAAGCATGGTGTGATGATCATCCCCCCCTCGCCTGTCCAATCAGAGTTAGTATTTTGTGAAATTAAAACATTAATGGGTGGTACATGGTTATGAAAAGGTATAATTGAGGTAGTTTAGCAGACACGGGAAGAAGCGTCTATGCTGGAAGTCGAGAGCTCGGGATGCTGTCGGTGCTGAGGGGTGGTGCTGATGCTGTGAGACGCTGATGAAGAAAATCGAATGCAGAACTAACTATTTTATTTTATTCGGTTAGAAAGAAGATCGCGGAAGAACCACGAGGAGGAAGAGAGTGTCAGAGAGGGGTGCGACGCAGTCGTCGGTATTTAGAGAGGTGAAGTATCCTGACTTGATTCCTGTCCTGAAGTATTTGTCTCCTGATCTATCCCGGGGGACCCTTACCAGCCCTTTGGCCAGGGGGTTGGTCTTCACACCATACTTGGTAATTATAAATTCATCGTATTGATAGATGTTCCTCTCTCTCTGTCCTCTTATTTCTGAGCATAGTTATTGTGTGGATCTGAATTGCTATTGATTATTGAAACTTGATTGGATTGACATTCTTGTGAATGATGGTGTTTGTACTGAAACATTGAGATGGTTCACATGCAATTAATTTAGATAAAGATTTTAAAACTTCCCGAGTCTGTGATTATTTCATTTTAATCGAGAAATGTTTAATAAGTTATGTTAATTATCACCATCAAATAGTTCCAACTAATGGTCCATTGACCAGAGGAAAGAACTAATTGATCAGTGAAAGGTTTAGTTAGGGAAAGAAATAACTAGATCTTGAAGTATGAAAATCATAAACTAAGTTCCAGCGGTCTACTTGGTATTTAGTGGAAGTAGTTATATGGGCCCAGGTGAGTATATGGTAGTGGAGTATCTGCTGTTAGTACACCACTGGATCAGCATCACTAAACCCCCAAAGGTGTTTATTTCTCCAATACTTACTCATTCTATCTATAGCTATTGTTAAACCTTTAATTATCTCTTCCAATTCCTGCTCCGAAAATATTACACATACCCCAATTTGGTATAATAAACACATTAAATTAAACATTAGAGTTCTTTTGTAGAAAGAATGGATCAATAAGGGAACTTTAGTCATAGGACATCTGTTCTCTAATGGTTCTCTCCTAGATTTCTCTGGCATCCAGGAAAAATACAATATATCCACTTATTATGCCTCTCATTTCCAGTGCCTTAAACCTCTTCTTCTACTTTATATTTCACAACAATCTGAAATTGCTTCAAGCATACAGCCTCCTTCTATTCCGTTAGATTTTTCTGCCCAAATGAAGGCCTCTGGCATATATAGATTATTGATCGGTTCCTCTAAGTCTGACACAAAATCAAAAACAGAGAAATATGGGAAACAAATCTTCAGCATTAGTTTTTGGCTCATACGTGGAAATTAGTGTGGGCCAAGATCCATACGTCCTCTTGTTCAGCAAGCACAACCCAAACATTATATTATTTCAATAACAGATTATATGTAACCCCTATGAGTTTATATAAATTCAAACTTTCTAATAATGCTAAATGTTGGTCTTGTGCTCATGATAATAGTGATCTCCTTCATATGTTTTTTGAATGCCCTTTAGTTTATAAGCTTTGGCTATGTATATGGGATAAGCTTAATGACATTTTTTCTACAAGCATTCCTTTTGATATCCTACACGTTTTTCTGGAGGGTTCTTCTCCCCTTTGGAGTTCACAACGTATGGTCGGGAAATTCTTTGACTTGACGGTTGCTCTGGCTTTACAAATAATCACAACTAATTGGAAGGATACTACTAAAATCACCTATATCGGATGGTGGAATCTGTTATGTCATCACCATAGACTGGATCGAGCTCATGCTACTTCTCTTCCTTTAATTATCAAAAAAGATTTATTATGGTCACCCCTTACCTCATTCCTATCCAGGCTCCATCCATGTCTAGTGTTAATAATTATGACCCCCCCCTTAAAGATTAGAATGTTTATTACACATTTATTTTTAGTATTGCATAATTGTTAACTGTTCGCTCTATAATTTGAATATTGCATTATAACTTCTTTCTTCTTTTTCTTCTCTCTCCTTCTTCTTTCCCCTTTCTTTCTTTACTGATTTCTTCTTTCTGTCCTTATAAAAATGATTAAAATGCACTTATTTTCAGCATTATAGTTATATATTTCAATTCAAGTTCTTAGGCTCATCTTTTATTATTATATGCTATGTTTACTTCACGTGGTTTTTAAAAGTTTGTTTTTCTTCTTTCTATTTATTAGATTTGTGTATTAGTCCATATTATTATATTTTTAAATATTTGCTTGGATTGACTTAAGGATGTTTCTTTTCATCTGTTGTAAAGGCTTTTTTGTCCTTGAATCTCTTTAATAAAGCATGTCTGAACTAAAAAAAAAAAAAAAACAAGTCTCTGAGTATTTCTTTTAACATTTTTCAGCCCACAAAATATAAACAGAAAACCAGTCATAAGAGACCCTTGTACTCCAGGTGAAGAGCATAGAGCTCCAGCTAGGAGTGCTTTAAAAAAATATGGTAAGTTTTTCTGGCATCATGTTTTTAATGAATTAAGACACTTATTGTTTTTCTTAATGTTGCTGGTGGGTGGCTGGACACCCTGCTGCCCCCAACAACATTAAAAAAGGCTTGGTGGTGCCCCTCTCAATTCTAGGGGCACCACCAAGCTCGAGAAAGAATAAACCATAACACCCTCGCAGGGCATAATGGGGCGCTAAGTCAAAGCAACAATGAGAACTAAATGAGCAGTTCCTAATGCCCATTTATTATTCATTTTTATGTCGTGAAGCCCACCCAGTTCACTCTCTTTTATTATTATTGGGGAGAGGGGAGTGCAACCCTCTCCCAGAGCCTTTACAGGCTCCAGGAAGCTCATCTCTTGGGCCATACTCCTATATTAAGGAGAGAGGGTGCACATCCTCCCTCCCTCCTGACTCTTCACGGGCCCCCCTGGATTCCATCTTCTGGGGCTTTTTTTATTTTAAGGGGAGGGGAGCATGTGTCCTCCCACCAGAGCCTTTATTGCCCTTGAGACCCTTTACCTTGGGCCTTTGCTTTATTTAAAGGGAAGGGGGAAATTAGCCCTTCTCCCCAAGCCTTTGCAACCCCAGGGATCCCATCCTCCGGGTCCTTATTTCAATTAAGGGGAGGGCCCCTGCAAAGCTCCTACTGGGTGGGACCAGACATGCCTTCCCTGGCCACGCTCCTGCAAGCAGCGAAACTACTGTGTCCCGGAAGTGGAGCCAGCCCTGGGGGATTCGGTCCCTGGAGCCTTAGTTGGCTCAGGGAGGGGTGACTGCATACCCCTTCCCCTATAATTATGTGTTGGCTCAGGAGATGTAGTCCTTGGGGCCTTTCCAGGCTTGGGAAAAAAGGCCATGTGACCTCTCCCCTTTTAAGTAATCACAGCCCCAAGGGATGGCATCCCCAGGGCCTTTCCATGCTGGGGAAGGGGGGGGCCGTATGCTCCCTCTTCTTTAATTTTAAATCGGCCTCAGGAGACAGGGTCCACAGGGTCTGAATGAGGCTCGGGAGGAGGGCAAAGTGTCCCTGCCCATTTAATTTATTCACGGCACTGGGGAATGGGTGTCCCTGGGGCCTCAGTAAGGCTCAGGGAGGGGGTCATGCCCGCAACCCCAAAATATTTCAATCGCACCACCACCCGGGCCAAGGCCCACCCGGGAGGCTGTGTTCAGGAACGGGAACCAGCGCTTTTATAAAAAAATATTTTACCACAGAAAAGTGGATCCACCAGTCAGACAGTGCCTTTGTGATGTGGAAGTGTGGTTGGTGACAGCTCCTTTATCCTCGTTAACTCAGCATAGCCCATCCTGCCAACACCTAACTTCCCTTTGTCTCACTTTTTGGGAGCAATGCACAAAGACCAACTGCCAACTCCCCCATGTCATGTGACCCAGGAGCAGGATGCAGGGCGACCCAATATACCCCCGAGGAACTGGGTACTGTAACTTTCTAAAAGTGGCATTCTCAGAGTTGTGATTAAAAATCTGACTTTATCATGAAAGAGGGCTTTGAATTACATTTCTCTAGACACCAAACTTGACCTGTTTACCTGCTTGGAAATAACAGCTTGTTAAATGTAATAAGGTAACTCCAATATTATCCTGTGGGAGAGGTAGACCTTGCAGTAGTGAAAAAAAATACTTTAGGAATTTGTCACTACCAGGACATTTAAAACGAAAGTACATGTCCTACTTTTTAAATTCACTACACCCAGTTCTCTGGGCTGTTCAGGGCCTACACTAAGCAGTGACTTATACATATTAAAAAGGAAGGGCTAGGCCTAGCAAAAGGTTTATTTTGCTAGTTCAAAATGGCAGCTTAAAACTGCACAAACAGCCTGCAATGGCTGGCCTGCGATATGTTTAAAGTACTACTTAAGTGTTTGACTGCAACCCCCCTAGTAACATTTAATATGCAGGCCCTGTGTACATTATACTAGGGACTTGCAGTAAATTAAATGTGCCAATTGGGAATAAGCGAATTCTACCATGCACAAGCACTTTAGCACTGGTTAGAAGTGGTAAATTGCTCAGAGTCCTAAAGTCAGCAAAACAAGAGGATCGAAGGCAAAAAGTTAGGGAAGAACCACACCAAGGATGCCATATCTAACAGTCCCCGAGTCCTGAAAATGTAAAATAATTGTGTAAAGTAGTGATACCCTGTCCCCCTAGCCCTTGCTTGGGAGGTCCATGAGGGAAGCACCAGGGTCAAATTTGAAAAAAAAACATATTATTTTAAGGTGCAGAGATCTCGCAGGCATCTCTCTGGAGCCAGCTCAGCCTGCTGTGCTCCCAAGAGACTCTCACAGTCCAGCAGAATCGAGGAAATATATATATTTTTTAAAATACTTTGTACAGTGGGGGTCTGGCCACTCATGGGGTGGTGGGCGAAACTATGGCCGAAGGCTGTGCATGGCAGGGGCTGTCCACCAGCAGGGTGCTGAGCGCATGGCCTGGCTGTAGGCCTGGCCGAAGGGCGAACACCATGCCTTGCACAGCCAAATGCTGTGCACTGCGGGGGTTGGCATACTTATGTATGGTAATAAAATCTTGCTTTATGTTAAAAATATTTAGATTTTTTCATTGAAAAAGGTAAAGTGACTTTGTAGGTAGATATGATAATAATATTTTACTTTGCATTATTACATTAAAGAAAAACCTTAGAAATTCACTGAAAAAAAACTACGGTTGTAGTGACATTATAGTTAGGTGAAAATGTCAGTTAAATTGTAACATTGTAAACTAAAAAAACCACTGAAATTCACCAGTTACAGTTAACTGAAGAAACCATAACTCATGTCCTCCCAATGCACTGCTTATGACCTCACATAGTACATCACTCATGAAATGTTTTATGACCTCATTGATAACATCTCCGGTGGTGGCAACCCCCGCTAAGCAGGGCTTTTGGCCGTGTCAAGAGTGGGGTTGACCGCTAGGCCTGGCCTGTATTCCAAACCCGTCGCAGGAAGCCAACGCTGCAGTTTTTTTCTCAGTGGCACAGTGCTGTGGTAAAGCTGTGAAATAACACAGGGCTGCTCTGAGCATTGCAGTGGAACTGTGGTACCATGGTATCATGAAAAAACATTCTATGTAAGTCGACACCAGGGAGTGTTCCTATGACTATGAATCCTTACCTATTGAATATCTCTTGGTGTATGAGGGAACAAACCTGGCCAGGAACCAACACGAAATAAAATACAGGATTCTATCAACTTCTTATCTTTTACTTAATGTTATTGCTGCACTCTGCATCACCAGTGTCACTCATTCATCAAGGGCTAGATGGTATGTCAATGATGCATTTTTTTTTTTCAGCGACCATAGAGTATGGGCTGCTTATTTCTATGGCCACACTTCTACGGTGAGCAAAGGAGCCCTGCACAAGGGAAAATGGTTCTGCGATCCTGGCTTTAGGTAGAGAGGGCAATGTGCGATTGTTTGCAGTTGAGTTTTGCTGCAAAAGTTGGTAGGGTTACCCCTGGGCACTTTTAGCTAAAACTTTTAGGGAACAGCAGGGGTTTCCCCCACTCACAGGCTAGTGCCAGGCATGAACCTGATGTCACATTCTGTCATATTGGTTTTAGGTAGAGGGCGGTACAGGGAAATTGTTTGCAGTCAGGCATGCCAGGAAGTGCTGCAAAAGTGAGTAGGGTTACTGTGAGAGGGACGGGCGGAAGAATAGGCGAGGAGGCCGGAGTATGGGCTCAATGTTGTAGTGTTTTATTAATAAGCACACAGGAAAGTCTCAGTTGGTGGGGCAGGGTGTAGGGCGCAACTGTGGTCTTCTCCCAGGCGATAGCGGGACCTCTGTTCCTCTGTCCTCCGGGGCGTGTGTTCCTTCTCGTCGGGGATGGATAACCCGGGAGGCTCATGTGGGGAAAATAACACAAGAGAGGGGCGGTTATTACACCTTGTCGCTGCAATGGAAGGGCAAGACAGAACCCTTCACCAATTATCTAATCCACCGGCCGGTGTGACACTAGCAGAGGAGTGGACTACGGTAGCCTAGAGGTGCACAGCATAGAGTATATACATATATATACACAGTCATTCAACAGACCTCTTCCTGAGAATCCCGCGGGGCATCTGATGCACTCTGCCCTCGTTAAACGATCGTTCCGACGATCAGTGAGATAAAAAGGGGGGGGTGTTGGAAGCCGAAGCAACCGTGAGAGATTGGACGTGGTGTAGGTAGTGGTAGTGAAGGGGTCAACACACACGCACTCAGTGAACACTCCGTGAGTCCCTTAGGCGGCACAGCCTTTGCTGTAGTCCTCCCCTACGATTCCTTCCCCGCTCCCCTTCCCAGGCCACGTACCGTGTCAGCCGCAACTCTCCGGAGCTGCGGCGGCTCATCAGCATCCTCCGGGGGCGTCCACCACTCCTCTGTCCAGGAGTCAACTCCGTCATCCTCGTCCGAGTCCGGAAGGTCGGTGCTTCTTTCGGTCTCCTTCTCTCGATCCTCCTCTTGTTTCGTCTCCGTCGGCGCAGCGTCTCTCTCCACGTCCTCTTGCTTTCTCCCTGACGGCGACCCTTCTCTTCCAGTGACTTCCGCCTTTAAGGTCCGCGACTCCGCCCCTCGGTCGCTTGATTGGTGGACAGGTTCCAGCTGTCCGTGACGTCCCTGGAGGCGAGAGGCAGTCGGCGTGATTAACCCACGCTGTTCCGGTCCATACAAGTCTCTAGGTGTGGGAAAGGGGTAAGAGAAGCATGGAGACAGGGGGGAAAACATCCCGTCCTCACTGACCCCCTCACATCCCTCCCCCTTACTTTCTTGCCGGCAAGAAACGGGCCAAGGGGGTGGCGTGAGAGATAGTCTGCGTTGGTCTGCTCTTTGCCCTTCCGATGTAAAGTGGTGAAATGGAAGGGCTGAAGTGCCAAAAACCACCTCATGACCCGGTCATTATGTCCCTTGTTGCGCGACAACCACTCTAAAGGGGCATGGTCGGTGTACAGAGTGAACTCCCTACCTTCGAGGTAGTACCTGAGAGTCTCAATCGCCCATTTGATGGCTAGGGCCTCCTTTTCTATAACGGAGTATCGTGTTTCGCGGGGGAACAATTTCCTGCTTATGTACAGTATGGGACGTTCTTGTCCCTGGGGGTCGGTTTGAGACAGTACTGCGCCCAGTCCCTGCTCTGATGCATCTGTTTGAAGGATAAAAGGTTTGTCATACTCGGGACTCAGGAGCACAGGGTCGGAAGTAAGGGCTTGTTTCAAGGCGTGAAAGGCCAGCTGAAGACAGGGGGAAGGTTGTCGTAACTCCTTTTCTGCGTTCTTGTGTTTCTGTAGCAGGTCGGTTAAAGGAGCAGCTGTCTGCGAGAAGTCCGGTATGAAGCGTCTATAATAGCCGAGAATGCCTAGGAAGGCCCTCAGCTCTCTTTTGGTGTGGGGAAACGGGATATCGGCTATGGCGGCCACCTTTTCCTTCTGTGGCTTGATTAACCCCTCTCCGAGCAGATACCCCAAGTATTTCACTGACCTAGCAGCAAGCCGGCTTTTGGTGGGATTAATGGTGAGACCGGCTGCCCCTAAGGTTTGAACGACTTTTGCCAGGTGGCATAGATGTTCCTCCCAGGTGGGGCTGTGAATGACTATGTCGTCGATATATGCCGCAGCATAAGCGGCACAGGGTCCAAGAAGGTTGTTCATCAGCCTTTGGAAAGTAGCCGGGGCTCCGTGTAACCCGAAGGGCAGAACTGTAAACTGATATAACCCCCCCGGGGTGGAGAATGCGGTTTTATCCTTGTCGGTTTTCGTTAAGGGGACCTGCCAGTACCCTTTACAGAGGTCCAAGGTACTGATGTACTGGGCTTTCCCTAGCCTTTCCACCAGTTCGTCCACCCGGGGTAGAGGATAGGTGTCGAACTGGGAGATCTTATTGACCTCGCGGAAGTCGATACAAAATCGAATAGAACCATCCGGCTTCGGTACTAAGACAATGGGCGAATTCCATTCGCTTTTGGATGGTTCTAAGACACCCATGTGGAGCATTTGTTGTATCTCACGCTCCACCGCCTGTCTACGGGATTCAGGAAGGCGATACGGTCGTAGCTTTACCCGCTTCCCTGGCAAAGTGGTAATTGAGTGTTCTGTGAGGGTGGTACGACCTGGGGTGGAGGAAAAAATGGCCCTGAAGGGCCACAGGTAGGTGTCTAGGGCCTTCTGTTGTTCTACAGACAGCTCAGGATCCCTGCTCAGATGGTATGCCACCGGGTGGTCTTGGGCCAGAGAGACAGGAACGGGGGGGGGTTCCCCGTACCATCTTTTCAACAGGTTAATGTGGAATATCTGGGTGTTGCTTCTTTTCAGGGGGTCCATCTCGAGACGGTAAGTGACGGGGGTGACCGCTTCCACGACCCGGAAGGGGCCCTGCCACTGACCTAAGAGTTTGTGGTCTGAGGTGGACATCATAAGGAGGACGTAGTCGTCTACCTTCAATGTACGAGGTTTAGTGGTTTTATCATACTGTCGCTTCTGGCCCTCTTGTGCATTCTCCAGGTGTGTTCTACATATGGTATGTATTTCTTGGAGATGGGTTTTCAGGTTCATAACATATTCGGGGAGGGGTTTGGTCCCTTCTGGTCTTTCTTCCCATTCTTCCTTGGCCATGTCAAGCAAGGTACGGGGCTGTCGCCCGTATAGGAGTTCAAATGGCGAGTAACCAGTACTCCTCTGGGGTTTACACCTTATAGCGAACAGGGCTAGGGGTAGCATCTCCTCCCATCGGCGGGTTTCGAGATCTAACATTTTTTTCAGGGTGGTCTTCAGGGTGGCATTATATCGTTCTACTAGCCCGTCCGTCTGGGGGTGGTAGGCCGCCGTACGGATCTGTTTTATCTTCAACTGAGCACATACTTGCTTCATAAGGCGGGACACAAAGGGCGTTCCTTGATCAGAAATCACCTCCCGGGGAAAACCAACCCTGGAAAATATGTTCACCATGGCCTTAGCTATTTGTTGGGCGTTTGGTTGTCTCAGGGCCACTGCCTCGGGGAACCGGGTGGCATAGTCTACCATCACCAACACATACCTACACCCGCTTCGGGAGGGAAGCAAGGGGCCGATTATATCCATCCCCACACGAGAGAAGGGTTCCTCAATAACGGGTAAGGGACATAAGGGCACCTTTGGAGGACGATACCGACTGTTCTTCTGACAGATGGGGCACCGTCTACAATACTGACGGATCTGCTGATAAACGCCTGGCCAAAAGAATTTCCCCAGGATGTCCTGTTCAGTTTTTTCCTCCCCAAAGTGCCCCCCCAACAAATGACTATGGGCGAGGAACATCACTTTCTCTCTATAGGACTGGGGTACCAGTAGTTGGAGTGGTTGGTTCTTCCCCCCTTTTCTGTATACCATTCCCTTCTTTATGACGAACTGAGGACCTACTTTGTCGGGGTTTTCGGTGTCGGTGGCCTGACTCCATGCCTCTCTTAGGGTTGGGTCTTCCCGTTGGGCTGCAAAGAAACCCCTATCGTATTGCCACAGGGGTTCTTCGTTGGTCTGGGTCAGGGCTATGTGCGTCCAGTGTCTTTTCTCTCTCCTCTTCTGGTTCCGGCTTTTGAGGTCTTTCACGGAGGGACAGGCCAAGATGGACTCGTTGGCAAAGGGGGCTGACTGGCACCAGTCGTCCTGATCGACGCTTTGTTCCGGTATCACTGTGGACATATAAGGATAATCGGACCCTAGAACCAATGTCTCTGGCAGTCGTGGCACCAGCCCTACCCGCAAGGACACGGGTTGTTCAGAGGGTCCGTGCTGGACCTGCACGTTGGTAGTGGGATACCTTTTGTTGTCTCCGTGGACACATTGTATGTTAACCTCCCCTGTGGTCCGGGTAACCCCCAGGTATAGCCGAAGGCCGAATCACGCTCTGCAGACAACCCGTATCCATCAAGGCCCGTCGGTTTTCTCCATTTACCCGTACTGTCCTATGATATGGGGGATTTCTTCCCATAGGGTTACAGTAGTACGAGCGGGTGAGGCCCACCTCCATCGGTTCCTCCCTTTTTGGACATACTCGGGCTATGTGGCCGTAGGCGCCACAGGAAAAACATTGTGGGCCTATATGGGTTGGGGCCGATCGAGGAGAAGGGAACAAGGGTGTAGGCACCACAGCCAGGGCCTCTGGTCGACGAGAAGGAAGAAGTGGTCTGTTCGCCCGAGGATGTCCTCCCCTGTGGGTCTCCAGTGTTGTTCCTCTTTGCCCCGCTGTGTCTCTTGTGCCCTGTGAAAAGCACCCGCAATTTCGACGGCTCTCTCAAAGGTCAGTTGGGTGTGTTGCCGAACCCATTTCTGGGCAGGGGGTGCAAGGAAGAGAGGAACTGTTCCAGATAAACTTTCTCCATAATGTCCTCTTTGGACGATGTTTGGGGTTTCAACCACCGGTCGGCCAGGTCTCTGACGCGGTAGGAGAGGGCTCGGGGTGTCTCCTGTAGCCCCTCCTTAACCTGACGTAGCCGGATTCGGTAGGTGTCTTCGTCTAACCCTAACCGTTCTAGGATGTCCCTCTTCACGTCTGCATACGGGGTGAGACCAAGGGGGTTTGCTGCCTGGTAGGCTGCTTGCATGTCGCCTGTCAACAGGGGTCCTAGATATTGACCCCATTTGTCTGAGGTCCAACCGGCAACCCGGGCCATACGCTCGAAGTTGGAAAAGAAGAAGTCGGGGTCCTCTCCGTTGACGTACTTCTGCAGTACTACTGACGGGAGTGTGGTAAACCCTCTCTGTTGCCCCAGGGTGTCCGCCAGCCTGCCAAACGTGGCCTCATGTGTCTGGGTATGTTCTGTTAGGGTCTTGTGTAACTGCCCTCTGTCCTCTTCCGCGGCGGTCAGGAACCGCTCCAGGACCTGGCCCAGTTTGTCCTGCCCTTCCGCCATCTTCTTCATCGCGGCCTCCATCTTCCCGGATCCCACTTCTGACACCAGGTGTGAGAGGGACGGGCGGAAGAATAGGCGAGGAGGCCGGAGTATGGGCTCAATGTTGTAGTGTTTTATTAATAAGCACACAGGAAAGTCTCAGTTGGTGGGGCAGGGTGTAGGGCGCAACTGTGGTCTTCTTCCAGGCGATAGCGGGACCTCTGTTCCTCTGTCCTCCGGGGCGTGTGTTCCTTCTCGTCGGGGATGGATAACCCGGGAGGCTCATGTGGGGAAAATAACACAAGAGAGGGGCGGTTATTACACCTTGTCGCTGCAATGGAAGGGCAAGACAGAACCCTTCACCAATTATCTAATCCACCGGCCGGTGTGACACTAGCAGAGGAGTGGACTACGGTAGCCTAGAGGTGCACAGCATAGAGTATATACATATATATACACGGTCATTCAACAGACCTCTTCCTGAGAATCCCGCGGGGCATCTGATGCACTCTGCCCTCGTTAAACGATCGTTCCGACGATCAGTGAGATAAAAAGGGGGGGGTGTTGGAAGCCGAAGCAACCGTGAGAGATTGGACGTGGTGTAGGTAGTGGTAGTGAAGGGGTCAACACACACGCACTCAGTGAACACTCCGTGAGTCCCTTAGGCGGCACAGCCTTTGCTGTAGTCCTCCCCTACGATTCCTTCCCCGCTCCCCTTCCCAGGCCACGTACCGTGTCAGCCGCAACTCTCCGGAGCTGCGGCGGCTCATCAGCATCCTCCGGGGCGTCCACCACTCCTCTGTCCAGGAGTCAACTCCGTCATCCTCGTCCGAGTCCGGAAGGTCGGTGCTTCTTACGGTCTCCTTCTCTCGATCCTCCTCTTGTTTCGTCTCCGTCGGCGCAGCGTCTCTCTCCACGTCCTCTTGCTTTCTCCCTGACGGCGACCCTTCTCTTCCAGTGACTTCCGCCTTTAAGGTCCGCGACTCCGCCCCTCGGTCGCTTGATTGGTGGACAGGTTCCAGCTGTCCGTGACGTCCCTGGAGGCGAGAGGCAGTCGGCGTGATTAACCCACGCTGTTCCGGTCCATACAAGTCTCTAGGTGTGGGAAAGGGGTAAGAGAAGCATGGAGACAGGGGGGAAAACATCCCGTCCTCACTGACCCCCTCACATCCCTCCCCCTTACTTTCTTGCCGGCAAGAAACGGGCCAAGGGGGTGGCGTGAGAGATAGTCTGCGTTGGTCTGCTCTTTGCCCTTCCGATGTAAAGTGGTGAAATGGAAGGGCTGAAGTGCCAAAAACCACCTCATGACCCGGTCATTATGTCCCTTGTTGCGCGACAACCACTCTAAAGGGGCATGGTCGGTGTACAGAGTGAACTCCCTACCTTCGAGGTAGTACCTGAGAGTCTCAATCGCCCATTTGATGGCTAGGGCCTCCTTTTCTATAACGGAGTATCGTGTTTCGCGGGGGAACAATTTCCTGCTTATGTACAGTATGGGACGTTCTTGTCCCTGGGGGTCGGTTTGAGACAGTACTGCGCCCAGTCCCTGCTCTGATGCATCTGTTTGAAGGATAAAAGGTTTATCATACTCGGGACTCAGGAGCACAGGGTCGGAAGTAAGGGCTTGTTTCAAGGCGTGAAAGGCCCGCTGAAGACAGGGGGAAGGTTGTCGTAACTCCTTTTCTGCGTTCTTGTGTTTCTGTAGCAGGTCGGTTAAAGGAGCAGCTGTCTGCGAAAAGTCCGGTATGAAGCGTCTATAATAGCCGAGAATGCCTAGGAAGGCCCTCAGCTCTCTTTTGGTGTGGGGAAACGGGATATCGGCTATGGCGGCCACCTTTTCCTTCTGTGGCTTGATTAACCCCTCTCCGAGCAGATACCCCAAGTATTTCACTGACCTAGCAGCAAGCCGGCTTTTGGTGGGATTAATGGTGAGACCGGCTGCCCCTAAGGTTTGAACGACTTTTGCCAGGTGGCATAGATGTTCCTCCCAGGTGGGGCTGTGAATGACTATGTCGTCGATATATGCCGCAGCATAAGCGGCACAGGGTCTAAGAAGGTTGTTCATCAGCCTTTGGAAAGTAGCCGGGGCTCCGTGTAACCCGAAGGGCAGAACTGTAAACTGATATAACCCCCCCCCGGGTGGAGAATGCGGTTTTATCCTTGTCGGTTTTCGTTAAGGGGACCTGCCAGTACCCTTTACAGAGGTCCAAGGTACTGATGTACTGGGCTTTCCCTAGCCTTTCCACCAGTTCGTCCACCCGGGGTAGAGGATAGGTGTCGAACTGGGAGATCTTATTGACCTCGCGGAAGTCGATACAAAATCGAATAGAACCATCCGGCTTCGGTACTAAGACAATGGGCGAATTCCATTCGCTCTTGGATGGTTCTATGACACCCATGTGGAGCATTTGTTGTATCTCACGCTCCACCGCCTGTCTACGGGATTCAGGAAGGCGATACGGTCGTAGCTTTACCCGCTTCCCTGGCAAAGTGGTAATTGAGTGTTCTGTGAGGGTGGTACGACCTGGGGTGGAGGAAAAAATGGCCCTGAAGGGCCACAGGTAGGTGTCTAGGGCCTTCTGTTGTTCTACAGACAGCTCAGGATCCCTGCTCAGATGGTATGCCACCGGGTGGTCTTGGGCCAGAGAGACAGGAACGGGGGGGGTTCCCCGTACCATCTTTTCAACAGGTTAATGTGGAATATCTGGGTATTGCTTCTCTTCAGGGGGTCCATCTCGAGACGGTAAGTGACGGGGGTGACCGCTTCCACGACCCGGAAGGGGCCCTGCCACTGACCTAAGAGTTTGTGGTCTGAGGTGGACATCATAAGGAGGACGTAGTCGTCTACCTTCAATGTACGAGGTTTAGTGGTTTTATCATACTGTCGCTTCTGGCCCTCTTGTGCATTCTCCAGGTGTGTTCTACATATGGTATGTATTTCTTGGAGATGGGTTTTCAGGATCATAACATATTCGGGGAGGGGTTTGGTCCCTTCTGGTCTTTCTTCCCATTCTTCCTTGGCCATGTCAAGCAAGGTACGGGGCTGTCGCCCGTATAGGAGTTCAAATGGCGAGTAACCAGTACTCCTCTGGGGTTTACACCTTATAGCGAACAGGGCTAGGGGTAGCATCTCCTCCCATCGGCGGGTTTCGAGATCTAACATTTTTTTCAGGGTGGTCTTCAGGGTGGCATTATATCGTTCTACTAGCCCGTCCGTCTGGGGGTGGTAGGCCGCCGTACGGATCTGTTTTATCTTCAACTGAGCACATACTTGCTTCATAAGGCGGGACACAAAGGGCGTTCCTTGATCGAAAATCACCTCCCGGGGAAAACCAACCCTGGAAAATATGTTCACCATGGCCTTAGCTATTTGTTGGGCGTTTGGTTGTCTCAGGGCCACTGCCTCGGGGAACCGGGTGGCATAGTCTACCATCACCAACACATACCTACACCCGCTTCGGGAGGGAAGCAAGGGGCCGATTATATCCATCCCCACACGAGAGAAGGGTTCCTCAATAACGGGTAAGGGACATAAGGGCACCTTTGGAGGACGATACCGACTGTTCTTCTGACAGATGGGGCACCGTCTACAATACTGACGGATCTGCTGATAAACGCCTGGCCAAAAGAATTTCCCCAGGATGTCCTGTTCAGTTTTTTCCTCCCCAAAGTGCCCCCCAACAAATGACTATGGGCGAGGAACATCACTTTCTCTCTATAGGACTGGGGTACCAGTAGTTGGAGTGGTTGGTTCTTCCCCCCTTTTCTGTATACCATTCCCTTCTTTATGACGAACTGAGGACCTACTTTGTCGGGGTTTTCGGTGTCGGTGGCCTGACTCCATGCCTCTCTTAGGGTTGGGTCTTCCCGTTGGGCTGCAAAGAAACCTCTATCGTATTGCCACAGGGGTTCTTCGTTGGTCTGGGTCAGGGCTATGTGCGTCCAGTGTCTTTTCTCTCTCCTCTTCTGGTTCCGGCTTTTGAGGTCTTTCACGGAGGGACAGGCCAAGATGGACTCGTTGGCAAAGGGGGCTGACTGGCACCAGTCGTCCTGATCGACGCTTTGTTCCGGTATCACTGTGGACATATAAGGATAATCGGACCCTAGAACCAATGTCTCTGGCAGTCGTGGCACCAGCCCTACCCGCAAGGACACGGGTTGTTCAGAGGGTCCGTGCTGGACCTGCACGTTGGTAGTGGGATACCTTTTGTTGTCTCCGTGGACACATTGTATGTTAACCTCCCCTGTGGTCCGGGTGACCCCCCCAGGTATAGCCGAAGGCCGAATCACGCTCTGCAGACAACCCGTATCCATCAAGGCCCGTCGGTTTTCTCCATTTACCCGTACTGTCCTATGATATGGGGGATTTCTTCCCATAGGGTTACAGTAGTACGAGCGGGTGAGGCCCACCTCCATCGGTTCCTCCCTTTTTGGACATACTCGGGCTATGTGGCCGTAGGCGCCACAGGAAAAACATTGTGGGCCTATATGGGTTGGGGCCGATTGAGGAGAAGGGAACAAGGGTGTAGGCACCACAGCCAGGGCCTCTGGTCGACGAGAAGGAAGAAGTGGTCTGTTCGCCCGAGGATGTCCTCCCCCTGTGGGTCTCCAGTGTTGTTCCTCTTTGCCCCGCTGTGTCTCTTGTGCCCTGTGAAAAGCACCCGCAATTTCGACGGCTCTCTCAAAGGTCAGTTGGGTGTGTTGCCGAACCCATTTCTGGGCAGGGGGTGCAAGGAAGAGAGGAACTGTTCCAGATAAACTTTCTCCATAATGTCCTCTTTGGACGATGTTTGGGGTTTCAACCACCGGTCGGCCAGGTCTCTGACGCGGTAGGAGAGGGCTCGGGGTGTCTCCTGTAGCCCCTCCTTAACCTGACGTAGCCGGATTCGGTAGGTGTCTTCGTCTAACCCTAACCGTTCTAGGATGTCCCTCTTCACGTCTGCATAAGGGGTGAGACCAAGGGGGTTTGCTGCCTGGTAGGCTGCTTGCATGTCGCCTGTCAACAGGGGTCCTAGATATTGACCCCATTTGTCTGCGGTCCAACCGGCAACCCGGGCCATACGCTCGAAGTTGGAAAAGAAGAAGTCGGGGTCCTCTCCGTTGACGTACTTCTGCAGTACTACTGACGGGAGTGTGGTAAACCCTCTCTGTTGCCCCAGGGTGTCCGCCAGCCTGCCAAACGTGGCCTCATGTGTCTGGGTATGTTCTGTTAGGGTCTTGTGTAACTGCCCTCTGTCCTCTTCCGCGGCGGTCAGGAACCGCTCCAGGACCTGGCCCAGTTTGTCCTGCCCTTCCGCCATCTTCTTCATCGCGGCCTCCATCTTCCCGGATCCCACTTCTGACACCAGGTGTGAGAGGGACGGGCGGAAGAATAGGCGAGGAGGCCGGAGTATGGGCTCAATGTTGTAGTGTTTTATTAATAAGCACACAGGAAAGTCTCAGTTGGTGGGGCAGGGTGTAGGGCGCAACTGTGGTCTTCTCCCAGGCGATAGCGGGACCTCTGTTCCTCTGTCCTCCGGGGCGTGTGTTCCTTCTCGTCGGGGATGGATAACCCGGGAGGCTCATGTGGGGAAAATAACACAAGAGAGGGGCGGTTATTACACCTTGTCGCTGCAATGGAAGGGCAAGACAGAACCCTTCACCAATTATCTAATCCACCGGCCGGTGTGACACTAGCAGAGGAGTGGACTACGGTAGCCTAGAGGTGCACAGCATAGAGTATATACATATATATACACGGTCATTCAACAGACCTCTTCCTGAGAATCCCGCGGGGCATCTGATGCACTCTGCCCTCGTTAAACGATCGTTCCGACGATCAGTGAGATAAAAGGGGGGTGTTGGAAGCCGAAGCAACCGTGAGAGATTGGACGTGGTGTAGGTAGTGGTAGTGAAGGGGTCAACACACACGCACTCAGTGAACACTCCGTGAGTCCCTTAGGCGGCACAGCCTTTGCTGTAGTCCTCCCCTACGATTCCTTCCCCGCTCCCCTTCCCAGGCCACGTACCGTGTCAGCCGCAACTCTCCGGAGCTGCGGCGGCTCAGCAGCATCCTCCGGGGGCGTCCACCACTCCTCTGTCCAGGAGTCAACTCCGTCGTCCTCGTCCGAGTCCGGAAGGTCGGTGCTTCTTTCGGTCTCCTTCTCTCGATCCTCCTCTTGTTTCGTCTCCGTCGGCGCAGCGTCTCTCTCCACGTCCTCTTGCTTTCTCCCTGACGGCGACCCTTCTCTTCCAGTGACTTCCGCCTTTAAGGTCCGCGACTCCGCCCCTCGGTCGCTTGATTGGTGGACAGGTTCCAGCTGTCCGTGACGTCCCTGGAGGCGAGAGGCAGTCGGCGTGATTAACCCACGCTGTTCCGGTCCATACAAGTCTCTAGGTGCGGGAAAGGGGTAAGAGAAGCATGGAGACAGGGGGGAAAACATCCCGTCCTCACTGACCCCCTCACAGTTACCCCTGGGAAGTTTTGGCTCATTGTTTAGGGAACAGCCAGGGGTTCCTCCACCCACAGGCCGGTGCCGGGCATACATGTGGCACCCCAGTACCATCATCAGAACACTTTCTGGACCTGTGGAAGAACAGAGGAAAACTAAACCTGCTGTCTGGGTCCTGAGAAGAGCCCTGAATACTACAGCTGCTCTTCCTCCTGTACCCAGGACAAGAAGGTTGACTCCAAGGGTCACAAGGCTGACCAACCATTCAAGATACAGGAATAAAGGGACACAAAAAGCTACAAGAGGCCTTCTCTTCAACTGCCAAGTTCCAACTGGACCTGTCCTGGACACTGCTCCTGGCCTCCGCTGGAGTAAGTCTTGACCCCAAATGCTGTCCCTATGATCCTGGATCTTTGAATAGTGTCAAAATGTTCTCCCTCCCATTAACATATCCTGAAACCTCAGTGTTAGACCTGTCAGCCTTAGGGTGGTCTTCCCCCAAATGTTTTTCCTGCTTTCCTCCTCTTTTTGCTGATTCTTTTTGTTGGCTTTAGGCCTCTAGGCACTTTACCACTGCTGACCAGTGCTAAAGTGCATGTGCTTCTCCCCTAAACATGGTTACATTGGTTTATCCACACTTGGGATATTTAATTTATCTGTAAGTCCCTAGTAGAGTGCACTATCTGTGTTCAGGGCCTATAAATTACTAGTGGGCACTGATTGTGCCACCCACACAAGCAGCCCCTTAAACATGTATCAGGCCTTCCACTGTGTGCGTGGTTTTACTGCCATATTGACTTGGCATATAAAACCACTTCCCAAGTCTTAAACTCCCCTTTTATTACACATACACCACCCTTAAGGTAGGCCCCAGGTAGCCCATAGGGCAGACTGCTGCATAAGTAAAAGGTAGGACATGTACTTATAGGTTTTGCATGTCCTGGTAGTGGAAGATCCCATAACTAATTTTTCCCTACTGCGAGGCCCACTCCTTTCATAGGCAAACATTGGAAATTCCTTATTACAATATTAAGCTGTAATTCGTGATTGAGAAGGAGTAGCTCTGTCATGTTTTATAATATTGGAATGGTAATGATAAATCCTTTTTACAGGAAAGTTGGATTTAACATTACTATTTTAGAAATACCACTTTAGAAAGATGGTATTTCTCTGCTCTTAAAGGTCTATGTGCCTGCAGCCTGTCTCCAATAAACGTCTGGTGTGGGTGACAGCTGGACTTTGTGCATTCCCTCTAGACAGCCACACACAAAGGAAGGGTAGGTGTGACAAAGTGTCCCTCTGCATCCTAATGGCTTATCCTGGAAGAACTGCTTTTCTGCTATGCTGCCCTGCTACCCTCTGCCCGTGCTGAGGAAGAACTGGACTCTGCTTGAACCCAGAGTGATCTCCAAGGTCTTGTTGGCTTGCCCCCTGTTTTTAAAACTCAAGGATATCAAAGTCTCACCACCTGCTCCTGGTCCATTGGAAGTGGATCCAGGGACTTTCTCCAGTTGAACCGACGCATCTCCTGCCTGTATGTAGCAGGACCAACGCATCGTTGTTGTTGCTGGAACAGGCCCAGTGCATCGCACTCGGAGCCAGCGCACTGCCTTAAAGAACCAATGCATCGGAACCAACGCATCGCCGCCACTGCAGTGTGGGAAGATCGATGCACCCCCCTTGACTGTAGGAAGAAACCCGGTGAATCATCTACGGAACTTACTCGGCTCGTGCATCATCTTCGAAACGAGCGCATAGCCACCACTGCTTGAAGAAAATTGACGCATCACCTCACCTGCGGGATCAACACTAATGCATTGCTCGGCTGCACCCCGCATCTCGCTGTTGCAACCTGGATCAAGGTACTGAACTTTTGACTTTGCCCCAGTCCAGCGCAACCAGATACCTCCCATAGGTGCTTATTTCATCTAAGCACTATTTTTTACATTTAATCTTTAAAACTTCATATCTCGACTTCTACTTACTGGATTTATGTCATTTTGTTTTTGTTCTATCCATAAAAATAACATCTAGTTTTCTAAACTGGTGTGGAGTATTTATGTGCTGTTTTCACTGTGTTACTGTTTGAAGTGTTGCAAAATACCTATTGCCTCTTAAGCTAAGTCTGACTGCTCTGTGCCAAGCTATCAGAGAGTGAGCACAGGTTAATTTATGGTCCGTATCTGAGTTACCCTGACTAGGATTGTGGTTCCTGGTTGGACAGGGTGCATTCCTCTGCCAACCAGAAACCTCATTTCTAACACTAGGACTTGGAAACGTTTTGGCTTCCAAGACCTCCAGATCACCGGAACCGATCTACCAAGCCAATCCAACAGAAGTGTTGTCGCTGTGCCAAATATTCAGACTACTCCCAAGAGGAGCTTTTCTGCAGCAGCAAGTCTGATTCAGCGGGACCTCGGGGAGAAGGTATCCAGTCTTGTGGAGCTCTTCTCAGATACAGTGTGCAGCCTTGACCCATTGGAAGAATCCGAGCTCCAAAAATGTGACTAAGTCTGAAGATAGAAATCTTCACCGGGTGAAGGTGCGAAAAGTATCTGGCTGGCAAGGTACCTTCTCTAAGCACAAAAGCCAAACGTCTACTGCTTAGAGCTTTCTCCCAAAGTCAATAGCTTCACTGAGACCTCACCCAGCATCTATCCAAAAATGTGGAGACTTCTTTGGTCACAGCCTGCTGCCTTGCCCTGCTGAGGATTTTTGACTTCCATTTCAGAGACTAAGGGCATGATTAGGAGATTGGCAGTGCAGCAGGGGCTGCCATGCCACCACCCCACTGCAGCGCTGTCAAACCCATAGGCAGACTTCCCACTGGATTCAGAGTTGAATCCGGTGTGGGGGGTCCTGCGGCAGCGGTCCCATGATGGGGCCTTTCAAAAGCTCAGCGCAGTGGGAGTGCCAAACCACGTTTCTGCATGGTATGGACTATACAGTCCATGCCGTATAGGAACAGGGGGTGCATACACATCATGTGCCCCCCTACATGCACTCCCAGGCCCTGTAGAGCCCCCTTAGTTTCCTCACCACCACCCTTTTCATGACGAGCTCACCGCCATGAAAAGGGTTGCAGTGAAGAAACTCGTAATATGCTTGGCGATGCTGCATTGGCACCACCAGCATATTACTGCCTCACACTGTTGTGCCACCTCAGCGAGATCAGGGATCCCCGGCGGTTGCAGCGGTCCTGTGGTCGTCCCACCACCATGTTTGTACTACAGCGAGTGGACTGCCACCATGGGTTTCACAGTCCAATGGATCGCCAAACTCGTAATTAGGCCCTAAGTCTGAATATAAAACTTTCTCTTGAGTTGAACATGGGTTTTCTTATCCAGCTTGTTCTCCATTGCCGTCAGCCTTACCTTGCTCCTGCTTTCTGGTGCTATTATCACATTACATTTTCCAAATTCATAACTTTGGTTTCTCGTTTTTGAGTTTTTGTCATTTTGGTGTCATCATATTTATTAAAATGTATTCATTTTCATTAAAGTGGTTTTGGGTTTTTCTTGTGTTTTGTTTTAACTTTACTACTGCTTGAGGACTGCATGATACTTTACACATTGCTTATAAGAAAGTCTGCCTGCTCTTTCCATAGCTTTGGGGGGAGGGGATGAATTCTGTTCAGTTTAGTACCTATAAGGGTTCACCCTGACAAGTACTGTGGTTATTATTTGAGGTGGCTACCTACCCTACTCAAATAATACCCCACTTTCTTACACCTTGGAAACATGACACAAAGCCAGTCAGGCTTAAATAAAATCAGTGTGTAAAGTATTTAAGCAGTGCATAAACAGTAGAAAACATCATGTAAAGCACAATAAAAAATCCACAATAATTTAGAAAATATTTTATGTGTTAAGTAGGACCAAAATGGCAAACATTTAATAACAGGAACCAGAGATATTTATTGATAAACAATTAAAATGAAAAAGCACCAAGAAAAATAAGGCACCCAATGTAAGTCAATGGTCACAGTAGACCGTGACCAAGGTTCAATTTGAGGCCAACTGCGATGGATCCTCAGGCACACACACCATGTGGATTACTCCCATTGAAAGTCCGGAAAACAAAACTCTGAAAAAGCTTCCAAGTCCCATTTCAAAAATTGATTTTTTAATGTCCCAACACAGAATGGGATGTCATCACTTTTCAAGCTGAAGAATCCTCTTTCGCAGGGCGCAGCTGAAACTGTAGCTGCCACCGTGGAACTCAAGCCCAGATATCGGAAGCAGGCCCCCAGAGACTCTCTAGGTGTTTGGCAGAGGACAACAGCAAAGCACAAATCCAGTCTTGTTGCCATTAGTCCACTGGAGGCCTTCACCGGAATGTCCTCTACAACCTTTTTACATTCCTGGAGCCACCCAGTGTAAAGTCTTATGAGATCTTTCTGTCCTTGGATTTCAAGTGGAAGGGGGTCCTCCCCCCTCAGGTCCTTCTCACAGGTCACCGATTCCAAGTGTTCTCAGGAAGGCTGGGTGATGGTCCAACTTTCTAGGGTTCACCAGCCTGTGGATGAGGGCAACCTCAGACAATCCTAGTTCCTTTCTTACCAATGGAGTAAATGTTGCTGCTAATCAGGACGTTGCAGCAAATGTTTGAGGCCGCACACACGTACATGTCTCATTCTCATTGGAAACATCTGTCACATACAGAAAAAACAGATGAACAGAATTACACTATATTTGGAAAGAAGTTAGATCTTTAGTCTAAAAGTGGGCTTTTTAGGTCGAGCTTAGAGGCAGCGCGCATGAGCTGCCCTGTGAGACATGATGTAATCCTGCTGTGGGGTTAGACCACGCCCACTGCTTTCAATTTGTCTTTTCGTGTACCATTCTAAAGTGCTTTCATTTTGTAGGTGAAACGCTTCTCTTTTTCCCGCCTGTGGGTGCGTTTTAACTTTCCTGGCGACTGGCCCCTTTACATGTGGCCTTACTTTTGGGTTTAGAAATCGTTTGTTTGGCGCACTATTTTATGTCTTTAACATTCAGTGGTCTTACAAGGTTTCGTGCTTCTTTGTGGCCTCTCGTTCACTTTGAGTGTGTTTGCAATCTGCTCCTGCCTCTGAGCGCTGCTCATGTTGCCTTTGCTCCCTACCCTCCTCCCGTAGTCCATGTTCACAACCTCCATTGTTTTTTTTTGGGGGGGGAGGGTTATTTTGCGCAACCTCGACCTGAAGGTATCGGAGTGTTTTACACGAGGTTGCGTTACAGATGGACACATTCATTTTAGGCACGGGGAGATTCAGCGATTTGCCCACCTTGGTTCGTTTCTTTTGGTGAAGGCAGCTTTTCCCCCTTACCATCTGCATGGTGTTCGTCAACGGTTTGTACTGATCACGAGGGCGGTAGCAACGGATTCAGTTGTGACGTAGTTTCTGCGCAGCGGCGACTGCAGAGATGAAGCATAACGAGGTGAGTAGCAGCAAGAAGCGCAATCAACGGCCACGCTGCAGGATTTTGCGACGGGCATGAGCCTGAACCTATGCCTGCTTTGCACAAAAAAAGTTACTCCCCCAACTCCTGGACAAAACAAGCATTTGCTATGCAATAGGTCTCGCATCTGTTTAAGCTATGGGCATTGTCATTTACAACGCCAGTAGCTCAAACTCTCCACATGCGAGACCTATTGCATAGCAAATGCTTGTGTTCTCTGTAGCTGCCCACTCCATGAGCACAGCAAGCAGAGACTCACAGGGAGCACCGAAGAGAGCTCCACTATTTTAGAGGGTTTGTACGATGCATTCCTAAAATAATGAATGTCAGGAAACAACACAGGCATTCCAGAAATAAAGGGCTCCTCGCCCGTCCGTCCTCACCCAGTGACAGGGGGCCCTAATGTATGTATGCTGAGGGAAACATTGCGCAGCACGCAGGCTGTGAGAAGCAAGGGCATGGGGTGACGTGTGCGTGCAAGATCCTGTAGGCATCTGTGTTGGGATGAAAACAAGAGCTGCTTCCATTTTTTTTCCAGAATGAGTTATGTTATTTCATTCCATGATTTCGGACGTGTTCCAGTATCAGATTCACTGCCCTTGATCCATTCGTATGATACTCTGGGTTGTCCTTTTGTTAAATGCTTTTCTCCGTGCTTTTTTGTTGCATGTGTCGAGGGGTACCTCATTTCCTTTGCTGTTGGCTTCCTCCCCCACAAATGTTTCACCAGAGGGTTGCTTCTCAGGTGCCACCACTCAGAAGGACCTTTGTGGATTAGATTAGATTTGGTTTGGGGCAGTAGGTTGAAGACCGATTCCTGTGGCATTCAATTGCGTTGTTTTCATTGATCGCATTTATTTCTACAGTTGACATAATTTATTCTGAATAGTTGCCTTCTCTGAAATGGAGTCCTGCACCTCAGGGGTGTCTTGATTGTATTCTATGGTTATTTGTCATTCTACATTTTAGCTCTTGTTTTGTAGTATTTGTAGTGGTGCCGTCCTCGGTGGAGTAATGTACCCTTCTTCACAAGCATGTTTTGGTGTAGTTTTTTTTTGATGATGCCGTCTGCCTGCCCTCTGTAACTGAAGTTTACTTTGTAGGGAAACATCAAATGTGCCTTCAGATACTGAGTACCAGAGCCATCCTCAACCCCCATCGGACTG
The DNA here is from genome assembly GCA_963921515.1 of Calotriton arnoldi. Lineage (NCBI taxonomy): Eukaryota > Metazoa > Chordata > Amphibia > Caudata > Salamandridae > Calotriton > Calotriton arnoldi. The sequence continues at coordinate 503,791 of CAWUFW010008439.1, read as the reverse complement.
ACGCCCTCCCTTCCTTTAAGCTCCCGTAGTTCATTATAAGAGTCAGGAAAGGAAATGGTGGCTTCTTGTGATAGCAGAGGTTTTTTCTTTTTTTTTTGTGTTCAAATATCCTTATTGTTATTTAAAAAATAGATAACACATTCGTAATATATTGCAATACAACAAATCATTATGAAATATATGTTAAGTTAAAATCGAAAAATTACAGAATCAAAAATAGATCTCATATTAAAGAATAATGTACTGGGCTAAAGAGAAAGAAGTAAAAAACATATCATTATTCAGGCAAGAAAACAGAGTATATAGGTGACATATACTATATGACATAAGTTGAATGAAAAAATATTACAAAGCCCAGGAAAAAGGAATAAAAGAGATCAACAGCTTATACTACGTTGAGGTGATAAACCAGTCGTATTGCTTAATAAATAAAATTGCAAAACAAGAGAGAGCAGAGGAAAAGAAGAAAAGATAGAAAAAGTAAAGAAAGAGAAAAGAAGAGAGGAAGAGGTGGGGACAGCTGCTTCAAAGAGGGAAACAACTCAAAAAGTAGGGTCAAAGGGATACTGAGCTGCCAACCCCTGAGAAGATAAATCCATATAATCATCCAATGACCTCCATACATTACTAGAAATGGAAGGAGTGTAATGCTTCTCCTCCACCAAAGTATGAGCCACACGAAGGTATGATACCCATGCCCACCAGGTATGATAAGACAACAGATGAAAAGATTTCCAGTCTGATAGTATAACTTTAACAGCGATGGATATAAGTAAATCTAATAACTGCATATCCATATTATCAAGGGGTAAAGGAGTAGTTGAAGCCCATGGGCCCAATAAAATCATAGGCAAAGAAAGCTCTAATGATATGTTAACAATTAATGATAAATGTTTCTGTATTAAACCCCAAAAGGATTGTAATAACGTACATTCAAAAAGCATATGTTGATGAGTGTCTGGTTCCAAATTACAGTTCCAACAAAGATCACTATCTCTTAAGTTCAATTTGTGCAAGCGAGCAGGGGTCAAATGAAGAACATTTAAGGTAAAGAATTTAGATTGAATAAGAGAAGGAGCAATGTTATTGCGTAGGGATAATTTCCCAATCAATTGCCAGGTTTCCTGTGAGATATGTTTAAAAATATCATTTTCAAAATGATGAGACCATTTATCATATGTGACTGTAGACTGCGAAGGAAGTGTAGCGGATAGAAACTTATATATTCTGGAGGCAGTATGTCCTGAACGAGACCACATAGAGAGAAGTGAGACAGTAACCTACTCTGTAGAGAGGATACTTTAGAAAGAGCAACCTTCAATTTCAGGAAAGAATAAAAATCCATATTATTAAGGTTATATTCTCTAGCCAAAAAAGAGAAGGGAAGAGGGTCATGATTAGAATCATAAAGATCTTTTACCAATCTAATACCCCTAGTAGCCCACGAAGAAACCGTATCCGGATCAATATCAGTAACGACTTTAGGATTGTACCATAATGAGGACCACCTCGATTTATAAATAGGCTTAGATACTTTTTTGTCAATATATTTTAATGCATTAATCGTGTCTAAGATAATACGATGGGAATGACCAAGAACGAGTTTAGAAGCAGTGAGAAAGGAAGGAGTAGAAAGAGGAGTACACAACTCTCGTTCAATATAAATCCACGGGGTGCATGTTGGGAGTCTGGCAAAAACCAGAGAGCACCTTGAGAAGCTAAAAAGGCAATTTGATACAAGTTCCAATCTGGAAGATTACAGCCACCCAGAACAGAGGGATTTCTAAGATGTTTATATGCAATTCTAGCACGTTTATCACTCCACAAAAATGTTGAAGTAAGTGAATCAATCTCATGAAAAAAGGAAGAAGAAAGCTTAATGGGTAACATGGAGGATAGGAAATTAATAATCAGAGTTATCATCATCTTAAGAGTTTGAAATCTTCCCCACCAGGAGATATATTTAGGAGACCAGGAGGACATAGGTTCTTTAATTTTAGCTATGATGTGGGATTCATTATAAGAAATCGTATCTGAAAGGTCTTTACAAAACCAAATTCCTAGATATTTAATACGAGTCGATTGCCATTTAAATCCTGAATCGCCCATGTGAGAAGGGAAACACAACGAATTGAGGGGAAACATTTCCGTCTTGTCTTTGTTCAAAGTATATCCAGAAACAAGCAAAAACTCTTTAATGGTATTAGTAATAACCGGAATTGCAGCAACAATATCTTCTGAAAAGATAAGAACATCATCTGCATAGGCGGCTGTTTTAAGTTTATGTGGACCAAATTGAAAACCTTTAATACCTTGGTTCAAGTTGAGTAAACGAAGGAGTGGGTCTATAGATAATAAAAAAAGAAGGGGTGACAAAGGGCACCCTTGTCTAGTGCCCTGACGGAGATTAAAAAAGGAAGACGTAGCCCCATTAACTCTGATATTAGCTTTTGGTTGCGCGTAGAGAGACATAACCATATTGATAAAAGAATCCCCTAGGTTATGGGATTTAAGCACTGCTTGTAAAAAAGGCCAAGAGACTTTGTCGAAAGCCTTTTCGGCGTCAAGGGCAATCGCCGCCGATGGTAATGTAGAAAGTTTTGCTTTCTCCAAAATATGACAAAAGGTTCGGATATTATCTCTAGAAAGTCTCCCCTTAACGAAACCAGTCTGGGAATGATGAATAAGAGTAGGGATATGAACTTCTGAACACTTAGCCAAGATCTTGCCAAACATTTTAGCTTCCATATTTAATAATGAAATTGGATGGAAATTTTTAGGGTCAGAGTGATCCTTGCCATCTTTCGGAATCACAACAATAGTTGCCTCAGCAGCTGAGCCAGAGACCCTGCCAGAAAGGACAAATTTATCGAAAACCTCTTTAAGATATTTGATTATTGAGGAAGAAAAGGTTTTATAAAAGGCAATAGGAAACCCATCAGGTCCCGGAGCCTTTCCCGACTGAGTAGCCTTAATAGCCTGAATTATCTCGTCAGTCTCAATGGATTTTCCCAGATCAATCATACCAGCATGCGAAATAGTATTCGTAGGAAACAAGTTTAGAAACTGCTGACAAACAGAAATGTTGCATTGATCTTTAGGAGTGTATAGTTTTTCATAAAAATCCCGAAAGACTTCAAGTATTTCTTGCGTATGGAATTTCCTAGAACCATTTTATCATTAATATAAGAAATCTGGGTAGCCTTGACATTTGTGTTCTGATATTTTAAGGTGGCAGCTAACAACTTACCAGCTCTATTTTGCAGTAACAAGTGTCGAGATTTTTGAGCGTGGACACCAATATGAGCTCTTTTAGTGACTATAGAGTTAAAAGAGTATTTCAGATTCTTTATATCCAGAAGGAGAGACTGATCATTAGAGCTTCTATATAGCTCCTCCTTACGTTTGATCTCATCCCCAGAGACTGCAATGACTTTCTGATGTCACTATTCCTTTTTGACATTTTTTTGATAATATGACCCCGAATAGTACACTTAAATGCATCCCATAGAACAATTGGGGAATTTACCGAAGACTCATTATCTTTAAAGAAGTTAACATATTTCCTCATTAAGCTCATTAACTTCATCCTTATCGTCCAAAATTTCTGTGTGAAGATGCCAATTACGAGGGCCTCTTGTGTCTGTAAGATTAAGGATAGTCAGGGAAACTGCAGCATGATCAGAAACGACTATTGGATGGATCATAACATTTATGGTATGTTTTAAAAGAGCAGCATCAACTAGAAGATACTGGATACGAGAAAAACTAGAATGTGGAGAGGAGAAAAACGTGAAATCGCTACCCGTAGGATTATGAATCCTCTAAGCGTCAATAAGCTGATGAGAAGAACACATATTGAGCAAATGTTTATGCGACCTAGGAGGACGGAATTTGAAAGCAGAATGTCTATCCAACAAAGGATCCAAGGGCAAGTTAAAATCACCGCCAACAATTGTTCTAGCATCCTGAGGAATGTCAGAAAGTTTTTTATGTATGGAAAAAAAGAGGATCATCAATATTAGGGGCATTTATATTCATGACATATAAATCATCTGAACCATTGGACAAGCGAGAAAGTAACCATCTACCATTGGTATCATACTCAGCAGAAACAAAAGACAGGCCAGATTTTTTGGAAATCAAAGTCACAACTCCATTCTTTTTACCAGAAGCTTCAGAACAAGTAACATCAAGAACCCACTCCTTCCGCAAAAGCAAAGCTTCTTTAAAGGCTATCTTAGTCTCCTGAAGAAGAACAACATCGCCAGATAAGCTCTTGCAATAATCTAGGATCTTGGCCCTTTTGACAGGGTGATTCAACCCACGAACATTAAGTGAGACTACATTTAAACAGACATAAATAGACATAAGACAACACAGATAAAAACATGTGATAAAGAAAAAAGAGAATGTTAACCAATAGATCTACAGATACAAGGGTAAAAGAAGAGCACAAAAATCGTAAAAAATATACCGAAGCAGAAGTCCCCAGAGAAAGAGAGATAGAAAGAGAGGAAAAGAAGACTAGAAAGAAGAAAAGAAAGAACAAAAGCACTCCAAAGAAAAAAGGAGCATAAAAAGAGAAAAACCCCACCAGGGGCTGTCTGTAATAGACAATTTGCATGGGGGAAATAACGTGGAGGAGCAACCACAGAGGCCAACAGACACAATGCAGACCGCTCAACAGTAAATAATTCATTAAATTTTTCATTCAGCGACGGCACAAATATAAAAGTATTAATATCTACTATATTATCAATAGTCCATCAATAATAATAAATAATGCAAGATCTAAAAAATATATCATATTTGATCAGTGAACAACCTAATATCATATACTGAATAGAAGAGTGAGACAACAATATCAGATACATATTAAATAAAGATATTATAAATAGCAGTATCAGGTAATTTAAATAACAGTCTAAGACATAATAAATATTAATAAATGGTGTAAGAACTAATAATTTGAGGCAGATATAAATAACAATATAAAACATTATAAATCTCAAACCGCTAATGTATCAAACACTACAAAATTAATAGCATCTAGGAATAAATACTAGAGTATATGGAAAGTTAAGAAGTAAATATTGTTTATCAATCACAGCACCAAGCTCAAGATGAAACCCATGTAGTCTTGGCACACGTGATTTCCATGTTTGACTCCTGTTTCTGCTATCAAAGCGCATATAGTTGATGAGGAGTACAGTTTACCTGATTCCCCAAAAGGTGACTTACAGTCAGTCAACTTGGACTTCGATGGCCTTTGGAAAACTCTACCAGTGCTTGTGTCGTGATGTGGAATGGCACCCATGGGGCTCAAAGCATCATGTAAAGGGTTAAATGATGATTATGAAGTAAGGGAAATAGGAGGTAGTCTGATCTCTTGACTTTACTTTTCTCTACTTTTACTGTGCTGTTTACTTTCTTGACTTGAGGATTGCTCAGTTGTCTCATTAATGCCTTCGCTGCGATCGGAATTCCGCCCAGGTGCTGGACATTCCGATCGCGGGCGTGGTCGTGACGAGCTCAGCTCGTCATGCGCACACGCCGACCGCGCAGCATGACGAGCAGAGCTAGTCATGAGCATCGAAGGGGTTAATAACCTTTTTGTTTCTTTCTTTGTTAATGTGACACTGACCTCTATGTTCACGATATTATTACAGGAATACTGCTAATGCTCTGTGGTACTCAGAAGGACGCCAACTATTCCATAGGGCACCATCCAGTTTGTCCCCTAGCTGCTCTAGTGCAAGGCACTTCTCTGTGACCAGCACTCTTGTCCTAGACCGATGAAAAAGCTACTTTCACTAATTTGCACTGCGTGTTTCAGTAAACGTCCGAATTCCATTTCACTGCTTACAAAGATTGCACAGTCAACCTATGCACAGTGAGTGTACACAGCCTACCTGCACCTATGGTAACTGCTACTATTAAACATCATTATGTGTGCTGTTGGCTACATTTGGGCCTGTGCTCTAAGCCTGTTTGTATTACCTCAATCTTTTGGAAACCGCCATCTGAAGGCTGTTGGCACAGTGGCAAACCACCTTTCTTACTGTGTATCATCATTGCATGGGGTGATGATGTTCATACAGTGAATGCCCTGTGTATTTGGAAACGAGCTGAATGGTTGCAGAGTCAGAGCTGCTCTGGAGTTAGCCTTTATCCTGCCTACTTTTGCTGGGTCTCCCCCTTCCAGAATAGGATTGTGACATAATGCTGCAGGTTGCTGTCCTTTTCGCAGAGAGGGTTGCCAGGCACTGTGGACTGCAGACAGGAATGGCTGTGTGTGTCATCCTTCTTCTCTCTGACTGTGAGATTTGGATTTGGTCATTCGGCAGCTCAGCCTGTTTATTTCTCACAGGTTCTGATGCTGCATTACTCTTCATGCTAACCATAGTTACTTAATGGTGTAACAAAGGGCTTAGGAGGGCCTGTCATTTATTATCTTTGCATTTCAACAAGTTGTAGTCTGTGTGTGTGTGTCTACACTCACACAAGCGAGCGCTCGCTCACACACACACATCTGTATACTTTTGTTAAAACAATATCAGATGTTTAGCTATTGTTATCAATTCAAACCGCTGTTAACAATAATTGGTCACGTGAATATTTTGAATTTCTCTGAGAAATGCTACAATTCCTATATATTATATATTTGAGACAAATTGAAAACTAGTAAATGGGTTCTTCAGTCTGATTTCATCCGCACCAGTAAATTTGTCAGTGAAAGGTAACACACCTAAAACACTCTGTTAAATCACTTGTGCTTTGTTGGCTATAACTTGCAGTTTGGTTGCAAAGGACTTCATGTTTGTAGACTCATTTGCTTTTGAAACGGCTTTTTTAAATTAATATTTTGTTATTATCCTTCTATTACAGCCAAAAAGAATAATGGGTAACATTTATTATAGGTCAGTAGTAGCATCTCAGGGGTTCCATTTCCATTTACAAACCACTCTATTTACCAGAATCCATCAGTAGGACAATAAGAGAGTTGCATAAGTAATTTATTATATTTACTGTTCCCAAATATATAGTGTTGATGCTAATGTGATAAGATTAATATCCTTTTAATCACCTATTTTAAATGAGGCGCTATGAATTGGAGGCAAGGGCCTCAAGTAATTCTCAATGTCATTCATCCAGCATCATGATGCTTTTCCTTTAGACATTGGCAGTAAATATGTTAATCTTGGCGGAACTGCACCTAGCGTTTACACCCTTATATTTTTAGGTCGAGCCTTGGCAGCACATGCACTGCTTTGCGAGGCATGCTGTATTGAGGTAGGGACTTGAATTTCCTCCAAAATTTTACATGGAATTGTGTCATTGTCCACTCTAACCTGTGGCTGTTCATTGGTCAAAAGGCTTAGTAGTCCCTCCTTAGCACTGCCTTGTCTCATTTTGTAGCCTCCCATGGCGACACCCCCTGTTACGTGTGTCGTTGCTCGGTAGGCTGTAATTACAGCCTCCAAGCACTGTTTTCTCAAATAGCTTTGTCCTGCCTGCTGTTGCAGGCAGGACATGCTCTCTCCTAACACTTTTTAAAATTTTTATAGCATGTATTTGCAATGCAATAGGTCTTGCATTTGTGAGAGTTTAAGCTATTGGCATTGTAAATGACAATGCCTTTTATTTATGTTTTAAAAACAGCACATAAATAAAAGGCATTGTCATTTACAATGCCAATAGCTCAAACTCTCATAAATGCGAGACCTATTGCATTGCAAATGCTTGTTGTAATTTGGTGTAGATTTGAGTGGTATCTGTAAATTGCATGTGATTTGGAATATTTATTATTCAAGATTTATTTATTATATGAATTGTTTTCCTTATCCTTAATCTCATCCCTTGTCCTTCTTTCTTTTCATGTGTGTGCGCAAGCCCTACATGCTCATTTTTATGAACATTCCATGACAGTTTTTCTAGTTAGTTGCTGACAATCCTGAAAAAGATTACACATAATTATCTGTTTCTCCACCTCATCACTACAAAAGAACCGACAACTGAAATCCAGGGTTAGACAGAATCTGTTACTCACATTTCCTTTACTTGGGCACGTGCCATATAATTTGCATAGTCACCCTTCCCAGTCCTTGACTTCAGCCTCTGAAGGTGGCTGTGGTATATTGTAACATCCTCCCAAGCCCAGGAGCAGGTAACAGACCACACCACACAGGAAGCTCTGGTTTATATATCTTTATTCTTCAGCATGCAACCGTTAACTAAATATACTGCACCAAAAACGTTATTAACCACATCCAGTCACCCAGACACACCCATCAGGTTAAGTAATACTTGCAAGTAGTCTTAATGGTCATTAGAGACCTCACATGCATAAACACAGGACATAAAATCTCTTGCTCTATTAAATAAAAATTACTAACAAATGTATATACATTTACACATTATAACTCCCCGATGAGTCGTCGAGGTGCTCGCACCAGTCTTCCTGATCTAATTGTACGAGACAGAGGAGGGGCGCCTTCATCTGGCATCTCGGTAGAAGAGATGGATGCTTGACTTGGGCATTTAGGTGGACTTGCCTCACTCCTAAGGGCTGGAGCTGATGCACGTTGAGGCAAAGGTTTAAAGTGTGATGAGTCGTTGGGTAGCTCCCATATGTCCTTTGCTCACCACAGCTCTTAGCGGTTCAGCATCAAATGGAGCATCACACTTCCGCGTCCCCTTTGGCTTGACAAGAACTCGGTCTCCTTTCTCGAAGAATGTTTCTCGAACGCATCAGCACTTTTCGGCGTAAGCCTTCATTTTGCATTTGCGAGAGGTGTCAGTGACACTAATCTTGCCAGGGTCTATCGACCGACTGGTGGTCCATTGTGGTATCTTCATTCCAAGCGCTCTCCCGAACAGCAAGTTGACAGGACTTTCTCCTGTCATGGAATGAGGAGTAGAATGGTAGTTTGGGGCCTTCCAGTGTGGCAAACTGAACCACCCTTTTTAAATGTACTCATAAATCATTCATAACGCCATTTGCCTGTGGCAATAGAGGTGTACTTTTTTGATGTTTGATGTTCAAGCGATTCAGAAAGTCTTTGAACTCTCTGCTATTAAAGGGTAGACTGTTGTCAGATTTAAGAATGGAGAGAACATCCCATGTTGTGAAAATGTCATCCAGCCTCTCAATGACTGTCATGTGTGGTTGATGATAAGTCTTCCACTAGATTAAACTGTTCAGCAGGTGCTGATTCATTTTGGGAGATAGACTGTTGCACAGATAACAGGGCTGTTTTAGTTGCCACAATGTCCTTCGTGTGCCAGTTAACTAACGTGCTGTCTCAGGCTTTTAGGGATATCTGTTCTTGCCCCTCTTAGTATGACATCATCATGTGTAGCAGAAAGTTCTTCCAGACATTCTTGAACTTCTGGTACTCAATATCATCTGTAAGAGGCTGAGTATGTTTCCTCCATGATTTCCTTGAGCTTAAGCATGTCTTTGTCAGTATTAGTAGCTGTCAGAATCTGTTCAATAGAAAGAACTGCAGGTGCACTTGACTTTACTATTAAATTAATCTGGCCTCAGCCCCTTTGGACATTGTACTGTGATGCAGTAGCAGCACTCATGAAAACTAGCCTGCTGGGTTTTGATCCTTCCCTGGCTTGTGCACGATAGTGTAATCATACTTCTACACATGCAACCCCCACCTCTCGATGCAAGGGTGCATCTTGACTTTCGGATTTCCAAAGATGGTGAGCAACACCTGATGATCCATCACAAGGGTGAAAGGTATTCCTTACAAAAACACATGGTAGTGTTCACACGCCCATACCACAGTTAAGCTTTCTTTCTCAGGTTGAAAATAAGCATGTTCATTATGAGATAGACTCCTGCTAGCGTAGGCCACAATGTGTCTCTGAGCATAAGGCTGTCCATTGTGTTCGGCAAGGATCGCGGACCAACTCCACCAGGCTTGCATCCACCTCAATCTCAGTATGCAGTTTTGGATCAAAGTAAGCCATTTCAGTTGCATTTTCAATTGCTTGTTTTATTTTCTTGAAACTTTGATCACATTCAGATAACCATTTAAACGGAACATCTCGGTTTGTTAGTACTCTTATAGGGAGACTCACAGTGGCAAAATCACAAATGTACCTAGAGCAGTAGCTGATCATGCCTAAGAAGGATAGCAGCATGGTCACATCTTCTGGAGGGCAAGTAGATGACAATGCTTGTATGTTTTTGAGGTCAGGAGTCATTCCCTTTTCGGAGAAGAAATGCCCAAAAAATGTAAGTCTGTTTTTGTGAAATTCACTCTTCTCTGTATTTAGTGTGAGACCTGCATCAGCAAGCAGATGGCATACTTGTGTGAGTGCTTTGTCATGTTCCTTTCGTTCAGCCCCTAACACCAGTATGTCATCACTGTAGTTAAAAGCATGTGTGACAGGCTGAATTATTTGACAAATTACATCTTGAAAGAATTCTGCAGCTGACTACACACCAAAACTGAGTCTTTTATATCTGAACAAACCAACATGAGTTGAAAACCTCATGTAGTAATGTACCTACAGTTCTCTTCTAGTGCAAGTTTATGGTAGCCTTCATTTAAATCAAGGCATGAGAAAACTTTGGTGCCATTCACCTGCGTGATCATATCCGTAATGTGTGGATCTGGATGTCTTTCTCTTTTGATTGCTTTTTTTGGCCTGTCGCATATCAACACAAACCGGCACTGAACCTCCACTCTACTTTTGTGGCACCACCGCAATTGGTGAAACCCACCGTGTTGGACCAGTAGAGCGCTCAATGATGTCATGCTTTAACAGTGTTTCTAGTTCTTTCTCAACGACTTCCTGTAAGTGAAAAGCAATTCAATGGTGCCACTGTGCAACACGGTTAAGATCTTCATTAATGTGAAGCTGTACCTTCATTGTCTTAAGTTTCCCAAGTCCATGAAACAATGTCAGGAATCGCCTTACTATTTCAGAATGGGCATTAAGTTGTAGTTAATAGAGATCAGTCCCATGCTAGAAGGAGTATCGAAACTTAATAAGCATGCACTTGATGAAATTTCTGGGAGGACATGATTTGGCACTTGCACTGTTGTTTTCTTGTGCCGCAAAGTCGCCACAAAGGATTCTTGGTTCTGCAAGGGTGTAGAAGCTGCCCAGGTGTACACCTTTGCTCTCGACGGTGTGAGACGTGGTATCGGAGACAATTTGTTGTACTTTTCTGCCAGCATGATGTTTAGTGATGCAGCATAGTCTATAATAAAAGTTGAAGTGCAACCATTCACCTTGAGCATGATTTTAGGACAATGTCTAAATGAACTTTGTTGCTTCATGTGGCGATTCGTTTCAAATTTGTGTTTCTCCCCACAAGTGTCCAATCCTACATGTGCACGTCGGTCTGTGACTGACATCACCATTGCACATCCGTCTTCCTCACTGTCACTCAATGATGACATCAATGAACCGTTGAGAAAGGAATTTGATAACAATTGACTTCATTTCGTTCCCACTTGCCTTAGTCGAGTGGCCAAAGTGCTTCTGGAACTTTCTGGTGTCCATCTTCTTGTCTCTTCAAGACGCCATTAGTTTCTCTTTCACTTTGCAAACTTTAACTTATGAATTTTTTTCCTTCCTGCAGCCTTTGCATATTTATCCGACGGTAGGACATTTACCGTTATGTAGAAAGGAGAATCCACAGTGGAAACATAATTTCATTTTCTTTGGAGACATCACTTTGTGGTCCTCTGCCTTGTGTTTCTGCTTACTTTTCATGCTCAAAGCTGATTTATTTTGGGTTGTTCCAGCTTCCATATACGCAGCTAGTTGATTGGCACGTTCCTCCGCTCTTGCAGCCATGAGCACTTTCTCCAAGCTGAGTGTGTCTCTCAGCATGTTAAGGGGGAATGAATCAGAGAGGCAACCATTGATAGCTCCAATATGCATGACTTCTTTATCATTGAATTCATTCAACTTGTAGTGCTTTATAAGCGTAAAAATGTCTCTCAACAAACTCAGACATCGTCTCATCAGGTTGCTGTCTTGCTTGAGTGAAAGTGTACCATTCATAGTCGACATTCGGCATTGAATTGAACTTGGCCTCCAATATCTTCTTGATTTGACAGTATGATACTTCATCAGCTTGCGATATTGTCTTTATCAATTTCTTTACTCCTTCACCTGCAATGTTCTTTAAGTATATGATGATCTTTTGTCATTTACTTCTTCTATACCATCTATGAAGTCATCAAACGTTTCGATCCGGCAGTCCATCTGGCGCAAATATTCTGTTTCTTGGAGGTGGCAAATGGAGGCGGTGGTTTCAGGAGCACAGGGGCATCATATTTTGTGCTGCTTCCTACTGACATCAAGAGTATTTGCTGTTCAGGCAGTGTTTGATCTTCAGCATCTATTGGTCCAGTGGTATCTCTGCAAGCATCTGCCTGCTCACTGGTACTTGGGTCATTGCACCAGACATGAGGGCGCCATCTTCGTTTGTTATGGTAAGTATGGTTTCGCTTCTTGAACATACTCTTCTCTGCTCTCTACTTTATGAATTATACCTGCTTGTCACTGCCTTTAGCATTTTTTTCATACCTCGTTGTCACTGTCTTTAGCATTTCTGCTTTGTATCTGTGCTGGCTTTGTGTTATGCTGTGGCGCAGTATCTCTTCTTTCGGCCTTACCAGTAGACTTTTGGCAGGCTAAACCTTCTTTGAGGGCCTCTCAAAAGCTGGAGTTGCGGTTTGACTCCACATACGCCAATTGTAGACTACTTCTTGAGGTGCACATGGCACGCATGATCAGTTTGCTGAACCACGGCTAACTCTCAGGGGGAGCTGTCTTGTATCTTAGGGGGCATGTATCCCCTATCCCATCACCAGTTGTAGCATCCTCCCAAGCCCGGGAGCAGGAAACAGACCATGCCACACACGGAGTTCTGGTTTGCATGCTTTTATTCCTCAGCATATGACCGTTTACGGAATGCACTGCATCCCAAACTTTATTAATCACACCCAGTCACACCCACCAGATTATGTAATACTTCTTAGGAGTTTGCCGAGGGCCACTAGAGGCCTCATACGCATACCCATAAAAACAGGACACAACATATATAAAGCTCAACATCTATATGTTAGGGCCTTTCACTGATATATTGTAAGAATATTTGTAAGTAATTAATCAGAATGATAGTCATTCCTTTCTTTTCAATTAAGCCTTCTCAATGAAGGCAAGCCAACCGTTAGTATCAACCAGTCTTTAACTTAGTTTACATCTGCCTCTCTACATTAAAAGAATTACGTTTTTGCAGTTAAAAAAGCTCTACGAAAACCTTAATGTAGGCTGAGAATGAGAGCGTAGGCAGAAGAGGGCAAGCTGAAGAATACATGTTTAGTAAACCTTAAGCTAGAGTAAATTGATGAGTGCAGTCTAGCTCCAACTTTTCTTAACTCGTTTGCACATGCAACATATGCGACCTCCTACTGCCTGAAGATTTGCTACCAGAGTCATGATCACCCGTTATCACTCCCTAGAAAGTACACCAATGACCATGAAGATGAATTGTTGTTGGATATAAAATTATTGTTGATTAGTCGGAGATGAAAAGATGATAAACATTTCTTCCCGGAAAGAATTTTAATCCGATACATCCAATTCTGTTAACCATGCATTCCTTAAAAAATGTATAATCCTGATAAATAGTTGCTCTCTGTATTCGTTTATATAATCTGAAGTAAAACATTCATATCGAGTTATAGGAAGAATTCTTATCCTTAAGTATAGACTGTAAACAATTATGCCTAATCTTGTTCATGTATTTCATTTTCCATTTGAAGTTTACCACAAAATATCCTATTTTACTATCTTACAAGCTAAGAGAAAGGCTAACAATGTGCTGATATTGGTACAGATCACGTTGTTCAGATGTACTGCAAAAATGTGCTGGCAAAATGTGATAATATGTATGCTTATCTTTTCAAATTTGGAAAAAGGTATACCTAAAGTTTAAAAAAATAATGTGCTGATATTACGTCTATTAGTTCAAAAATTGTTGATTGAGTGCCTTTTCCCATTGCTCAAAAAATTGTCACATAGCTGTTATATCATTTATGTGTTTTTGGACAACACAAATTCCTGAAAACCAAAAGCACACCTTACATGTTGGTTTGTAACAACAGTTTCCTTGCAAATGTAGCACTTCTACCTAGCCCCAGAAATAATCCTCAAGTTTTGCCATATTTAATGTGACCCACGTTCGCAAGCTTCTTGATTTTGTTCAAAATACGTTAATACTGTGCTATATTATATAATTTAAATCACTTTTATTAGCAATATCTAAACATGTAAGCCCTTCTTACATACCGGCATTCATAAGGTTTATAGAGGTCCTTTCAATGAAGTGTCAGGAATTGATTTCTAGAGTTTATAACCCAAGATAGCACTATGCTTGTCAATACTATACAGAACTTATTTCAGTGGCTCATTACATCGTCAACATTTAAAAGGATCATATCAACATTCTATCTAGTATTCCGAATATTACTCCTTCTGGACCGTCGCAAGTTGCATAACTTGACCAGCTCAATTAATGCAGGTTGCTGAGGATGAGCTTGCTGGCGGCCCATTTGCTGTTGTGCCCCTTATTTGAGGTCTCTGTTAATGTAGATGGGTGAGCCCTGCTTACCTTACTGGCCATGTACGTTTTATATGGTGGCTCTTTCCTGAATGGAGCAGTGCTGCGGACCTTTGCATGAAAATCTGAACATAACCTATGCTGATCTGCATGAACTTGGCTCTGCTTTTTAATTATTTAACAGCTAACCTTTAGGGAATTGCATGGATCGCCTCCATTGGCACTCATTTTTAACTGCTGTATGCTCCCCCTATTTAACATCCTCGAACGAAAGATCACCACAAGCGTGGAAAAACACTTTGCTTAACTTACGTTTTTCTTTCTCAGAAATAAAAGATATTGCTATGACATCTGTGAGAAAGTGCCCTCTTTCTGCATGGTTGGCCCAACTTTTTGTTGAATTGCTGATGTGCTTTGACTGAGTGTGCCCTGGGCTCCTGCTAATCAGGTACCCAGGGCCTATGTTCTTTCCCTAAAACTGCATTGAAGCCTAAACCCAATTGGCATCTCTGACCACAGGTCAACCCCTGGTAAATGGTACCACAGGTACCCAGGGCACTGTGACCAGAGAAAGCCTCTAAGGGCTGCAGCACTTATTGTGCCACACTTAGAGGTCCTGTACCCTTACACTCACACACTCCCTTTGCAGGCTGCGTGTTTTGGTGCAGAACAAAGTGAAGAGTCGACATGGCACACATCTCTGTGTGCCATGCCTACAACCCACTGCCCTGGCATAGATCAGGCACTCCTCTAGCTGGGTGCCCTATACCAGTGGTGATGGTACAGGTGCATGAGCCCTGTACTCCTACAGTGTCTAAGTCCATTCTTATACATTGTAAGTGCAGTGCTGCCATTAAGAGTATATGGTGCTGGGAGTTTGTCATTACGAACTCCACAGCACCATAATGGCTACACTGAAAACTGAGAAGTTTGGTATCAAACTTCTCAGCACATTAAACCCACACTGATGCCAGTGTGGGATTTACTGAAAAATGCACACAGAGGGCATCTTAGAGATGCCCCCTGAAATCTTACCTACCACTAGTGACCAGGCTGAGTGGCTGCTTTCAGCTGCCACCACCAGACATGTTTCTGGACCCCTGGGTCGAGAGCCTGCTGCTCTCTGGGGCCTGAAACAATGCACGTCCTGGGAAGAGGTGCCAAGCCTCCTCCCCCAGGATGGGCAGGGTTCACGAAGGGGAAGCTTCAAAGGCTTGCCGCCTTTGTGAGCTTCCCCAGGCCATTTGCTGCTTTCAGCAACTGGTCCCCACTGGTTCTGACTCCCACTTTGGGCAGGAGAACCGGCGGGAAAAACAAGTGAGGAAGAGAGGTGTGCCCACCTCTGCCAACTCCAACCCTCAGGTGGGGGAGGCGAGGTGAGGCACAACTCTGAGTCCCCGCCATCTTGCAGATGGGGGGACTCAGCCAACCAGGGACAGGCGCATGCCACCCTCCCACTGGAGGGTGGCATAATAGGGGGTGTACCCACCCGAGGGAAGGGACCCATTGGTCCCTACCTTTTACCTACCTGAACGCCCCTAAATCTAGTATTTAGGGACACCCTTGAACCTTGCTTCCACAGACAAGAAGAAACTACAAGAAGAAGAAGAAGAAGGACCGAACAGCCGTGCAGAAGCTAACAAGAGGAAGACGCCCACTGACTTGGCCCCAGCCCTACCGGCCTGTCTCCACCTCGAACATGCTCCTGCGAAAACCCGGTGTATCCTGCAGCCAGCAACCTCGAAAACCCCAGAGGACCTGCCTGCCTTCAACCACAAAGACGGTGTCTCCCGTGAACACTGGATTTGTTCATCTGCAACCTCTGGTTCCGGCTGTACACTTCGGATCTGCCCCACTCTGCACCTGCCGTCCACAGTCCGATCTTGAGTGGGCAAACACCACGAGGAGGTCCCCCACTGATCCTAACCCGAGATCCGGCGACCCCTGACCTGCCTCAAACCTCCAGCCGACGCCTGCAGCCTAAATCCGGAAGGTACCCCCAACCGCGACCAGGAGCTGGTAAGAAGATCCGACCCCAAAAGGCACCCCTGCACCGACGCCCCACAGCCTTGGGTGGCCAAACCGACGGTGCCTAGCCAACCCCTAACTTCCCAACTTACCTCTCGAAGTGGTGGTCGCACCCAGAAGACCTCTGTCCCCAATCCTGCAGTGCCTTTGCAAACCGGAGGTTCCCCATTGCAAACAACAGGGCGCCAGACGTCGAAACAGCACCCTGCACCCGGCCGCCCTAGTGCCTCTGAGGGTGCACCTTTGGTGCTACTTTGTTCCCCCATCTGCCCTGAGCTAAAGTCCAGGAGCTTTGCTCCCACATCCAAGTGGCCTGCTTTTTAGCAGCCACCAACCAGAGGCCCCCTATCCCCCATTGGATAACATTGGGCTTCAGCACTCTGCACCCAGCCACCCTAGTGCCGCTGAGGGTGTAACTAGAGTGCATCCTTGACCCTGGGTAACCCCTGAGTCTACCCCCAGAACCTCAACTCCCTCTACCGAATACTTACCTTAAAACCGATAACACTATTTTCCTCCATAGGATGACATTGACTGTTTTTCTTGGAAAAGTTTCTAAGTGTGGAGTTTGAAAACCTAAAGAAATTCTTCTAAAATTGTACTGTTTAACAAAAACGATTTTACTTACCTGTTTACAGGAAATGTCCCAGAGTAGTATCCAGGTATACTACTCTGTATAAGAAAAGTAATCTCAAAAGTAACTTACCTGTAATTTTACCAAAAAGCCCATTCAAAGTATATGTACTGTATTCTGAAAAGCATTGCATTATCAGTAACACTACTGTAATCAAATCAAAGTACATTTACAATTGCAATCCAAACTGTGTTACAATCTGTATATTTACTGCAAAGTACTTATCACTTACCTGTGCCAGGCTTGCTTGGTTCTAGGAAATAAAATAACTAAAATAATATTTTTATACAAAAACAATTGGTCTGAAGTTCAGTCTTTGAGTGTGTGAATTCAATTGCTGACTGAGTGTGTACAACAAATGCTTAACTCTGTCCTCTGATACTGCCTAACTGCTCGACCACACTAGAGAGTGAGGTGCTATCTAACTTTACCTCTACCTACCTTTGGGGTTCCACTGGACTCTGTGCACACTATACCTCACTTTGGTATAGTATATACAGAGCCAGCTTCCTACAGCATCCAAATATATTTATTTATTTATGGTTTATTTTGGACAGTTGTATCATTGTATTATGGACAGGATTCAATGCTGAAGTTCCACTCGAGCAAGAAAGGCAGATCATGTGATAATTACTCAGCCAACAAGTAATATGGGATATGGGCGTCCAGACATATAGTTTATCTATTGACTATGCAGCCACCCCTCGCAATCCGTCTGCAGGTCATCCATGTTGTCATGATGGGCAATGCAGTTTAATTTGATGTTCAAATTACACCCCTGCATCTATTGCAGATGGCTTGAGTTGGATGATGGTTCAGTCTGTCTGCTGCTCCTTTCATTTTATGGCAAGCATACGAAAAAGGGGCATGCTTGTTTCTAAAGCATTCTAATTTCACTTGTGGAAGCTGGCCTGTATGGCTGCATGTTAGGAGACAGCCTGTTGGACTAAGTCTCACAGGACATTAATACATGGGTAAACAGATTGTCCTAAGTGTTCCTTAGAACAACTTTGTTATCTAGGCCTGAGTGAAAGGCACTCGCCAAAGAACATGTCAAAGATGTGAGGCATAACAATACAACCAAATAATATATTACCACAGAAAAAAAACCAACCTTAGTGTAGCAGGGAGGCTTTGTTCTTCCCCCGCTTAGGCCTCACAGACCCTGCTTGCACGACAAATGAATCACACGCACACAGTGGCTTACTGCTGGGGAGGACTTCCTGCGGTCTTATGCCTGTTTATTTATATCCTCCGGCCGCGCCTAGCCCGGGTAGTGTTACAGGTGGCACCATAGTACTATAGAGGCCGGATGGCTCTCTACATCCCTCCTATTCTATAGTGGAACCAAACCCACCCACTTACTGCTCAGGATGCAGGATGCACACAAAGTCTCTGAGTCTCTGGCTGAGTCTCTGGCTTAACCAGAGACCATCAGTATGGCTCTGGGAGTTGTTGCGAGGCCCCAGCTCCAACTGACTTTCCTGGACAGTGTCTTGTCCTGGAGTCTGGCCTCCTTGTGAGTCATAGCAGCTATCTCTGGGCATCCTGCCCTGGGAAGGGCATCCGCCAATTCTGTTTGCGGCGAGAATCCCTGCACCGGCATGTTACTCTCCACACTCCACACTCCAGCTCAGCTTCCTTTTCATCGCTTGGGGGGAACCCAGCCACCTTCTTAAACCATTACACGTTCCTGGTGACCATGCGAGGGCCCCGTTGCACAGAGATCATGGTGCCATTAGCCACAATAATTCTCCATACCTCCGGTACGTAGGGTGTCTGGAACTTCCATACAGGGTACCTGTCCTTGCTAATGACATAATCGCCCACTTGTAGCAAGGAAAACTGTGCTCTCCGACTCATGCTTGCCTTCCTGATGGTGGCTTCCCTCCTAGCCTGAGTGGCCTCACTGTTGAACTCCATAGGGTGCCAACCTGGGCTAGTGGGAATATTGTCCCTCTTAGGCTTCTGAAACGTCAGCTGGGCTGGTGCACAGTTGGTAGTGCTATGCAGGGTTTGGCGATAGGCGTTTAGGAACTTGTGCAACCAGCTGCCTCACCTCTTTCTACTTCTATCCGGAAGGTTCGGTTGAGAGCTTGACTTCCCCATTGGCCTTGGACCACTGCAGAGTGATTTTACTATGCCGGATGGCAAGAGAGGCGAGATACTCCTGGAAATTGTGGCCATGAGATTGAGGCTCGTTGTCAGACTTTTATTTCCTCCGTCAGGCCCAGCATCACAAAAGTCTTATCCAGCACCGCCTTGATTTGAGGGAATGCTGTGAATGACACCACCTCCACGACAGAAAATTTAGAGCGTGAGCCCATCAACAATGGTGCTTAGGCCATCGGGGAAACTCCTGAAGTCGATGCTGATCTTTGTCCACAGTTCAAGGCTGGGTTCTTCATTGAGGACTGGCACGGACAGCTGCTCCCCAACCATGATGGTACACTCGACCAGAGTATCCATCCCTGGGAACCATACCTTGCTGCGGAACCAAGCCTTGGTTTTCGATGCGCCTTGGTGCCCCACATGGGTGAGATTGACTACCCAGATCCACAACTCTCTCTGGACCATGATCATTTCACCATAGAGCCGTATTTCATGCTGTCCTTCACTGAGCTCGTGACGGACCCTCCACAGCTGCTGCCTTGAGAGCTGATCGTCAGTGTTCAGCGATTGGGATTCATCAAGGAAGTATTGCCATTTCCTTTGGGGCAGAGCTTCTTTAACCCTTACAAGGTTCTCATCCCGGTTGGTAGCCTTTCCGAGTCCTTCCATCGTCAGTGCCTTTGGGCAGGCTTCTTGGATGAACATTCTGACAAATCCCTCGATTCCCTCTTCTTCTTGGTCCAGCTGTGGGTTTTCTGTCCGCAGGGATTGGCGAGACAGGTAGTTGGACGGGTTGTTGGTGCCCAGGCGGTAGGCAATGTCGAACCAGTATGCCTGCAGTTGTACCGCTCATCGTTCTATCCTGGGGTACCAGCAAACAGAGGGATGAGTGGTTTGTGCTCTGTCACCACTCGGAACTCTTGGTCATAGAGGAAGAGGTGAAAGTGTTGACAAGCCTACTTTATGGCCAGAGCCTCTCTCTCAATCTGGGCATACCTCATCTCCACCTCTGAGAGTATTCTGCTGGCATAGGCTTTGGGTGACCAGTTCTTGTTTGTGTTTTCCTGCATGAGCACGGTTCCTAGGCCAACAGAACTGGAGTCTATGATTAGCTACGTTCTTTTCCTTGGGTGGAAACATGCGATGGTGGTTTTATCCATGAGAGCCTCTTGAATTGCCTTAAAAGCCTTGTTAGGTTGCAGACCCCAGTCCCAAGATGCACCAGTATCTATGAGAGCCCTCAGGGGCTCGGATACAGAGGCCAAGTTGGAGATAAAATGTCCACAGTAGGTGGCCATCCCAGGAAAACTGCAGATCTCCGTTGGGTTCCTGGGTATAGGTGCAGTTTGTATGGCCATGGCCTTTTTTGGATCTACCCGAAGACCCTCGTGGGAGAACAGGTACCTGAATAATTTGATCGATTCCTGTTAGAATTATCACTTGGCTTTGTTCAGGATAAAGCCACAATCAGATAGGCGGTGCAGAGTGTCTCAAAGGCGCACATGGTGCTCTTCCAGGCTATTCAAGAATATCAGGATGTCGTTGCTCAAATTAAGGAGTCCCATCAGACGGGACAGCGTCTCCTTGATGACGTTTTGGAACACCTCTGCCGCAGAGGAATGCCTAAACTCAGCCTCTTGGATCGCCTCAGGCCTACGTGCGTGGAGAAAGTTGTGATGTACCGGCTCTTGGGGGCCAGATCCAGTTGATGGTATACGGAATTAAGGTCAAGCTTGGAGAACCACTTGGCCCCGTTGAGGTCTGCCATGATGTCATCCATCGTGGGTGTGATGTGGCGCTCTCGCTTGATGGCCTGGTTCGGGAGGCGCATGTCGACACAGAGCCTGATGGCCCCAAGTTGCTTTGGCTTCGGTGCGATAACCGGAGGCGACACCCACGGGGTAGGGCCAGTGACCTTTTCGATTACCCCCAGATCTTCTAGCGCCTGTAGCTCTCATTCCACTTGGGGCCAGTATGAAAGGGGACCCTCCTATGTCACAGGGCTGTCTGTTTGGTGGAGGTGTCAATGTGAAGTTTAAACTGTTTGGCCTTTAGCTTGCCTAGCCCTTTGGACAGTTGCAGGAACTTGCCAGGATGGAGTCCGCATGAGATTCATGGATCTGGTTAGTGAAGAACACCAACTGCAGATCTTCGGCAGTGTGGCAGCTTAACAGCATGCCTTTCTTGCCCTCTGTGACATGGAACTTGGATCGGGTTGTCTGTTTTTCAATGGTCACATCCACTTTGATCACCCCTTGCAGTGGCAGGGGTTCTGTCTTCCCATACATGTAGATCTCGCTTTGGTGTGAGCGAGAGGAGGGCATGGTGTGAGGAGTTCGTACTGGTTTGAGTCCATCACGTTCACTGACACCCCCCTGTCTATGAGGGCTCTCACGGTCATGTTCTCGACTTTGATGGTGCACATGGGGGGAGGCCCCAACCTGCGGTCCGCGAGTCCAGCAATCAACACCACAAATACGTCTTCCTCCTAATCGTCTGTGTTGAAACCGGATCCAAGCACACTGGTACACTACAGATCTAGCTTGTCATCCAGTAACAGGTGCTTGAGAGTTGCCGGTGCTGCCCGTGATTTTCTGAAGGGGGTCCTCACCCTCCCGCAGCGGCATACTTTGGCAAAATTATTTGGTTTGCCACATTTGGAGCATGTCTTGCCTTTCACAAAGCACACCCCTGGTGTTGAATGTTCCAGCCCGCAGTTGCCGCAGGACCTGTTGGACCGCAGTGGCGGTGGCAAGTGTGTTGGGCCCGGGTGTTTTTGTATGGTGCCTACCCTTTCCTCTTTAAGGGCAATGGGCCTGGAGGGACACAAAATGGATGGGTGTTTGTTGAGGGCTGCTTCCATCTCTTCAGCCCTTGAGTTTGAAAGGTTGTGCCAGCATGAGGATGTCATCCAGGGATATGCCTGGTTGTCATAGGATTAACCAGCGGAGCACAGTATACCGACACCCTTGGAAGACCTGAGTCCAGATCTCCTCTCATTGATCATGGAAGGTGCACATACTTACCAGCTTCCTCAGGCTCGCATAGAACACATCCACTGACTCAGTGTCTGACTGCTTGGCGCAGCTTGAAGCGCTCGAAATCCGGGTTAATTTGGGGATCAAAATGTTTTTTGAGGGCCCTTCCTGCTGCATTGAAATCGTCCTCATCGCCCATGTCAGGTAGTGTTTTGAACAGTTTGTACAGTTCAATGCCTCCATAGTGCATGAGCAGGGTGCTCTTGACGGCACCATCCATTTCCCTAGTGCCTCAGAAATAGTAATTGAGGTGTCCAATCCTTGACCACCACAGGGGGAAGTGGGACGGCAGTCAGGCTCAGCGGCGGGCACCTACCACCACAGATGAAGTTCCTGAAGTCGCCGGACTGGGTGTATGTAGCAGCTTGGACTTTGGGGCTGCAGGTAGGACCGATGGTAGCGCTGGGGACTCTGGAGCTCCCAGTCCCGGCTTACACGGCGAGGCCGAGTGCGATATCGCGTCTTACTCTGTGACAGCTCTTGAGGCGGCGTGGGTGGGTACAGGGAAACAACCTTTACAACGTAGTCATTACATCGCACTACCTTTACATAACAGACATTACATCGCAACATCCTTTACACCGCATGTCATTACAACGCAGCCATTACATTGCATGTCACTACAAAGCATGTCATTACAACGCATGTCACTACAACGCAGGCATTACATCGCAAGTCATTACAATGCATACCATTACAACGCATAGTACCCTTACACTATCCAACACTTACCCTACTGTTGCACTCACTGGAGTTAGAATAGTACTTTTACCCCTACACTATCCAAAACTTACCCTACTGTTGCACTCACAGGAGTTAGAATAGTAATTATTACCCCTATACTATCCAACACTTGCCTTAAATGCGATGTAATGGTATGCATTGTAATGGTATGCGTTGTAAAGGTATAATACGATGTACTGGAATGCGTTGTAAAGATAGTTTCTGAAAATGCGATGTAATGGCATGCGATGTAAAAGAATGCGTTGTAAAGGATGTTGCGATGTAAAAACTGTGTTTTAAAGGCATGCATTGTAAATGTATGCGTTGTAACATCATACATTCGTGGGTACCGGCCTCATCGCCAGTGTAGTGGGGAGGCTTTGTTCTTCCCCGCTTAGGCCTCACAGACCCTGGTTGCACAACACATGAATCACACGCACACAGTGGCTTACTGCCGGTGAAGACCCTGTGCGGTCTTACACCCGTTTATTTATATCTCTGGGCCACGCCTGGCTGGGGGAGTGTTACAAGTGGCAACAAAGTACTATAGAGGCAGGATGGCTCTCTACACTGGGGTAGCTTTATGACAGTACTTACCAAGCTTCCTATTTACTGAAGCTTTGGGTAACATGATGTGAGCTCATCTTTGCCCACCTTCATTAAACTTCTTCATTCCACTCACTGGCAGACAGACCACAGCCATGGGAACCTCACAGTTTGAGAGATATCACCAAGGACTCGGAGGACATCAGGAAATCAGTGGGTGACAGGGCAGTTAGTAAAGGGGAGCATGGACCCTGCCTATAACACCTGAAGTATGGCCCACCTCCAGTGTAGATCTATTTTTAATGGCATTGAACATTTCACCTTGCAGTGCGGTACAGACATGGAGGTACATATATAATCAACAGTCCAAACATGTATTGTTACATTTTTTTCTGCCTGATCTTATCACTTCCTCTTAATCAGTGCAGATTCACAAAACACATATTATATGCGTTCAGTTCCTGATATTTCACAGAACATTGCCACTCTCTTATTAGTTATATTTCTTAAATGATCTAATCAGAAGCTTTACATAGAGACTTTCATTATGGTCAAAACAAACTGAAAAAGAAAAAATGATTGTGGTTCCGGTCTTTGATCTGACAGTAATAATCTGTTTACATACAAGAACGTCCATCGCCAAAGGCTGTTTAAATATTTGCTGAAAGCTGGAATTGTATGTTAAGGCGCTAGTCAAACAACACCTGGCACAACCAACATTTAATTTAAGGCTCTAATAACATTTAAGGGCAGACTTTTGTTTGGTAATTAGAAGAGCTTTGTTAGAGATCTAATTTATTTTTGTGTCCACCTACCATCACTTTCATTGTTTCCGGGTTCAATTTTCTGGAGTTGTCGAATGTCTAAGAAAAGTGAATTAATAGTTTTAATAGGTAGGCTACGGGCCCCTAGTATTTAAAAAACTGAATCAAGGGTGGAAGAACGAAGGAAAACATAAGGAACACGTGCATTTATGAAATGAAATATAAAGCGCACAGCTACCTCCGGAGAGGTGTCCCGGCGCTGGGGGCCCTCGGGAAGATTAAGCAAGCTATTGCCCAGAGTCACATGGTGCTGATCGAACCGGGAACCCCGTGGTCCGGAGTCAGGGACCCTGGCCGCTGCGCCACACCTCTTCCACAAGGATGATTGTGATTGTTTGCAAATGGAATGTCAAATAGACAAGGCAATTGTAAATATTGAGTGTGTCAGTTTTAACCAACATGGTACATATATTTATTTTAAATATAATCCCATGTATGTGAGTTCCTGTTTCGTAGTCTTTATCATGTGCATTCAGCTTCCTATTACAAAAGTTGTGTGTTGAACAAGGGCACATCTAGACACGAATTTCGGGGGCTAACAGGGCAACCAATGTAGGAGGGGCTAGCACTTTAAACAATGGGCTGGACCTATCCTTACAAACAATACAAGAACCTAGAGCGATAAATTGTCCATTTTAAATATATAGGACAAACCTGATAAGATTATAACAAAAATGTTTTTGTGGATTTGACCATATTTTTACACTATTAACAGATCTTTAAAAAGGGGAACGAGTGACTGGACAACTAAAAATCAGCTTCTACAGATTTCAATACAAAGCACTTTACAACCAATTTTCACAAAGGTATTTAAAGAACACACACTTTTTGTAAATTCTAAAAGAATTCCTTTTGTGAAATAACAATGAGATCATGAAATATTTTTAATTCCATCTACAGAAAGATGCCCTTGTCTAACCATTAACCAAAGGTACCTTTGAGTCTGCTAATCAGGGCGTTGCAACAAATGTTTGAGGCCGCACACATGCACAGGTCTCAGAAGATTGAGCTGAGTGGGTTAGCACACCTAATTTCAGGATGTATGACTGGCAAATCCCGAATTTGAACCCTATTGATTCTTCTGTTCCTACTGAGATTAAATAGATAAGTGCTACTCAGTTGTCAGTATTACTGCCTGTTAATTACTCTTCCAGGAATCTGCACTATTCTAAATGAAAAAATAGTTGTTGTTTGCACACCTCATTGATCAGTTCACATATGAGATGACTGAGCCATATCCATGCAGGAAGCCACCAGGTCGAAAGAACTGACAACAAAGGTATTTGCCTTGAAATAACTTTGCAAGAAGTGGCATTCTTGCATGCAAAGGGTTCAAGCATTGCTTCAAGCTCCAGAACACATAGAATATGAGGCCAGTGAGCCATGTCCTGCAAAGAAGTCACTCCAACAGAAACAGAATTAGTGCCTCTCCGTAGCATATGTTACAATAATAACAAACACACTTTCAATTCAGTTCTGAAGCTCATAGCACCTATAGTGCCAATTCACTAAAATATCAGTGCTGTTTTTAAATTTGCAGGGGCAATGTGAACTATAAACTGTAGTACCTTACACTTGTAAATTTGGCCCCATCCCTTTTTCAAGGGATGGAGATGTGTAAGTCTGCACTTCTGAGAAACTTTATACCCGGGTCTTGTTAATAGCCAAAAGTAGTAAAGTTGCTCAAAAGTGTGACAGTAAATTACATGTGTAAATTACTCCCAAATGTAAATTACCTTTGTGAATAACCCCAGTAGAAAGATCCTCAATTTTACAGGTCAAGAAAGAGTGAATTTTAAATAGAATAGAGGAAACAGCAAAGAGAAGGAACATCGCCTCTCGCACCGCCCCGCCGAGCCTTTCTAATTCAGGGGTCTGATAGCAGGACTGAAGATATAAAATGAAGGGCTCAATTGGAATTGGAAGCACACGCATAAGCAGCATGGGGCCTGTTTCATATAGTAATAGGCTTTGTGGACAAATCTCAACCTCTCCCTTAATCATTGGGAGAGCTGTGAGAGGAGTGATAAAAAAGG
This sequence comes from Calotriton arnoldi, assembly GCA_963921515.1. Lineage (NCBI taxonomy): Eukaryota > Metazoa > Chordata > Amphibia > Caudata > Salamandridae > Calotriton > Calotriton arnoldi. The sequence continues at coordinate 477,239 of CAWUFW010008439.1, read as the reverse complement.
GCAAAGACTTGTAATCTTTCTGCGTGAGGCAGGATCAAACTAGAATCTGAGCGAAACAATCATGAAGAGCCTTGGTCTTCTCATGGAAATGTAAACCAAATTATCACAAACAACTTGGGCGGGGTAACAGTCATTTGATATAGATTAGACTAGTAAGATTGAAGACTACCTGGAAATGAGCCTGTGAGGAGGTGGAGGCCTGACAATTAGAATTTGAAATAAAAGAAGCTTTAGTATGTGGCATGCTTCCAAGCTTGCTGAATTCATTGGAATGTGATGAGGGAATTGGAATGTGAAAGAGGGAGAACTGTTACGGCTTTTACTGGAAGGGGATGTACTTTATCGTTGCTCTGGAAAGTGTGGAATAAATTCAGTTGAAGTGAACAATCTGTATGCATCACTTATTTGAAGAAAAGGACTACAACATAATAGCATTAAGAGACAATTTGTAATGCGTGAGTGGTTGGCATTTATATGGTGCTTTCAAAGTCTGAAATTTGTTTTGCCACATGCAAAATTGTATATTTTTTACATACAAAGGTGAAAAGGTTGCAGCCCTGTTTCATTTCCCCAGATCTGGATATGCCTAAACTGCCTCTAGCCTGTTCTACTCGCAAAAGAACGATGTTTTGTTGTTAATCAGATCATTTTGATGTTATCTTTAGCACTATATGCAGCATGCTGGCAGCTTCATGGAACCAGGAGCAAAAAACAAAGGTGAAACTAAGGGCATCCTGTGGAGTTTGGGGGAGTGGGAACACTACTATAACTCTGTGGTGATTCCGCCTCTCTGAACTCATCGGCCCTCCACTCTATTTAGAACTGGAGAAAGTGCCATGTTTAAATGGTGGAGCGTCCACTGGCTCTGCAAGTGTAAACCTATGACCTAATAGCCCATCTCCCAAATGTCCACAAAGTCTAAAAGATGTTTGTCCCAACCTCTTGAGGGCGTAGTTCCTATCACTCAGTTTCCCTGCCCGAGGCATAGTGGATACAGGCAGGGAACATGTGGAATTGCCCCCACATGCAGGCAAAAGCTCCCTGCATATCAGGCCATCTGCACTGAGAAAACAAACATCTGCTTTGAGACTTTATTTTCCCAATACAAAAAAGTTTGCCAAATGGGTGCTTTAAAAACGGTGCCCACTCATACATTTAGTGCTCTAAAAGGGGTACCACAACCTCAACTGCCCTAACAACACAGAAATGCCAGCAAAGCATGTGAGGATCTATAACTAGAATGGCAGAGGCCAGGTGCTTATCGCCCCCAGCAAATCTGCTGATTTTCTGTCAGGTTCTAAATAACCCTCTAAGCATGGTCGGCAAGGTTACAGTAGGCAGGACATTTGACATATCAGATGAATCCGATGGTCTTTGTGTATCATTAGTATCCATACATGACATTGATTATCTATTTAGCTATTTTCTATAATATTGTAGTGTAAGAGCAAAGACAGATCTGGTGACTGCAGGAAAATGGACAGAATAGATGGGGCTCATCGCTCTCCCCACACACTACAAATCCACACCCTGCACCTCCTTCTCTGTTTATAATAGGTATGTGCATTTCCAGGGCAAAGTTTGAGGTGGAGGTGTATTAGAGGCTATAAATAAGGTTACAGCAGGTAAACAATGGGCATTGTAGGTGGCCTTGGTTACCCCCAAACTGGGACCAATATATTCTAAGCTTTGTGCTTGTAAGGATATCATCACGATAAAAGCAGAAAGACAGATTTGGAGAATAAGGCCATGGTTCCAAGTTATGTAAAATTTGGGCAATAATTAGTGCATAAGATATATACTGGTACCCTTGTGTGGGGTATTTAACGGGAGGCATGATTAATTTCTCCTGTGTTTACCACCTCAGAATGAAGTCTAACATGTGGAATCTGTGTTTACCGCACCGATTTTTGCATATTTTTCATTTATGTCAGAGTATTTTATCCTGATAGGTTTTCTCAGGCTTTATCCGGTGAAATCTGTTATGCGAAAATTGCAGAATGTGGAAATTGATACACAATTCAGAATTTCAATCTGTGTGCAAACATCCATTTGTTCATGGATCGGAACTTAAAAGTCGACTTTGAATAAGGATCTAGGTAAAGTCTGTATGTTTACAGAAGGCAGGGAAACGCTATTTCAATGGGAATTTGCCAAGCTCTGTATTGCCATTGATATGACCTCACAGTGATGTAGGGTGTGAGTCTGTTGCATTGTATTGTAGTTGTATTTATGCAGCTTCTACCAAAGCACCAAATTGCATTTGAGGAGGGGGAGCACACTACTCCATGGAGTGTCATAGATGGAACAGTGAATGTCTGTTGTGCAGCCATTATGGGAAGTTTTTTAATGTCATGCATCAGGACCGGGGTTATGCTCTTAAATGTTTTGTTGCTATGCCGCAGTACAAATGAAAGAGAATATGAATTGCTTCAGCATTCAGTTCTGATTGATGGAGCGAAGTATGGAGTGCAGTTTGGTCTATGTTGGAAGGGTTTTGGTATTTGTAATTGGCCACAACTGCTAAAACGTGAAGTATGTAGCTTTGCTTACTCATGGGTATAAACAAGTATGTAGCTGTGCTTATGCATGGGTATGAGAGAAGTGTGAGGTAGATGCGGCTTCACAAGCCAATACCTGCCATCCATGCAAGAGCGTAGCTTTGGGGTGGGTGCTTGGGGGGGTGTTATATGCCCCTAGCAATGTGTTCTCTAGTAAGTGGTTTGATGGAGGTGCTCTCAGTCAGGTACAGAGAGAACTCTGTCCGATTCACTTGGGATTTTTATATGCACACAAAGGTCTCTCTCTCTCTCTTTATCTCTCTCTCTGTCCACTTTCATCTCTTCTCTCTCTCTCTCTTTTGTTTCAGTAGCATCCTGGCTGGGAGATTTCTGAAGGCTAACATCTATATGGGAATGCAATGGGGGGAAACAAAGGTACACAAACTGTTATCACTTCACAAGTGCTTAAGGGAAACTATGATTTAGAGGCAGGTATTTGACTATGTTCAACCTCTGTATGTAAGAGATATATCTGCACTGTAAGAATGTTGGTTTTATCGGTTTGTATGATTAACTGCACAAATAACGATTTAGGTAGCACTTGCTAATTTTCTTTTTAATTTAAGTCTTTTATAGCACTACCCATCCCAATGCACGTTGCCCAACAGCTTTAAATCACATGCACACTGAATACAGAGACAATCAAAAAGCTGTGTACATCAATGTACAGGAAATGTTACATGCAACAATGAGTGTTACGAGGTGTAGGAGTCGTATCTTATCCTTACTGATAGGTATTACTGGTAGGCATTATATGTTACACGCATAGCCAGGAGAAACACAAAGTCAGGATATAAAATGTAATCCAGTGGTTGGGGTATCCTACACTAATAAGACGTTATTGCTACTCAAAGGAACCCTGTAGGAGGCTGGCTCTCTTTGTAGTGTACTAAAACTAAGTACAATGTACAGAGAGTCTAGTGGATCCCTTATTGGTATACAGAGACTAAAGTAGATAATACTAATCCTCTTTTTGTGGTAGTGTGGGTGAGCAGTTAGGCTTATCAGAGGGTGATGCTAACAATTTGTTGTACTCACAGGGGCAATAAATGAGACACATGCTCAAGTATAAATCAGAGACCAATTTGTAAAAATAACAACAATTTTTATGTAATGTTTCAGACCAAGAACTTCATTCTAAGCTAAGTACTTTTTCAGTTATTATTTTTCAAAGTTCGCAAAATAAATCACTGTTGTGCGTAATTACACACAATAGAAGTCAATGGAAGAAAATAGGAAAAAGTCCTTCTTGTCTCACTTATGTCTGTTATCAACTTAACACACACCCCATGATCACCACTATTCTTTCATTCTATCAATCATACAATGAAGCCTGTTAATTGCAAAAGTATCTATCCTTGAATAAAAAAACGTTAATTTCCTAAACCAATAAAATCCAATAAAAACAATATCAATAATTCATTGCATACATCTGTAATCATAAAGGAGGGTTAAACAACCCCTCTTTGTATATGAACAAATCTCTAATCTTATCTAACTATATACCTTCGTTGTTCTCCTTTATGACAGAATCACTGTGTTTTTTCAATATAACTACACTACTTTATAAACATAATCAATATTTTCCTGAAAAAGACTACCAATGCATGAACAAAACAACAAAAAGAATTTTTATAAAAAATCAAGAAGCCGACGCGGCGTTTCGGTGGATCACTATTGGTCTACTCCACCTTCTGCAGGACAAAACTTTAAAAGCATTGATGATTTTTGAATATTCTGTTGCAAATTGTGGGGCGTCAATAGGGGAATATAGATCACCCACGCGATGTTGTTAATCCTTCCTTTCCTTCAGGTTCGTATGTCATTTATTTTCAATGTAATACACCAAATAGGTTTGGTATACAGCCTGTCATTAGATCATGGCTGTACTCCTCCTAAGATCGATTGACCAGTATACAGAACCCGTATTCTTATGTTCAGCATTGCTTGAGGACGCGAACAGCCGCCATACGGCTCACTGAAGCACAGCACGAATATCCCTGGAATTAAACCAAAATTGAAAGGGCAAAAGGCAGACAACGACGATCAACAGAATACTTAAACATAAGAATACAGGTTCTGTATATGGGTCAATCGATCTTAGGAGGAGTACAGCCATGATCTAATGACGGGCTGTATGCCATACCTATTTGAAGTATTACATTGAGAATAAATGACATACGAGCCTGAAGGAAAGAAAGGATTAACAACATCGCATGGTTGATCTATATTCCCCTATTGATGCCCCACAATTTGGAACAGAATATTTAAAAAACATCAATGCTTTTAAAGTTTTGTCCTGGAGAAGGTGGAGTAGATCAACAGTGATCCACCGAAACGCTGCGTCGACTTCTTGATTTTTTACAAAAATTATTTTTGTTGTTTTGTTCATGCATTTGTGGTCTTTTTCAGGAAAATATTGATTATGTTTATAAAGTAATGAAGTTATATTGAAAAAACACAGTGATTCTTTCATAAAGGAGAACAGCGAAGATATATAGTTAGAAAAGATTAGAGATTTGTTCATATACAAAGAGGGGTTGTTTAACCCTCCTTTATGATTACAGATGTGTGTAATGAATTGTTGATATTGTTTTTATTGGATTTTATTGGTTTAGGAAATTAAAGTTTTTCATTAAAGGATAGATAATTTTGCAATTAACAGGCTTCTTTATATGATTGATAGAATGAAAGAATAGTGGTGATCATGGGGTGTGTGTTAAGTTGATAACAGACATAAGTGAGACAAGAGGGACTCTTTCTTGTAATTATTGGTTTTGAACCCTGTCCCTTTTTTTTGAAGGGTTGCTCTCTTATTTTTTGGTGGAAAACAGGAAAAAGCATATAAAATTAGATAGCCTACCCACCCGCACCCGGTTAATCCTAGTAGAAATACCTGTAAGCAAAGGAAAAAGTGTCCCACACAGGCTCAGCTAGCTGGGTCTGCTTGTAGGGAATGGAAGGTGCAAAAGGTGAATGAAGAGCACCAGAGGTGTCAAAATGTGGGATCAAATAGGGAGGGTAAAAGGAAGTAGGATGCTAGAGGGGGAAGAAAAGATCTGAAGGTGTGCAGTCCAGTGGGTTCTCGAGGTTCACCTTCTGGATTTAGGTCAGATCCAACATTCCAGCAGCATAAGATCGGGAGCATCCTGGATTCTGCTGGGAGCAAGGTGCTGAGGTCGTTGGTAGCAGGCATGCTACAAAGAAGTGGGCCACCTGGAAACATGCTGCACAGAATGATTTAGAGGTAAGTCCACAGGGTACCACTCAAGGGAGCAGGTTGCAAGGGTCTCAGGACCACAGGAGCACAGCTAGTTCATCTTTACCCATACCAGGCGGGCTGGGTGCAGAGCAGATAGGGCAGCCAAGCATCATGTGTCGAGATAGTTCTCACGGTCAGGGGCAGGCAGGTTGCAGAGGCGATTCAGGGACACCTGTGCCACTCACAGAGCGGGTCTCAGGGGTCTCAAAGTCCCTCAATGGGTGTCAGCATCCTGTGTTGGTGGAGTCTGGATTGGACTCTTTCTTCTCAGTCTTTGTTGCAGAGGGTCAGATACCCAAGGTATTGGCATGGCACGGCTCCAGTAGGTACTGGGGTCCTCTAACGTGGTGGGGGGATATATCGGACCCTCCAAAGCTGGTGAACCTGTTCTTGCTTCTCACAGCAGTCCTTCCTCCTGGCTGAGTATCCACTTGGTCCATAAGTGATCTGAAGTGGTGATGCCTGAGGTCCTTCTTTTACACACAGTTGAGCCATTGAAGTGGAGAGAAGCTTATAGAGACATGCCTTTGAAGTGCACAGATGCCCTGCCTTCCTGGCCCTGGCTCCGGACCCACTACAGGGGGGCATGCAGCCCTTTGTGCAGAGACAGGACACAGTCTATTCAGGTGTAAGTGAGGCTGAATCCAGCTCCTCCTCCAATCCTGCCGTTGATGGCACATCCAGTCACACCTAAGCTCCCATTGTGTGTGCCTGTCTAGGAGTAATACACAAAGCCCAACTGCCAAATACACCTAGTCATGTGACCAGAGACAGGCTGCAGGCACCAAATGGCTAAGGTCAGAAAATGCCACCTTTCTCAAAGTGGCATTTTCTGAAAAGCAATTTAAAGTCCAACTTCATCATATGTTAGGATTTTAAATTTTGATTCTAGAGTCACCAGACATGAACTGGTTATCTCTTCCCATACAGAAATGACACTTATAAAAATATAATAAGGTAACTCCAATGTTATCCTGTGGGAGAGATAGCCCTTGCAGTAGTGAAACATGAATTTAAGATTTTTTTTTACTTCCAGGACATGTAAAACTTAAAAGTATATGTATTAAAAAGGAAGGTTTGGGCCTGGCAAAAGGTTTATTTTGCCAGGTCAAAATGGAACTTTAACACTGCACACACAGGCTCTGCAATGACAGACCTGAGACATGTTTAAAGGGCTACTTAAGCGGGTAGCACAACCAGTGTTCCATGTCCACTAGCAGCATTTAATTTACAGGCCCTGGGCCCATGTGGTGCACAGTTATTAGGGACTTATAAGTAAATTAAATATGTCAATTGGGTATAAGCCAATTTTACCATGTTTAGAGGAGAGAGCACAAGCACTTTAGTACTGGTTAGCAGTGGTAAAGTGCTCAGAGTCCTAAGGCCAACAAAAACAAATTCAGTAACAAATAGGAGGAAGAAGGAAAAAGGTTTGGGGATGACCCTGCAGAAAGGGCCAGGTACAATAAGCTGCATTAGTATTTGAGGTACAAGGACATCAGAGATAAAAGGTACAACCCTTTAAAGACCATGGGACAGAATTATCATGGGCTTGTGTGATGCAAGGGCAACACCAGCCCTTAAGTGAGATTTACTGCCACCCAGAGCAAAGTTGCTGCCTTACGTTACTCTGTCGAGGGTAGGCATTCCATGGGTGAAGTGTGTGTGTTCCCACCCATTGTTTTTAATGCATTCCCAGATTTACTTACTTGTAGTAAACCTGGAAATGTGTCACAATTGTACGCCTTCCCAGGGGAGGTGTTCCTTCCTGCACACAAACAATCCTGGCTGTTATGCAGGCACCCTTGCACCATGGTGCAAGTGTGCCTGCATTGGCAGCAACAAGTGCGCCAACGCAGAGGGAGAGCAGGAATACACCATATCGTAGTAGATATGGCACATTCCTGCCCTCTCCATTTGGTGAGGCACAGCAAATTGTCTTGCTGTGTTGCGTTGCACCAGATATTGGTAAATCTGCCTCTATATTTGAATGAAGAGTGTGATGTCCTCAAAAAGTCAGATTGAATCAGGGCCGGACTGGCCATAGCAGAGATCTGGCGTTTTCCTGGGTGGCTGGAAGGGTGGGGACCAGTTTTGCAGCAGTGGGGGGCGTTTTTTTGTTACTGGGGGCCGGTTTTGCAGCGATGCTGAAATATCGGCCCCCCAGTAACAAAAGCAGCAGTGCTTCACACTTGAACTCCCCGCCACCCTCCTCCCGGGGCAGGTCCTACAAAATTTCCAGGGCTGCTTTGGGCTCCCAGTCCGACCCTGGATTGAATGTGCTCACTGTCGAGAATGTGCCCACTGATCTGAATCTTATGGTCCCTTCAGATGTTATCCGAATTTGGGCAATTGAGAAAGATCATTGCCTAGAAATCTGGGATGCAGGTCACCTTTTTTTCCTGTACCATTGCTCAGCTCCTGCTCTATGTGTTTGCCCCAAAGCAGTGGCTGGCTTTTCCTTGGACTAATTCTTTCCCCAGAGTCCAAGAATACTTCCGAGGTAACTGATGAAGAAACAGGTTGTTAGAGTTCGAAAAGGGCTTTCATCAAAGCATAACTGTTGCAAAGACATCCTGTGCCCTGGGCACCCCCCAACTTTTTGCTGACTGATACTGGTGGTAACTGACTCTGACTGACCCTGGGCTCTGCCTAACCAGGCCCAGGGCCAGTGCAAGGCTGAAAGAGACACATTAGAATACAGTTAAAACACCTACATACACTAGGGTACACAATGGTATGGTGGGGTACCCCTGTGATTGGCATGACCTACCCCATAAGCCCCTAGTATACAATAGGGCAGGGGGATTGAAACTACCTAGAAGTCCATAGTACCCTAGGGCATGGCAGTTTAAGAGGCCAGCAGCCTTTCTGCACTTGCATGTGTGCACTGCTGAGGCCTGAGGTCAGTTTTAAAAGCAGCCCTGGGTGCCAGGACTGCTTTTAAAAAGTAAATTGTGCCCAAACTCGACTTTGGGGTTTGGGGCACTTAGAAATGGATAACCTACAATGTTTTGGCATATTAGGGACCCCAGGGTCTCCCTAGGTATCCCAGGGGTGGGGGGAGTCAGGTATCTATAAGGTACACCGTTATAAAATGAGTTTTTATATGCCTGGGTAAAGTGAAATTTCACATTTCACTCCCACATTGTGGTAAAGTGCTGCTAAAAATTCGACTTTCATGCTAGGAGCACTGTGAAGTGAGGATCTGCAATATGTTTACAGATTCAGAACCCCTAAAGTCTCCCCTAGTTGTCCTATGGGGTGGGGTCCTGTAGATATAAGCAAAGTACTTATAAAATATGTTTTTGTAAGTCCTGGTGCTGGAAAAATGGCCCAAGTCATTTTTCCCATTGCAAATCCCCTGTTACATAGGTTAACGTGGTAGGAAGTTATTAATTAATAACTCTTGATAGAAGAGGGCTAGAGAGGCCATTCAAAGATTTCCCCGAATGGTATTAATAAATGCAACAATATGATATTATTGAATTTCTCCTAAAGTGTACATACAAGAAGTTATAAGACTTTCTTGTTTGTAAGTCCAGATTCAGCCTTCCAGTGGTCTGCCCTGATTGGTCAGAGTTAAGTGGATTAGCCAGCCTGCCTGGAGAGGTGATAAAGTGCCCCTTGGGTTATGCAGCTGGTCTGCGAGGGCAGTGTGCTGGTCCACAGGAATGCCAGGCCAGGGGGAGGGGTTGTAAACCATGGGCTTCAAAGAGAGAAGCAGAACCCAGTGTCATTTACAGCTCTGAACTTTCTACCTCAGGCAGATGGGGGTATTAAGGAAGGTATGAGCAGATGCAGGGGGGAGAGTCTAAGTAAATTAGCCATCCTAGGGGTGTGTTTAGCCAGCTCTTGCCTCCTTGCTGGAAATTCTGCCATTATGGATATGGAAGATTTGATGCACTCTGGGACAAAATAATGCCACACTATACAGGAAGTGGTCATATCTTTGAGGAGTTACCCTGCTCCCATTGGTCAGGAGTGACCTCCTGTCTGACCCATAGAACATGGAATAAGTATCTGAGAGGGGCAGAGCCCTCCAGATCTGCTGCTTGAAACTTAAGAAAGCAAGACGTTGCCATGCTGAGAATTTTGAGGTGCAATTTCTAAGGCCTGCCCTCTGAAGACTGCACCATCTGAAACTACAGCCCTGTGGACTACCTTGCTGTAAAATAACTAAAGAGTGGACTCCCTGCAAGCTACAGGTTAACAGAGCTCACCTGGACATCCCCACAAAGAATACCTGGCCTGGAGTACCAGTGGCTTTGTAAAGGTTTTGTTCAAGTAGATTGCGGAATTGAAGTTTCGCACTTTCAAGGACCCTCTTGGAGATTCCAGAACCTTGGATTGTGTGTTGGATACTTTGGGACCCGCAAGAAGAACTTCAGGAAGGAGTTCTAACTGGACCCGGCCTGCTGGAGAAGGCTACACACAGTGGTGAGAAATTCTCCGGAACAATTTCTAAAGGTGTGTCCCTGGCAGAGAAAACGAATCTTTAAAAATTCATATCTCTGGTTCCCTACAGTGGATGTTTTTCGTTTTGGTGTCATTTAAAAGATAAAAATATGTCCTATTTTTATAAATTGGTGTTGGATTTGTATTATGTGTTGTGTCTTAATTATTTAGTGAATTGGTGTTTTTAAATGCTTTACATACCTGTCTTTGAAGTTAAGCCTGTCTGCTCGCAGCCACATTACCAAGGGTTGAGCATAGGAATAATTTTCTAAGACCTATGCTGAGTCCTACCAATGGTTAGTGGCCTTATTGCCAGTGGCAGACCTACATTTGCCCCTACCAATAATCCACTTTCCAACATTTGGTGGCAGCGGTGGGATGAGGACTTGTGTTTAAAAGTACACCTTTCAGTAAAGTGAATTAAGATTATAAAAATCCTCTAAATTGCCTTAGAACAAAACTTTTGAGTTTGATTTTTGGAATTTTGACTAAACTGTTTTTAATCCATTGTTTTGATTTTTCCAAATTGTTGTAAGTCTGTTGTGCCTAGTTTTTGTGACCCAAAACTAGGGAACCATGGAGCTGGACCTGGCTAAACTGTCCCAGTTTAAGATGGCTGATCTTACGGAAAAGTGTAGGCTTAGGGGGCTGCCTGCTTGCAGGAAGCTTAGGAAGGTAGGGTTGCTTGAGTCCCTAAAAGCCTGGGCTAGGGTAGCTGAGGAGAGTCAAGGGGGGATAGAGGGTGTCCCCCCAATCTCATCCAAGAGGAGGTTGAGGATGATGCCTCTTCTATTTTAACTAGTGTTAGCCAATTGAATCCAGATGGTGGGAGTGGGGAAGGGTCCCTTACTCAGGGACCAACACTGTCCCTTGCAGAGAGACAGCTTAAGGCTCAATTAGCTTTGATAGCTTTGGAGCAGAGGAAACTGGACTTGGCTGAGAAGAGATGGGAGAGGGAGGAGGCGTTGAAAAGAAATGGTGGCAGTGAAAATGATGAAGCTTTTGAAATGTCCAGGGGTGGTGCATTTGATCACAAACTTCCCAAGGGTATACTACCCAAGTACCCTGAGGGGGATGACATTGACAAGTGGCTAGCAGCTTTTGAGAGGGCCCTTAGAATGAGTAGGGTCCACTCTAAGTATTGGGGTGCACTCCTGTGGGAGTTGATTCCAGTAGCTGGGAGGGATAGGCTCCTGACCCTGAAGGGATAGGATGCAGAATCATACCAGCAGATGAAGGCATGGTTAGTCAAGAGGTTTGGTCTGACTCCAGAGCAGTACAGGGTGAAGTTTAGAGGCACCCAGAAATTGAGTTCAAAGTCTTGGGTAGACTTTGTGAACGTTTCAGTGAAGGCACTGGAAGGCTGGATTGTTGGTAACAAAGTTGACACATATGAGGGATTGTATAATTTGTTTTTGAAAGAACATATTTTGACTCATTGTGCAGAAGAGAAGTTACGCCAGTATCTAGTGGACTCTAAGCTGACAGTGTTGTAGGGATTCTGCACATACACAGAGCTATGCACAGGATAATAGGACCTCGGAGTATAGTGGTGAACCAACCATACACCTTAGTACCCACAATCCCAATCCGACTAGCTTTAGCGTCTCATTAGCAACGATGCTACCAATGATTAGACAACCCAGAACACGGTCTCTCTCTCTCAGGACTCGCGGGAGCAAGGACACCCTTTCATAACTCACTCATACCTGTCCACAACGTGCGTAATAAGAGACACTGTATAGTTTAAAATGTTTATTTCAACTATCGTGCTCTAAGATACAGTACACGTGCCAGTACTATCAGCATAATGCATAAGGATAAAATAATAAGCATAGTTACAATTCCATAGAATACAAACGGGGAAAGCATTTCATAAAGCAGTGGATATAGGGCTAAATGACCATACCACCCTCCCCGTGCTATTAGCTAGTTTATTATAAAAACAGAAGACCTCTGGGCATTGTCAGGCGGACCCTCATACCTCAATATCTAGATGCAAGGTTTACATCATGAGACAAGCACAGCTCTTCTCTCTGGAAAGGTTTTTCTCCAAGTGCCTCTAACAGTGAAATCACAATAATAAAAGCACACGAATTTCTCCAGTGCAGCTGTACTTTGTGTTATGTCTAAGTGCGAGGGACTGGCCAGATCAGCAAGAACAAGGGACGTTGTTTTTCGACCTTGTACATGTTGTGCAGACGTAACCCACAGGGAACAGGAGAAAAGGTGAAAGGCAGAAATGCAGACAGTCCTAATATAGCCGGGCAGAAGCAGAGGCTGGAAAAACAAAGTCACAAAGTAACGTGCGTAAAAAAGCATCATGGCAGCCAGGCCTAAGCCAACTTAGCAAGGCAGACCATGAGGCCACAAATCACATGACAACAGACCCCAGAGAGCTGGGTGAAGCAGCTGATGAGTGGGTGAGAACCCGGGTTTCCATACAGCACCAGGGGGGTGACCAGAAGAAAGGAGGACAGGTCCCTCCCCAGGGGAAAGTCCAAGGGAAAGAAGGTCAAAACCAGAAGGAGTCCTCCAAAGACCCACAAAAACCTGCACAAGGAGGGGGGGCCCTGAGCCAACCCAAATCCAAAGGGAGGTGGAATCAGGGAAAGAATGGTGGGTTCTTTGATCCCTCAAAAGTGGGTAAGTGCTTTGACTGTAACCAGCCAGGGCACAAGCAGGGAGATGCTGTCTGCGCCAAGAAGCTCCCCCCTAAGGGGCCATCCACAGGGATTGCCAGTGTCAGTGTAGGGGTGGAGAGTGGTGCCCCAGTGAGGAGTAGTCAGGTGGTGGAAGCAACCTTAGTGTCCCTGGGTGGGGTGAATATTGCAACCCTTACTGCCTTACCTCAAAACATGGACAAGTATAGGCAGAGGCCTAAAGTGAATGGGACTGAGGTTGAGGCTATTAGAGACACTGGGGCTAGTGTAACTATGGTCCTGGATGAGCTGGTGCCTCCAGAGAGGTTGTTACCTGGTGAGTTTCACCAGGTGACCTATGCAGACAGCACTGCCAAACTCCATCCTATGGCTGTGGTGGATTTGGAATGGGGAGGTGTGACAGGCCCTATGATGGTAGCTGTGTCAAGGGTGCTCCCAGTCCAGTGTTTACTGGGCAATGATCTTGAAGCCTCTGTGTGGTCAGAGGTGGAGAGAGGACTCCATATGAAAATATTGGAGCTCCCTGAGTGGGTATGTGCTGTGACTAGGTCACAGACTAGCCAGAAGGGAGGGGCTGGACACTTGGACCCTGGAACAAAGGGCCAAGCATCCAAGGACAAGGGTACTGGGCCTGGTGAGCCAGCCCAGGGAACTCCAGAGGTGCAGGCAGAATGTAACCCTGATGGGGAGGATCTGGCCTCTGAGGGAGGGACTCCATCCCTGCCAGAGCTGTCAGATTTGGCAGAACTGACAGGAGCAGGTGGACCCTCCAGAGAGGAGTTCAGTAAGGGACAGCATGACTGTCCCACCCTTGAGAGCTTGAGGCGGATTGCTTCCAAGCAAGAGGAAGGGGATGACAGTGGGTTTCATAGAATCTACTAGGAATATGGACTGCTTTATACTGAGGCCAGAAACCTCAAGGAGGGGCCACCAGGAGGTTGGTGGTGCCCCAGAGGTACAGAGAGTTCATCCTGACTTTGGGTCATGATATCCCCTTGGCAGGACATTTAGGACAGACAAAGACATGGAACCGGTTGGTGAACCATTTCTACTGGCCCCATATGTCTGAGAAGGTAAAGGAGTTTTGCAGCTCCTGTGTCACCTGTCAGGCCAGTGGCAAGGCAGTGGGCAAGACAAAGGCTCCCCTAATACCACTGCCAGTGGTGGGGGTTCCTTTTGAAAGGGTGGGGATGGACATTGTTGGTCCCCTGGACCCACCCACTGCATCAGGGAATATGTATATCTTAGTGGTAGTTGACCATGCCACTAGGTACCCTGAAGCCATACCTCTTAGAACCATTGATGCTCCTGCGGTGGCTCGAGCACTGCTTGGTGTGTTCACCAGAGTGAGTTTTCCAAAAGAGGTAGTGTCAGATAGGGGCACAAATTTCCTGTCCAGCTATCTGACTGCTATGTGGGATGAGTGTGGTGTCAACTACAAGTTCACCACCCCCTATCACCCACAAGCAAATGGTCTTGTTGAGAGATTCAACAAAACCCTGAAGTGCATGATAAATGGGTTGTCAGAGAAACTCAGGAGGAGATGGGATGTTCTCCTCCCATGCTTACTGTTTGCCTACAGGGAGGTGCCACAGAAAGGGGTTGGTTTCAGTCCATTTGAGTTGTTGTTTGGACACCCTCTGAGTCTTTAGAGAAGCCTCTTAAAGAAGCAAAGGACAATGTGCTTGACTATGTGCTAGGCCTGAGATCTAGAATGGCAGAGTACATGTACAAGGCAAACAGGAAACTGGAGGCCAGCCAGGAGCTCATGACGCACTGGTATGATCAAAAGGCTACTATGCCTGAGTATACTCCAGGACAATTGGTGTGGTTGTTAGAGCCTGTGGCTCCCAGGGCCCTCCATGACAAGTGGAGTGGGTCCTATCCAATCTTAGAAAGGAAGGGTGAGGTTACCTATTTGGTTGACCTTGGCACCCCTAGGAACCCTCATAGGGTCCTGCATATGAATCGATTGAAACCCCACCATGACAGGGCAGACATGACCATGTTACTGGTCACTGATGAGGGTGTGGAGGAGGAAACTGAGCCTGTGCCCGTCCTCCTCTCCACAAATGTGCAAGATGGGTCAGTGGAGGGGGTGATACTCTCTCCCAAGTTGACAGGCCAGCAGCACAGAGACTGTAAGCAAGTGCTGGAGCAGTTTGCTGCCCTGTTCTCTTTGACCCCAGGCATCACTGAGTGGTGTGTGCACCACATTGACACTGGTGACAGCCTACCTGTCAAAAATAAACTGTACAGGTTGTCTGACCATGTCAGAGCCAGCATTAAAGCTGAAGTTGCTAAGATGCTGGAATTGGGGGTAATTGAACCATCTGAGAGTCCATGGGCCAGTCCAGTGGTGCTGGTGCCTAAACCTAATCCTCAGGGGGGACCCAAGGAGTTAAGGTTCTGTGTGGACTACAGAGGATTGAATGCAGTCACAAAGACTGACGCTCACCCTATACCTAGAGCTGATGAGCTCATTGATAGGTTAGGGGCTGCTAAGTACCTGAGTACTTTTGATTTGACTTCAGGTTACTGGCCGATTGCACTCACTGATGGAGCCATGGAGAGGTCAGCATTCTCCACACCAGAGGGACATTATCAGTTCAAGGTAATGCCCTTTGGATTAAAGAATACACCTGCCACCTTCCAAAGGTTGGTGAACAAGGTCTTGTCTGGGTTGGAACAGTTCAGTGCAGCATACCTGGATGATATAGCCTCATACAGTTCTACCTGGGGGGATCACTTAAGCCACCTAAGGGAAGTGCTTCAGGCCATGCAACAGGCAGGCCTGACTATTAAGGCAAGCAAGTGCCAAATAGGGCAGAGTTCTGTGGTGTACCTGGGCCACCTGGTAGGTGGGGGCCATGTATAGCCTCTCCAAGCTAAAATCCAAACTATTTTGGATTGGGCAGCTCCTGTTACCCAGACACAGGTCAGGGCATTCCTTGGACTGACAGGGTACTATAGAAGGTTTGTTCAAAATTATGGGACCATTGTGGGGCCCCTAACAGAACTCACTTCTAAAAAGAGGCACAAGAAGGTGATTTGGACCCCAGAGTGTCAGAAGGCTTTTGACACTCTGAAAGCTGCTATGTGTTCAGCACCAGTGCTACTGGCCCCTGACTACACAAAGGAATTTGTGCTTCAGACAGATGCTTCAGAGCAAGCGATTGGGGCAGTGTTGTCACAGCAAAATGAAGAGGGCCTTGATCAGCCAGTTGCCTTTATTAGCAGGAGGCTTCTTCCCAGAGAGCAGAGGTGAAGTGCCATTGAGAGAGAGGCTTTTGCTGTGGTTTGGTCCCTGAAAAAGTTGAGACCATATTTGTTTGGGACTCACTTTCGTGTTCAAACTGACCACAGGCCTCTCAGATGGATCATGCAGATGAGAGGGGAGAATCCCAAGCTGTTAAGGTGGTCCATTTCCCTACAGGGAATGGACTTTACAGTGGAACACAGACCTGGGGTTGCCCATGCAAATGCGGATGGACTTTCCAGGTTTTTCCACTTAGCTGATGAGGACTACCAGGGTGTAGGTTAGTAACCCATCACCTTTCGTTTGGGGGGCTATGTTGCAAAGTCATCCTGTGCCCTGGGCACCCCCAACTTTTGCTGACTGATACTGGTGGTAACTGACTCTGACTCACCCTAGGCTCTGCCTAACCAGGCCCAGGGCCAGTGCAAGGCTGAAAGAGACACAATTAGAATACAGTTAAAACACCTACATACACTAGGGTACACAATGGTATGGTGGGGTACCCCTGTGATTGGCATGACCTACCCCATAAGCCCCTAGTACATAATAGGGCAGGGGGATTGAAACTACCTAGAAGTCCCTAGTACCCTAGGGCATAGCAGTTTAAGAGGCCAGCAGCCTTTCTGCACTTGCATGTGTGCACTGCTGAGGCCTGAGGTCAGTTTTAAAAGCAGCCCTGGGTGCCAGGACTGCTTTTAAAAAGTAAATTGTGCCCAAACTCGACTTTAGGGTTTGGGGCACTTAAAAATGGATAACCTACAATGTTTTGGCATATGAGGGACCCCCAGGGTCTCGAAATTCACACAAGGGGGCTAAGGGAGATTTAAGGACCAGCGTGAACTAACTCCCCACCAAAAAAAGAGTCACGGGTCCAATTCATTGAGAGAGGTAATGGAGAGACTCTAGTCCACTAAGCCTAGTAACGGGAGGAATCCCTTTTCAGGACGGTTCCCCTCACACACCAAGGGTGTCATGCTTCATCATAGAGGTGCCTCCTCGCGTAAGGAACCTAGTCCTTACGCGGGCTACAACCCCCCTCTCTATGAGGGGGGAGCTCAGGGATGTTTTTGTTCGGGATGAGGCGGGTATACTAAAACCCTATGTGAGCTAGGTGTGGAAAAGATAGTGCAGTGCTAGTGTATTCGTGGTTAAAACTGGCTACAGGGTTAGCTAAGTGGAAACTCTATTCGGCTACCCAGTGTCAGGATTAAAAGCAAATCAAACAGTTGAAGACACAGTGTGCACTATAATGGGTGCCTGTGTCAGTTCGAAACCAACATGTTTCGGCCTGACGACTTATTCTAATGTCTTGGCCTTCTTCAGGGTCAGTTGATCAGCTACTGCAAGAAACATATAGTGCCAAATATTGCAAGTGTAAACATCCATGCAAATAGAAGTGATATACTGAACCAGTGAGATGTCTGCTCAGTATAAATACTGCATAACCAATGTTGGTTAGTGCGTAGCCTACATCAGTTCTGGCATATTAGCCAAATGGTATGTGCGCCGAACCGCATGTGTGGCGGTCGCTAGTCTCTGGCGGCGGACGTCCGGAAGACTGGAAAGGACTCCCCTAAGTATCCCAGTTGTGGGGGGGTCAGGTATCTATAAGGTAGACCCTTATAAAAATGAGTTTTTATATGCCTGGGTAAAGTGAAATTTCACATTTCACTCCCACATTGTGGTAAAGTGCTGCCCAAATTCGACTTTGTTGCTAGGAGCACTGTAAAGTGAGGATCTGCAATATTTTTACAGATTCAGAACCCCTAAAGTCTCCCCTAGTTGTCCTATGGGGTGGGGGTCCTGTATATATAAGCAAAGTACTTATAAAATATGTTTTTGTAAGTCCTGGTGCTGGAAAAATGGCCCAAGTCAATTTTCCCATTGCAAATCCCCTGTTACATAGGTTAACATGGTAGGAAGTTATTAATTAATAACTCTTGATAGGAGAGGGCTAGAGAGGCCATTCAAAGATTTCCCCGAATGGTATTAATAAATCCAACAATATGATATTGTTGAATTTCTCCTAAAGTGTACATACAAGAAGTTATAAGGCTTTCTTGTTTGTAAGTCCAGATTCAGCCTTCCAGTGGTCTGCCCTGATTGGTCAGAGTTAAGTGGTTTAGCCAGCCTGCCTGGAGAGGTGATAAAGAGCCCCTGGGGTTATGCAGCTGGGCTGGGAGGGCAGTGTGCTGGTCCACAGGAATGCCAGGCCAGGGGAGGGGTTGTAAACCATGGGCTTCAAAAGAGAAAAGCAGAACCCAGTGTCATTTACAGCTCTGAACTTTCTACCTCAGGCAGATGGGGGATTAAGGAAGGTATGAGCAGATGCAGGGGGGAGAGTCTAAGTAAATTAGCTATCCTAGGGGTGTGTTTAGCCAGCTCTTGCCTCCTTGCTGGAAATTCTGCCATTATGGATTTGGAAGATTTGATGCACTCTGGGACAAAATAATGCCACACTATACAGGAAGTGGTCATATCTTTGAGGAGTTACCCTGCTCCCATTGGTCAGGAGTGACCTCCTGTCTGACCCAGAGAACATGGAATAAGTATCTGAGAGTGGCAGAGCCCTCCAGATCTGCTGCTTAAAACTTAAGAAAGCAAGACGTTGCCATGCTGAGAATTTTGAGGTGCAATTTCTAAGGCCTGCCCTCTGAAGATTGCACCATCTGAAACTACAGCCCTGTGGACTACCTTGCTGTAAAAGAACTAAAGAGTGGACTCCCTGCAAGCTACAGGTTAACAGAGCTCACCTGGACATCCCCACAAAGAATACCTGGCCTGGAGTACCCGTGGATTTGTAAGGGTTTTGTTCAAGTGGATTGCGGAATTGAAGTTTCGCACTTTCAAGGACCCTCTTGGAGATTCCAGAACCTTGGATTGTGTGTTGGATACTTTGGGACCCGCAAGAAGAACTTCAGGAAGGAGTTCTAACTGGACCCGGCCTGCTGGAGAAGGGTGCACACAGTGGTGAGAAATTCTCCAGAACAATTTCTAAAGGTGTGTCCCTGGCAGAGAATACGAAATGACTAAAATGGCCACTGTTGGTTTCTAAGCACTAGAAAGTGACTAGTCTTTAAAAATTCATATCTCTGGTTCCCTACAGTGGATTTTTTTCGTTTTGGTGTCATTTAAAAGATAAAAATATTTCCTATTTTTATAAATTGGTGTTGGATTTTTATTATGTGTTGTGTCTTAATTATTTACTGAATTGGTGTTTTTAAATGCTTTACATACCTGTCTTTGAAGTTAAGCCTGTCTGCTCGCAGCCACGTTACCAAGGGTTGAGCATAGGAATAATTTTCTAAGACCTATGCTGAGTCTTACCAATAGTTAGTGGCCTTATTGCCAGTGGCAGACCTACATTTGCCCCTACCAATAATCCACTTTCCAACAATAACATGTAGCGATCTCAGTGGCTGTGAGGCTCTCAAGGGGGGTAAACCTAAAAAATCGTAAAGACAACACTATATCCAAGTAAGCATCATGATTGACAAAAAGTTTATTTAATGACATCTCTACCAGTTTCTGGAAATATATCTCAATGAGTAGCATGTTGTAAATCTCCAGTGTAGTTTAGACCTTTGTATCTTTGTTTATTCTGTTTTTATGCATTTTTATGTTTTAAAAAAAAATATATAGACAGTAAATTGAACCTATGTATGCATGCACCTTTGTGAATCAGGCCCATTGTTTTTCCACAAAATTTTTGTTTTGTTTTACATAAGAAAGTATTCATAAAATCACTTAATAGCATGCCATACAACGGGGGGCTTGCTTTTTTCAATTACAAATGAAGGTATTAGTGTTCAATCTAAAGAAACTGCCAACTCTTCTAAGGTATTTTACCTAGTGAAGGTGGCACCCATTTCTATTTATCCTAAAACAGAGAACACACTATTAGATATAGTCAAACCAGGTTTATAGAAACGAGCAAAGTCATAAACACTACTTAATGAAAACTATGGTGGTTCATTAAAAGTGTGTAAAAATGGTGACTTGATGGGGCTTTTTTGGTGCTACGCATTCTTTTTGTTATTTCCAAAACACAGGGCCACTTTCTACATAAGGAATCAAGCAGTAGTAATGCCTTTAGCTCTGGTCTATGAATGCACTGTCTAGCCAGACCTAAAAATCCATGTAGGTTAATCACTGCCCACCTACCACCTGTGCTGCTGTTGGAGAAAAATGCCATACATTATCAAATGATCTAAGACACTTTAAAAATCTGTCGTGGTGGCGTCGATCGGGGCAGGAAATGTAAGTTGTTACCTGTATTCCCCGTATGCTGAAGAGACAGTGAGCACTATACCTACAAAATGGCCCCTAGTAAGTCTTCCAGGGTCTATGGAGCGAAGAATGGGTGAAAAGGAAGGTCTCAGTTAAACTCTTCCAGCACAGCGAGTATGATAAAGGGTTGCCTTGCCCAGCCAATAGATGGCCGCTCAGGGATGGTGTGGGCATCAGAGGCAGATGGAACTGTGACCGCAAGGGCATCACCCCTGGTGAAATCAATTAAAGAATTTGTGGGGAAGCACTTTAGGGGCATTCCATCCAAAAAAGGAAAAGAAAATCCATCCACTGGGTCATCAGCTCTACTGACTTCTTCCCTTCCCCGGTCAGATATGAACATGGTAGAGCTACATGAGTCACAATTCTTGTTCGAACAAGGGGTTGCCCAGTTGCAGCCAAGGCTATCATCGTCACCTTGCTTGTTATTGGGGGGAAATGGGTAAGTAATCTCCGAAGCAGAAAACCCTGGACCACCGTGGAGTCAAGAAATACCGGACTTGGATGAAGCAGCTACTAATGGAACATAAGGGAGAGGAGTTGGCCTAACGGCTAGGGCGTCCGACCTCGAACCTGGGGAACTGGGTTCGAGTCTCGGCAATGACGCTGAACATCCTGTGATTCTGGGCAAATCACTTAATCTCCCCGTGCCTAACAAAAATGAATGTGTGTCCTAATGTAACGTAACTGGTGCTATGTAAAGTGCTCTGATACCCGATTCGGGTCAAGTTCGCGCTATATAAAACTCTGCAAAAAAAAATTTACATTTTTTTTTATCTAAGGCACTTAATGTTACCGGCCTTTGCCTTGACAGTGAGCGTGGGGGGGCTTGTTAAGCTCAATAAATATAGTGCATTAGAAACTTCCTCCCACGTTGTCATCCGACTTTGATATTGCATCATGCTTCTCTTCATCGATGTTGGATGTTACGGTCCTAATGCGCGTATAGGCCACTTAACTGACCTGACCCTGACGCCTGACTTTAAAATGGCGGCCGTTTAGCGCTTACCACGATCTAAAAAGCAAACTGATCCCCCGCTCAACTTTTTCAGACTGCAGGTCTTCAAGCTCCAGTCTCCAAATTAAGTAAGGAAGCGACTTCTTGTTATAACTCTCCTAAATCTGTACAGCAGTACTCCATCGGTTGCTGACCCTTATGCCTGACCTCAAAATGGCGGAGGCTAGAATGAAGTAAATAGTGAATTGCGAAGTAGAGAGGCACGACCTATTGACAAATTGAATACTCACTCACTCAACGCCAAATCGCCGCTGAAAAGCCTGATATCACCAGAATTCGAGGGGAAGTGAAGCCCATGCCTAAAAAAAGCTGAAGATAATACATGTTAAAAGTAATATACATGTAAAATGGCCGCCACCTGACATCACTGAGCTGTCCTGATGAGTGGACCTCCTTAACACTACACGAGATGACCGCCGTTGCTGTCACTCACCGCGGAAAGGCAGACGGTGAGCGAGGGCACTGCTAACGACCCTGGGTCCCCTGATGACCAATACGGTCGGTGAGGGGCTCCGATGACCTCAGACGTAACTTCAACAGCGCTCTAGGTGAGCCCCGGGATCGTCGCCTGACCCCAAAATGGCGCCTGCAGCCAGGCATCCCCGGAAGGTTTAGCGGTACACCCTGGGGGGCCCCCCATGCACAATACAGCTCAGTTTGCCTCAGATCTCATTTCCCTCATCGGAGAGCAGGAGCTCCGTACGAATAAGTGGGGCGCTCCCAAATTGGACGTAATTCAGCAACACTCTTGGTGAGCTGGAGGGACCGACGCTTGACCCAAACATGGCGCCCGCAGCCTGGCGGACCCGGGCGGCCTAACACTACACCCGGTGGTCCGCAACTCCAAACACAGCTCAGTTTCTTTTCACCTGGCAAGGACTACGCTGCGGAGTTCATGGTGAGTAGCTGATCACCCTCCTGCTGCCCCTCCATTACTTTGCCTCGTCTTCAAGTGCAAGAGAAAACACCGCCGCTTCTACCCCACCGTCTCGGCAATCTAAATGACATTCAAGGTGTCTGAAAGGTCTGTGGCCCACAACGAATCATGGCTTCATTTTTGTTGAGACTAATTAATTTTTATGAGAGAGTGAGAGGGATATAGGAGGCGCTCCGCCTGATCCTAAAATGGCGGCCGTTTCTCCCCTTGTATCTATATCACGACAATACTCTCCTCCTCGGGAGGCGAGCGGTCACTGGCTCTGGCCTCTAGCTGCTCCATTGCTCAACAAACACCCTCCTTCAAGCGAAAGATAATAATGGGACCGGCTGAATGTAACACCAAGGTCAGAATTCCCTTGTCTGACCCCAAGACGGCTGCCACAGTAGTCCCTACCACGTTGTGCTACTACTCTGGGACAATAACTGGACTTCGACCTGACCTTGATCCTATCCCCCATCATGCTTACCCTTCAGGACTTAGACCTTGTTGACCTTTCCTCCGACAGTGGAGACCTAGCTTTCTGGCTGATGCCCGGTGGAGCTACCCGATAGCTAAAGAGGAGATGGGTTGTGGACTCCCCCCTCGGCCGTCACCTACCCAGCCGGACTTTGGGCAGACTTTCCTTCGTCTCTCTGTCATATCTCCCTCCTTCCTCTTCACCCTACCCCTCTACGCTCCATTCATCTCGTCTTTTATGATCTTTAAATGTTTCTCCGTGGAGACCTAGCTATTTGGCTGATGCCCGGTGGAGCTACCTGATAGCTGTTGAGGAGATGGGCTGTGGACTTCCCCCTCGGCCGTCACCTACCCAGCCGGACATTGGGCAGACTTTCCTTCGTCTCTCCGCTTTATCTCCCTCCCCGTTACCCTTTTACATTACCCCCTTACCCTTCGACACGCCATGAACAAACTGATGTAACTTGTAACTGATGTATCTTCTGTAACAATGTGTAACTTGTAACCTATGTAACTTTCCTTATGTAAAGCGCTCTGATACCTACGGGTCTAGCCAGCGCTATATAAAACTCAAGTAAATAAATAAATAAATAAATAAATGAATAAATAAATGCAAAAAATCCTGCAGGGCACTTTCGAGGCAGTGGTGCTGAATACTGATACATTGAAATCGCACAAGGTTCATCTGCAGACTATTGCCTCAGAATTGAAACGGATAAATGGCTGTCTGCCTAAATTAGTAAGACCAATCTATGGTGGGATGCACCATAAGGTCAGTGCGGGGCTCAGCGGATGGGCCCTTGGAGGGAGAGTCTGCTATGACTTTGGCTGTCGCCCCATCCTCAGAGGGGCTACCTTCGGTATATATATCCAAATACCTGACATTAATGAAGAAAAGAGGTATCTACTATGGTGATTATTCCTCTGCTCTGGGGCACTTAAGTGAGAAACAATTAATAGAAAACGGGAGCCAGTGGTTGATACCCAGGGGTAGGAAAAGGAAAACCCTGTGTATTAGAAAACAGTCTCAATCCATAGCAGATAGCACTGAGGTGAAGAAAAGAGGGAGTACAGGTAGTTCTCAGGCTGAAGGCAGCCTACCCACCCCGCACCCGGTTAATCCTAGAAGAAACACCTGTAAGCAAAGGAAAAAGTGTCCCACACAGGCTCAGCTAGCTGTGTCTGCTTGTAGGGAATGGAAGGTGCAAAAGATGAATAAAGAGCACCATTGGTGTCAAAATGCGGGATCAAATAGGGAGGGTAAAAGGAAGTAGGACGCTAGAGGGGGAAGAAAAGATGTGCAGTCCTGAGGTTAGATTCATCTCAGAGGGGAAAAAAGTTCTGATAACATCTTAAAGGTGCCTGTGTCTTTTTCCCATGGACCAAGAGAGGACCTGGGGAAGGAGGCAAACTCTTTATAGGTATACCTAGAGCCAGCCCCAGAAAACGCGCGGAGGAAAAGACTAAAGAAGCTAAATAATTTAAATAGGGCTTGGCTTCTCGAACTAGTGTCCTCCTGACCAAGTCTTCACTCAATTTCTGAAACCAACTTGAAACAAGTGGGCTTTCTGGATAATAGATATGGCAAGGATTTAAGATAAATCCTGCTATACTCAGGACTGGTCAGAGATACACTTCAAAGGGCACAAATTGAGCTAAAATCCCAGGGAGTGAAAATATCCAGGGAAATGGAACTAGATCAGCGTGTATCCCTACATCAGGGCTTTCTGAAATGCAATAGTGGTCTCCAGGCAAACCAAGTAAGAAGGGGTCTGCATGGGGATCACGTCAGACATAGACACTTAATGGAAAGCATAGAAGGTAGACTTCAAGTTATTTTGCCCCAAGGGGAAAGATATAAGGGCATTCCTTTTGATCAAAACAGGTATGAGTGCCCGGGGTGGGATGAGGATGTGGGGGAATGAGCTAACCTAAGCAATGTAGACAAGGGATAGGTATCCCTGCCCAGCATCATTCTGTTTTCGTGGAACTCCCATGGCTTAAATAACACAATGATGCTGCAGGTGTTTAAAGAAATAACATCAGTATTCAATGTTATGCTTCAAAGAGACATGGCTGTGCAGGGAACCCCCGCAGATAGATGGGTTTTTGGAAGTCCACCTGAAGGCAGTAGGTAGTGCTTCAGGACGGCCTTCGGGGGTACTGCAAATGTTGGTATTCACCAAAATGGCCTCCAGGGTATGAGACGTTAAGACACGTTGCAAATCGATCCTTGCCTGGTATAAAATTGGTAAATGCAAGTAAAGGGTAAGAAATGTATCATCATCTTGAACATTTATGTGCATGCAAAAAGTCTTCCCAACTATAATGGAAATATGGAATTGTTCAAAGAAGATGTGGTCAATGTAGGTGTGCTGTGCTCTCAACACTTGCTTTTCGAATGGGGGATTTTCATCATAAATTGTTTCCCGAGATAGTGTCTGAAAGGTACAAGGATTATTGACCTGCTTTTATTATACAGTGAGTTTGTTCATCGGCAAATGAGGCTACAGGAAAGGATGTATCTCTGTTAGATTTTCTTACATCAAACGGGCTTGTGAGCCTAAATGGTTGAGTGTCTGTAGACATCCCAGCAAGGAAAACTAAGGCTAAAGCGGGGGTTCACGACGCCCCTGTTCCTGGCCAATAAATGTGTTTCGGTGAACCACTCTCCTTTCATTAGGATTACTGTATATGAGCGATGAACCCTGAAATAAACACAATTTCATGTGAAATGCTGTAAGCAGTAATCAGCAGTGAGATATCATTTACCATTATTTGCCTAACACAATATCAGAGGACTATCGAGAGTGATTGGAAAAATGGTGCTGTGTGAATGTGATGGTGACTAAGCAACGGCCACTTGTTAGCAGATTCATCCTTTAACATCACAATAACAGAGGAAAAATATGCAATCAAAGTGAAGAAATATTGATCACCAAAACAAAGACGGCTTGTCAACAGGGGCATGTGGTGGTGCCGTGACCCCTCTGAGCTGTCCCACAATGCAGCTGCCCTTTGTCTCTGCACTGCTGTTTACTTAACTTAGCAGTGCTCATGCATACCTGACTTTTGAGTTTCCTTAAACTCAATGGCAGTTTTCATCAGCCCTCCCTGCCTCTCCTCGCTCCTGATGAAAGTAGGAGGAGGCAGTGGAGAGGGCTGAACACACATCTATCTTCAGAGTGCTGTTTCAAAACACAGCTGGAACCTGGACTGCACATGTCTGAGGGGCATAATTCAACCTTGGGCCCCTGGCACAGGCACAATCCGTTTCATTTAGCAGACATACTGTGCATGCCTGAGGCAGCTTCTGGCAGGGCTGTGGTGCCCGCACTTGCAGACATTGGTAAAGGGCTGGAGGTGGTACTTCCCCTCGTTCTTCCGGGCACTGCTGTTCCGCCTGGATCCTCGTTTTCAGCACAGGAATCGTGTCTTGATGGCTCTTATATCCAGCGCTGGATTCCTGTCCTGTTGCTGCTATTTATTTATTATATGGGACACCCATGGCACAAAGCAAGCCCTGGCACCCTGGAGGCAAATCTTGGTATTTGGGGCATCTATGGCAAAAAGCTGAAGGTGGCCTATTGGAGCAATAATTGCCTTCAAAGATTGCAACCATCAGTGGCGTAGCTAGAGCTTTTGACTCCCGGGGCGATCCTTTAATTTGCCGCCCAGTGCCGGTAAGAGCAGGGAGGGGGGGCATGGGGGTGGAGGGTCGGTGCTGGCGAAAGACGGCGACGCGCGGGTGGTGCGGGCACGAGATTGACAGATGAGACCGAGCCGGGCAATTAGCGCAGACGACGAGAATGGCAGCTCGCCAGCACCCCCAAAGAAGTGACGCCTGGGGCGGACCAATCCTCCCCCGCCCCCCCCCAACAACCCCTACAGCTACGCCACAGGCAGCCATGGCATATTGGGGGAAGGGGGCAAACAATGAGAAAATGCTGGCCTTGACATATGGTGTGTAATTTCTGACATATGAGTCACCCTTGCATAAGGCAGTATAAATAGCAAAATTATGGTGCTGGCATATTGTACATTATTCTTGGTATAAGGGGGCACACATGGCATATGTTAGGAATCCATGACAAAATTCTGGAAATGGACATAAGGTAATACCTAACAAATAGGGGAGGAGGACATATAGCATTTTTTTTTTAATGGGGTCAACTTGTGGTAAGCATTGGGTTTCACTGGCACATCATGAAAGTACTGCAATGTTTCCTAAGTGCCCTCTGTTTTAAAAAAAATATTTATTAAACTTGTGGTTTAAAATGCACAATTGACCCATTTTTTCAAAACTTTTTTTCCAGTGTAGAAACTTTCCTGTCCCCAAGAAGAGGTTGTGCTCTCTGTGTTTGTGGACTGCAATTCATTCGGGATAAGTATTACGCCCCCCCACTTTCAAACATCACCAGCCGCCAGTGCACCACCTCCTGGTAAGCGAAGTTGTTGGGCACTCATACAAACAGGAAGTGGGAAAACTGTACCCTCATCGAAGTTGCGTTACAAATCACAAATGAGTATTGAAAATAGAGTGTGTATCCAGCAGACACTGTGACTTCGACGTTCAGTTGCCTATTACAGTAAAAACTAACAAAATATTGTTTTACACCTGAATGAAATGGCCTTGACAATTCACAAATGCGCCTAGAAAGCCGGGAATCGCTCATTTTAAAAGTTTGGATGTAACCGGGTTCAAGGTAATATTCATGTTTATTTATGTATTTAACAGCTTTCTGAAACTTATTACATAAAAACTTGCATTTCAAGATCCATAGAACAGATAGCAAGAGGTGCTAATAAAAAAAAGAAATAATTAAGAGAGAGAATGAATTGCAAGTTAATAGTGTGATGACTAGAAGTAATTCACAATAAGTTCAAAGTAGAATCAATAACTAAGAGAATAGCTTAGACACACGGAAACATTCAATATAACTTAGGAAATGTACCTATTTGAATCATAAAATAAGAATAAAATGGCAACTCCTTCGTGAAATTAAGGGGTATGTGGAATGGAAGTGAAAGGCTTGTGAGGTGAAAATAAGAAATGTAGCAATGCTTGCCACCCCAAGAAAAAGAGAAAGGAAATGTGATTTATTCGAGCAACTTGGGTTACTAGGCTGTGTCCATATGTGTCAGTTTCACTCTTTTTCTGTGCTCCCCGGGCGCGTTTCTTTCAAGATAGCGAAAAGTATGTTGAAAGCATATTTCCATCAGTTCGGCAGCTGCTTGAGCTGTAATGACCTGGCAGTTTTCAAAGCCTGTCCGTCATCTATGGTGGTCGTCCTTGGGGGTCTTGTTTTCTGCATACTCTGGGATCTTTTAGGCTGAGCTATTCATGTATCTATTATAAATGTACTGCCTCAGATACCCAGCTATACCAAAGGGGATAATGGACGGAGCGTTAGAGCAAATAAAACACTCACCTCCAGTCAACTGATCTGGGTTTAATTCATCATCATTCTTTAGCTCACTCCACCACCCCAGTTCAGACATGGCCATATGCAAATCAGTCTGACCCTGTGCCTCATGGGAACAGTCCAGCCCGAACTGCCAAGCCATGTCTTCCCTGGTCCGGAAACAAGCATCCTGGGACCGGTTTCCGGTCCAGGGAAGACATGGCTTGGCAGTTCGGGCTGGACTGTTCCCATGAGGCACAGGGTCAGACTGATTTGCATATGGCCATGTCTGAACTGGGGTGGTGGAGTGAGCTAAAGGATGATGATGGAATAAACCCAGATCAGTTGACTGGGGGTGAGTGTTTGATTTGCTCTAACGCTCCGTCCATCATCCCCTTTGGTATCGCTTTGTTCGCCCTAAGTTGGCAGGGTATGCCCAGACGTGGGTCCCTTGCTCACTTTGCCACTGGATTCAAGATAGCCTGGCTGATGAGGGTTTTGAACCCGAAACCGGTCCCAGGATGCTTGTTTCCGGTCCAGGGAAGACATGGCTTGGCAGTTCGGGCTGGACTGTTCCCATGAGGCACAGGGTCAGACTGATTTGCATATGGCCATGTCTGAACTGGGGTGGTGGAGTGAGCTAAAGAATGATGATGGATTAAACCCAGATCAGTTGACTGGGGGTGAGTGTTTGATTTGCTCTAACGCTCCGTCCATCATCCCCTTTGGTATCGCTTTGTTCGCCCTAAGTTGGCAGGGTATGCCCAGACGTGGGTCCCTTGCTCACTTTGCCACTGGATTCAAGATAGCAAGGCTGATGAGGGTTTTGAACCCGAAACCGGTCCCAGAATGCTTGTTTCCGGTCCAGGGAAGACATGGCTTGGCAGTTCGTGCTGGACTGTTCCCATGAGGCACAGGGTCAGACTGATTTGCATATGGCCATGTCTGAACTGGGGTGGTGGAGTGAGCTAAAGGATGATGATGGAATAAACCCAGATCAGTTGACTGGGGGTGAGTGTTTGATTTGCTCTAACGCTCCGTCCATCATCCCCTTTGGTATCGTGATACCCAGCTGTCAGCTCTTCTACAAGCACGAGTCTCCTGAACGTTCTCTCTTTGGGACAGTTGATTACCACCTGGAGTACAGACATACAGTTCCTCAGTTTTATCAGACATACTTTAATGACAGTCTGATTTTCCAATTCTTGTTGGGATGCTCCACTGTGAGTTCTCAGAGACTCCTTGCTGTATCATCTCTTCCTCTGGCAAGGGAGAGGTAGTTGGGAGAAGTCAAACAGCTAAATTATCAGAGCTCATAAGTATCTGAATACATAGTAGGTCAATGTCAGACTCCAGGGTGTTTGCCTGGCCGATCATGTGTCTCGCCATTGGAATCCTCCTTCTTCGAGGAAGAGCCAACCCCAATTTATGAAGGTCCGTCTTGGAATAGGCAGGTACATCCTGGTCTATGGATTTATTTTGTCCTCTCATTCTAAGCATTTTCTGCAGTAAGGGCTCCATCCTTATAGTCCTCACACCAACGGGGTAGGCGGTACAACAGTGCATCTACATTGATGACAGCAGATTCCTTTTTACTGTAGCTCAACTGGTGGAGTCAGGGGCATGAGAAGGCAGGTATTTTCTCATGCCTAGCCATTTAATCAGCTCACAGGGGCAACCCCCCTCCATCAATGGCCTGGACAGTTTTCAACATTTCAGGAATATGTTCCTGGCCTCTAGTCACCAGTCTTTAAGAATTTTCAAAAATGGCCTAGTTGCCCCAACTTATTATGAGTTCCCCTCTCACGCTTCCATTCCTTTTCTTATGCCACATCTATCAGCACTCTTCTCTCTTCTTTAACGATGGCTGGGGGTCACTTCCCCAAATTCACAATTGCTATGTTTCAGAGGCTCATTCACCATAGCAGGGCAACTAATTGGGGAAAACCCGTTGTTCTCGGATCCTCAGTGAGAATTATTTTGTTGGTTTTGACATTCCCTAAATCTAGAAATCACCAGTGTTTTAAGAATCACCATTGGCTGGTGAAGACCCATAGATGACAGCTGTCGGCCTGTTGACAACATCCAGAATGGGTAGCAGCAGCGGGCAGCTGTTCTTGAAGGTAACAGCCACTGCAGTTGAGTAGGGCAAGCAGCAGCATGAGATAGTGAAACCACAGCTTGAGTCTGGTAGGCAGTTTCAGACGCCGAGCTTTGGAGCAGGGCTAGACTGTGGAGCTGTTCCAGCCACAATGTCCAGTAGTGGGCTGAGCTCGAATGCGTTATTGTCACCTAGCAGAGTGCATGGTCCCTTCTCCATCCTTTTTGCACATCTATTGCAGTTAGGCAAGGGCTGGTGCACAAAAATATAAAAATTCATCTGGAGAGATGGAGACTATGCAAAAAAAATCGACTTAGTCGAGCAAAATAAGATTTAGGACTGTCACCTGCAGGTTGATCAGCAATGTAATCAGTATGCACATTTGTCCACTGATCGATGTTACAGACTGGTTTAGACAGTACATATGGTTTAATTCCAGTCCAGAGCAATGCCTGCTGGGTAATGTGCATACAGGTCATAAGGCTAGTATGCAAGAATGGCCATTAACCCTCTCTCCCCCACGTGAATGGCAGCTGACTGGCAAAGAACTTTTTCATTCATTCTAGTTAAAAACTTCCCTTTAGCTGCTTTTAAGCGAGTAAGTTTTCAGAATACAGACTGATTATGACAGAGCTATGCAATGCTGTTGCTTTTATGTATTATTATTATTTTTTTTAGCTATTTCTTATATCTTGCATGACCGGAAGACTCCTTGCAAAGCTACGACCAGTGAGGTTCAAGGTCCCCCCCAACCCTCCACCCTAACCCTCCCGGTCCAACAGGATCCATCAAAAAAAGTCCACAATCAGAGAATAGTCCATTTTGCGTAAAAAAAATAATCCATCATATTAGGCCATCAAGATCGTAGAAAGCGATAATCATAGCACATTCCTTCAGGCCACAAACGTCCATAAAGTGCAAAGTGTAAATAATCAATTTTCAGAAATACATTCACAAATATAAAGTGACCCGTGCGAAAGTGCAAAGTGCATAAAGAGAGTGCAAAAGGTGCATAAAGATGGCGTGATGGACAAGAACCTTCTTCAAATCTCGAATAAATAAACTGTCCACTCCTCTTACAATCTGCCAGCCAAAGCTCAGGAATAAGTGGCATTGCCCCCCTCCCTAAATTTATTGTGGATTTGTCTGACAAAGCCAGCTGGACAGATGTTCCCAAATTACCAAAGCCTTCCGTTTAGCCCGGATACCCTTCTTGGCGTAAATAGATTTTTCCAGGTTGTGTATTGAATATAGCCGGGCCAACCACTGCTGAAATAAAGGGGGATTGGGATCCAGCCAGGTCGATGTAATGCATAACCTATAAATTGCCATAGCGATAAAGATTAGGGCCCCTCCACTTTTCCTGTCTATGGTGTCTTGCACTCCCAGTAAAACTGTGGTGGGAGTAAGCAGGATATCTCGAGATAGAACTGCCCTGAGAAAGCCTTGGATCTCAGTTAGCAAGTGGCCAAGTTTCTCACACGTGGCAAACATATGAATGGAGTCTGCACTCCATTCTGAACACCGGGGGCAATTAGTGCCTCTGCCAGTTCCCCATTTCGTGATTTTACTCGGGGTATAATAAAAAAAAAAAACATGTTTTGTAAAATTGGGCTTGTAAATTGCCTGAAAGTAAATCACTTCCCAGAGATTTTAGCCAGATCGTCCGGCATTAAGCTGTTAAGAATGGCATAGATGGTCCCGATTCGGGGGGTTATGGGATCTAACAGTCTTTCGATGAGTTCGCATTTAGTGAACCCAGAGGGCCCTCCTGGCTTGCGTGATAAAAAAATTCCTGATAGCTAGATATTTGAAGGCCTCTTTATGACTTAAACCAAATTTAATTTTAAGATCCTCGAATGCCAGAACTCCTTCAGGCTAATACAGGACCCCCAGTTTCTTAATGCTGGAGTTAAGTCAAGTTAGAAAGTAAGAACCCCCAAATATATCTGGCAGGTTCTCGTTGCTGCTAGTGGGCGTATAATAGTTCAATCTGCCAATCCCCAATAACTTGTGTACAGCGGTAAAGGCCTTATAGATTGCCATAAGGGTCTTGAACCTTACCTTCTTATAATACCCATATTCAAGCTGGCGCCATAAGCACCCCCAAGCGTCTGACCCGAGTAATAGCTCAAACGGAAAGGGGAGTTCCGTTGTTAATACTGAAGGCCGGTCTTGTAACAATACCGGGCATATCTGCAAGATAGTGGCCCAGTAATATATTTTCAGATTTGGAAGCGCCCAGCCACCTCTCTCACGGGGAAGAGACAGATACTTAAGAGACCTCCTCGGCTGCGAATAAGCCCAGATAAACCGTGAGAAAAGACTATTAAATTTCTTTAGCATTCTGTTGGTAAATTCAAGGGGGATAGCTCTAAAGAAATATAGAATTTTAGGGGAAAAAATCATTTTGAGGACATTACACCGGCCAACTAATGACAGATGTAAGTTATTAAGTCGATTCAATGCCTTCTTTGTCTCTGAAGCTAGCGGGACTAGATTTTCTCCGACTATCAGATCAGTTTCAGCCAAGATGTTCACCCCAAGATAACTTGCTTTAGTAACAACTCTATTATCTATCCAATTGATTTTATCATTCACAATTATCTGGGTTTTTCCTTTATTTAGTGCATACCCGGAGACCTCCCCGAAATTCTGGACCTCTAGTTCTATAGCTTCTATAGCCTTGCCAGGGTCTGAGGTCACAAAGGCCAGGTCGTCCGCATAGGCCATGATTTTGGTTTCAAAACCATATCTATATGTGGCATGGATCCCTTGGTTGTTTACAAGTTTTTTAATAAATGGGTCGATATACATTGCAAAGAGCAATGGGGAGCAGGGACAGCCCTGGCGTGTCCCCCGTGTTATTACAAATTGCTCTGTCAATAGCCCATTGATCAAAACCTTAGTCGTGGGATAACCCCGGGCCCGAAACCCATTCTCTGCATGACGCTCCACAAAAACAACCAGGAGACCAGATTGAAAGCTTTTTCAGTATCGAGGAGTATTAGCGCCATTGGGTCTCCTGTGGACTGTGCCGCGTCAAACAGAGTAATGGTCCTCCGGATATGATCGGTGGGTCTTTTTTTGGGAATAAACCCATGTTGCCATTTGGAGACAAGTTTTTCTATAATAGCAGATAGCTGGGAAGCAAGGATCTTGGAGTAGAGTTCGGAATCTCCATTGATGAGCGTTATAGGGCGGTAAGAGCCCATTTCCAGAGGAGATTTATCCTTCTTGGGAAAGATGATAATTTTGGCTGTCCAAAAGGGCTTTAAAAATGTATTTAATCGTGGTAGAAAAAGCTTTATAAAATTCTACCGGTATGCAATCAGTGCCTGCCGCCTTGCCATCAGGCAGACTAGACATTGATGTGGCAATCTCCTCCCAAGAAGGGGGATCCTCTAGATGTTCACGATCCTCCGAGCTGAGGCGTGATATCAAAATCGGGTCTAAGAAGTTGTCTTTAGCTTTTTGTCTGGCAGCTAGAGAGCCGGCATCTTCCTCATTATACAAATCTTGAGAGTACTGGCGGAAGGCTGTTTGAATTTTATTTGGCTCGCTGGTAATCCCACCAGACGGGACCCCAATGTATGCCGTTGCTCGTGAGGTGCTGACTAGTTCTCAAAGCTAACTGGTGGCCGATTTGCTATCTAAATTCATAATTTTTTTCCCGCGCAGCGGCCCACTTAGCGGCAGCTTTCTCTGCCGGAATTGTGCCGATTTCTGCTCTTACTGCTGCAGATTCTAGTTGTAGCGGCTCAATTTCCTCCCCCTTCTGGACAACCCAGATAAGTTTTTCCTCAGTCCTTGCGAGTTTTTAGGTCTCGCCTAGGCAGCGCGCATGCGCTGCTCTAGGAGGGCCTTTAGCCATCGGTCTTCACTTTTCAAGCACTGCGCTCGTGCTTGTGGCAGCATCCACCTTGCGGGAGTGAGCAGCGGCGCGCCACAAGCACGAGTGCAGTGCTTGAAATGTGAAGACTGCTCTCCCAAGCGCGCACACGCGCACCACTCGCGGGCTCACCTCCTAATCCCTACCTCATCTCCCTCCCTCGTCATCGCTCATTAAAAAAAAAACAGCGGCGCGCAGGGCTCCTTGTGTGTCAGGTTACACACAAGGCACCGCGCTTTCGTTTTTGCTTCTTCTCATTCTGTTTCCTGCTCTTTGTCCCTATGGCTTGTACTTACCAGAGTGTCAATTGAAGTTTCCGTGGTTTCTGACTCTTTTCAAGCAATTGACGCTGCCAGGCAAAACACACCGTAGCCTTTCACACAGGGCAGTGATTGTGGGGCCCTCCCAGTCTGTCCACGTGCAGTGTACCCCCGCACCACTGGTCGGCACTGCGCACGACTCCCCATCCACATGTAAACCGTGGCACATTAGCGAAAGGCGGGGCTAGAGGGTATCGACAGATTCCGGGCCAATCAAGGGTTAATCTATCGCTAAATTGCAGCCTGTACACACAAACACGCCCGTGGTGCCCCAGCTGACACCAGCTCGAAGACTTTGGAGAAAGGGGCACCCATTCGAAGTCCGTACCGTTTCAAGACCTTTAGCAAGGCTGTTTGGAACCCCCATGGCAGGGTTTTGGCGGCTTTGTTGATAGGGTGCTCTTGGGTCACAAGGCAGCTTACCACCTGCCCCAAGGGGCATACAACCTCCCTCCTCTTCTTCTGACCCCGGATCAGCATGTGAATGGCTCATTGGCAGTGTGCCATGCCCCGCCCCCTTCCACTAACCCCATGGATATATATTCAAGGCTCACTAGAAGGTGTCCTGGGTCTCTGGCGATCTGTGGTATGGCTAAGGTTTCTAGATCACTCTACGACCCCTTGGCAGCAGCCCCCCTACCACCTCCAAGGACATATTGGTGAATGGAATATTAGCAGGATGCCCTGTGCCTTGCAGTCCGCCTGCCCTGCCCCACCCTGTTCTATAGCCCGTTGGTAGCATACCCACCTACACCCCTGTAAGCACCATTGCATGAACCAATGGCAGAGTGCCCTCTGCCGCTCTGGCAAGCCTCTTGTGTGTTGCAAGCAGATGTTACTCGAATCGGAAGAGGTCATTGGGAAGGTCGGAGGGACCTCTTTGCCCAAACTAAATTACCAGGGTGGAAAGGCTGTCCCAGTCCGCAGAGGCCTCATCTGGTCAGCAGCATCAGTTGTAGGAAACATGCCTTCCAGCTTCTTAATGTGAGATCCGTCCTGTGAGCTGCTCAATTTGGGGTTCCAGGTCACGTAATACACATTTTTGGGAGTTGACTCTCCCCCAATCAGCTCAATCCAGACCCTTATCCAAACAGGCTGGTGCTGCCTCTGGGAGGCAAGGTGCAAGACTGTTGTGCGAAAAACAAAATATCGAAAGTTACAATTTTAAAACAGGATTAGAATGGCTATGACTATAATCACATAAAAGTATACAAATACATGACTGGGTGGAATGCCTGAATTAATCTCAGCCACTGGTAATTACCCAGGCTGCACCCCAGTCCATCGTTATTTTGCAAACTATACCACCTCAGTTTGCACTCAGGCATATGCAAACTAGTCTTATCCCTTCCATGTGTGATCCACACGAATACAGTACATCAGCCCTTTGCCGCATAACTTTACTCCTTCGCTCTCTGCTGTCTTATATCATCTACTCTTCTGCCCTCTTTTTATCATCCAATCACCTGCCTTCTTACTTCATCCCTTTATTTGCCGCTCTATATCATTCCTTCACCTGCCGTCTTATATCATCATTTCACCTGGCCTCTTTCATCATCCTTTCACCTGCCGTCTTTTTTCATCCTTTCACCTGCCGTCTTTTTTCATCCTTTCACCTGCCGTCTTTTTTCATCCTTTCACCTGCCGTCTTACTTCATCCCTTTATTTGCTGATTTATATTATTCCTTCACCTTTCGTCTTGTATCGTTCCTTCATCCCCGCCTCGCAGCATCCCTTCCTTCACCTGCCGTTTTATAAAAATACTTCACCCCACCTCGCAGCATCCCCTCACCCCTGACTTCTATCGTCCCTTCATCTGCCATCTTCTACAAAACTCCTACTGCTTTATCATTCATTCACCTCCAGCCTTGTATCATCCCTTCACCTCCCGCCGCATATCACCCTTCCACCTGCCCACTTATGTCACCCCTTCACCTGTCGCCCTATATCACCTGCCACCTTGCACCATTCATTTATCTGTTCTTCCACTGACGTCATCCCTTCACATGTAACCTTGTTATAACCACCTCTTCTTCACCACCCGCTGCTTTTTTTCTCACCTTCTCATTTATATTGCTATATGCACTCGTTCACATTTTTATTGCCTCACATGGTCCATCATCATGCCGCTTTTTATCGTCACGGCTTAATTAACCCAATGCTGCCTTACATCATCACTTCCCCTCCTACT
This sequence comes from Calotriton arnoldi, assembly GCA_963921515.1. Lineage (NCBI taxonomy): Eukaryota > Metazoa > Chordata > Amphibia > Caudata > Salamandridae > Calotriton > Calotriton arnoldi. Next base: position 440,423 of record CAWUFW010008439.1, on the reverse strand, counting down.
GCTCTGTGTCAGACTTCAGCCTTACACCATCTACTCGCCTGCCACCTTGTCAGCCCTCCATATGCTGCCTTGGGTTATATATTCTCTGTTACTGAATTTGTATGTCTTTTACCTTCCTGCGCCTGTAAATCATCAACTGAACCTCTGCTGCTTTACACCATCCATTGACATGCTGCCTTATATCATCTCTCGTTACCGCCATGGTACCTTATATCATCCTTTCACCCTCCTGCTGTTGTATGTAGACCCTTCAACATCTAGTGCCTCATATATCACCCTTCACCTGCTGCCTTTTATCGTCCCGTCAAACACCGGCTCAAATTAAGCACTGATATTCTCCATTTCCCCGCTGCCTTACTTCACCCCCTTCACCTGCCGCCTTATAAACAAGCATTGGCATAGCCAATAGGTCTCGCTTTTGGGACCTTATAAGTATTTAGTTATGCAGCACAATATCCTTGGTGCAACAACATGAACTGTTGCATGGTTAAACACTTATAAGGTGTCACAACAGAGAATGGTTAATCACTAACCTTAAAGGCTTGATACAGCGGGAGCGATGGATGATGCTAAACCCCCCTTACCCCATATGCGGAAGAATCTGCGAGTATGATATACACTCACTACACAGGCTACACCGCAGTAGGGGAAAGGGAAAAAAGGGACAAATGAAACATAAAGAAGTGCGGCTGCGACAACACTCGTCAAGCTCTGGAGTTGTAGGCTTCACTCCTATGGTAGCTTCGTGCGCCCTGTATATGATACACAACACAACATCTCATGAAGACATTCCCCTAGTACACCATGCAATAGATTTAGCAGTATGTGATGCACTTACATTTATGCAGCCGCCCATATCCAAATAACATCAACGCACAAAAGGTAAAAATAAAGTAAGAAAAAGAAAAAAGATAGCGAGTCACATTGTCACCTTAGTATTCAGAGATAAGTATTCCATGAAACCAAGAACACTGCTAAGTTTCAGCAATAAACCGCTGAGTTACTTATCTCAATACTGATTCGCCTCAGTCAGCGGTGTGTGTAGAAGCATAAGTAACTTAGGCTCTTCTTCTGCGAAGACACGCGATTCCACAGTGCGTGTAGAAAGGAAAATAGGGCGTAATGCTCTGTGAACTTCTCCTGGCTCTATAGCAATTAGATCCCTCCAAAATTAGATAAGAGTGTTCACTCGATAAGGTGGTGGGTTCAGCGAGGCATGCTGAATGAAAGGCGAGTCTCCAATCTTACTTCACGGAAATAAACAAAGAAAAAACGGCAACAGCGGATACGCTTCAGTGCGTGTAAAAACAGCCTTGCTACCTCTGATGTCCTTCGGGTTGGAAATGCATGGAGGGCAAGCAGTTACCGAGCGCGCATAAGCACGAGTCTCAGGAATCCGGACCAGCAATCTCTGGGGCAGCTAATCACTTCCACAGATGGTCGGCGAGGCGCTTAACAGGAGTCCCGGAGAAAGCAGTCTTCCTTTCATGGCGTAGGTCGTCAGGTGACAAGCACCGGGTTGTTGGAGGGTGGAGTTTAAATAGAATAGGAGAGAGAGAGAGAGAAGATAGAACAAGGAAACCCTCTCACGGCGTTATGGGAGATGTAGTGTAGTGCCCATTCCCTCCTTCCTACCGGCGTCTATCCGTGACATAAGGTCCCAAAGGCGAGACCTATTGGCTATGCCAATGCTTGTTTTTGAAGCTCCTGCTTTTAATCATGATCATAAATAATTAGTGTAAAATTAGGAGTAAGTCAGTAATCTTATTGTATCTAGCTAATTAAAACCCTCAAAATCCCCTCTTATCCGGCCCCACCGCCCCACTGTTGTTACCTGCACAGACCGCGGCTGTTAGACAACATGGAGGGGAAGGAAGATAGTTTTTCAACAATCGGCCCACAGCTGCAGATCAATCTTGTGTCCTGCTGGGCTCGAGTTATTAATGAGTTAAGATTCCCTAATTTTTCATTGATACCTCAGACGTATAGGGCCCAGGTGTAGAGAAACGTGTCCGTTGTAAGTCCATCTTGTCAGACTGATACTAGAGGGCTTCCACAGTCTGTTGCACAGTGTTTAGCAGGGGAGCACACACATTGGCCGTTTGAGTCAGAGCCAAGTTATTTGGAGAGGGTCTGTTTTTAGGGTCCGTGCCTGGTTTTCCTTCAATGCATTGAGCAGAGTCAGTTGGAAGGAATCCACATGCGATTCCTTGTGGGGGGATCCAGCGAGGAAGATGCCACCATGTCGCCCCACTCCTGGGTGCCCAGATAGGAAAGGACTTCCAGCTCGTCCTCATGGATCGCGTGGCCTTTCACCCCCCTTCCGTTCTTGGTGTGATCCCTTTGACCCGACAATGTTGGCAAAGGATTAAATGATTTGAGAGGTTCCTGGGAGGGGCTTGGGTGTGTGTCTATTTCTTGTTCCATAGATTCGCCCAGTGGCTCATTCTTGCTGGCATCCTGTTTTTGCATGGAGTGAGTTTCTGGGCTGTGAGGCTAGAATTTAAACAAGTCGGGCGAGTTTGTCTGCACTGGTTCCCTCACTTTGATGCCTCCTGTGTGCGTGGATGCTTGCAGGCCATTATTTTGCAGGTATTGTGGAGGTATAATGGTGCTTGGGGCTGATGGGTCCCTCCCTTCTGAGGTTTCTTCACATGATGTATGAGTTGTGAAGTGTTTATTAGCCTCCTCCACCAGCTCATCTGCTTCTTGAAAATGTGGTAATTGCTCAGCTTGCATAGATTGAGGTGATGTGTGTGTCGAGTGGTTGGGGTCTTGCAGGTCTTGTATTCCGCTACTAGGTAAGAATATGGTGGAGCCTGTATCCTTTAGAAAGAAGAATTTGGAATAGATTTTTGGTTGGAAGAGGTTAGTTGGACCCCCTGATCATTGGTGCTTTTTGGTGGCGTGCCCTCTGTTGCTGGGTTAAGAGAGACTAATACCGTTGGAGGCTGAGTTGCATCACCTTTAGTTGTTGGGGCCTTCTTCCTGCATTTTGCACCTCCCAGTTTCATGAGGGGTGGCCCCTTGTCCTCCCTGACCTTATTACGTTCCTGACTGAGCCTTGTCTGGAGCTTCTTTAGCTTCTTTGGCTTCCTTGGATTTATTAGTTTGTCTCCTCCATTTTTGCCTAGTGCTAGAGCTGTTGACGACCGTTTCTGCTTGAGTAGCTAAAGTTAGGCTAAAAATGTCCAAAGGAATCTGTGCAGGTTGGTGCTGGCCACTTCGTTCCGTATGGTAATGGTTGCTGTTTACAGTGAAAAATGTAATGCTAAATATCGACCCCAGGCCTGGATAGATCTGCACCCTAACAGCCCTTCAGGAGGGCACGAGCATGCACGCTCAATCAGAGAGCCCAGCTGAGTTGAAGACGGAGCCGGGCTGGGAGCCAGTCTGGTGTTTGATCACGATGTGAGCCTGGATCTGCTGTTTGTCTTGTTGTGTGTGTAGTCTTCTTTGCTAGTCTAGTCTTTTATTTATTTGCTGTTTTTTTTTTAGACCATTTAGCATCCATTTTACATTTGCATTTGCCCTCTCCAAATTTGTCTAAGGTGGGTGGGAGAGGGTTGTAGGTTGCAGGCCCCTTCAGGCAATCTGTCTCCTGCTGTCCTCGCTGGTCTTGTCTCGCCTCGCCGGTGGCTATAGTCTCAAATATGTTTTATGTGGAGAAATAAAAAATAAATAAAAAGAAAATACAGATTGAACATACAGGACGTTCTGATGTTACACTGAATCATTTACTTTTCCTCAGTTACAGAGGTGTGATTTGAGGGACACAAGAGACTTTTGTTTTATGGAACTATTAGTCTGAAAAACGGTGCTCCCCTACTTTGTATTTTCAGATTTTGCTTGTCTGGGGTGTTTTAAACGGTTGACCTGGAGAGTGAGCACGTTTTACGTATAGGAAATAACAGTGTGTGGTGAGTATATACCACAACCGTTTTTTCAATTGACGCAATTGACACGAGTGAGTCCTTCACCGACTCCTGAAGGGTGCTTGAAGGGCACCCCCCTTTGACAGACTTGCACCAGTCAGCTGCTCTAAGTTGCACCCCAATGTGGTACAGAGAAGACTGAGTGGGGTCCTTGGAGTTGGACCCCACTCCTGCTGCAGGACGTAAAAATTTGTAAATGGCTCTTTCTTTCATTGTGCATCCTTGCCTTTGGCTCAGGCATATTACTGTGGGTGGGCAAGAGACAGCAAGCAACAACCTTTACAGAGTCCGTGTTGAAATAACATTTGTGTTAACACATGTCTGCAATTAATTGGTAGAGCCATTTCTGCTGGATTAGCCATGGAAGTATTTGGAATACATGGAATTCAAAGAGGGTACCTCTGTGGGGTCATCCTTTTTAAAGGTTCAACCTTGAACAACCTACAGCCAGAAATAGGGGTTCCCTACTTAGCTGAGGGGGATTATTCCTTAACACCATTTGTAGGTGAGTAGGGTCTTTGGGTACGCCAAAAAAAAGTACTCGGGAGACCAATTAAACAAGTACCCACGCTAGAACGTTGGCGGTGGATTTGTTTGGACAAAATAAACGTCAAAACTGCCAGAGACTAAGTCCACACACACCATCAGGATATGTTGGCCTGAGTACTGGCTCACCAACAGTGCACCATCTGTACCCCTAACCTGGCAAGGTAACAGGTGGTATGTGCAACTTCAGAACATGACAACCCTGACTCATAGAGAAAATCGTGGAAACAGATTTAAAGCCCTTTCGTTTGGTAACTTATGCATGCCCAAAGGTAGACACAAGAAATACTCAAATTGGCATTTCAATATTTATTGAAGAAATAAGATTCTTGTGTAAAATACGTGCACTGCAATTATCAATAGAAGGAAACAAAACAGAATAATCAGCATCATATTTACTGTTACATAGAATACATGTTTGCATATAAGTACAATTCTATTTGTGCTCCTGAATAGCACTCCCTATTCTAATATGCCTAGGGTGGGTGGATCTGCCAGAATCCCTGTAGGGTGATCTAACTCTCCAGTTACCTGTGGGTATGTTTGATCTGGGATCCTCTCTTTGTTTAGAGCTGGGCACCATCCTTCTCAGAAGGTAAACATAATTTAGCTGGGCTGCAAATACGGCAAGGGGCACCTTTGACAGTGTCAGCGATAAAGGAGGGATGTCGTTCATATAATAAACCTCATCCATTTTGCCATGCCGAAGTCCCAGTCAGGCTGTCATTATGATTCCATTCTGACAAAGCTATCGCCGAACAAACAATAACAAACCTCAACATTTTGCGCAGTGGACTTTAGATTTCGCACAGAATGCTTAAGGCTCTGATTATATGCTAATGAAGAAATTAAAATGTAAGCAAAAGTACTTTCAGAAAATATTATCCATACAGGCATGCAAGCAGATGTGTGTCAAAGGTCAATGTTGAAAAAAAATGTCAACTTTAAAACGTGAACATTTTAAATGGTGGTGTATTTGTCTAGGCCAAATGTGACCCCATTACACTGGTTCCAGAGGTAGAGAAATCTTGGGGAGCCATGCAGAATCATGGCCCACCTAACACAGCACCCTGTATGTGTAGCTTAAAATTAATCTGTATCTGGTGAACTGCTAACCACGCACACTATCGTTAATATCCACCCCTCCCCAAAAAACACAAAATATATTTGGTATCCTGCCAAACTCCTATACCACTATCCTGGAGCCAGAATACACAAATACACCTGCCAAATTAGTAACTTCAGGCCAAGCCCATCCAATTTTAGACACCTATAAAACCTTGCATCCTTCCATTCTTCAAACCTTGCCCACTGCTGTGATCTCTTTCCTCTCAGTCCGAGAGTAGAGGAGTGGGTGCTGCGCTGACAACGAAGTCAGCCTCTGGTTTGCACAGGCAGTAAAGATAGTGGTTGGTGGCACAAGTGTTCCACCTGCAATCGCCCACCTTCCTTAGGTTTGTTGAGACTGGTGAGAGGTAGGAAAAGGCAGGCGAGATGTTAATTCACCATCTGCTATTCTATGATCTCCCAAAGGTGTCTGCAGAATTGGATAAAGTGTCAGACCAGTGTTCTCTAAAGCAGCAGCTGCAGAGTATTGCCTTCAACAGTGAAAAGAGTAAGGGCCTGATTTTGATCTTGGCGGGACTAGTACTGCTGTCGCTTTTTCAGTGGTCTTTCTTACCTTCATGCCTGCCCAATTTAGATGTTGATGGGTACTTGGAGGGAAGACCATTGCAGTCCCACCGCCTCCACCCGGATCTTTCTCCCACATCGATGGCATCAGATACAGAAGCGGCTGTCGGAGGGAGTCCCACCAAGAAGACCGCCATCCCAATTACGCTGTGCATGTCCGTCAAGGCATCTGTGGTGGGGTATCCGCCAAGCTCTTGTCAGCGGAATCAAAGAAAAATAGGTGAAAACGCACCTTTTTTCGGGGTCCCACTTTCGATTACATCTTGAACGCCATTATCCAAGTCCTTCCTATGCTAATGCTTCTTGATCATGACGCTCAGCAACCCGGTTGTCACCGAAATCTAAAGTATGCGTTTGTATCACTTGTCCTACTGTGAATAGTTAGGTTATATTTGCCTTCAACTCATGCATTTTTACATTGCTCTTACATGCAACAAAATTGACAGTACAAATTACCTACATAGACATTATATATGTTTTAAGATAATGATACATAGTACTTACCTGTTTCCACAACAGCAGGGCTTCACTCCGTCAGGACTCCGCTGCCAGGTCATCGCCAGCACATCGGGAACATCTAAATCGGCTCTGCAGTAACCTGCCAGCCTGATGGCAGTGGAGTATTGTCAGCCAGCAGAGAAGATTGTGGCGGGAAGCTGTCTTTTGCAGCAACATCTAAATACGTTGGGCGGACTGCCGTAAGCTCGACGGAGTACTTCGGACTACCGCCACCTCGGGATGATGGTACTCCTGCCAAGATCTAAATCAGGCCCTAAATTCTCTTCACTTCTCTGACATAAAAAGAGAGAATAAATGGATTTTAAACCTGGTGCTCTTAGCCGTGCCCAACAATAATATTATGTCAGTACAGGAATGTCCATGGCATCCCACAACAGCCTATCTCCCTTCAACTAATTGTATAGCATTGCGCTAATTTAATTTTCAACACAGAATACAAAGCACATTTATTGTTGTTGCAACAACTTAGCGTTTGGATGGTTGCTTGATTATTTTTTTGTTTCGTGCTTTTACTAACCCTCTCTTGTTAATGGTTGGACTGGACTTATATTTCTGCTTATCCACTGGAAAAACAAACAACATTTAATGAATGTCTGTGACATATAACTGACAAATACATCAAAATAGACAGTTATTGGCGATGACAATTGTTTTGACACTTATTAAAAGTATCTTTTTTCTCAGGCTTCAATAAGACAGATATGAAGGGTACCATATGGTTACACACACACACATTATCAAACATATTGTAAGAATATGGGCTTATTGTTGGGGAGGATGTGAGTCCTTAGGCCAAAGTCTTATCAGGTCCAACACACAAGTTCAATAAATCATTCTTGGCTCAAGCCCTTGTAGCTATCTGTTAGAAATTGGGTTTCTGGTTGGCAGAGGTATGCACCCTGTCCAAGCAGCAACCACAATCCTAGACAGGGTAGGTCACAACAGAATCTAAATTATCCTGTGCTCATCCTCTGGTAGCTTGGCACAGAGCAGTCAGGCTTAACTTAAGAGGCAATGTGTGAAGTATTTGTACAACACTTCAAACAGTAACACAGTGAAAACACCATAAACAACTCCACACCAGGTTAATAATAGAAAGGATATTTTTATAAATAAAACAATACCAAAACAACAAAAATCCAACGTGTAGAAGTCGAGATATGAATTTTTAAAGAATAAATGTCAAAATAGCGCTTAGAAGCATTAAGCGTTTAAATGGGTTATCTGGTCATGGTGTCAGAGATCCAGTACTTATACCCAGTGGTGCCTTTAAAGTGGGGAGACTTCAAAGAAAAGCTTTGAAGTGCACAGAGTCCCTGTCCTTTCTTTCCTGGCTCCAGACTCACTACAGGGTATACACAATCCTTTGTGTGGGGATGGGACACAACCCTTTCAAGTGTAAGTGTCAGCTCTTCCCTCCCATCCTGCTCAGGATGGCCAACATGCATGCCAATGACCACTCAGTCACATCTACCCTTTCTTTACGTGTGGCTGTCTAGAGGGAATGGGGGAAGTCAGATGTCACCCACCCCATACATGTATTTCTGAGGCAGGCAAAAGACACTAAATGGCTATATTAACCCCTTCGATGCTCATGACGGAGCAGTTCCGTCATGAGCATCGGTTGGGCTGTACTTATGACGGAACCGCTCCGTCATGAGCACAGCCCTGGGGAAGCGATGGCGCTCCCCTGGGGCATCGATCTTGCTCCCACAGAGGGGGATGGCAGCGGAAGAGCTTCCGCTGCCACCCCGGACTTCCCACGCTTCCCCATGACGTCAGCGCGCACAGCGCGCGCCGACGTCATCAGGAAGCGCTGGACGCTGGACGCGCTGGAAATCATTTCTTTCCAGCGCGTCCAGAGGGAGGGTGAGTGTTTGTTGGTGCGGGGGGCAGGGGGCCCAAATCTGGATGCCTTGAGGCATCGGGAGAGGAAACTGTGTTTCCTCTCCTGATGTCTCAATGCAGGGCATTCTGGTGCACGATCGCGCAGAGCGTCGCGATCGTGCACCAGGAATGTCCCACTAGACACCAGGGATTCCTTTTTTCTATAAAGGAAGCGACCCCTTGGGCAAGGGTCGCTTCTAAGGGAGCAAATAAATTAAAGACTTTTCTGCCCCCTGGGGACAGATCGGCCGATTTTTGGCCGTTTGTGGACCCAGGGGGCAGAAAAGCCCACTAGAAGCCAGGGATCTTTTTTAAATTAAATTGGAAGCGACCCCTTGGGCAAGGGTCGCTTCCAGGGGCTAAATTTAAAAAAGTATATTCTGCCCCCTGGGGACAGATAGCCTGATTTTTTGGGCATTTCTAGACCCAGGGGGGGGGGGCAGAAAAGCCCACTAGAGGCAGGGAATTTGTTTTTTTTTTAAAATTGGAAGCGACCCCTTGGGCAAGGGTTGGTTCCAGGGGCCATATTTAAAAAAATTATATTCCTACCCCCTGGGGGCAGATCGGTTTGTGTATTTGGCATGGGGGGCATAAAACCCCATTAGACACCAGGGAGAGTTTTAAATTTTAAATGGAAGCGACCCCTTGGCCAAGGGTCGCTTCCTTATGGGCCTAAATAATTTTTAAGACTTTTCTGCCCCTCTGGGGACAGATCACCTGCATTTTATGGCATTTCTGGCCCGGGGTGGGGAGCAGAATAGCCCACTAGAGCCAGGTATCTAAAAATAAATAAATTGGCCGCTTCCAGGGGACATATATTTTTTTATGTGTATTTGGCCTTTCTGCTCCCATTTGGGTAATGACATAGCATGTTATAATGTTGTTTTATTTCTTGTGAATTGCAATTGTAATGCTTTATTTCTCCTTTTTTGTTAGGTCAAGGCTTTTGCTCTTTAGACTGTTCCAGGTTGCGGTTTTGTTACTGTTTGCGTAGTTGCATGTGTTTGGTAAGAGACTTTTTTTGTATAATGTAAATGAGTTTTATTTCTCTGCATGAATGTGTTTTTGCGAATGGTGTAATAATAGCAGTATGTTTGGCTTCTGTTTTTTGAGTGTCAAAACTTTTTGCATTTGTGCTCGATGTGTATTTTGTTGTATTGTGAGTAATTGGTTTTGTTTTTGCTTTCTAGTGGGATATCGTTGGTTTTTGCTGTGTCTCTGCAGAGTAGGTGCTGGTGAGTGTAGCTGTCTCTTGTAAGTGAATCGTATAGTTTTTGAGTATATAGATCTTTGTGATAAAGGCACACATTTTTTACTTACTTGCTTTGCACAGTGTTGGTTGTTGTTGACTTGTTTGTGCAGTCTCCTTTCTTAGTAAGGATAATGGCTAGCCGCAGGATTACTGCTCAGCAGGTTGTTGGTATGCTTTTTGAGTCTTCCTCTGACCATGGTTCAGAGACTGACTCTGCATCTGAGGCAGAGGAGGCGGGGGACGATTCAGGCAGTGAGTTTTCTCTCCACATGTAATCATCGGATGATGAAGCTACTCTCAGTGCGGATGAAGTGCCTGTGTTAGAGGAGGACATTGATGTGCCGATAGTGCGGCAAGAGGCATCTGGGCTGCAGCCTGGGGCTGCAAGGCTTCCTGTTGGTGTAGTGCGGCAAGAGGCATCTGGGCTGCAGCCTGGGGCTGCAAGGCTTCCTGTTGGTGTAGTGCGGCAAGAGGCATCTGGGCTGCAGCCTGGGGCTGCAAGGCTTCCCGTTGAAAGTGCTGACCTCTGGGTTGCCCCAGGCATGGTGCAGCCGGCATTGCCAGACTTTACTGGTGTTCCAGGGTGTAGAGTGAATACTGAAAACATTTTGCCGATACATTTTTTTCAGTTGTTTATGGACGATGTGTTTTTGGCAGAGATTGTTGAGCAGACTAATTTGTATGCCGAACAGTTTTTGAGGGACAACAGTGCCAGCCTTAAGCCCCACTCTAGAGCTACCCGGTGGACTCCCACAAATTTGGAAGAGATGAAGAAGTTCTTGGGTTTAACTTTTTGATGGGCTTGCTAAGGAAGCCATCAATGTCTTCATATTGGTCTACTAGTCCCTTGATGGCAACGGCTATATTTCCGGCAGTCATGAGTCGTGATAGGTATTTGCTTCTGCTTCGGATGATGCATTTTGTCGATAATGGTTTAGCGTTGCCACGAGATCACCCTGAATGTGACCGTCTTTTTAAGATTCGGCCTGTCATTGATCACTTTGTTGATCGATTTTCTGAGATCTATGCTCCTGGGAAGGAAATTGCAGTGGATGAGTCTTTGGTGTTGTTCAAGGGCCGCTTGGTTTTTAGGCAATACATTCCTAGTAAGAGGGCACGCTATGGAATTAAGCTGTATATGCTGTGTGACAGTAGGACTGGATATGTCTCTAATTTCAGGGTGTACACCGGTAAGGAATCCAGGATTAACCCCCTGGTTGTCCGTCCACTTTTGGAGTGACTGAGAAAATTGTGTGGGAACTTGGTAGAGGATTTTTTAACAAAGGCCACCATTTATATGTAGATAACTTCTACACTGGTGTGCGGTTGTTCAGGGAATTGGCCAAAGTGGACACTGTTGCTTGTGGCACAATCCGCTCTAACCGTAAAGGTTTCCCAAAAGAACTTGTTTGCCAAAAGCTTGTGCGGGGACAGTGCAGTGCGTTGCGTATGCAGGAGCTTCTAGCTGTGAAGTTTTCAGACAGGAGAGATGTCTACATGCTGACTACCATCCATGATGAAAGCACTGCACCTGTGACTGTTTGGGGTCACATTGCTGAAGTGCGCAAACCTGTGTGCATTTTAGACTATAATAGGCACATGGGTGGTGTTGACAGAGTAGATCAGAGGTTGGAACCTTACGCTGCTCTTCGTAAGGCTTACATTTGGTATAAGAAGTTGGCTATCCATCTTTTCCACTTGGCAACCTTTAATGCTTTTGTTGTGTTCCAGGATTCTTGTCCTGAGTCAAAGATGACTTTTGTTAAGTTTCAGGAGTCTGTAATAGGCAGCCTTGTTTTAGTGGAACAGGCAAGTGTTCCTAGAGTTGGAGTGGTGGAGGATGTTGCTAGATTGAAAGATCGCCACTTTCCTGATCACATTCCTCCCACACCCTCAAAAGACTTTCCCAGTAGGAGATGTAGAGTCTGTTGGCGAAGAGGTATGCGGAAGGAGACTCGTATGTACTGCCCCGAGTGTCCTTCTAACCCTGGGCTGTGTGTGCCTGCTTGTTTTAGAATGTACCACACGCAAAAGAATTTTTGGGAGCATCCATGAGTGGTAAAGTGAACTGCCTGGCCTCTATTGTTTAATATTTTTTGTTCAGTTTCAAGGTTGGCATTTGTGTAGTGTATTTAGTTTCAGATTTTGTGTTAGTAGATTTGTATTTATTTGCAATTTGTTTGTGTTTTCTTATTTATATTAAAAAATCCTAAATGTGATGGCGGTGTGCGTGGAGTGGCGCTTGTGTGGCGGTGTGCGTGGTCTGGCGTTTGGCTGGCGGTGTGTTTGGATTGGCGCTTGGCTGGTGGTGTGTTTGGATTGGCGCTTGGCTGGCGGTGTGCGTGGACTGGCGCTGGCTGCGTGCTTGGACTGTCGCTGGCTGGCGGTGTTTGGACTGGCGCTGGCTGGTGTGTGCGTGACTGGCGCTGGCTGGCGCTGTGTGGACTGGCGCTTGGCTGGCGGTGAGTGCGGACTGGCGCTGGCTGGCGGTGTACGGGACTGGCTGGCTGGCGGTGGTGGACTGGCGCTTGGCTGGCGGTGTGCGTGGACTGGCGCTTGGCTGGCGGTGTGTGTGGACTGGCGCTTGGCTGGCGGTGTGCGTGGACTGGCGCTTGGCTGGCGGTGTGTGGACTGGCGCTTGGCTGGCGGTGTGCGTGGACTGGCGCTTGGCTGGTGGTGTGTGTGGACTGGCGCTTGGCTGGCGGTGTGCGTGGACTGGTGCTCGGCTGGCGGTGTACGTAGACTGGCGCTTGGCTGGCGGTGTGTGAGTAGTGACTAGCTGCTGGTCATTACACACACTGCTAGCCAAACGCCACTCAACGCAATCTGTGAGCTGGTGTGGTTGCTGTGTCAGGAATGTGGGCATGTGAAAGTGATGGGCCCTTGAATGACGCTGTCTGCTGGTGTGAGTGTTGTAATGTGCTGGGCCCGCGGCTGGCGTTGTGAATGGTTTTGTATGTGTCACACGTATGAAAGGTGTATGAATGGCCTGTAAAGAGGTTGGTGCCTTGTCGTGGCTTTACAGCTCACGAGCTGTGAGTCAATGGTTCAGTTTCTCGTCCTTTCAATTAACAGTGCATTTCATTTTTGTGAAATCTCTGGTTAATACAACTGTATATACTGAACCATCACTCACCCTCGTGCCAAATCCAACCAGTATGTATGTGTGCGTGAGGAATAGGTGGTTGTGCATAAAAATGTCTTTTCTGTTTTTGTCAAGCAGGGTGTACCTTGTCCTTTTGGTGAATGTTGTAATGTGTTGGTTTTGTGCCTGGTGGTGTGAATGGTCTTGTGTGTATCATGTATGAAAGGTGTGTGAATGGCCTGTAAAGCGGTTGGTGCCTTGAAGTGGCTTTACAGCTCACGAGCTGCGAGTCACTGGTTCAGGTTTTTGTCCTTTCAATTATTGACAGTGCATTTCATTTTTGTGAAATCTCTTGTTAATAAAATTTTATATACTGAACCATCACTCGCCCTCGTGCCAAATCCAACCAGTATGTGTGTGTGCTTGAAGAATAGATGGCTCTGCAGTAATCTTTGTCTGTTTTGTCTCTCTGCCAAGCTGTACATTTCATCTAAGAATAACCTAACAACTGTAGTTTTTGTCGTAAACTAAACACCCATGGGAGTGCATGGTGATGTCTCTCTTGTGGATTCCAACAAGTTATCTTACCCACAATGTCCTGCAAACCTCAAAATGTGACTGCGACATTTTCCTTGCATTATTGTGTCCAAATTTTCACACTGCAGAAAGTAACAACAAATTTCCAACCCCCCAGCATTTCTCCAAGTATCCCAATAGAAATGGTACCTCACTTGTATGGGTGGGCCAAGTACCCGCTGCAGGGAAGGGCCCAAAACCTATTGATGCAACATTAAAATTACCTATCACAAACCAACCTGGTTTTGCAAGGGGGGTCCCATGAGTTTGTGGCACGGGGCTCGGCGGCCATCTAGGGAAACCTACCTAACCCACACATTTCTGGAAACTAGACACCCGGGAGAGTCCAGCGAGGTATGGCTTGCGTGGGTCCCCCATCATTCTCCTACCCAGAATCCCCTGCAAACGTCAAATTTTGCTGAAAAATTCACTTTTGTCTCACATTTCTGTGGTGGAAAGTTCTGGAATCTGCGTGGATCCACAAATTTCCTCCCACCCAGCGTTCCCCCAGGTCTCCTGATAAAAATGGTACCTCACTTGCGTGGGTGGGTCAAGGACCCGCGACAGGCAAGGGCCCAAAAGCTATTGAGGCGACATCAAAATTACCTATCACAAACCAACCTGGTTTTGCATGGGGGTCCCATGAGTTTTTGGCCCAGGGCTCGCAGCCATCTAGGGAAACCTACCTAACCCACACATTTCTGGAAACTAGACACCCGGGAGAGTCCAGCGAGGTATGGCTTGCGTGGGTCCCCCATCATTCTCCTACCCAGAATCCCATGCAAACCTCAAATTTTACCTGAAAATTTCACTTTTTTCTCACATATGTGGTGGAAAGTTCTGGAATCTGCGTGGATCCAAAAATTTCCTCCCACCCAGCGCTCTCCCAGGTCTTCCCGATAAAAATGGTACCTCACTTGCGTGGGTGGGTCAAGGATCCGCGAGCAGGCAAGGGCCCAAAAGCTATTGAGGCGACATCAAAATTACCTATCACAAACCAACCTGGTTTTGCATGGGGGGTCCCATGAGCTTTTGGCCCGGGGCTCGCAGCCATCTACGGAAACCTACCTAACCCACACATTTCTGGAAACTAGACACCCGGGGGAGTCCAGCGAGGTATGGCTTGCGTGGGTCCCCCATCATTCTCCTACCCAGAATCCCGTGCAAACCTCAAATTTTGCTGAAAAATTCACTTTTTTCTCACATTTCTGTGGTGGAAAGTTCTGGAATCTTCGTGGATCCACAAATTTCCTCCCACCCAGCGTTCCCCCAGGTCTCCCGATAAAAATGGTACCTCTCTTGTGTGGGTAGGCACAGTGGCTGCAGCAGGAAATGGCCCAAATCGTACTCTGGAGACTTCAAAATTACCTACAGCAAAACTACCTGGTTTTGGTTGGGGGCACCTGAGATTTTGGCCCCGGGCTCAGCGGCCATCTTAGGAAAGTACCAAACCCAAACATTTCTGAAAACTAGACACCCGGGGAGTCCAATGAGGTATGGCTTGCGTGGATCCCCCACGTTTTCCTACCCAGAATGCAATGCAAACCTTAAATGTAGCTGAAAAAAACACATTTTCCACATATTTGTGTGTGGAATCACCGTGCCGGCACAAATGTCCTACCACCCAGCATTCCTCTTGTTCTCCCGAGTAAAATGATACCTCACTTGTGTGGGTGTCCAAAGCAGAATTTGCTAAAAACGTATTTTTTTAAAAATGTAGCGCTTAGAATTCTCGGTGCTATACTCTAAATCCCTATGTTTTGGGCTCTTCCTATCCACAGGCCTTTGGCCCACCCACACAAGTGAGGTATCATTTTACTCGGGAGAACAAGGGGAACGCTGGGTGGTAGGATATTTGTGCCGGCACGGTGATTCACACACAAGTATGTGGAAAATGTGGTTTTTTCAGCTAAATTTAAGGTTTGCATTGCATTCTGGGTAGGAAAACGTTGGGGGATCCACGCAAGCCATACCTCATTGGACTCCCCCGAGTGTCTAGTTTTCAGAAATGTTTGGGTTTGGTACTTTCCCAAGATGGCCGCCGAGCCCGGGGCCAAAATCTCAGGTGCCCCCCCACCAAAACCAGGTGGTTTTGCTGTAGGTAATTTTGAAGTCTCCAGAGTACGATTTGGGCCATTTCCTGCTGCAGCCACTGTGCCTACCCACACAAGTGAGGTACCATTTTTATCGGGAGACCTGGGGGAACGCTGGGTGGGAGGAAATTTGTGGATCCACGCAGATTCCAGAACTTTCCACCACACATATGTGAGAAAAAGTGAAATTTTCGGTAAAATTTGAGGTTTGCAGGGGATTCTGGGTAGGAGAATGATGGGGGACCCACGCAAGCCATACCTCGCTGGACTCTCCCGGGTGTCTAATTTCCAGAAATATGTGGGTTAGGTAGGTTTTCCTAGATGGCTGCGAGCCCCGGGCCAAAAACTCATGGGACCCCCCATGCAAAACCAGGTTGGTTTGTGATAGGTAATTTTGATGTCGCCTCAATAGCTTTTGGGCCCTTGCCTGTCGCGGGTTCTTGACCCACCCACGCAAGTGAGGTACCATTTTTATCAGGAGACCTGGGGGAACGCTGGGTGGGAGGTAATTTGTGGATCCACGCAGATTCCAGAACTTTCCACCACACATATGTGAGAAAAAAGTGAACATTTCGGTAAAATTTGAGGTTTGCAGGGGATTCTGGGTAGGAGAATGATGGGGACCCACGCAAGCCATACCTCGCTGGACTCACCCGGGTGTCTAGTTTCCAGAAATATGTGGGTTAGGTAGGTTTCCCTAGATGGCTGCGAGCCCCGGGCCAAAAACTCATGGGACCCCCCATGCAAAACCAGGTTGGTTTGTGATAGGTAATTTTGATGTCGCCTCAATAGCTTTTGGGCCCTTGCCTGTCGCGGGTCCTTGACCCACCCACGCAAGCGAGGTACCATTTTATCAGGAGACCTGGGGGAACGCTGGGTGGGAGGAAATTTGTGGATCCACGCAGATTCCAGAACTTTCCACCACACATATGTGAGAAAAAAGTGAACTTTTCGGTAAAATTTGAGGTTTGCAGGGGATTCTGGGTAGGAGAATGATGGGGGACCCACGCAAGCCATACCTCGCTGGACACTCCCGGGTGTCTAGTTTCCAGAAATGTGTGGGTTAGGTAGGTTTCCCTAGATGGCTGCCGAGCTCCGGGCCAAAAACTCATGGGACTCCCCATGCGAAACCAGGTTGGTTTGTGATAGGTAATTTTGATGTTGCTTCAATAGGTTTTGGGCCCTTGCCTGTTGCGGGTCCTTGACCCACCCACGCAAGTGAGGTACCATTTTTATCGGGAAACCTGGGGGAACGTTGGGTGGGAGGAAATTTGTGGATCCACACAGATTCCAGAACTTTCCACCACAGAAATGTGAGGAAAATGTAGTTTTTTGGACACTTTTTTAGGTTTGCAAGGGATTCTGGGTAACAGAACCTGGTGGGAGGCAGTCAAGTCACCCCATCCTGGATTCCCCTGGGTGTCTAGTTTTCAAAAATGTATAGGTTTGCTAGGTTTCCCTAGGAGCCGGCAGAGTTAGTGTTCAAAAACTACAGCTAGGCACTTTGCCAAAAAAGGGTAATTTTTCACTGCGAAATTGAGGTGTGTCCACGTTGCGTTTGCGCCGTTTCCTGGCGCGGGCACTAGGCCGACCCACACAAGTGAGGTACCATTTTTCTCGGAAGACTTTGGGGATCGCGGGGCGGGTGGAAATTTGTGGATCCACGCAGATTACAGAACTTTCCACCACAGAAATGTGGGGAAAATGTGATTTTTTGGACACTTTTTTAGGTTTGCAAGGGATTCTGGGTAACAGAACCTGGTGGCAGGCAGTCAAGTCACCCCATCCTGGATTCCCCTGCGTGTCTAGTTTTCAAAAATGTATAGGTTTGCTAGGTTTCCCTAGGTGCCGGCAGAGTTAGGGTTCAAAAACTACAGCTAGGCACTTTGCCAAAAAAGGGTCATTTTTTCACTGCGAAATTGAGGTGTGTCCACGTTGCGTTTTGCGCCGTTTCCTGTCGCGGGCACTAGGCCGACCCACACAAGTGAGGTACCATTTTTCTCGGAAGACTTTGGGGATCGCGGGGCGGGTGGAAATTTGTGGATCCACGCAGATTACAGAACTTTCCACCACAGAAATGTGGGGAAAATGTGATTTTTTGACACTTTTTTAGGTTTGCAAGGGATTCTGGGTAACAGAACCTGGTGGGAGGCAGTCAAGTCACCGCATCCTGGATTCCCCTGGGTGTCTAGTTTTCAAAAATGTATAGGTTTGCTAGGTTTCCTAGGTGCCGGCAGAGTTAGGGTTCAAAAACTACGAGCTAGGCGCTTTGCCAAAAAGGGTCATTTTTCACTGCGAAATTGAGGTGTGTCCACGTTGCGTTTTGTGCCGTTTCCTGTTGCGGGCACTAGGCCGACCCACACAAGTGAGGTACCATTTTTCTCGGAAGACTTTGGGGATCGCGGGCGGGTGGAAATTTGTGGATCCACGCAGATTACAGAACTTTCCACCACAGAAATGTGGGGAAAATGTGATTTTTTTGGACACTTTTTTAGGTTTGCAAGGGATTCTGGGTAACAGAACCTGGAGGGAGGCAGTCAAGTCACCCCATCCTGGATTACCCTGGGTGTCTAGTTTTCAAAAATGTATAGGTTTGCTAGGTTTCCCTAGGTGCCGGCAGAGTTAGGGTTCAAAAACTACAGCTAGGCACTTTGCCAAAAAAGGGTCATTTTTCACTGCAAAATTGAGGTGTGTCCACGTTGCGTTTTGCGCCGTTTCCTGTCGCGGGCACTAGGCCGACCCACACAAGTGAGGTACCATTTTTCTCATAAGACTTTGGGGATCGCGGGGCGGGTGGAAATTTGTGGATCCACGCAGATTACAGAACTATCCACCACAGAAATGTGGGGAAAATGTGATTTTTGGACACTTTTTAGGTTTGCAAGGGATTCTGGGTAACAGAACCTGGTGGGAGGCAGTCAAGTCACCCGCATCCTGGATTCCCCTGGGTGTCTAGTTTTCAAAAATGTATAGGTTTGCTAGGTTTCCCTAGGTGCCGGCAGAGTTAGGGTTCAAAAACTACAGCTAGGCGCTTTGCCAAAAAGGGTCATTTTTCACTGCGAAATTGAGGTGTGTCCACATTGTGCTTTGCGCCGTTTCCTGTTGCGGGCACTAGAGCCGACCCACACAAGTGAGGTACCATTTTTCTCGGAAGACTTTGGGGATCGCGGGGCGGGTGGAAATTTGTGGATCCACGCAGATTACAGAACTTTCCACCACAGAAATGTGGGAAAATGTGATTTTTTGGACACTTTTGAGGTTTGCAAGGGATTCTGGGTAACAGAACCTGGAGGGAGGCAGTCAAGTCACCCCATCCTGGATTACCCTGGGTGTCTAGTTTTCAAAAATGTATAGGTTTGCTAGGTTTCCCTAGGTGCCGGCAGAGCTAGGGTTCAAAAACTACAGCTAGGCACTTTGCCAAAAAGGGTCATTTTTCACTGCAAAATTGAGGTGTGTCCACGTTGCGTTTTGCGCCGTTTCCTGTCGCGGGCACTAGACCGACCCACACAAGTGAGGTGCCATTTTTCGCAGAAGACTTTGGGGATCGCGGGGCGGGTGGAAATTTGTGGATCCACGCAGATTACAGAACTTTCCACCACAGAAATGTGGGGAAAATGTGATTTTTTGGACACTTTTTTAGGTTTGCAAGGGATTCTGGGTAACAGAACCTGGTGGGAGGCAGTCAAGTCACCCCATCCTGGATTCCCCTGGGTGTCTAGTTTTCAAAAATGTATAGGTTTGCTAGGTTTCCCTAGGTGCCGGCAGAGTTAGGTTCAAAAACTACAGCTAGGCACTTTGCCAAAAAGGGTCATTTTTCACTGCGAAATTGAGGTGTGTCCACGTTAGTGCTTTGCGCCGTTTCCTGTTGCGGGCACTAGGCCGACCCACACAAGTGAGGTACCAAGACTTTGGGGATCGCGGGGCGGGTGGAAATTTGTGGATCCACGCAGATTACAGAACTTTCCACCACAGAAATGTGGGGAAAATGGGATTTTTTTGGACACTTTTTTAGGTTTGCAAGGGATTCTGGGTAACAGAACCTGGTGGGAGGCAGTCAAGTCACCCCATACTGGATTACCCTGGGTGTCTAGTTTTCAAAAATGTATAGGTTTGCTAGGTTTCCCTAGGTGCCGGCAGAGTTAGGGTTCAAAAACTACAGCTAGGCACTTTGCCAAAAAGGGTCATTTTTCACTGCGAAATTGAGGTGGGTCCACGTTGCGTTTTGCACCGTTTCCTGTCGCGGGCACTAGACCAACCCACACAAGTGAGGTACCATTTTTCTCGGAAGACTTTGGGGATCGCGGGGCGGGTAGAAATTTGTGGATCCACGCAGATTACAGAACTTTCTACCACAGAAATGTGGGGAAAATGTGATTTTTTGGACACTTTTTAGGTTTGCAAGGGATTCTGGGTAACAGAACCTGGTGGGAGGCAGTCAAGTCACCCCATCCTGGATTCCCCTGGGTGTCTAGTTTTCAAAAATGTATAGGTTTGCTAGGTTTCCTAGGTGCCGGCAGAGTTAGGGTTCAAAAACTACAGCTAGGCACTTTGCTAAAAAAGGGTCATTTTTCACTGCGAAATTGAGGTGTGTCCACGTTGCGTTTTGCGCCGTTTCCTGTCGCGGGCACTAGGCCGACCCACACAAGTGAGGTACCATTTTTCTTGGAAGACTTGGGGATCGTGGGGCGGGTGGAAATTTGTGGATCCACGCAGATTACAGAACTTTCCACCACAGAAATGTGGGGAAAATGTGATTTTTGGACACTTTTTAGGTTTGCAAGGGATTCTGGGTAACAGAACCTGGTGGGAGGCAGTCAAGTCACCCCATCCTGGATTCCCCTGGGTGTCTAGTTTTCAAAAATGTATAGGTTTGCTAGGTTTCCTAGGTGCCGGCAGAGTTAGGGTTCAAAAACTACAGCTAGGCACTTTGCCAAAAAGGGTCATTTTTCACTGCGAAATTGAGGTGTGTCCACGTGTGCGTTTTGCGCCGTTTCCTGTTGCGGGCACTAGGCCGACCCACACAAGTGAGGTACCATTTTTCTCGGAAGACTTTGGGGATCGCGGGGCGGGTGGAAATTTGTGGATCCACGCAGATTACAGAACTTTCCACCACAGAAATGTGGGGAAAATGTGATTTTTTGGGACACTTTTTTAGGTTTGCAAGGGATTCTGGGTAACAGAACCTGGTGGGAGGCAGTCAAGTCACCCCATCCCGGATTACCCTGGGTGTCTAGTTTTCAAAAATGTATAGGTTTGCTAGGTTTCCCTAGGTGCCGGCAGAGTTAGGGTTCAAAAACTACAGCTAGGCACTTTGCCAAAAAAGGGTCATTTTTCACTGCGAAATTGAGGTGTGTCCACGTTGCGTTTTGCGCCGTTTCATGTCGCGGGCACTAGGCCGACCCACACAAGTGAGGTACCATTTTTCTCGGAAGACTTTGGGGATCGCGGGGCGGGTGGAAATGTGTGGATCCACGCAGATTACAGAACTTACCACCACAGAAATGTGGGGAAAATGTGATTTTTTGACACTTTTTAGGTTTGCAAGGGATTCTGGGTAACAGAACCTGGTGGGAGGCAGTCAAGTCACCCCATCCTGGATTCCCCTGGGTGTCTAGTTTTCAAAAATGTATAGGTTTGCTAGGTTTCCTAGGTGCCGGCAGAGTTAGGGTTCAAAAACTACAGCTAGGCACTTTGCCAAAAAAGGGTCATTTTTCACTGCAAAATTGAGGTGTGTCCACGTTGCGTTTTGCGCCGTTTCCTGTTGCTGGCACTAGGCCGACCCACACAAGTGAGGTACCATTTTTCTCAGAAGACTTTGGGGATCGCGGGGCGCGTGGAAATTTGTGGATCCACGCAGATTACAGAACTTTCCACCACAGAAATGTGGGGAAAATTTGATTTTTTTGACACTTTTTTAGGTTTGCAAGGGATTCTGGGTAACAGAACCTGGTGGGAGGCAGTCAAGTCACCCCATCCTGGATTCCCCTGGGTGTCTAGTTTTCAAAAATGTATAGGTTTGCTAGGTTTCCCTAGGTGCCGGCAGAGTTAGGGTTCAAAAACTACAGCTAGGCACTTTGCCAAAAAAGGGTCATTTTTCACTGCAAAATTGAGGTGTGTCCACGTTGCGTTTTGCGCCGTTTCCTGTCGCTGGCACTAGGCCGACCCACACAAGTGAGGTACCATTTTTCTCAGAAGACTTTGGGGATCGCGGGGCGCGTGGAAATTTGTGGATCCACGCAGATTACAGAACTTTCCACCACAGAAATGTGGGGAAAATGTGATTTTTTGGACACTTTTTTAGGTTTGCAAGGGATTCTGTGTAACAGAACATGGTGGGAGGCAGTCAAGTCACCCCATCCTGGATTCCCCTGGGTGTCTAGTTTTCAAAAATGTATAGGTTTGCTAGGTTTCCCTAGGTGCCGGCAGAGTTAGGGTTCAAAAACCACAGCTAGGCGCTTTGCCAAAGGGTCATTTTTCACTGCTGAAATTGAGGTGTGTCCACATTGCGTTTTGCGCCGTTTCCTGTCTGCGGGCACTAGGCCGACCCACACAAGTGAGGTACCATTTTTCTCGGAAGACTTTGGGGATCGTGGGGCGGGTGGAAATTTGTGGATCCACGCAGATTACAGAACTTTCCACCACAGAAATGTGGGGAAAATGTGATTTGTGACATCTTTTTTTAGGTTTGCAAGGGATTCTGGGTAACAGAACCTGGTGGGAGGCAGTCAAGTCACCCCATCCTGGATTCCCCTGGGTGTCTAGTTTTCAAAAATGTATAGGTTTGCTAGGTTTCCCTAGGTGCCGGCAGAGTTAGGGTTCAAAAACTACAGCTAGGCACTTTGCCAAAAAAGGGTCATTTTTCACTGCGAAATTGAGGTGTGTCCACGTTGAGTTTTGCGCCGTTTCCTGTTGCGGGCACTAGGCCGACCCACACAAGTGAGGTACCATTTTTCTCGGAAGACTTTGGGTATCGCGGGGCGGGTGGAAATTTGTGGATCCACGCAGATTACAGAACTTTCCACCACAGAAATGTGGGGAAAATGTGATTTTTTTGGACACTTTTTTAGGTTTGCAAGGGATTCTGGGTAACAGAACCTGGTGGGAGGCAGTCAAGTCAGCCCATCCTGGATTACCCTGGGTGTCTAGTTTTCAAAAATGTATAGGTTTGCTAGGTTTCCCTAGGTGCCGGCAGAGTTAGGGTTCAAAAACTACAGCTAGGCACTTTGCCAAAAAAGGGTCATTTTTCACTGCGAAATTGAGGTGGGTCCACGTTGCGTTTTGCACCGTTTCCTGTCGCGGGCACTAGACCAACCCACACAAGTGAGGTACCATTTTTCTCGGAAGACTTTGGGGATCGCGGGGCGGGTGGAAATTTGTGGATCCACGCAGATTACAGAACTTTCTACCACAGAAATGTGGGGAAAATGTGATTTTTTGGACACTTTTTTAGGTTTGTAAGGGATTCTGGGTAACAGAACCTGGTGGGAGGCAGTCAAGTCACCCCATCCTGGATTCCCCTGGGTGTCTAGTTTTAAAAAATGTATAGGTTTGCTAGGTTTCCCTAGGTGCCGGCAGAGTTAGGGTTCAAAAACTACAGCTAGGCACTTTGCCAAAAAGGGTCATTTTTCACTGCGAAATTGAGGTGTGTCCACGTTGCGTTTTGCGCCGTTTCCTGTCGCGGGCACTAGGCCGACCCACACAAGTGAGGTACCATTTTTCTTGGAAGACTTTGGGGATCGCGGGGCGGGTGGAAATTTGTGGATCCACGCAGATTACAGAACTTTCCACCACAGAAATGTGGGGAAAATGTGATTTTTTGACACTTTTTAGGTTTGCAAGGGATTCTGGGTAACAGAACCTGGTGGGAGGCAGTCAAGTCACCCCATCCTGGATTCCCCTGGGTGTCTAGTTTTCAAAAATGTATAGGTTTGCTAGGTTTCCCTAGGTGCCGGCAGAGTTAGGGTTCAAAAACTACAGCTATGCGCTTTGCCAAAAAAGGGTCATTTTTCACTGCGAAATTGAGGTGTGTCCACATTGCGTTTTGCGCCGTTTCCTGTTGCGGGCACTAGGCCGACCCACACAAGTGAGGTACCATTTTTCTCGGAAGACTTTGGGGATCACGGGGCGGGTGGAAATTTGTGGATCCACGCAGATTACAGAACTTTCCACCACAGAAATGTGGGGAAAATGTGATTTTTTGGAATCTTTTTTAGGTTTGCAAGGGATTCTGGGTAACAGAACCTGGTGGGAGGCAGTCAAGTCACCCCATCCTGGATTCCCCTGGGTGTCTAGTTTTCAAAAATGTATAGGTTTGCTAGGTTTCCCTAGGTGCCGGCAGAGTTAGGGTTCAAAAACTACAGCTAGGCACTTTGCCAAAAAAGGGTCATTTTTCACTGCGAAATTGAGGTGTGTCCACGCTTGCGTTTTGCGCCGTTTCCTGTTGCGGGCACTAGGCCGACCCACACAAGTGAGGTACCATTTTTCTCGGAAGACTTTGGGTATCGCGGGGCGGGTGGAAATTTGTGGATCCACGCAGATTACAGAACTTTCTACCACAGAAATATGGGGAAAATGTGATTTTTTGGACACTTTTTTAGGTTTGCAAGGGATTCTGGGTAACAGAACCTGGTGGGAGGCAGTCAAGTCACCCCATCCTGGATTCCCCTGGGTGTCTAGTTTTAAAAAATGTATAGGTTTGCTAGGTTTCCCTAGGTGCCGGCAGAGTTAGGGTTCAAAAACTACAGCTAGGCACTTTGCCAAAAAGGGTCATTTTTCACTGCGAAATTGAGGTGTGTCCACGCTTGCGTTTTGCGCCGTTTCCTGTCGCGGGCACTAGGCCGACCCACACAAGTGAGGTACCATTTTTCTTGGAAGACTTTGGGGATCGCGGGGCGGGTGGAAATTTGTGGATCCACGCAGATTACAGAACTTTCCACCACAGAAATGTGGGGAAAATGTGATTTTTTGGACACTTTTTTAGGTTTGCAAGGGATTCTGGGTAACAGAACCTGGTGGGAGGCAGTCAAGTCACCCCATCCTGGATTCCCCTGGGTGTCTAGTTTTCAAAAATGTATAGGTTTGCTTAGGTTTCCCTAGGTGCCGGCAGAGTTAGGGTTCAAAAACTACAGCTAGGCACTTTGCCAAAAAAAGGGTCATTTTTCACTGCGAAATTGAGGTGTGTCCACGTTGCGTTTTGCGCCGTTTCCTGTCGCGGGCACTAGGCCGACCCACACAAGTGAGGTACCATTTTTCTCGGAAGACTTTTGGGGATCGCGGGCGGGTGGAAATTTGTGGATCCACGCAGATTACAGAACTTTCCACCACAGAAATGTGGGGAAAATGTGATTTTTTTGGACACTTTTTTAGGTTTGCAAGGGATTCTGGGTAACAGAACCTGGTAGGAGGCAGTCAAGTCACCCCATCCTGGATTACCCTGGGTGTCTAGTTTTCAAAAATGTATAGGTTTGCTAGGTTTCCCTAGGTGCCGGCAGAGCTATGGTTCAAAAACTACAGCTAGGCACTTTGCCAAAAAAGGGTCATTTTTCACTGCGAAATTGAGGTGTGTCCACGTTGCGTTTTGCGCCGTTTCCTGTCGCGGGCACTAGGCCGACCCACACAAGTGAGGTACCATTTTTCTCGGAAGACTTTGGGGATCGCGGGGCGGGTGGAAATTTGTGGATCCACGCAGATTACAGAACTTTCCACCACAGAAATGTGGGGAAAATGTGATTTTTTTTGCCAATTTTTTAGGTTTGCAAGGGATTCTGGGTAACAGAACCTGGTGGGAGGCAGTCAAGTCACCCCATCCTGGATTCCCCTGGGTGTCTAGTTTTAGAAAATGTATAGGTTTGCTAGGTTCCCTAGGTGCCGGCAGAGCTATGGTTAAAAAACTACAGCTAGGCACTTTGCCAAAAAAGGGTCATTTTTCACTGCGAAATTGAGGTGTGTCCACGTTGCGTTTTGCGCCGTTTCCTGTCGCGGGCACTAGGCCGACCCACACAAGTGAGGTACCATTTTTCTCAGAAGACTTTGGGGATCGCGGGGCAGGTGGAAATTTGTGGATCCACGCAGATTACAGAACTTTCCACCACAGAAATGTGGGGAAAATGTGATTTGTTTGACACTTTTTTAGGTTTGCAAGGGATTCTGGGTAACAGAACCTGGTGGGAGGCAGTCAAGTCACCCCATCCTGAATTCCCCTGGGTGTCTAGTTTTCAAAAATGTATAGGTTTGCTAGGTTTCCCTAGGTGCCGGCAGAGCTATGGTTCAAAAACTACAGCTAGGCACTTTGCCAAAAAAGGGTCATTTTTCACTGCGAAATTGAGGTGTGTCCACGTTGCGTTTTGCGCCGTTTCCTGTCGCGGGCACTAGGCCGACCCACACAAGTGAGGTACCATTTTTCTCGGAAGACTTTGGGGATCGCGGGGCGCGTGGAAATTTGTGGATCCACGCAGATTACAGAACTTTCCACCACAGAAATGTGGGGAAAATGTGATTTTTTGACACTTTTTTAGGTTTGCAAGGGATTCTGGGTAACAGAACCTGGTGGGAGGCAGTCAAGTCACCCCATCCTGGATTCCCCGGGGTGTCTAGTTTTCAAAAATGTATAGGTTTGCTAGGTTACCCTAGGTGCCGGCAGAGCTATGGTTCAAAAACTACAGCTAGGCACTTTGCCAAAAAAGGGTCATTTTTCACTGCGAAATTGAGGTGTGTCCACGTTGCGTTTTGCGCCGTTTCCTGTCGCGGGCACTAGGCCGACCCACACAAGTGAGGTACCATTTTTCTCGGAAGACTTTGGGGATCGCGGGGCGGGTGGAAATTTGTGGATCCACGCTGATTACAGAACTTTCCACCACAGAAATGTGGGGAAAATGTGATTTTTGTGACACTTTTTTAGGTTTGCAAGGGATTCTGGGTAACAGAACCTGATGGGAGGCAGTCAAGTCACCCCATCCTGGATTCCCCGGGGTGTCTAGTTTTCAAAAATGTATAGGTTTGCTAGGTTTCCCTAGGTGCCGGCAGAGCTATGGTTCAAAAACTACAGCTAGGCACTTTGCCAAAAAAGGGTCATTTTTCACTGCGAAATTGAGGTGTGTCCACGTTGCGTTTTGCGCCGTTTCCTGTCGCGGGCACTAGGCCGACCCACACAAGTGAGGTACCATTTTTCTCGGAAGACTTTGGGGATCGCGGGGCGGGTGGAAATTTGTGGATCCACGCAGATTACAGAACTTTCCACCACAGAAATGTGGGGAAAATGTGATTTTTTTGACACTTTTTTAGGTTTGCAAGGGATTCTGGGTAACAGAACCTGGTGGGAGGCAGTCAAGTCACCCCATCCTGGATTCCCCTGGGTGTCTAGTTTTCAAAAATGTATAGGTTTGCTAGGTTTCCCTAGGTGCCGGCAGAGCTATGGTTCAAAAACTACAGCTAGGCACTTTGCCAAAAAAGGGTCATTTTTCACTGCGAAATTGAGGTGTGTCCACGTTGCGTTTTGCGCCGTTTCCTGTCGCGGGCACTAGGCCGACCCACACAAGTGAGGTACCATTTTTCTCGGAAGACTTTGGGGATCGCGGGGCGGGTGGAAATTTGTGGATCCACGCAGATTACAGAACTTTCCACCACAGAAATGTGGGGAAAATGTGATTTTTTTGACACTTTTTAGGTTTGCAAGGGATTCTGGGTAACAGAACCTGGTGGGAGGCAGTCAAGTCACCCCATCCTGGATTACCCTGGGTGTCTAGTTTTCAAAAATGTATAGGTTTGCTAGGTTTCCCTAGGTGCCGGCAGAGCTATGGTTAAAAAACTACAGCTAGGCACTTTGCCAAAAAAGGGTCATTTTTCACTGCGAAATTGAGGTGTGTCCACGTTGCGTTTTGCGCCGTTTCCTGTCGCGGGCACTAGGCCGACCCACACAAGTGAGGTACCATTTTTCTCGGAAGACTTTGGGGATCGCGGGGCGGGTGGAAATTTGTGGATCCACGCAGATTACAGAACTTTCCACCACAGAAATGTGGGGAAAATGTGATTTTTTTGACACTTTTTTAGGTTTGCAAGGGATTCTGGGTAACAGAACCTGGTGGGAGGCAGTCAAGTCACCCCATCCTGGATTCCCCTGGGTGTCTAGTTTTCAAAAATGTATAGGTTTGCTAGGTTTCCCTAGGTGCCGGCAGAGCTATGGTTCAAAAACTACAGCTAGGCACTTTGCCAAAAAAGGGTCATTTTTCACTGCGAAATTGAGGTGTGTCCACGTTGCGTTTTGCGCCGTTTCCTGTCGCGGGCACTAGGCCGACCCACACAAGTGAGGTACCATTTTTCTCGGAAGACTTTGGGGATCGCGGGGCGGGTGGAAATTTGTGGATCCACGCAGATTACAGAACTTTCCACCACAGAAATGTGGGGAAAATGTGATTTTTTTGACACTTTTTTAGGTTTGCAAGGGATTCTGGGTAACAGAACCTGGTGGGAGGCAGTCAAGTCACCCCATCCTGGATTCCCCTGGGTGTCTAGTTTTCAAAAATGTATAGGTTTGCTAGGTTTCCCTAGGTGCCGGCAGAGTTATGGTTCAAAAACTACAGCTAGGCACTTTGCCAAAAAAGGGTCATTTTTCACTGCGAAATTGAGGTGTGTCCACGTTGCGTTTTGCGCCGTTTCCTGTCGCGGGCACTAGACCGACCTACACAAGTGAGGTACCATTTTTCTCGGAAGACTTTGGGGATCGCGGGGCGGGTGGAAATTTGTGGATCCACGCAGATTACAGAACTTTCCACCACAGAAATGTGGGGAAAATGTGATTTTTTTTGACACTTTTTTAGGTTTGCAAGGGATTCTGGGTAACAGAACCTGGTGGGAGGCAGTCAAGTCACCCCATCCTGGATTCCCCTGGGTGTCTAGTTTTCAAAAATGTATAGGTTTGCAAGGTTTCCCTAGGTGCCGGCAGAGCTATGGTTCAAAAACTACAGCTAGGCACTTTGCCAAAAAAAGGGTCATTTTTCACTGCGAAATTGAGGTGTGTCCACGTTGCGTTTTGCGTCGTTTCCTGTCGCGGGCACTAGGCCGACCCACACAAGTGAGGTACCATTTTTCTCGGAAGACTTTGGGGATCGCGGGGCGGGTGGAAATTTGTGGATCCACGCAGATTACAGAACTTTCCACCACAGAAATGTGGGGAAAATGTGATTTTTTTGACACTTTTTTAGGTTTGCAAGGGATTCTGGGTAACAGAACCTGGTGGGAGGCAGTCAAGTCACCCCATCCTGGATTCCCCTGGGTGTCTAGTTTTCAAAAATGTATAGGTTTGCTAGGTTTCCCTAGGTGCCGGCAGAGCTATGGTTCAAAAACTACAGCTAGGCACTTTGCCAAAAAAGGGTCATTTTTCACTGCGAAATTGAGGTGTGTCCACGTTGCGTTTTGCGCCGTTTCCTGTCGCGGGCACTAGGCCGACCCACACAAGTGAGGTACCATTTTTCTCGGAAGACTTTGGGGATCGCGGGGCGGGTGGAAATTTGTGGATCCACGCAGATTACAGAACTTTCCACCACAGAAATGTGGGGAAAATGTGATTTTTTTGACACTTTTTTAGGTTTGCAAGGGATTCTGGGTAACAGAACCTGGTGGGAGGCAGTCAAGTCACCCCATCCTGGATTCCCCTGGGTGTCTAGTTTTCAAAAATGTATAGGTTTGCTAGGTTTCCCTAGGTGCCGGCAGAGCTATGGTTCAAAAACTACAGCTAGGCACTTTGCCAAAAAAGGGTCATTTTTCACTGCGAAATTGAGGTGTGTCCACGTTGCGTTTTGCGCCGTTTCCTGTCGCGGGCACTAGGCCGACCCACACAAGTGAGGTACCATTTTTCTCGGAAGACTTTGGGGATCGCGGGGCGGGTGGAAATTTGTGGATCCACGCAGATTACAGAACTTTCCACCACAGAAATGTGGGGAAAATGTGATTTTTTTGACACTTTTTTAGGTTTGCAAGGGATTCTGGGTAACAGAACCTGGTGGGAGGCAGTCAAGTCACCCCATCCTGAATTCCCCTGGGTGTCTAGTTTTCAAAAATGTATAGGTTTGCTAGGTTTCCCTAGGTGCCGGCAGAGCTATGGTTCAAAAACTACAGCTAGGCACTTTGCCAAAAAAGGGTCATTTTTCACTGCGAAATTGAGGTGTGTCCACGTTGCGTTTTGCGCCGTTTCCTGTCGCGGGCACTAGGCCGACCCACACAAGTGAGGTACCATTTTTCTCGGAAGACTTTGGGGATCGCGGGGCGGGTGGAAATTTGTGGATCCACGCAGATTACAGAACTTTCCACCACAGAAATGTGGGGAAAATGTGATTTTTTGACACTTTTTTAGGTTTGCAAGGGATTCTGGGTAACAGAACCTGGTGGGAGGCAGTCAAGTCACCCCATCCTGGATTCCCCTGGGTGTCTAGTTTTCAAAAATGTATAGGTTTGCTAGGTTTCCCTAGGTGCCGGCAGAGCTATGGTTCAAAAACTACAGCTAGGCACTTTGCCAAAAAAGGGTCATTTTTCACTGCGAAATTGAGGTGTGTCCACGTTGCGTTTTGCGCCGTTTCCTGTCGCGGGCACTAGGCCGACCCACACAAGTGAGGTACCATTTTTCTCGGAAGACTTTGGGGATCGCGGGGCGGGTGGAAATTTGTGGATCCACGCAGATTACAGAACTTTCCACCACAGAAATGTGGGGAAAATGTGATTTTTTTGACACTTTTTTAGGTTTGCAAGGGATTCTGGGTAACAGAACCTGGTGGGAGGCAGTCAAGTCACCCCATCCTGAATTCCCCTGGGTGTCTAGTTTTCAAAAATGTATAGGTTTGCTAGGTTTCCCTAGGTGCCGGCAGAGCTATGGTTCAAAAACTACAGCTAGGCACTTTGCCAAAAAAGGGTCATTTTTCACTGCGAAATTGAGGTGTGTCCACGTTGCGTTTTGCGCCGTTTCCTGTCGCGGGCACTAGGCCGACCCACACAAGTGAGGTACCATTTTTCTCGGAAGACTTTGGGGATCGCGGGGCGGGTGGAAATTTGTGGATCCACGCAGATTACAGAACTTTCCACCACAGAAATGTGGGGAAAATGTGATTTTTTTGACACTTTTTTAGGTTTGCAAGGGATTCTGGGTAACAGAACCTGGTGGGAGGCAGTCAAGTCACCCCATCCTGGATTCCCCTGGGTGTCTAGTTTTCAAAAATGTATAGGTTTGCTAGGTTTCCCTAGGTGCCGGCAGAGCTATGGTTCAAAAACTACAGCTAGGCACTTTGCCAAAAAAGGGTCATTTTTCACTGCGAAATTGAGGTGTGTCCACGTTGCGTTTTGCGCCGTTTCCTGTCGCGGGCACTAGGCCGACCCACACAAGTGAGGTACCATTTTTCTCGGAAGACTTTGGGGATCGCGGGGCGGGTGGAAATTTGTGGATCCACGCAGATTACAGAACTTTCCACCACAGAAATGTGGGGAAAATGTGATTTTTTTGACACTTTTTTAGGTTTGCAAGGGATTCTGGGTAACAGAACCTGGTGGGAGGCAGTCAAGTCACCCCATCCTGGATTCCCCTGGGTGTCTAGTTTTCAAAAATGTATAGGTTTGCTAGGTTTCCCTAGGTGCCGGCAGAGCTATGGTTCAAAAACTACAGCTAGGCACTTTGCCAAAAAAGGGTCATTTTTCACTGCGAAATTGAGGTGTGTCCACGTTGCGTTTTGCGCCGTTTCCTGTCGCGGGCACTAGGCCGACCCACACAAGTGAGGTACCATTTTTCTCGGAAGACTTTGGGGATCGCGGGGCGGGTGGAAATTTGTGGATCCACGCAGATTACAGAACTTTCCACCACAGAAATGTGGGGAAAATGTGATTTTTTTTGACACTTTTTTAGGTTTGCAAGGGATTCTGGGTAACAGAACCTGGTGGGAGGCAGTCAAGTCACCCCATCCTGGATTCCCCTGGGTGTCTAGTTTTCAAAAATGTATAGGTTTGCTAGGTTTCCCTAGGTGCCGGCAGAGCTATGGTTCAAAAACTACAGCTAGGCACTTTGCCAAAAAAGGGTCATTTTTCACTGCGAAATTGAGGTGTGTCCACGTTGCGTTTTGCGCCGTTTCCTGTCGCGGGCACTAGGCCGACCCACACAAGTGAGGTACCATTTTTCTCGGAAGACTTTGGGGATCGCGGGGCGGGTGGAAATTTGTGGATCCACGCAGATTACAGAACTTTCCACCACAGAAATGTGGGGAAAATGTGATTTTTTTGACACTTTTTTAGGTTTGCAAGGGATTCTGGGTAACAGAACCTGGTGGGAGGCAGTCAAGTCACCCCATCCTGAATTCCCCTGGGTGTCTAGTTTTCAAAAATGTATAGGTTTGCTAGGTTTCCCTAGGTGCCGGCAGAGCTATGGTTCAAAAACTACAGCTAGGCACTTTGCCAAAAAAGGGTCATTTTTCACTGCGAAATTGAGGTGTGTCCACGTTGCGTTTTGCGCCGTTTCCTGTCGCGGGCACTAGGCCGACCCACACAAGTGAGGTACCATTTTTCTCGGAAGACTTTGGGGATCGCGGGGCGGGTGGAAATTTGTGGATCCACGCAGATTACAGAACTTTCCACCACAGAAATGTGGGGAAAATGTGATTTTTTTGACACTTTTTTAGGTTTGCAAGGGATTCTGGGTAACAGAACCTGGTGGGAGGCAGTCAAGTCACCCCATCCTGGATTCCCCTGGGTGTCTAGTTTTCAAAAATGTATAGGTTTGCTAGGTTTCCCTAGGTGCCGGCAGAGCTATGGTTCAAAAACTACAGCTAGGCACTTTGCCAAAAAAGGGTCATTTTTCACTGCGAAATTGAGGTGTGTCCACGTTGCGTTTTGCGCCGTTTCCTGTCGCGGGCACTAGGCCGACCCACACAAGTGAGGTACCATTTTTCTCGGAAGACTTTGGGGATCGCGGGGCGGGTGGAAATTTGTGGATCCACGCAGATTACAGAACTTTCCACCACAGAAATGTGGGGAAAATGTGATTTTTTTGACACTTTTTTAGGTTTGCAAGGGATTCTGGGTAACAGAACCTGGTGGGAGGCAGTCAAGTCACCCCATCCTGGATTCCCCTGGGTGTCTAGTTTTCAAAAATGTATAGGTTTGCTAGGTTTCCCTAGGTGCCGGCAGAGCTATGGTTCAAAAACTACAGCTAGGCACTTTGCCAAAAAAGGGTCATTTTTCACTGCGAAATTGAGGTGTGTCCACGTTGCGTTTTGCGCCGTTTCCTGTCGCGGGCACTAGGCCGACCCACACAAGTGAGGTACCATTTTTCTCGGAAGACTTTGGGGATCGCGGGGCGGGTGGAAATTTGTGGATCCACGCAGATTACAGAACTTTCCACCACAGAAATGTGGGGAAAATGTGATTTTTTTGACACTTTTTTAGGTTTGCAAGGGATTCTGGGTAACAGAACCTGGTGGGAGGCAGTCAAGTCACCCCATCCTGGATTCCCCTGGGTGTCTAGTTTTCAAAAATGTATAGGTTTGCTAGGTTTCCCTAGGTGCCGGCAGAGCTATGGTTCAAAAACTACAGCTAGGCACTTTGCCAAAAAAGGGTCATTTTTCACTGCGAAATTGAGGTGTGTCCACGTTGCGTTTTGCGCCGTTTCCTGTCGCGGGCACTAGGCCGACCCACACAAGTGAGGTACCATTTTTCTCGGAAGACTTTGGGGATCGCGGGGCGGGTGGAAATTTGTGGATCCACGCAGATTACAGAACTTTCCACCACAGAAATGTGGGGAAAATGTGATTTTTTTGACACTTTTTTAGGTTTGCAAGGGATTCTGGGTAACAGAACCTGGTGGGAGGCAGTCAAGTCACCCCATCCTGAATTCCCCTGGGTGTCTAGTTTTCAAAAATGTATAGGTTTGCTAGGTTTCCCTAGGTGCCGGCAGAGCTATGGTTCAAAAACTACAGCTAGGCACTTTGCCAAAAAAGGGTCATTTTTCACTGCGAAATTGAGGTGTGTCCACGTTGCGTTTTGCGCCGTTTCCTGTCGCGGGCACTAGGCCGACCCACACAAGTGAGGTACCATTTTTCTCGGAAGACTTTGGGGATCGCGGGGCGGGTGGAAATTTGTGGATCCACGCAGATTACAGAACTTTCCACCACAGAAATGTGGGGAAAATGTGATTTTTTTGACACTTTTTTAGGTTTGCAAGGGATTCTGGGTAACAGAACCTGGTGGGAGGCAGTCAAGTCACCCCATCCTGGATTCCCCTGGGTGTCTAGTTTTCAAAAATGTATAGGTTTGCTAGGTTTCCCTAGGTGCCGGCAGAGCTATGGTTCAAAAACTACAGCTAGGCACTTTGCCAAAAAAGGGTCATTTTTCACTGCGAAATTGAGGTGTGTCCACGTTGCGTTTTGCGCCGTTTCCTGTCGCGGGCACTAGGCCGACCCACACAAGTGAGGTACCATTTTTCTCGGAAGACTTTGGGGATCGCGGGGCGGGTGGAAATTTGTGGATCCACGCAGATTACAGAACTTTCCACCACAGAAATGTGGGGAAAATGTGATTTTTTTGACACTTTTTTAGGTTTGCAAGGGATTCTGGGTAACAGAACCTGGTGGGAGGCAGTCAAGTCACCCCATCCTGGATTCCCCTGGGTGTCTAGTTTTCAAAAATGTATAGGTTTGCTAGGTTTCCCTAGGTGCCGGCAGAGCTATGGTTCAAAAACTACAGCTAGGCACTTTGCCAAAAAAGGGTCATTTTTCACTGCGAAATTGAGGTGTGTCCACGTTGCGTTTTGCGCCGTTTCCTGTCGCGGGCACTAGGCCGACCCACACAAGTGAGGTACCATTTTTCTCGGAAGACTTTGGGGATCGCGGGGCGGGTGGAAATTTGTGGATCCACGCAGATTACAGAACTTTCCACCACAGAAATGTGGGGAAAATGTGATTTTTTTGACACTTTTTTAGGTTTGCAAGGGATTCTGGGTAACAGAACCTGGTGGGAGGCAGTCAAGTCACCCCATCCTGGATTCCCCTGGGTGTCTAGTTTTCAAAAATGTATAGGTTTGCTAGGTTTCCCTAGGTGCCGGCAGAGCTATGGTTCAAAAACTACAGCTAGGCACTTTGCCAAAAAAGGGTCATTTTTCACTGCGAAATTGAGGTGTGTCCACGTTGCGTTTTGCGCCGTTTCCTGTCGCGGGCACTAGGCCGACCCACACAAGTGAGGTACCATTTTTCTCGGAAGACTTTGGGGATCGCGGGGCGGGTGGAAATTTGTGGATCCACGCAGATTACAGAACTTTCCACCACAGAAATGTGGGGAAAATGTGATTTTTTTGACACTTTTTTAGGTTTGCAAGGGATTCTGGGTAACAGAACCTGGTGGGAGGCAGTCAAGTCACCCCATCCTGGATTCCCCTGGGTGTCTAGTTTTCAAAAATGTATAGGTTTGCTAGGTTTCCCTAGGTGCCGGCAGAGCTATGGTTCAAAAACTACAGCTAGGCACTTTGCCAAAAAAGGGTCATTTTTCACTGCGAAATTGAGGTGTGTCCACGTTGCGTTTTGCGCCGTTTCCTGTCGCGGGCACTAGGCCGACCCACACAAGTGAGGTACCATTTTTCTCGGAAGACTTTGGGGATCGCGGGGCGGGTGGAAATTTGTGGATCCACGCAGATTACAGAACTTTCCACCACAGAAATGTGGGGAAAATGTGATTTTTTTGACACTTTTTTAGGTTTGCAAGGGATTCTGGGTAACAGAACCTGGTGGGAGGCAGTCAAGTCACCCCATCCTGGATTCCCCTGGGTGTCTAGTTTTCAAAAATGTATAGGTTTGCTAGGTTTCCCTAGGTGCCGGCAGAGCTATGGTTCAAAAACTACAGCTAGGCACTTTGCCAAAAAAGGGTCATTTTTCACTGCGAAATTGAGGTGTGTCCACGTTGCGTTTTGCGCCGTTTCCTGTCGCGGGCACTAGGCCGACCCACACAAGTGAGGTACCATTTTTCTCGGAAGACTTTGGGGATCGCGGGGCGGGTGGAAATTTGTGGATCCACGCAGATTACAGAACTTTCCACCACAGAAATGTGGGGAAAATGTGATTTTTTTGACACTTTTTTAGGTTTGCAAGGGATTCTGGGTAACAGAACCTGGTGGGAGGCAGTCAAGTCACCCCATCCTGGATTCCCCTGGGTGTCTAGTTTTCAAAAATGTATAGGTTTGCTAGGTTTCCCTAGGTGCCGGCAGAGCTATGGTTCAAAAACTACAGCTAGGCACTTTGCCAAAAAAGGGTCATTTTTCACTGCGAAATTGAGGTGTGTCCACGTTGCGTTTTGCGCCGTTTCCTGTCGCGGGCACTAGGCCGACCCACACAAGTGAGGTACCATTTTTCTCGGAAGACTTTGGGGATCGCGGGGCGGGTGGAAATTTGTGGATCCACGCAGATTACAGAACTTTCCACCACAGAAATGTGGGGAAAATGTGATTTTTTTGACACTTTTTTAGGTTTGCAAGGGATTCTGGGTAACAGAACCTGGTGGGAGGCAGTCAAGTCACCCCATCCTGGATTCCCCTGGGTGTCTAGTTTTCAAAAATGTATAGGTTTGCTAGGTTTCCCTAGGTGCCGGCAGAGCTATGGTTCAAAAACTACAGCTAGGCACTTTGCCAAAAAAGGGTCATTTTTCACTGCGAAATTGAGGTGTGTCCACGTTGCGTTTTGCGCCGTTTCCTGTCGCGGGCACTAGGCCGACCCACACAAGTGAGGTACCATTTTTCTCGGAAGACTTTGGGGATCGCGGGGCGGGTGGAAATTTGTGGATCCACGCAGATTACAGAACTTTCCACCACAGAAATGTGGGGAAAATGTGATTTTTTTGACACTTTTTTAGGTTTGCAAGGGATTCTGGGTAACAGAACCTGGTGGGAGGCAGTCAAGTCACCCCATCCTGAATTCCCCTGGGTGTCTAGTTTTCAAAAATGTATAGGTTTGCTAGGTTTCCCTAGGTGCCGGCAGAGCTATGGTTCAAAAACTACAGCTAGGCACTTTGCCAAAAAAGGGTCATTTTTCACTGCGAAATTGAGGTGTGTCCACGTTGCGTTTTGCGCCGTTTCCTGTCGCGGGCACTAGGCCGACCCACACAAGTGAGGTACCATTTTTCTCGGAAGACTTTGGGGATCGCGGGGCGGGTGGAAATTTGTGGATCCACGCAGATTACAGAACTTTCCACCACAGAAATGTGGGGAAAATGTGATTTTTTTGACACTTTTTTAGGTTTGCAAGGGATTCTGGGTAACAGAACCTGGTGGGAGGCAGTCAAGTCACCCCATCCTGAATTCCCCTGGGTGTCTAGTTTTCAAAAATGTATAGGTTTGCTAGGTTTCCCTAGGTGCCGGCAGAGCTATGGTTCAAAAACTACAGCTAGGCACTTTGCCAAAAAAGGGTCATTTTTCACTGCGAAATTGAGGTGTGTCCACGTTGCGTTTTGCGCCGTTTCCTGTCGCGGGCACTAGGCCGACCCACACAAGTGAGGTACCATTTTTCTCGGAAGACTTTGGGGATCGCGGGGCGGGTGGAAATTTGTGGATCCACGCAGATTACAGAACTTTCCACCACAGAAATGTGGGGAAAATGTGATTTTTTTGACACTTTTTTAGGTTTGCAAGGGATTCTGGGTAACAGAACCTGGTGGGAGGCAGTCAAGTCACCCCATCCTGAATTCCCCTGGGTGTCTAGTTTTCAAAAATGTATAGGTTTGCTAGGTTTCCCTAGGTGCCGGCAGAGCTATGGTTCAAAAACTACAGCTAGGCACTTTGCCAAAAAAGGGTCATTTTTCACTGCGAAATTGAGGTGTGTCCACGTTGCGTTTTGCGCCGTTTCCTGTCGCGGGCACTAGGCCGACCCACACAAGTGAGGTACCATTTTTCTCGGAAGACTTTGGGGATCGCGGGGCGGGTGGAAATTTGTGGATCCACGCAGATTACAGAACTTTCCACCACAGAAATGTGGGGAAAATGTGATTTTTTTGACACTTTTTTAGGTTTGCAAGGGATTCTGGGTAACAGAACCTGGTGGGAGGCAGTCAAGTCACCCCATCCTGAATTCCCCTGGGTGTCTAGTTTTCAAAAATGTATAGGTTTGCTAGGTTTCCCTAGGTGCCGGCAGAGCTATGGTTCAAAAACTACAGCTAGGCACTTTGCCAAAAAAGGGTCATTTTTCACTGCGAAATTGAGGTGTGTCCACGTTGCGTTTTGCGCCGTTTCCTGTCGCGGGCACTAGGCCGACCCACACAAGTGAGGTACCATTTTTCTCGGAAGACTTTGGGGATCGCGGGGCGGGTGGAAATTTGTGGATCCACGCAGATTACAGAACTTTCCACCACAGAAATGTGGGGAAAATGTGATTTTTTGACACTTTTTTAGGTTTGCAAGGGATTCTGGGTAACAGAACCTGGTGGGAGGCAGTCAAGTCACCCCATCCTGAATTCCCCTGGGTGTCTAGTTTTCAAAAATGTATAGGTTTGCTAGGTTTCCCTAGGTGCCGGCAGAGCTATGGTTCAAAAACTACAGCTAGGCACTTTGCCAAAAAAGGGTCATTTTTCACTGCGAAATTGAGGTGTGTCCACGTTGCGTTTTGCGCCGTTTCCTGTCGCGGGCACTAGGCCGACCCACACAAGTGAGGTACCATTTTTCTCGGAAGACTTTGGGGATCGCGGGGCGGGTGGAAATTTGTGGATCCACGCAGATTACAGAACTTTCCACCACAGAAATGTGGGGAAAATGTGATTTTTTGACACTTTTTTAGGTTTGCAAGGGATTCTGGGTAACAGAACCTGGTGGGAGGCAGTCAAGTCACCCCATCCTGGATTCCCCTGGGTGTCTAGTTTTCAAAAATGTATAGGTTTGCTAGGTTTCCCTAGGTGCCGGCAGAGCTATGGTTCAAAAACTACAGCTAGGCACTTTGCCAAAAAAGGGTCATTTTTCACTGCGAAATTGAGGTGTGTCCACGTTGCGTTTTGCGCCGTTTCCTGTCGCGGGCACTAGGCCGACCCACACAAGTGAGGTACCATTTTTCTCGGAAGACTTTGGGGATCGCGGGGCGGGTGGAAATTTGTGGATCCACGCAGATTACAGAACTTTCCACCACAGAAATGTGGGGAAAATGTGATTTTTTTGACACTTTTTTAGGTTTGCAAGGGATTCTGGGTAACAGAACCTGGTGGGAGGCAGTCAAGTCACCCCATCCTGGATTCCCCTGGGTGTCTAGTTTTCAAAAATGTATAGGTTTGCTAGGTTTCCCTAGGTGCCGGCAGAGCTATGGTTCAAAAACTACAGCTAGGCACTTTGCCAAAAAAGGGTCATTTTTCACTGCGAAATTGAGGTGTGTCCACGTTGCGTTTTGCGCCGTTTCCTGTCGCGGGCACTAGGCCGACCCACACAAGTGAGGTACCATTTTTCTCGGAAGACTTTGGGGATCGCGGGGCGGGTGGAAATTTGTGGATCCACGCAGATTACAGAACTTTCCACCACAGAAATGTGGGGAAAATGTGATTTTTTTGACACTTTTTTAGGTTTGCAAGGGATTCTGGGTAACAGAACCTGGTGGGAGGCAGTCAAGTCACCCCATCCTGGATTCCCCTGGGTGTCTAGTTTTCAAAAATGTATAGGTTTGCTAGGTTTCCCTAGGTGCCGGCAGAGCTATGGTTCAAAAACTACAGCTAGGCACTTTGCCAAAAAAGGGTCATTTTTCACTGCGAAATTGAGGTGTGTCCACGTTGCGTTTTGCGCCGTTTCCTGTCGCGGGCACTAGGCCGACCCACACAAGTGAGGTACCATTTTTCTCGGAAGACTTTGGGGATCGCGGGGCGGGTGGAAATTTGTGGATCCACGCAGATTACAGAACTTTCCACCACAGAAATGTGGGGAAAATGTGATTTTTTGACACTTTTTTAGGTTTGCAAGGGATTCTGGGTAACAGAACCTGGTGGGAGGCAGTCAAGTCACCCCATCCTGGATTCCCCTGGGTGTCTAGTTTTCAAAAATGTATAGGTTTGCTAGGTTTCCCTAGGTGCCGGCAGAGCTATGGTTCAAAAACTACAGCTAGGCACTTTGCCAAAAAAGGGTCATTTTTCACTGCGAAATTGAGGTGTGTCCACGTTGCGTTTTGCGCCGTTTCCTGTCGCGGGCACTAGGCCGACCCACACAAGTGAGGTACCATTTTTCTCGGAAGACTTTGGGGATCGCGGGGCGGGTGGAAATTTGTGGATCCACGCAGATTACAGAACTTTCCACCACAGAAATGTGGGGAAAATGTGATTTTTTGACACTTTTTTAGGTTTGCAAGGGATTCTGGGTAACAGAACCTGGTGGGAGGCAGTCAAGTCACCCCATCCTGAATTCCCCTGGGTGTCTAGTTTTCAAAAATGTATAGGTTTGCTAGGTTTCCCTAGGTGCCGGCAGAGCTA
Organism: Calotriton arnoldi; assembly: GCA_963921515.1. Lineage (NCBI taxonomy): Eukaryota > Metazoa > Chordata > Amphibia > Caudata > Salamandridae > Calotriton > Calotriton arnoldi. Next base: position 400,409 of record CAWUFW010008439.1, on the reverse strand, counting down.
TGGTTCAAAAACTACAGCTAGGCACTTTGCCAAAAAAGGGTCATTTTTCACTGCGAAATTGAGGTGTGTCCACGTTGCGTTTTGCGCCGTTTCCTGTCGCGGGCACTAGGCCGACCCACACAAGTGAGGTACCATTTTTCTCGGAAGACTTTGGGGATCGCGGGGCGGGTGGAAATTTGTGGATCCACGCAGATTACAGAACTTTCCACCACAGAAATGTGGGGAAAATGTGATTTTTTTGACACTTTTTTAGGTTTGCAAGGGATTCTGGGTAACAGAACCTGGTGGGAGGCAGTCAAGTCACCCCATCCTGGATTCCCCTGGGTGTCTAGTTTTCAAAAATGTATAGGTTTGCTAGGTTTCCCTAGGTGCCGGCAGAGCTATGGTTCAAAAACTACAGCTAGGCACTTTGCCAAAAAAGGGTCATTTTTCACTGCGAAATTGAGGTGTGTCCACGTTGCGTTTTGCGCCGTTTCCTGTCGCGGGCACTAGGCCGACCCACACAAGTGAGGTACCATTTTTCTCGGAAGACTTTGGGGATCGCGGGGCGGGTGGAAATTTGTGGATCCACGCAGATTACAGAACTTTCCACCACAGAAATGTGGGGAAAATGTGATTTTTTGACACTTTTTTAGGTTTGCAAGGGATTCTGGGTAACAGAACCTGGTGGGAGGCAGTCAAGTCACCCCATCCTGAATTCCCCTGGGTGTCTAGTTTTCAAAAATGTATAGGTTTGCTAGGTTTCCCTAGGTGCCGGCAGAGCTATGGTTCAAAAACTACAGCTAGGCACTTTGCCAAAAAAGGGTCATTTTTCACTGCGAAATTGAGGTGTGTCCACGTTGCGTTTTGCGCCGTTTCCTGTCGCGGGCACTAGGCCGACCCACACAAGTGAGGTACCATTTTTCTCGGAAGACTTTGGGGATCGCGGGGCGGGTGGAAATTTGTGGATCCACGCAGATTACAGAACTTTCCACCACAGAAATGTGGGGAAAATGTGATTTTTTGACACTTTTTTAGGTTTGCAAGGGATTCTGGGTAACAGAACCTGGTGGGAGGCAGTCAAGTCACCCCATCCTGAATTCCCCTGGGTGTCTAGTTTTCAAAAATGTATAGGTTTGCTAGGTTTCCCTAGGTGCCGGCAGAGCTATGGTTCAAAAACTACAGCTAGGCACTTTGCCAAAAAAGGGTCATTTTTCACTGCGAAATTGAGGTGTGTCCACGTTGCGTTTTGCGCCGTTTCCTGTCGCGGGCACTAGGCCGACCCACACAAGTGAGGTACCATTTTTCTCGGAAGACTTTGGGGATCGCGGGGCGGGTGGAAATTTGTGGATCCACGCAGATTACAGAACTTTCCACCACAGAAATGTGGGGAAAATGTGATTTTTTTGACACTTTTTTAGGTTTGCAAGGGATTCTGGGTAACAGAACCTGGTGGGAGGCAGTCAAGTCACCCCATCCTGAATTCCCCTGGGTGTCTAGTTTTCAAAAATGTATAGGTTTGCTAGGTTTCCCTAGGTGCCGGCAGAGCTATGGTTCAAAAACTACAGCTAGGCACTTTGCCAAAAAAGGGTCATTTTTCACTGCGAAATTGAGGTGTGTCCACGTTGCGTTTTGCGCCGTTTCCTGTCGCGGGCACTAGGCCGACCCACACAAGTGAGGTACCATTTTTCTCGGAAGACTTTGGGGATCGCGGGGCGGGTGGAAATTTGTGGATCCACGCAGATTACAGAACTTTCCACCACAGAAATGTGGGGAAAATGTGATTTTTTTGACACTTTTTTAGGTTTGCAAGGGATTCTGGGTAACAGAACCTGGTGGGAGGCAGTCAAGTCACCCCATCCTGAATTCCCCTGGGTGTCTAGTTTTCAAAAATGTATAGGTTTGCTAGGTTTCCCTAGGTGCCGGCAGAGCTATGGTTCAAAAACTACAGCTAGGCACTTTGCCAAAAAAGGGTCATTTTTCACTGCGAAATTGAGGTGTGTCCACGTTGCGTTTTGCGCCGTTTCCTGTCGCGGGCACTAGGCCGACCCACACAAGTGAGGTACCATTTTTCTCGGAAGACTTTGGGGATCGCGGGGCGGGTGGAAATTTGTGGATCCACGCAGATTACAGAACTTTCCACCACAGAAATGTGGGGAAAATGTGATTTTTTGACACTTTTTTAGGTTTGCAAGGGATTCTGGGTAACAGAACCTGGTGGGAGGCAGTCAAGACACCACATCCTGAATTCCCCTGGGTGTCTAGTTTTCAAAAATGTATAGGTTTGCTAGGTTTCCCTAGGTGCCGGCAGAGCTATGGTTCAAAAACTACAGCTAGGCACTTTGCCAAAAAAGGGTCATTTTTCACTGCGAAATTGAGGTGTGTCCACGTTGCGTTTTGCGCCGTTTCCTGTCACGGGCACTAGGCCGACCCACACAAGTGAGGTACCATTTTTCTCGGAAGTCTTTGGGGATCGCGGGGCAGGTGGAAATTTGTGGATCCACGCAGATTCCAGAACTTTCCACCACAGAAATGTGGGGAAAATGTGATTTTTTTGACACTTTTTTAGGTTTGCAAGGGATTCTGGGTAACAGAACCTGGTGGGAGGCAGTCAAGTCACCCCATCCTGGATTCCCCTGGGTGTCTAGTTTTCAAAAATGTATAGGTTTGCTAGGTTTCCCTAGGTGCCGGCAGAGCTATGGTTCAAAAACTACAGCTAGGCACTTTGCCAAAAAAGGGTCATTTTTCACTGCGAAATTGAGGTGTGTCCACGTTGCGTTTTGCGCCGTTTCCTGTCGCGGGCACTAGGCCGACCCACACAAGTGAGGTACCATTTTTCTCGGAAGACTTTGGGGATCGCGGGGCGGGTGGAAATTTGTGGATCCACGCAGATTACAGAACTTTCCACCACAGAAATGTGGGGAAAATGTGATTTTTTTGACACTTTTTTAGGTTTGCAAGGGATTCTGGGTAACAGAACCTGGTGGGAGGCAGTCAAGTCACCCCATCCTGGATTCCCCTGGGTGTCTAGTTTTCAAAAATGTATAGGTTTGCTAGGTTTCCCTAGGTGCCGGCAGAGCTATGGTTCAAAAACTACAGCTAGGCACTTTGCCAAAAAAGGGTCATTTTTCACTGCGAAATTGAGGTGTGTCCACGTTGCGTTTTGCGCCGTTTCCTGTCGCGGGCACTAGGCCGACCCACACAAGTGAGGTACCATTTTTCTCGGAAGACTTTGGGGATCGCGGGGCGGGTGGAAATTTGTGGATCCACGCAGATTACAGAACTTTCCACCACAGAAATGTGGGGAAAATGTGATTTTTTTGACACTTTTTTAGGTTTGCAAGGGATTCTGGGTAACAGAACCTGGTGGGAGGCAGTCAAGTCACCCCATCCTGGATTCCCCTGGGTGTCTAGTTTTCAAAAATGTATAGGTTTGCTAGGTTTCCCTAGGTGCCGGCAGAGCTATGGTTCAAAAACTACAGCTAGGCACTTTGCCAAAAAAGGGTCATTTTTCACTGCGAAATTGAGGTGTGTCCACGTTGCGTTTTGCGCCGTTTCCTGTCGCGGGCACTAGGCCGACCCACACAAGTGAGGTACCATTTTTCTCGGAAGACTTTGGGGATCGCGGGGCGGGTGGAAATTTGTGGATCCACGCAGATTACAGAACTTTCCACCACAGAAATGTGGGGAAAATGTGATTTTTTGACACTTTTTTAGGTTTGCAAGGGATTCTGGGTAACAGAACCTGGTGGGAGGCAGTCAAGTCACCCCATCCTGGATTCCCCTGGGTGTCTAGTTTTCAAAAATGTATAGGTTTGCTAGGTTTCCCTAGGTGCCGGCAGAGCTATGGTTCAAAAACTACAGCTAGGCACTTTGCCAAAAAAGGGTCATTTTTCACTGCGAAATTGAGGTGTGTCCACGTTGCGTTTTGCGCCGTTTCCTGTCGCGGGCACTAGGCCGACCCACACAAGTGAGGTACCATTTTTCTCGGAAGACTTTGGGGATCGCGGGGCGGGTGGAAATTTGTGGATCCACGCAGATTACAGAACTTTCCACCACAGAAATGTGGGGAAAATGTGATTTTTTTGACACTTTTTTAGGTTTGCAAGGGATTCTGGGTAACAGAACCTGGTGGGAGGCAGTCAAGTCACCCCATCCTGGATTCCCCTGGGTGTCTAGTTTTCAAAAATGTATAGGTTTGCTAGGTTTCCCTAGGTGCCGGCAGAGCTATGGTTCAAAAACTACAGCTAGGCACTTTGCCAAAAAAGGGTCATTTTTCACTGCGAAATTGAGGTGTGTCCACGTTGCGTTTTGCGCCGTTTCCTGTCGCGGGCACTAGGCCGACCCACACAAGTGAGGTACCATTTTTCTCGGAAGACTTTGGGGATCGCGGGGCGGGTGGAAATTTGTGGATCCACGCAGATTCCAGAACTTTCCACCACAGAAATGTGGGGAAAATGTGATTTTTTTGACACTTTTTTAGGTTTGCAAGGGATTCTGGGTAACAGAACCTGGTGGGAGGCAGTCAAGTCACCCCATCCTGGATTCCCCTGGGTGTCTAGTTTTCAAAAATGTATAGGTTTGCTAGGTTTCCCTAGGTGCCGGCAGAGCTATGGTTCAAAAACTACAGCTAGGCACTTTGCCAAAAAAGGGTCATTTTTCACTGCGAAATTGAGGTGTGTCCACGTTGCGTTTTGCGCCGTTTCCTGTCGCGGGCACTAGGCCGACCCACACAAGTGAGGTACCATTTTTCTCGGAAGACTTTGGGGATCGCGGGGCGGGTGGAAATTTGTGGATCCACGCAGATTACAGAACTTTCCACCACAGAAATGTGGGGAAAATGTGATTTTTTTGACACTTTTTAGGTTTGCAAGGGATTCTGGGTAACAGAACCTGGTGGGAGGCAGTCAAGTCACCCCATCCTGAATTCCCCTGGGTGTCTAGTTTTCAAAAATGTATAGGTTTGCTAGGTTTCCCTAGGTGCCGGCAGAGCTATGGTTCAAAAACTACAGCTAGGCACTTTGCCAAAAAAGGGTCATTTTTCACTGCGAAATTGAGGTGTGTCCACGTTGCGTTTTGCGCCGTTTCCTGTCGCGGGCACTAGGCCGACCCACACAAGTGAGGTACCATTTTTCTCGGAAGACTTTGGGGATCGCGGGGCGGGTGGAAATTTGTGGATCCACGCAGATTACAGAACTTTCCACCACAGAAATGTGGGGAAAATGTGATTTTTTTGACACTTTTTTAGGTTTGCAAGGGATTCTGGGTAACAGAACCTGGTGGGAGGCAGTCAAGTCACCCCATCCTGGATTCCCCTGGGTGTCTAGTTTTCAAAAATGTATAGGTTTGCTAGGTTTCCCTAGGTGCCGGCAGAGCTATGGTTCAAAAACTACAGCTAGGCACTTTGCCAAAAAAGGGTCATTTTTCACTGCGAAATTGAGGTGTGTCCACGTTGCGTTTTGCGCCGTTTCCTGTCGCGGGCACTAGGCCGACCCACACAAGTGAGGTACCATTTTTCTCGGAAGACTTTGGGGATCGCGGGGCGGGTGGAAATTTGTGGATCCACGCAGATTACAGAACTTTCCACCACAGAAATGTGGGGAAAATGTGATTTTTTTGACACTTTTTTAGGTTTGCAAGGGATTCTGGGTAACAGAACCTGGTGGGAGGCAGTCAAGTCACCCCATCCTGAATTCCCCTGGGTGTCTAGTTTTCAAAAATGTATAGGTTTGCTAGGTTTCCCTAGGTGCCGGCAGAGCTATGGTTCAAAAACTACAGCTAGGCACTTTGCCAAAAAAGGGTCATTTTTCACTGCGAAATTGAGGTGTGTCCACGTTGCGTTTTGCGCCGTTTCCTGTCGCGGGCACTAGGCCGACCCACACAAGTGAGGTACCATTTTTCTCGGAAGACTTTGGGGATCGCGGGGCGGGTGGAAATTTGTGGATCCACGCAGATTACAGAACTTTCCACCACAGAAATGTGGGGAAAATGTGATTTTTTGACACTTTTTTAGGTTTGCAAGGGATTCTGGGTAACAGAACCTGGTGGGAGGCAGTCAAGTCACCCCATCCTGGATTCCCCTGGGTGTCTAGTTTTCAAAAATGTATAGGTTTGCTAGGTTTCCCTAGGTGCCGGCAGAGCTATGGTTCAAAAACTACAGCTAGGCACTTTGCCAAAAAAGGGTCATTTTTCACTGCGAAATTGAGGTGTGTCCACGTTGCGTTTTGCGCCGTTTCCTGTCGCGGGCACTAGGCCGACCCACACAAGTGAGGTACCATTTTTCTCGGAAGACTTTGGGGATCGCGGGGCGGGTGGAAATTTGTGGATCCACGCAGATTACAGAACTTTCCACCACAGAAATGTGGGGAAAATGTGATTTTTTTGACACTTTTTTAGGTTTGCAAGGGATTCTGGGTAACAGAACCTGGTGGGAGGCAGTCAAGTCACCCCATCCTGGATTCCCCTGGGTGTCTAGTTTTCAAAAATGTATAGGTTTGCTAGGTTTCCCTAGGTGCCGGCAGAGCTATGGTTCAAAAACTACAGCTAGGCACTTTGCCAAAAAAGGGTCATTTTTCACTGCGAAATTGAGGTGTGTCCACGTTGCGTTTTGCGCCGTTTCCTGTCGCGGGCACTAGGCCGACCCACACAAGTGAGGTACCATTTTTCTCGGAAGACTTTGGGGATCGCGGGGCGGGTGGAAATTTGTGGATCCACGCAGATTCCAGAACTTTCCACCACAGAAATGTGGGGAAAATGTGATTTTTTTGACACTTTTTTAGGTTTGCAAGGGATTCTGGGTAACAGAACCTGGTGGGAGGCAGTCAAGTCACCCCATCCTGGATTCCCCTGGGTGTCTAGTTTTCAAAAATGTATAGGTTTGCTAGGTTTCCCTAGGTGCCGGCAGAGCTATGGTTCAAAAACTACAGCTAGGCACTTTGCCAAAAAAGGGTCATTTTTCACTGCGAAATTGAGGTGTGTCCACGTTGCGTTTTGCGCCGTTTCCTGTCGCGGGCACTAGGCCGACCCACACAAGTGAGGTACCATTTTTCTCGGAAGACTTTGGGGATCGCGGGGCGGGTGGAAATTTGTGGATCCACGCAGATTACAGAACTTTCCACCACAGAAATGTGGGGAAAATGTGATTTTTTTGACACTTTTTTAGGTTTGCAAGGGATTCTGGGTAACAGAACCTGGTGGGAGGCAGTCAAGTCACCCCATCCTGGATTCCCCTGGGTGTCTAGTTTTCAAAAATGTATAGGTTTGCTAGGTTTCCCTAGGTGCCGGCAGAGCTATGGTTCAAAAACTACAGCTAGGCACTTTGCCAAAAAAGGGTCATTTTTCACTGCGAAATTGAGGTGTGTCCACGTTGCGTTTTGCGCCGTTTCCTGTCGCGGGCACTAGGCCGACCCACACAAGTGAGGTACCATTTTTCTCGGAAGACTTTGGGGATCGCGGGGCGGGTGGAAATTTGTGGATCCACGCAGATTCCAGAACTTTCCACCACAGAAATGTGGGGAAAATGTGATTTTTTTGACACTTTTTTAGGTTTGCAAGGGATTCTGGGTAACAGAACCTGGTGGGAGGCAGTCAAGTCACCCCATCCTGGATTCCCCTGGGTGTCTAGTTTTCAAAAATGTATAGGTTTGCTAGGTTTCCCTAGGTGCCGGCAGAGCTATGGTTCAAAAACTACAGCTAGGCACTTTGCCAAAAAAGGGTCATTTTTCACTGCGAAATTGAGGTGTGTCCACGTTGCGTTTTGCGCCGTTTCCTGTCGCGGGCACTAGGCCGACCCACACAAGTGAGGTACCATTTTTCTCGGAAGACTTTGGGGATCGCGGGGCGGGTGGAAATTTGTGGATCCACGCAGATTACAGAACTTTCCACCACAGAAATGTGGGGAAAATGTGATTTTTTGACACTTTTTTAGGTTTGCAAGGGATTCTGGGTAACAGAACCTGGTGGGAGGCAGTCAAGTCACCCCATCCTGGATTCCCCTGGGTGTCTAGTTTTCAAAAATGTATAGGTTTGCTAGGTTTCCCTAGGTGCCGGCAGAGCTATGGTTCAAAAACTACAGCTAGGCACTTTGCCAAAAAAGGGTCATTTTTCACTGCGAAATTGAGGTGTGTCCACGTTGCGTTTTGCGCCGTTTCCTGTCGCGGGCACTAGGCCGACCCACACAAGTGAGGTACCATTTTTCTCGGAAGACTTTGGGGATCGCGGGGCGGGTGGAAATTTGTGGATCCACGCAGATTACAGAACTTTCCACCACAGAAATGTGGGGAAAATGTGATTTTTTTGACACTTTTTTAGGTTTGCAAGGGATTCTGGGTAACAGAACCTGGTGGGAGGCAGTCAAGTCACCCCATCCTGGATTCCCCTGGGTGTCTAGTTTTCAAAAATGTATAGGTTTGCTAGGTTTCCCTAGGTGCCGGCAGAGCTATGGTTCAAAAACTACAGCTAGGCACTTTGCCAAAAAAGGGTCATTTTTCACTGCGAAATTGAGGTGTGTCCACGTTGCGTTTTGCGCCGTTTCCTGTCGCGGGCACTAGGCCGACCCACACAAGTGAGGTACCATTTTTCTCGGAAGACTTTGGGGATCGCGGGGCGGGTGGAAATTTGTGGATCCACGCAGATTACAGAACTTTCCACCACAGAAATGTGGGGAAAATGTGATTTTTTTGACACTTTTTTAGGTTTGCAAGGGATTCTGGGTAACAGAACCTGGTGGGAGGCAGTCAAGTCACCCCATCCTGGATTCCCCTGGGTGTCTAGTTTTCAAAAATGTATAGGTTTGCTAGGTTTCCCTAGGTGCCGGCAGAGCTATGGTTCAAAAACTACAGCTAGGCACTTTGCCAAAAAAGGGTCATTTTTCACTGCGAAATTGAGGTGTGTCCACGTTGCGTTTTGCGCCGTTTCCTGTCGCGGGCACTAGGCCGACCCACACAAGTGAGGTACCATTTTTCTCGGAAGACTTTGGGGATCGCGGGGCGGGTGGAAATTTGTGGATCCACGCAGATTACAGAACTTTCCACCACAGAAATGTGGGGAAAATGTGATTTTTTTGACACTTTTTTAGGTTTGCAAGGGATTCTGGGTAACAGAACCTGGTGGGAGGCAGTCAAGTCACCCCATCCTGAATTCCCCTGGGTGTCTAGTTTTCAAAAATGTATAGGTTTGCTAGGTTTCCCTAGGTGCCGGCAGAGCTATGGTTCAAAAACTACAGCTAGGCACTTTGCCAAAAAAGGGTCATTTTTCACTGCGAAATTGAGGTGTGTCCACGTTGCGTTTTGCGCCGTTTCCTGTCGCGGGCACTAGGCCGACCCACACAAGTGAGGTACCATTTTTCTCGGAAGACTTTGGGGATCGCGGGGCGGGTGGAAATTTGTGGATCCACGCAGATTACAGAACTTTCCACCACAGAAATGTGGGGAAAATGTGATTTTTTGACACTTTTTTAGGTTTGCAAGGGATTCTGGGTAACAGAACCTGGTGGGAGGCAGTCAAGTCACCCCATCCTGGATTCCCCTGGGTGTCTAGTTTTCAAAAATGTATAGGTTTGCTAGGTTTCCCTAGGTGCCGGCAGAGCTATGGTTCAAAAACTACAGCTAGGCACTTTGCCAAAAAAGGGTCATTTTTCACTGCGAAATTGAGGTGTGTCCACGTTGCGTTTTGCGCCGTTTCCTGTCGCGGGCACTAGGCCGACCCACACAAGTGAGGTACCATTTTTCTCGGAAGACTTTGGGGATCGCGGGGCGGGTGGAAATTTGTGGATCCACGCAGATTACAGAACTTTCCACCACAGAAATGTGGGGAAAATGTGATTTTTTTGACACTTTTTTAGGTTTGCAAGGGATTCTGGGTAACAGAACCTGGTGGGAGGCAGTCAAGTCACCCCATCCTGGATTCCCCTGGGTGTCTAGTTTTCAAAAATGTATAGGTTTGCTAGGTTTCCCTAGGTGCCGGCAGAGCTATGGTTCAAAAACTACAGCTAGGCACTTTGCCAAAAAAGGGTCATTTTTCACTGCGAAATTGAGGTGTGTCCACGTTGCGTTTTGCGCCGTTTCCTGTCGCGGGCACTAGGCCGACCCACACAAGTGAGGTACCATTTTTCTCGGAAGACTTTGGGGATCGCGGGGCGGGTGGAAATTTGTGGATCCACGCAGATTACAGAACTTTCCACCACAGAAATGTGGGGAAAATGTGATTTTTTGACACTTTTTTAGGTTTGCAAGGGATTCTGGGTAACAGAACCTGGTGGGAGGCAGTCAAGTCACCCCATCCTGGATTCCCCTGGGTGTCTAGTTTTCAAAAATGTATAGGTTTGCTAGGTTTCCCTAGGTGCCGGCAGAGCTATGGTTCAAAAACTACAGCTAGGCACTTTGCCAAAAAAGGGTCATTTTTCACTGCGAAATTGAGGTGTGTCCACGTTGCGTTTTGCGCCGTTTCCTGTCGCGGGCACTAGGCCGACCCACACAAGTGAGGTACCATTTTTCTCGGAAGACTTTGGGGATCGCGGGGCGGGTGGAAATTTGTGGATCCACGCAGATTACAGAACTTTCCACCACAGAAATGTGGGGAAAATGTGATTTTTTTGACACTTTTTTAGGTTTGCAAGGGATTCTGGGTAACAGAACCTGGTGGGAGGCAGTCAAGTCACCCCATCCTGGATTCCCCTGGGTGTCTAGTTTTCAAAAATGTATAGGTTTGCTAGGTTTCCCTAGGTGCCGGCAGAGCTATGGTTCAAAAACTACAGCTAGGCACTTTGCCAAAAAAGGGTCATTTTTCACTGCGAAATTGAGGTGTGTCCACGTTGCGTTTTGCGCCGTTTCCTGTCGCGGGCACTAGGCCGACCCACACAAGTGAGGTACCATTTTTCTCGGAAGACTTTGGGGATCGCGGGGCGGGTGGAAATTTGTGGATCCACGCAGATTACAGAACTTTCCACCACAGAAATGTGGGGAAAATGTGATTTTTTTGACACTTTTTTAGGTTTGCAAGGGATTCTGGGTAACAGAACCTGGTGGGAGGCAGTCAAGTCACCCCATCCTGGATTCCCCTGGGTGTCTAGTTTTCAAAAATGTATAGGTTTGCTAGGTTTCCCTAGGTGCCGGCAGAGCTATGGTTCAAAAACTACAGCTAGGCACTTTGCCAAAAAAGGGTCATTTTTCACTGCGAAATTGAGGTGTGTCCACGTTGCGTTTTGCGCCGTTTCCTGTCGCGGGCACTAGGCCGACCCACACAAGTGAGGTACCATTTTTCTCGGAAGACTTTGGGGATCGCGGGGCGGGTGGAAATTTGTGGATCCACGCAGATTACAGAACTTTCCACCACAGAAATGTGGGGAAAATGTGATTTTTTTGACACTTTTTTAGGTTTGCAAGGGATTCTGGGTAACAGAACCTGGTGGGAGGCAGTCAAGTCACCCCATCCTGGATTCCCCTGGGTGTCTAGTTTTCAAAAATGTATAGGTTTGCTAGGTTTCCCTAGGTGCCGGCAGAGCTATGGTTCAAAAACTACAGCTAGGCACTTTGCCAAAAAAGGGTCATTTTTCACTGCGAAATTGAGGTGTGTCCACGTTGCGTTTTGCGCCGTTTCCTGTCGCGGGCACTAGGCCGACCCACACAAGTGAGGTACCATTTTTCTCGGAAGACTTTGGGGATCGCGGGGCGGGTGGAAATTTGTGGATCCACGCAGATTACAGAACTTTCCACCACAGAAATGTGGGGAAAATGTGATTTTTTTGACACTTTTTTAGGTTTGCAAGGGATTCTGGGTAACAGAACCTGGTGGGAGGCAGTCAAGTCACCCCATCCTGGATTCCCCTGGGTGTCTAGTTTTCAAAAATGTATAGGTTTGCTAGGTTTCCCTAGGTGCCGGCAGAGCTATGGTTCAAAAACTACAGCTAGGCACTTTGCCAAAAAAGGGTCATTTTTCACTGCGAAATTGAGGTGTGTCCACGTTGCGTTTTGCGCCGTTTCCTGTCGCGGGCACTAGGCCGACCCACACAAGTGAGGTACCATTTTTCTCGGAAGACTTTGGGGATCGCGGGGCGGGTGGAAATTTGTGGATCCACGCAGATTACAGAACTTTCCACCACAGAAATGTGGGGAAAATGTGATTTTTTTGACACTTTTTTAGGTTTGCAAGGGATTCTGGGTAACAGAACCTGGTGGGAGGCAGTCAAGTCACCCCATCCTGGATTCCCCTGGGTGTCTAGTTTTCAAAAATGTATAGGTTTGCTAGGTTTCCCTAGGTGCCGGCAGAGCTATGGTTCAAAAACTACAGCTAGGCACTTTGCCAAAAAAGGGTCATTTTTCACTGCGAAATTGAGGTGTGTCCACGTTGCGTTTTGCGCCGTTTCCTGTCGCGGGCACTAGGCCGACCCACACAAGTGAGGTACCATTTTTCTCGGAAGACTTTGGGGATCGCGGGGCAGGTGGAAATTTGTGGATCCACGCTGATTACAGAACTTTCCACCACAGAAATGTGGGGAAAATGTGATTTTTTTGACACTTTTTTAGGTTTGCAAGGGATTCTGGGTAACAGAACCTGGTGGGAGGCAGTCAAGTCACCCCATCCTGGATTCCCCTGGGTGTCTAGTTTTCAAAAATGTATAGGTTTGCTAGGTTTCCCTAGGTGCCGGCAGAGCTATGGTTCAAAAACTACAGCTAGGCACTTTGCCAAAAAAGGGTCATTTTTCACTGCGAAATTGAGGTGTGTCCACGTTGCGTTTTGCGCCGTTTCCTGTCGCGGGCACTAGGCCGACCCACACAAGTGAGGTACCATTTTTCTCGGAAGACTTTGGGGATCGCGGGGCGGGTGGAAATTTGTGGATCCACGCAGATTACAGAACTTTCCACCACAGAAATGTGGGGAAAATGTGATTTTTTTGACACTTTTTTAGGTTTGCAAGGGATTCTGGGTAACAGAACCTGGTGGGAGGCAGTCAAGTCACCCCATCCTGGATTCCCCTGGGTGTCTAGTTTTCAAAAATGTATAGGTTTGCTAGGTTTCCCTAGGTGCCGGCAGAGCTATGGTTCAAAAACTACAGCTAGGCACTTTGCCAAAAAAGGGTCATTTTTCACTGCGAAATTGAGGTGTGTCCACGTTGCGTTTTGCGCCGTTTCCTGTCGCGGGCACTAGGCCGACCCACACAAGTGAGGTACCATTTTTCTCGGAAGACTTTGGGGATCGCGGGGCGGGTGGAAATTTGTGGATCCACGCAGATTACAGAACTTTCCACCACAGAAATGTGGGGAAAATGTGATTTTTTTGACACTTTTTTAGGTTTGCAAGGGATTCTGGGTAACAGAACCTGGTGGGAGGCAGTCAAGTCACCCCATCCTGGATTCCCCTGGGTGTCTAGTTTTCAAAAATGTATAGGTTTGCTAGGTTTCCCTAGGTGCCGGCAGAGCTATGGTTCAAAAACTACAGCTAGGCACTTTGCCAAAAAAGGGTCATTTTTCACTGCGAAATTGAGGTGTGTCCACGTTGCGTTTTGCGCCGTTTCCTGTCGCGGGCACTAGGCCGACCCACACAAGTGAGGTACCATTTTTCTCGGAAGACTTTGGGGATCGCGGGGCGGGTGGAAATTTGTGGATCCACGCAGATTACAGAACTTTCCACCACAGAAATGTGGGGAAAATGTGATTTTTTTGACACTTTTTTAGGTTTGCAAGGGATTCTGGGTAACAGAACCTGGTGGGAGGCAGTCAAGTCACCCCATCCTGGATTCCCCTGGGTGTCTAGTTTTCAAAAATGTATAGGTTTGCTAGGTTTCCCTAGGTGCCGGCAGAGCTATGGTTCAAAAACTACAGCTAGGCACTTTGCCAAAAAAGGGTCATTTTTCACTGCGAAATTGAGGTGTGTCCACGTTGCGTTTTGCGCCGTTTCCTGTCGCGGGCACTAGGCCGACCCACACAAGTGAGGTACCATTTTTCTCGGAAGACTTTGGGGATCGCGGGGCGGGTGGAAATTTGTGGATCCACGCAGATTACAGAACTTTCCACCACAGAAATGTGGGGAAAATGTGATTTTTTTGACACTTTTTTAGGTTTGCAAGGGATTCTGGGTAACAGAACCTGGTGGGAGGCAGTCAAGTCACCCCATCCTGGATTCCCCTGGGTGTCTAGTTTTCAAAAATGTATAGGTTTGCTAGGTTTCCCTAGGTGCCGGCAGAGCTATGGTTCAAAAACTACAGCTAGGCACTTTGCCAAAAAAGGGTCATTTTTCACTGCGAAATTGAGGTGTGTCCACGTTGCGTTTTGCGCCGTTTCCTGTCGCGGGCACTAGGCCGACCCACACAAGTGAGGTACCATTTTTCTCGGAAGACTTTGGGGATCGCGGGGCGGGTGGAAATTTGTGGATCCACGCAGATTACAGAACTTTCCACCACAGAAATGTGGGGAAAATGTGATTTTTTTGACACTTTTTTAGGTTTGCAAGGGATTCTGGGTAACAGAACCTGGTGGGAGGCAGTCAAGTCACCCCATCCTGGATTCCCCTGGGTGTCTAGTTTTCAAAAATGTATAGGTTTGCTAGGTTTCCCTAGGTGCCGGCAGAGCTATGGTTCAAAAACTACAGCTAGGCACTTTGCCAAAAAAGGGTCATTTTTCACTGCGAAATTGAGGTGTGTCCACGTTGCGTTTTGCGCCGTTTCCTGTCGCGGGCACTAGGCCGACCCACACAAGTGAGGTACCATTTTTCTCGGAAGACTTTGGGGATCGCGGGGCGGGTGGAAATTTGTGGATCCACGCAGATTACAGAACTTTCCACCACAGAAATGTGGGGAAAATGTGATTTTTTTGACACTTTTTTAGGTTTGCAAGGGATTCTGGGTAACAGAACCTGGTGGGAGGCAGTCAAGTCACCCCATCCTGGATTCCCCTGGGTGTCTAGTTTTCAAAAATGTATAGGTTTGCTAGGTTTCCCTAGGTGCCGGCAGAGCTATGGTTCAAAAACTACAGCTAGGCACTTTGCCAAAAAAGGGTCATTTTTCACTGCGAAATTGAGGTGTGTCCACGTTGCGTTTTGCGCCGTTTCCTGTCGCGGGCACTAGGCCGACCCACACAAGTGAGGTACCATTTTTCTCGGAAGACTTTGGGGATCGCGGGGCGGGTGGAAATTTGTGGATCCACGCAGATTACAGAACTTTCCACCACAGAAATGTGGGGAAAATGTGATTTTTTTGACACTTTTTTAGGTTTGCAAGGGATTCTGGGTAACAGAACCTGGTGGGAGGCAGTCAAGTCACCCCATCCTGGATTCCCCTGGGTGTCTAGTTTTCAAAAATGTATAGGTTTGCTAGGTTTCCCTAGGTGCCGGCAGAGCTATGGTTCAAAAACTACAGCTAGGCACTTTGCCAAAAAAGGGTCATTTTTCACTGCGAAATTGAGGTGTGTCCACGTTGCGTTTTGCGCCGTTTCCTGTCGCGGGCACTAGGCCGACCCACACAAGTGAGGTACCATTTTTCTCGGAAGACTTTGGGGATCGCGGGGCGGGTGGAAATTTGTGGATCCACGCAGATTACAGAACTTTCCACCACAGAAATGTGGGGAAAATGTGATTTTTTGACACTTTTTTAGGTTTGCAAGGGATTCTGGGTAACAGAACCTGGTGGGAGGCAGTCAAGTCACCCCATCCTGGATTCCCCTGGGTGTCTAGTTTTCAAAAATGTATAGGTTTGCTAGGTTTCCCTAGGTGCCGGCAGAGCTATGGTTCAAAAACTACAGCTAGGCACTTTGCCAAAAAAGGGTCATTTTTCACTGCGAAATTGAGGTGTGTCCACGTTGCGTTTTGCGCCGTTTCCTGTCGCGGGCACTAGGCCGACCCACACAAGTGAGGTACCATTTTTCTCGGAAGACTTTGGGGATCGCGGGGCGGGTGGAAATTTGTGGATCCACGCAGATTACAGAACTTTCCACCACAGAAATGTGGGGAAAATGTGATTTTTTTGACACTTTTTTAGGTTTGCAAGGGATTCTGGGTAACAGAACCTGGTGGGAGGCAGTCAAGTCACCCCATCCTGGATTCCCCTGGGTGTCTAGTTTTCAAAAATGTATAGGTTTGCTAGGTTTCCCTAGGTGCCGGCAGAGCTATGGTTCAAAAACTACAGCTAGGCACTTTGCCAAAAAAGGGTCATTTTTCACTGCGAAATTGAGGTGTGTCCACGTTGCGTTTTGCGCCGTTTCCTGTCGCGGGCACTAGGCCGACCCACACAAGTGAGGTACCATTTTTCTCGGAAGACTTTGGGGATCGCGGGGCGGGTGGAAATTTGTGGATCCACGCAGATTACAGAACTTTCCACCACAGAAATGTGGGGAAAATGTGATTTTTTTGACACTTTTTTAGGTTTGCAAGGGATTCTGGGTAACAGAACCTGGTGGGAGGCAGTCAAGTCACCCCATCCTGGATTCCCCTGGGTGTCTAGTTTTCAAAAATGTATAGGTTTGCTAGGTTTCCCTAGGTGCCGGCAGAGCTATGGTTCAAAAACTACAGCTAGGCACTTTGCCAAAAAAGGGTCATTTTTCACTGCGAAATTGAGGTGTGTCCACGTTGCGTTTTGCGCCGTTTCCTGTCGCGGGCACTAGGCCGACCCACACAAGTGAGGTACCATTTTTCTCGGAAGACTTTGGGGATCGCGGGGCGGGTGGAAATTTGTGGATCCACGCAGATTACAGAACTTTCCACCACAGAAATGTGGGGAAAATGTGATTTTTTTGACACTTTTTTAGGTTTGCAAGGGATTCTGGGTAACAGAACCTGGTGGGAGGCAGTCAAGTCACCCCATCCTGGATTCCCCTGGGTGTCTAGTTTTCAAAAATGTATAGGTTTGCTAGGTTTCCCTAGGTGCCGGCAGAGCTATGGTTCAAAAACTACAGCTAGGCACTTTGCCAAAAAAGGGTCATTTTTCACTGCGAAATTGAGGTGTGTCCACGTTGCGTTTTGCGCCGTTTCCTGTCGCGGGCACTAGGCCGACCCACACAAGTGAGGTACCATTTTTCTCGGAAGACTTTGGGGATCGCGGGGCGGGTGGAAATTTGTGGATCCACGCAGATTACAGAACTTTCCACCACAGAAATGTGGGGAAAATGTGATTTTTTGGACACTTTTTTAGGTTTGCAAGGGATTCTGGGTAACAGAACCTGGTGGGAGGCAGTCAAGTCACCCCATCCTGGATTCCCCTGGGTGTCTAGTTTTCAAAAATGTATAGGTTTGCTAGGTTTCCCTAGGTGCCGGCAGAGCTATGGTTCAAAAACTACAGCTAGGCACTTTGCCAAAAAAGGGTCATTTTTCACTGCGAAATTGAGGTGTGTCCACGTTGCGTTTTGCGCCGTTTCCTGTCGCGGGCACTAGGCCGACCCACACAAGTGAGGTACCATTTTTCTCGGAAGACTTTGGGGATCGCGGGGCGGGTGGAAATTTGTGGATCCACGCAGATTACAGAACTTTCCACCACAGAAATGTGGGGAAAATGTGATTTTTTGACACTTTTTTAGGTTTGCAAGGGATTCTGGGTAACAGAACCTGGTGGGAGGCAGTCAAGTCACCCCATCCTGGATTCCCCTGGGTGTCTAGTTTTCAAAAATGTATAGGTTTGCTAGGTTTCCCTAGGTGCCGGCAGAGCTATGGTTCAAAAACTACAGCTAGGCACTTTGCCAAAAAAGGGTCATTTTTCACTGCGAAATTGAGGTGTGTCCACGTTGCGTTTTGCGCCGTTTCCTGTCGCGGGCACTAGGCCGACCCACACAAGTGAGGTACCATTTTTCTCGGAAGACTTTGGGGATCGCGGGGCGGGTGGAAATTTGTGGATCCACGCAGATTACAGAACTTTCCACCACAGAAATGTGGGGAAAATGTGATTTTTTTGACACTTTTTTAGGTTTGCAAGGGATTCTGGGTAACAGAACCTGGTGGGAGGCAGTCAAGTCACCCCATCCTGGATTCCCCTGGGTGTCTAGTTTTCAAAAATGTATAGGTTTGCTAGGTTTCCCTAGGTGCCGGCAGAGCTATGGTTCAAAAACTACAGCTAGGCACTTTGCCAAAAAAGGGTCATTTTTCACTGCGAAATTGAGGTGTGTCCACGTTGCGTTTTGCGCCGTTTCCTGTCGCGGGCACTAGGCCGACCCACACAAGTGAGGTACCATTTTTCTCGGAAGACTTTGGGGATCGCGGGGCGGGTGGAAATTTGTGGATCCACGCAGATTACAGAACTTTCCACCACAGAAATGTGGGGAAAATGTGATTTTTTGACACTTTTTTAGGTTTGCAAGGGATTCTGGGTAACAGAACCTGGTGGGAGGCAGTCAAGTCACCCCATCCTGGATTCCCCTGGGTGTCTAGTTTTCAAAAATGTATAGGTTTGCTAGGTTTCCCTAGGTGCCGGCAGAGCTATGGTTCAAAAACTACAGCTAGGCACTTTGCCAAAAAAGGGTCATTTTTCACTGCGAAATTGAGGTGTGTCCACGTTGCGTTTTGCGCCGTTTCCTGTCGCGGGCACTAGGCCGACCCACACAAGTGAGGTACCATTTTTCTCGGAAGACTTTGGGGATCGCGGGGCGGGTGGAAATTTGTGGATCCACGCAGATTACAGAACTTTCCACCACAGAAATGTGGGGAAAATGTGATTTTTTTGACACTTTTTTAGGTTTGCAAGGGATTCTGGGTAACAGAACCTGGTGGGAGGCAGTCAAGTCACCCCATCCTGGATTCCCCTGGGTGTCTAGTTTTCAAAAATGTATAGGTTTGCTAGGTTTCCCTAGGTGCCGGCAGAGCTATGGTTCAAAAACTACAGCTAGGCACTTTGCCAAAAAAGGGTCATTTTTCACTGCGAAATTGAGGTGTGTCCACGTTGCGTTTTGCGCCGTTTCCTGTCGCGGGCACTAGGCCGACCCACACAAGTGAGGTACCATTTTTCTCGGAAGACTTTGGGGATCGCGGGGCGGGTGGAAATTTGTGGATCCACGCAGATTACAGAACTTTCCACCACAGAAATGTGGGGAAAATGTGATTTTTTTGACACTTTTTTAGGTTTGCAAGGGATTCTGGGTAACAGAACCTGGTGGGAGGCAGTCAAGTCACCCCATCCTGGATTCCCCTGGGTGTCTAGTTTTCAAAAATGTATAGGTTTGCTAGGTTTCCCTAGGTGCCGGCAGAGCTATGGTTCAAAAACTACAGCTAGGCACTTTGCCAAAAAAGGGTCATTTTTCACTGCGAAATTGAGGTGTGTCCACGTTGCGTTTTGCGCCGTTTCCTGTCGCGGGCACTAGGCCGACCCACACAAGTGAGGTACCATTTTTCTCGGAAGACTTTGGGGATCGCGGGGCGGGTGGAAATTTGTGGATCCACGCAGATTACAGAACTTTCCACCACAGAAATGTGGGGAAAATGTGATTTTTTTGACACTTTTTTAGGTTTGCAAGGGATTCTGGGTAACAGAACCTGGTGGGAGGCAGTCAAGTCACCCCATCCTGGATTCCCCTGGGTGTCTAGTTTTCAAAAATGTATAGGTTTGCTAGGTTTCCCTAGGTGCCGGCAGAGCTATGGTTCAAAAACTACAGCTAGGCACTTTGCCAAAAAAGGGTCATTTTTCACTGCGAAATTGAGGTGTGTCCACGTTGCGTTTTGCGCCGTTTCCTGTCGCGGGCACTAGGCCGACCCACACAAGTGAGGTACCATTTTTCTCGGAAGACTTTGGGGATCGCGGGGCGGGTGGAAATTTGTGGATCCACGCAGATTACAGAACTTTCCACCACAGAAATGTGGGGAAAATGTGATTTTTTTGACACTTTTTTAGGTTTGCAAGGGATTCTGGGTAACAGAACCTGGTGGGAGGCAGTCAAGTCACCCCATCCTGGATTCCCCTGGGTGTCTAGTTTTCAAAAATGTATAGGTTTGCTAGGTTTCCCTAGGTGCCGGCAGAGCTATGGTTCAAAAACTACAGCTAGGCACTTTGCCAAAAAAGGGTCATTTTTCACTGCGAAATTGAGGTGTGTCCACGTTGCGTTTTGCGCCGTTTCCTGTCGCGGGCACTAGGCCGACCCACACAAGTGAGGTACCATTTTTCTCGGAAGACTTTGGGGATCGCGGGGCGGGTGGAAATTTGTGGATCCACGCAGATTACAGAACTTTCCACCACAGAAATGTGGGGAAAATGTGATTTTTTTGACACTTTTTTAGGTTTGCAAGGGATTCTGGGTAACAGAACCTGGTGGGAGGCAGTCAAGTCACCCCATCCTGGATTCCCCTGGGTGTCTAGTTTTCAAAAATGTATAGGTTTGCTAGGTTTCCCTAGGTGCCGGCAGAGCTATGGTTCAAAAACTACAGCTAGGCACTTTGCCAAAAAAGGGTCATTTTTCACTGCGAAATTGAGGTGTGTCCACGTTGCGTTTTGCGCCGTTTCCTGTCGCGGGCACTAGGCCGACCCACACAAGTGAGGTACCATTTTTCTCGGAAGACTTTGGGGATCGCGGGGCGGGTGGAAATTTGTGGATCCACGCAGATTACAGAACTTTCCACCACAGAAATGTGGGGAAAATGTGATTTTTTGGACACTTTTTTAGGTTTGCAAGGGATTCTGGGTAACAGAACCTGGTGGGAGGCAGTCAAGTCACCCCATCCTGGATTCCCCTGGGTGTCTAGTTTTCAAAAATGTATAGGTTTGCTAGGTTTCCCTAGGTGCCGGCAGAGCTATGGTTCAAAAACTACAGCTAGGCACTTTGCCAAAAAAGGGTCATTTTTCACTGCGAAATTGAGGTGTGTCCACGTTGCGTTTTGCGCCGTTTCCTGTCGCGGGCACTAGGCCGACCCACACAAGTGAGGTACCATTTTTCTCGGAAGACTTTGGGGATCGCGGGGCGGGTGGAAATTTGTGGATCCACGCAGATTACAGAACTTTCCACCACAGAAATGTGGGGAAAATGTGATTTTTTGGACACTTTTTTAGGTTTGCAAGGGATTCTGGGTAACAGAACCTGGTGGGAGGCAGTCAAGTCACCCCATCCTGGATTCCCCTGGGTGTCTAGTTTTCAAAAATGTATAGGTTTGCTAGGTTTCCCTAGGTGCCGGCAGAGCTAGGGTTCAAAAACTACAGCTAGGCACTTTGCCAAAAAAGGGTCATTTTTCACTGCGAAATTGAGGTGTGTCCACGTTGCGTTTTGCGCCGTTTCCTGTCGCGGGCACTAGGCCGACCCACACAAGTGAGGTACCATTTTTCTCGGAAGACTTTGGGGATCGCGGGGCGGGTGGAAATTTGTGGATCCACGCAGATTACAGAACTTTCCACCACAGAAATGTGGGGAAAATGTGATTTTTTTGACACTTTTTTAGGTTTGCAAGGGATTCTGGGTAACAGAACCTGGTGGGAGGCAGTCAAGTCACCCCATCCTGGATTCCCCTGGGTGTCTAGTTTTCAAAAATGTATAGGTTTGCTAGGTTTCCCTAGGTGCCGGCAGAGCTAGGGTTCAAAAACTACAGCTAGGCACTTTGCCAAAAAAGGGTCATTTTTCACTGCGAAATTGAGGTGTGTCCACGTTGCGTTTTGCGCCGTTTCCTGTCGCGGGCACTAGGCCGACCCACACAAGTGAGGTACCATTTTTCTCGGAAGACTTTGGGGATCGCGGGGCGGGTGGAAATTTGTGGATCCACGCAGATTACAGAACTTTCCACCACAGAAATGTGGGGAAAATGTGATTTTTTGGACACTTTTTTAGGTTTGCAAGGGATTCTGGGTAACAGAACCTGGTGGGAGGCAGTCAAGTCACCCCATCCTGGATTCCCCTGGGTGTCTAGTTTTCAAAAATGTATAGGTTTGCTAGGTTTCCCTAGGTGCCGGCAGAGCTATGGTTCAAAAACTACAGCTAGGCACTTTGCCAAAAAAGGGTCATTTTTCACTGCGAAATTGAGGTGTGTCCACGTTGCGTTTTGCGCCGTTTCCTGTCGCGGGCACTAGGCCGACCCACACAAGTGAGGTACCATTTTTCTCGGAAGACTTTGGGGATCGCGGGGCGGGTGGAAATTTGTGGATCCACGCAGATTACAGAACTTTCCACCACAGAAATGTGGGGAAAATGTGATTTTTTGGACACTTTTTTAGGTTTGCAAGGGATTCTGGGTAACAGAACCTGGTGGGAGGCAGTCAAGTCACCCCATCCTGGATTCCCCTGGGTGTCTAGTTTTCAAAAATGTATAGGTTTGCTAGGTTTCCCTAGGTGCCGGCAGAGCTAGGGTTCAAAAACTACAGCTAGGCACTTTGCCAAAAAAGGGTCATTTTTCACTGCGAAATTGAGGTGTGTCCACGTTGCGTTTTGCGCCGTTTCCTGTCGCGGGCACTAGGCCGACCCACACAAGTGAGGTACCATTTTTCTCGGAAGACTTTGGGGATCGCGGGGCGGGTGGAAATTTGTGGATCCACGCAGATTACAGAACTTTCCACCACAGAAATGTGGGGAAAATGTGATTTTTTGACACTTTTTTAGGTTTGCAAGGGATTCTGGGTAACAGAACCTGGTGGGAGGCAGTCAAGTCACCCCATCCTGGATTCCCCTGGGTGTCTAGTTTTCAAAAATGTATAGGTTTGCTAGGTTTCCCTAGGTGCCGGCAGAGCTATGGTTCAAAAACTACAGCTAGGCACTTTGCCAAAAAAGGGTCATTTTTCACTGCGAAATTGAGGTGTGTCCACGTTGCGTTTTGCGCCGTTTCCTGTCGCGGGCACTAGGCCGACCCACACAAGTGAGGTACCATTTTTCTCGGAAGACTTTGGGGATCGCGGGGCGGGTGGAAATTTGTGGATCCACGCAGATTACAGAACTTTCCACCACAGAAATGTGGGGAAAATGTGATTTTTTGGACACTTTTTTAGGTTTGCAAGGGATTCTGGGTAACAGAACCTGGTGGGAGGCAGTCAAGTCACCCCATCCTGGATTCCCCTGGGTGTCTAGTTTTCAAAAATGTATAGGTTTGCTAGGTTTCCCTAGGTGCCGGCAGAGCTATGGTTCAAAAACTACAGCTAGGCACTTTGCCAAAAAAGGGTCATTTTTCACTGCGAAATTGAGGTGTGTCCACGTTGCGTTTTGCGCCGTTTCCTGTCGCGGGCACTAGGCCGACCCACACAAGTGAGGTACCATTTTTCTCGGAAGACTTTGGGGATCGCGGGGCGGGTGGAAATTTGTGGATCCACGCAGATTACAGAACTTTCCACCACAGAAATGTGGGGAAAATGTGATTTTTTGGACACTTTTTTAGGTTTGCAAGGGATTCTGGGTAACAGAACCTGGTGGGAGGCAGTCAAGTCACCCCATCCTGGATTCCCCTGGGTGTCTAGTTTTCAAAAATGTATAGGTTTGCTAGGTTTCCCTAGGTGCCGGCAGAGCTATGGTTCAAAAACTACAGCTAGGCACTTTGCCAAAAAAGGGTCATTTTTCACTGCGAAATTGAGGTGTGTCCACGTTGCGTTTTGCGCCGTTTCCTGTCGCGGGCACTAGGCCGACCCACACAAGTGAGGTACCATTTTTCTCGGAAGACTTTGGGGATCGCGGGGCGGGTGGAAATTTGTGGATCCACGCAGATTACAGAACTTTCCACCACAGAAATGTGGGGAAAATGTGATTTTTTGGACACTTTTTTAGGTTTGCAAGGGATTCTGGGTAACAGAACCTGGTGGGAGGCAGTCAAGTCACCCCATCCTGGATTCCCCTGGGTGTCTAGTTTTCAAAAATGTATAGGTTTGCTAGGTTTCCCTAGGTGCCGGCAGAGCTAGGGTTCAAAAACTACAGCTAGGCACTTTGCCAAAAAAGGGTCATTTTTCACTGCGAAATTGAGGTGTGTCCACGTTGCGTTTTGCGCCGTTTCCTGTCGCGGGCACTAGGCCGACCCACACAAGTGAGGTACCATTTTTCTCGGAAGACTTTGGGGATCGCGGGGCGGGTGGAAATTTGTGGATCCACGCAGATTACAGAACTTTCCACCACAGAAATGTGGGGAAAATGTGATTTTTTTGACACTTTTTTAGGTTTGCAAGGGATTCTGGGTAACAGAACCTGGTGGGAGGCAGTCAAGTCACCCCATCCTGGATTCCCCTGGGTGTCTAGTTTTCAAAAATGTATAGGTTTGCTAGGTTTCCCTAGGTGCCGGCAGAGCTATGGTTCAAAAACTACAGCTAGGCACTTTGCCAAAAAAGGGTCATTTTTCACTGCGAAATTGAGGTGTGTCCACGTTGCGTTTTGCGCCGTTTCCTGTCGCGGGCACTAGGCCGACCCACACAAGTGAGGTACCATTTTTCTCGGAAGACTTTGGGGATCGCGGGGCGGGTGGAAATTTGTGGATCCACGCAGATTACAGAACTTTCCACCACAGAAATGTGGGGAAAATGTGATTTTTTTGGACACTTTTTTAGGTTTGCAAGGGATTCTGGGTAACAGAACCTGGTGGGAGGCAGTCAAGTCACCCCATCCTGGATTCCCCTGGGTGTCTAGTTTTCAAAAATGTATAGGTTTGCTAGGTTTCCCTAGGTGCCGGCAGAGTTAGGGTTCAAAAACTACAGCTAGGCACTTTGCCAAAAAAGGGTCATTTTTCACTGCGAAATTGAGGTGTGTCCACGTTGCGTTTTGCGCCGTTTCCTGTCGCGGGCACTAGGCCGACCCACACAAGTGAGGTACCATTTTTCTCGGAAGACTTTGGGGATCGCGGGGCGGGTGGAAATTTGTGGATCCACGCAGATTACAGAACTTTCCACCACAGAAATGTGGGGAAAATGTGATTTTTTTGACACTTTTTTAGGTTTGCAAGGGATTCTGGGTAACAGAACCTGGTGGGAGGCAGTCAAGTCACCCCATCCTGGATTCCCCTGGGTGTCTAGTTTTCAAAAATGTATAGGTTTGCTAGGTTTCCCTAGGTGCCGGCAGAGTTAGGGTTCAAAAACTACAGCTAGGCACTTTGCCAAAAAAGGGTCATTTTTCACTGCGAAATTGAGGTGTGTCCACGTTGCGTTTTGCGCCGTTTCCTGTCGCGGGCACTAGGCCGACCCACACAAGTGAGGTACCATTTTTCTCGGAAGACTTTGGGGATCGCGGGGCGGGTGGAAATTTGTGGATCCACGCAGATTACAGAACTTTCCACCACAGAAATGTGGGGAAAATGTGATTTTTTTGACACTTTTTTAGGTTTGCAAGGGATTCTGGGTAACAGAACCTGGTGGGAGGCAGTCAAGTCACCCCATCCTGGATTCCCCTGGGTGTCTAGTTTTCAAAAATGTATAGGTTTGCTAGGTTTCCCTAGGTGCCGGCAGAGTTAGGGTTCAAAAACTACAGCTAGGCACTTTGCCAAAAAAGGGTCATTTTTCACTGCGAAATTGAGGTGTGTCCACGTTGCGTTTTGCGCCGTTTCCTGTTGCGGGCACTAGGCCGACCCACACAAGTGAGGTACCATTTTTCTCGGAAGACTTTGGGGATCGCGGGGCGGGTGGAAATTTGTGGATCCACGCAGATTACAGAACTTTCCACCACAGAAATGTGGGGAAAATGTGATTTTTTTGGACACTTTTTTAGGTTTGCAAGGGATTCTGGGTAACAGAACCTGGTGGGAGGCAGTCAAGTCACCCCATCCTGGATTCCCCTGGGTGTCTAGTTTTCAAAAATGTATAGGTTTGCTAGGTTTCCCTAGGTGCCGGCAGAGTTAGGGTTCAAAAACTACAGCTAGGCACTTTGCCAAAAAAGGGTCATTTTTCACTGCGAAATTGAGGTGTGTCCACGTTGCGTTTTGCGCCGTTTCCTGTCGCGGGCACTAGGCCGACCCACACAAGTGAGGTACCATTTTTCTCGGAAGACTTTGGGGATCGCGGGGCGGGTGGAAATTTGTGGATCCACGCAGATTACAGAACTTTCCACCACAGAAATGTGGGGAAAATGTGATTTTTTTGACACTTTTTTAGGTTTGCAAGGGATTCTGGGTAACAGAACCTGGTGGGAGGCAGTCAAGTCACCCCATCCTGGATTCCCCTGGGTGTCTAGTTTTCAAAAATGTATAGGTTTGCTAGGTTTCCCTAGGTGCCGGCAGAGTTAGGGTTCAAAAACTACAGCTAGGCACTTTGCCAAAAAAGGGTCATTTTTCACTGCGAAATTGAGGTGTGTCCACGTTGCGTTTTGCGCCGTTTCCTGTCGCGGGCACTAGGCCGACCCACACAAGTGAGGTACCATTTTTCTCGGAAGACTTTGGGGATCGCGGGGCGGGTGGAAATTTGTGGATCCACGCAGATTACAGAACTTTCCACCACAGAAATGTGGGGAAAATGTGATTTTTTTGACACTTTTTTAGGTTTGCAAGGGATTCTGGGTAACAGAACCTGGTGGGAGGCAGTCAAGTCACCCCATCCTGGATTCCCCTGGGTGTCTAGTTTTCAAAAATGTATAGGTTTGCTAGGTTTCCCTAGGTGCCGGCAGAGTTAGGGTTCAAAAACTACAGCTAGGCACTTTGCCAAAAAAGGGTCATTTTTCACTGCGAAATTGAGGTGTGTCCACGTTGCGTTTTGAGCCGTTTCCTGTCGCGGGCACTAGGCCGACCCACACAATTGAGGTACCATTTTTCTCGGAAGACTTTGGGGATCGCGGGGCGGGTGGAAATTTGTGGATCCACGCAGATTACAGAACTTTCCACCACAGAAATGTGGGGAAAATGTGATTTGTTGGACACTTTTTTAGGTTTGCAAGGGATTCTGGGTAACTGAACCTGGTGGGAGGCAGTCAAGTCACCCCATCCTGGATTCCCCTGGGTGTCTAGTTTTCAAAAATGTATAGGTTTGCTAGGTTTCCCTAGGTGCCGGCAGAGTTAGGGTTCAAAAACTACAGCTAGGCACTTTGCCAAAAAAGGGTCATTTTTCACTGCGAAATTGAGGTGTGTCCACGTTGCGTTTTGCGCCGTTTCCTGTCGCGGGCACTAGGCCGACCCACACAAGTGAGGTACCATTTTTCTCGGAAGACTTTGGGGATCGCGGGGCGGGTGGAAATTTGTGGATCCACGCAGATTACAGAACTTTCCACCACAGAAATGTGGGGAAAATGTGATTTTTTGGACACTTTTTTAGGTTTGCAAGGGATTCTGGGTAACAGAACCTGGTGGGAGGCAGTCAAGTCACCCCATCCTGGATTCCCCTGGGTGTCTAGTTTTCAAAAATGTATAGGTTTGCTAGGTTTCCCTAGGTGCCGGCAGAGTTAGGGTTCAAAAACTACAGCTAGGCACTTTGCCAAAAAAGGGTCATTTTTCACTGCGAAATTGAGGTGTGTCCACGTTGCGTTTTGCGCCGTTTCCTGTCGCGGGCACTAGGCCGACCCACACAAGTGAGGTACCATTTTTCTCGGAAGACTTTGGGGATCGCGGGGCGGGTGGAAATTTGTGGATCCACGCAGATTACAGAACTTTCCACCACAGAAATGTGGGGAAAATGTGATTTTTTGGACACTTTTTTAGGTTTGCAAGGGATTCTGGGTAACAGAACCTGGTGGGAGGCAGTCAAGTCACCCCATCCTGGATTCCCCTGGGTGTCTAGTTTTCAAAAATGTATAGGTTTGCTAGGTTTCCCTAGGTGCCGGCAGAGTTAGGGTTCAAAAACTACAGCTAGGCACTTTGCCAAAAAAGGGTCATTTTTCACTGCGAAATTGAGGTGTGTCCACGTTGCGTTTTGCGCCGTTTCCTGTCGCGGGCACTAGGCCGACCCACACAAGTGAGGTACCATTTTTCTCGGAAGACTTTGGGGATCGCGGGGCGGGTGGAAATTTGTGGATCCACGCAGATTACAGAACTTTCCACCACAGAAATGTGGGGAAAATGTGATTTTTTGGACACTTTTTTAGGTTTGCAAGGGATTCTGGGTAACAGAACCTGGTGGGAGGCAGTCAAGTCACCCCATCCTGGATTCCCCTGGGTGTCTAGTTTTCAAAAATGTATAGGTTTGCTAGGTTTCCCTAGGTGCCGGCAGAGTTAGGGTTCAAAAACTACAGCTAGGCACTTTGCCAAAAAAGGGTCATTTTTCACTGCGAAATTGAGGTGTGTCCACGTTGCGTTTTGCGCCGTTTCCTGTCGCGGGCACTAGGCCGACCCACACAAGTGAGGTACCATTTTTCTCGGAAGACTTTGGGGATCGCGGGGCGGGTGGAAATTTGTGGATCCACGCAGATTACAGAACTTTCCACCACAGAAATGTGGGGAAAATGTGATTTTTTTGACACTTTTTTAGGTTTGCAAGGGATTCTGGGTAACAGAACCTGGTGGGAGGCAGTCAAGTCACCCCATCCTGGATTCCCCTGGGTGTCTAGTTTTCAAAAATGTATAGGTTTGCTAGGTTTCCCTAGGTGCCGGCAGAGTTAGGGTTCAAAAACTACAGCTAGGCACTTTGCCAAAAAAGGGTCATTTTTCACTGCGAAATTGAGGTGTGTCCACGTTGCGTTTTGCGCCGTTTCCTGTCGCGGGCACTAGGCCGACCCACACAAGTGAGGTACCATTTTTCTCGGAAGACTTTGGGGATCGCGGGGCGGGTGGAAATTTGTGGATCCACGCAGATTACAGAACTTTCCACCACAGAAATGTGGGGAAAATGTGATTTTTTTGACACTTTTTTAGGTTTGCAAGGGATTCTGGGTAACAGAACCTGGTGGGAGGCAGTCAAGTCACCCCATCCTGGATTCCCCTGGGTGTCTAGTTTTCAAAAATGTATAGGTTTGCTAGGTTTCCCTAGGTGCCGGCAGAGTTAGGGTTCAAAAACTACAGCTAGGCACTTTGCCAAAAAAGGGTCATTTTTCACTGCGAAATTGAGGTGTGTCCACGTTGCGTTTTGCGCCGTTTCCTGTCGCGGGCACTAGGCCGACCCACACAAGTGAGGTACCATTTTTCTCGGAAGACTTTGGGGATCGCGGGGCGGGTGGAAATTTGTGGATCCACGCAGATTACAGAACTTTCCACCACAGAAATGTGGGGAAAATGTGATTTTTTGGACACTTTTTTAGGTTTGCAAGGGATTCTGGGTAACAGAACCTGGTGGGAGGCAGTCAAGTCACCCCATCCTGGATTCCCCTGGGTGTCTAGTTTTCAAAAATGTATAGGTTTGCTAGGTTTCCCTAGGTGCCGGCAGAGTTAGGGTTCAAAAACTACAGCTAGGCACTTTGCCAAAAAAGGGTCATTTTTCACTGCGAAATTGAGGTGTGTCCACGTTGCGTTTTGCGCCGTTTCCTGTCGCGGGCACTAGGCCGACCCACACAAGTGAGGTACCATTTTTCTCGGAAGACTTTGGGGATCGCGGGGCGGGTGGAAATTTGTGGATCCACGCAGATTACAGAACTTTCCACCACAGAAATGTGGGGAAAATGTGATTTTTTGGACACTTTTTTAGGTTTGCAAGGGATTCTGGGTAACAGAACCTGGTGGGAGGCAGTCAAGTCACCCCATCCTGGATTCCCCTGGGTGTCTAGTTTTCAAAAATGTATAGGTTTGCTAGGTTTCCCTAGGTGCCGGCAGAGTTAGGGTTCAAAAACTACAGCTAGGCACTTTGCCAAAAAAGGGTCATTTTTCACTGCGAAATTGAGGTGTGTCCACGTTGCGTTTTGCGCCGTTTCCTGTCGCGGGCACTAGGCCGACCCACACAAGTGAGGTACCATTTTTCTCGGAAGACTTTGGGGATCGCGGGGCGGGTGGAAATTTGTGGATCCACGCAGATTACAGAACTTTCCACCACAGAAATGTGGGGAAAATGTGATTTTTTGGACACTTTTTTAGGTTTGCAAGGGATTCTGGGTAACAGAACCTGGTGGGAGGCAGTCAAGTCACCCCATCCTGGATTACCCTGGGTGTCTAGTTTTCAAAAATGTATAGGTTTGCTAGGTTTCCCTAGGTGCCGGCAGAGTTAGGGTTCAAAAACTACAGCTAGGCACTTTGCCAAAAAAGGGTCATTTTTCACTGCGAAATTGAGGTGTGTCCACGTTGCGTTTTGCGCCGTTTCCTGTTGCGGGCACTAGGCCGACCCACACAAGTGAGGTACCATTTTTCTCGGAAGACTTTGGGGATCGCGGGGCGGGTGGAAATTTGTGGATCCACGCAGATTACAGAACTTTCCACCACAGAAATGTGGGGAAAATGTGATTTGTTTGGACACTTTTTTAGGTTTGCAAGGGATTCTGGGTAACAGAACCTGGTGGGAGGCAGTCAAGTCACCCCATCCTGGATTACCCTGGGTGTCTAGTTTTCAAAAATGTATAGGTTTGCTAGGTTTCCCTAGGTGCCGGCAGAGTTAGGGTTCAAAAACTACAGCTAGGCACTTTGCCAAAAAAGGGTCATTTTTCACTGCGAAATTGAGGTGTGTCCACGTTGCGTTTTGCGCCGTTTCCTGTCGCGGGCACTAGACCGACCTACACAAGTGAGGTACCATTTTTCTCGGAAGACTTTGGGGATCGCGGGGCGGGTGGAAATTTGTGGATCCACGCAGATTACAGAACTTTCCACCACAGAAATGTGGGGAAAATGTGATTTTTTGGACACTTTTTTAGGTTTGCAAGGGATTCTGGGTAACAGAACCTGGTGGGAGGCAGTCAAGTCACCCCATCCTGGATTCCCCTGGGTGTCTAGTTTTCAAAAATGTATAGGTTTGCTAGGTTTCCCTAGGTGCCGGCAGAGTTAGGGTTCAAAAACTACAGCTAGGCACTTTGCCAAAAAAGGGTCATTTTTCACTGCGAAATTGAGGTGTGTCCACGTTGCGTTTTGCGCCGTTTCCTGTCGCTGGCACTAGGCCGACCCACACAAGTGAGGTACCATTTTTCTCAGAAGACTTTGGGGATCGCGGGGCGCGTGGAAATTTGTGCATCCACGCAGATTACAGAACTTTCCACCACAGAAATGTGGGGAAAATGTGATTTGTTTGACAGTTTTTTAGGTTTGCAAGGGATTCTGGGTAACAGAACCTGGTGGGAGGCAGTCAAGTCACCCCATCCTGGATTCCCCTGGGTGTCTAGTTTTCAAAAATGTATAGGTTTGCTAGGTTTCCCTAGGTGCCGGCAGAGTTAGGGTTCAAAAACTACAGCTAGGCACTTTGCCAAAAAAGAGTCATTTTTCACTGCGAAATTGAGGTGTGTCCACGTTGCGTTTTGCGCCGTTTCCTGTTGCGGGCACTAGGCCGACCCACACAAGTGAGGTACCATTTTTCTCGGAAGACTTTGGGGATCGCGGGGCGGGTGGAAATTTGTGGATCCACGCAGATTACAGAACTTTCCACCACAGAAATGTGGGGAAAATGTGATTTTTTGGACACTTTTTTAGGTTTGCAAGGGATTCTGGGTAACAGAACCTGGTGGGAGGCAGTCAAGTCACCCCATCCTGGATTCCCCTGGGTGTCTAGTTCTCAAAAATGTATAGGTTTGCTAGGTTTCCCTAGGTGCCGGCAGAGTTAGGGTTCAAAAACTACAGCTAGGCACTTTGCCAAAAAAGGGTCATTTTTCACTGCAAAATTGAGGTGTGTCCACGTTGCGTTTTGCGCAGTTTCCTGTCGCGGGCACTAGGCCGACCCACACAAGTGAGGTACCATTTTTCTTGGAAGACTTTGGGGATCGCGGGGCGGGTGGAAATTTGTGGATCCACGCAGATTACAGAACTTTCCACCACAGAAATGTGGGGAAAATGTGATTTTTGGACACTTTTTTAGGTTTGCAAGGGATTCTGGGTAACAGAACCTGGTGGGAGGCAGTCAAGTCACCCCATCCTGGATTCCCCTGGGTGTCTAGTTTTCAAAAATGTATAGGTTTGCTAGGTTTCCCTAGGTGCCGGCAGAGTTAGGGTTCAAAAACTACAGCTAGGCACTTTGCCAAAAAAGGGTCATTTTTCACTGCGAAATTGAGGTGTGTCCACGTTGCGTTTTGCGCCGTTTCCTGTCGCGGGCACTAGACCAACCCACACAAGTGAGGAACCATTTTTCTCGGAAGACTTTGGGGATCGCGGGGCGGGTGGAAATTTGTGGATCCACGCAGATTACAGAACTTTCCACCACAGAAATGTGGGGAAAATGTGATTTTTTTGGACACTTTTTTAGGTTTGCAAGGGATTCTGGGTAACAGAACCTGGTGGGAGGCAGTCAAGTCACCCCATCCTGGATTACCCTGGGTGTCTAGTTTTCAAAAATGTATAGGTTTGCTAGGTTTCCCTAGGTGCCGGCAGAGCTTAGGGTTCAAAAACTACAGCTAGGCACTTTGCCAAAAAAGGGTCATTTTTCACTGCGAAATTGAGGTGTGTCCACGTTGCGTTTTGCGCCGTTTCCTGTCGCGGGCACTAGACCAACCCACACAAGTGAGGTACCATTTTTCTCAGAAGACTTTGGGGATCGCGGGGCGTGTGGAAATTTGTGGATCCACGCAGATTACAGAACTTTCCACCACAGAAATGTGGGGAAAATGTGATTTTTTTGACAGTTTTTTAGGTTTGCAAGGGATTCTGGGTAACAGAACCTGGTGGGAGGCAGTCAAGTCACCCCATCCTGGATTCCCCTGGGTGTCTAGTTTTCAAAAATGTATAGGTTTGCTAGGTTTCCCTCGTTGCCGGCAGAGTTAGGCTTCAAAAACTACAGCTAGGCACTTTGCCAAAAAAGGGTCATTTTTCACTGCGAAATTGAGGTGTGTCCACGTTGCGTTTTGCGCCGTTTCCTGTTGCGGGCACTAGGCCGACCCACACAAGTGAGGTACCATTTTTCTCGGAAGACTTTGGGGATCGCGGGGCTGGTGGAAATTTGTGGATCCACGCAGATTACAGAACTTTCCACCACAGAAATGTGGGGAAAATGTGATTTGTTTGGACACTTTTTAGGTTTGCAAGGGATTCTGGGTAACAGAACCTGGTGGGAGGCAGTCAAGTCACCCCATCCTGGATTACCCTGGGTGTCTAGTTTTCAAAAATGTATAGGTTTGCTAGGTTTCCCTAGGTGCCGGCAGAGTTAGGGTTCAAAAACTACAGCTAGGCACTTTGCCAAAAAAGGGTCATTTTTCACTGCGAAATTGAGGTGTGTCCACGTTGCGTTTTGCGCCGTTTCCTGTCGCGGGCACTAGACCAACCCACACAAGTGAGGTACCATTTTTCTCGGAAGACTTTGGGGATCGCGGGGCGGGTGGAAATTTGTGGATCCACGCAGATTACAGAACTTTCTACCACAGAAATGTGGGGAAAATTTGATTTTTTGGACACTTTTTTAGGTTTGCAAGGGATTCTGGGTAACAGAACCTGGTGGGAGGCAGTCAAGTCACCCCATCCTGGATTCCCCTGGGTGTCTAGGTTTCAAAAATGTATAGGTTTGCTAGGTTTCCCTAGGTGCCGGCAGAGTTAGGGTTCAAAAACTACAGCTAGGCACTTTGCCAAAAAAGGGTAATTTTTCACTGCAAAATTGAGGTGTGTCCACGTTGCGTTTTGCGCAGTTTCCTGTCGCGGGCACTAGGCCGACCCACACAAGTGAGGTACCATTTTTCTCAGAAGACTTTGGGGATCACGGGGCGCGTGGAAATTTGTGGATCCACGCAGATTACAGAACTTTCCACCACAGAAATGTGGGGAAAATGTGATTTTTTGACAGTTTTTTAGGTTTGCAAGGGATTCTGGGTAACAGAACCTGGTGGGAGGCAGTCAAGTCACCCCATCCTGGATTCCCCTGGGTGTCTAGTTTTCAAAAATGTATAGGTTTGCTAGGTTTCCCTAGGTGCCGGCAGAGTTAGGGTTCAAAAACTACAGCTAGGCACTTTGCCAAAAAAGGGTCATTTTTCACTGCGAAATTGAGGTGTGTCCACGTTGCGTTTTGCGCCGTTTCCTGTTGCGGGCACTAGGCCGACCCACACAAGTGAGGTACCATTTTTCTCGGAAGACTTTGGGGATCGCGGGGCGGGTGGAAATTTGTGGATCCACGCAGATTACAGAACTTTCCACCACAGAAATGTGGGGAAAATGTGATTTTTTGGACACTTTTTTAGGTTTGCAAGGGATTCTGGGTAACAGAACCTGGTGGGAGGCAGTCAAGTCACCCCATCCTGGATTACCCTGGGTGTCTAGTTTTCAAAAATGTATAGGTTTGCTAGGTTTCCCTAGGTGCCGGCAGAGTTAGGGTTCAAAAACTACAGCTAGGCACTTTGCCAAAAAAGGGTCATTTTTCACTGCGAAATTGAGGTGTGTCCACGTTGCGTTTTGCGCCGTTTCCTGTCGCGGGCACTAGACCAACCCACACAAGTGAGGTACCATTTTTCTCGGAAGACTTTGGGGATCGCGGGGCGGGTGGAAATTTGTGGATCCACGCAGATTACAGAACTTTCTACCACAGAAATGTGGGGAAAATGTGATTTTTTGGACACTTTTTTAGGTTTGCAAGGGATTCTGGGTAACAGAACCTGGTGGGAGGCAGTCAAGTCACCCCATCCTGGATTCCCCTGGGTGTCTAGTTCTCAAAAATGTATAGGTTTGCTAGGTTTCCCTAGCTGCCGGCAGAGTTAGGGTTCAAAAACTACAGCTAGGCACTTTGCCAAAAAAGGGTCATTTTTCACTGCAAAATTGAGGTGTGTCCACGTTGCGTTTTGCGCCGTTTCCTGTCGCGGGCACTAGGCCGACCCACACAAGTGAGGTACCATTTTTCTTGGAAGACTTTGGGGATTGCGGGGCGGGTGTAAATTTGTGGATCCACGCAGATTACAGAACTTTCCACCACAGAAATGTGGGGAAAATTTGATTTTTTGGACACTTTTTTAGGTTTGCAAGGGATTCTGGGTAACAGAACCTGGTGGGAGGCAGTCAAGTCACCCCATCCTGGATTCCCCTGGGTGTCTAGTTTTCAAAAATGTATAGGTTTGCTAGGTTTCCCTAGGTGCCGGCAGAGTTAGGGTTCAAAAACTACAGCTAGGCACTTTGCCAAAAAAGGGTCATTTTTCACTGCGAAATTGAGGTGTGTCCACGTTGCGTTTTGCGCCGTTTCCTGTCGCGGGCACTAGGCCGACCCACACAAGTGAGGTACCATTTTTCTTGGAAGACTTTGGGGATCGCGGGGCGGGTGGAAATTTGTGGATCCACGCAGATTACAGAACTTTCCACCACAGAAATGTGGGGAAAATTTGATTTTTGGACACTTTTTAGGTTTGCAAGGGATTCTGGGTAACAGAACCTGGTGGGAGGCAGTCAAGTCACCCCATCCTGGATTCCCCTGGGTGTCTAGTTTTCAAAAATGTATAGGTTTGCTAGGTTTCCCTAGGTGCCGGCAGAGTTAGGGTTCAAAAACTACAGCTAGGCACTTTGCCAAAAAAGGGTCATTTTTCACTGCGAAATTGAGGTGTGTCCACGTTGCGTTTTGCGCCGTTTCCTGTCGCGGGCACTAGGCCGACCCACACAAGTGAGGTACCATTTTTCTCGGAAGACTTTGGGGATCGCGGGGCGGGTGGAAATTTGTGGATCCACGCAGATTACAGAACTTTCCACCACAGAAATGTGGGGAAAATGTGATTTTTTTGGACACTTTTTTAGGTTTGCAAGGGATTCTGGGTAACAGAACCTGGTGGGAGGCAGTCAAGTCACCCCATCCTGGATTACCCTGGGTGTCTAGTTTTCAAAAATGTATAGGTTTGCTAGGTTTCCCTAGGTGCCGGCAGAGTTAGGGTTCAAAAACTACAGCTAGGCACTTTGCCAAAAAAGGGTCATTTTTCACTGCGAAATTGAGGTGTGTCCACGTTGCGTTTTGCGCCGTTTCCTGTCGCGGGCACTAGACCAACCCACACAAGTGAGGTACCATTTTTCTCAGAAGACTTTGGGGATCGCGGGGCGTGTGGAAATTTGTGGATCCACGCAGATTACAGAACTTTCCACCACAGAAATGTGGGGAAAATGTGATTTTTTTGACAGTTTTTAGGTTTGCAAGGGATTCTGGGTAACAGAACCTGGTGGGAGGCAGTCAAGTCACCCAATCCTGGATTCCCCTGGGTGTCTAGTTTTCAAAAATGTATAGGTTTGCTAGGTTTCCCTCGGTGCCGGCAGAGTTAGGGTTCAAAAACTACAGCTAGGCACTTTGCCAAAAAAGGGTCATTTTTCACTGCGAAATTGAGGTGTGTCCACGTTGCGTTTTGCGCCGTTTCCTGTTGCGGGCACTAGGCCGACCCACACAAGTGAGGTACCATTTTTCTCGGAAGACTTTGGGGATCGCGGGGCTGGTGGAAATTTGTGGATCCACGCAGATTACAGAACTTTCCACCACAGAAATGTGGGGAAAATGTGATTTGTTTGGACACTTTTTTAGGTTTGCAAGGGATTCTGGGTAACAGAACCTGGTGGGAGGCAGTCAAGTCACCCCATCCTGGATTACCCTGGGTGTCTAGTTTTCAAAAATGTATAGGTTTGCTAGGTTTCCCTAGGTGCCGGCAGAGTTAGGGTTCAAAAACTACAGCTAGGCACTTTGCCAAAAAAGGGTCATTTTTCACTGCGAAATTGAGGTGTGTCCACGTTGCGTTTTGCGCCGTTTCCTGTCGCGGGCACTAGACCAACCCACACAAGTGAGGTACCATTTTTCTCGGAAGACTTTGGGGATCGCGGGGCGGGTGGAAATTTGTGGATCCACGCAGATTACAGAACTTTCTACCACAGAAATGTGGGGAAAATTTGATTTTTTGGACACTTTTTTAGGTTTGCAAGGGATTCTGGGTAACAGAACCTGGTGGGAGGCAGTCAAGTCACCCCATCCTGGATTCCCCTGGGTGTCTAGGTTTCAAAAATGTATAGGTTTGCTAGGTTTCCCTAGGTGCCGGCAGAGTTAGGGTTCAAAAACTACAGCTAGGCACTTTGCCAAAAAAGGGTAATTTTTCACTGCAAAATTGAGGTGTGTCCACGTTGCGTTTTGCGCAGTTTCCTGTCGCGGGCACTAGGCCGACCCACACAAGTGAGGTACCATTTTTCTCAGAAGACTTTGGGGATCACGGGGCGCGTGGAAATTTGTGGATCCACGCAGATTACAGAACTTTCCACCACAGAAATGTGGGGAAAATGTGATTTTTTGACAGTTTTTTAGGTTTGCAAGGGATTCTGGGTAACAGAACCTTGTGGGAGGCAGTCAAGTCACCCCATCCTGGATTCCCCTGGGTGTCTAGTTTTCAAAAATGTATAGGTTTGCTAGGTTTCCCTAGGTGCCGGCAGAGTTAGGGTTCAAAAACTACAGCTAGGCACTTTGCCAAAAAAGGGTCATTTTTCACTGCGAAATTGAGGTGTGTCCACGTTGCGTTTTGCGCCGTTTCCTGTTGCGGGCACTAGGCCGACCCACACAAGTGAGGTACCATTTTTCTCGGAAGACTTTGGGTATCGCGGGGCGGGTGGAAATTTGTGGATCCACGCAGATTACAGAACTTTCCACCACAGAAATGTGGGGAAAATGTGATTTTTTTGGACACTTTTTTAGGTTTGCAAGGGATTCTGGGTAACAGAACCTGGTGGGAGGCAGTCAAGTCACCCCATCCTGGATTACCCTGGGTGTCTAGTTTTCAAAAATGTATAGGTTTGCTAGGTTTCCCTAGGTGCCGGCAGAGTTAGGGTTCAAAAACTACAGCTAGGCACTTTGCCAAAAAAGGGTCATTTTTCACTGCGAAATTGAGGTGTGTCCACGTTGCGTTTTGCGCCGTTTCCTGTCGCGGGCACTAGACCAACCCACACAAGTGAGGTACCATTTTTCTCGGAAGACTTTGGGGATCGCGGGGCGGGTGGAAATTTGTGGATCCACGCAGATTACAGAACTTTCTACCACAGAAATGTGGGGAAAATGTGATTTTTTGGACACTTTTTTAGGTTTGCAAGGGATTCTGGGTAACAGAACCTGGTGGGAGGCAGTCAAGTCACCCCATCCTGGATTCCCCTGGGTGTCTAGTTCTCAAAAATGTATAGGTTTGCTAGGTTTCCCTAGCTGCCGGCAGAGTTAGGGTTCAAAAACTACAGCTAGGCACTTTGCCAAAAAAGGGTCATTTTTCACTGCAAAATTGAGGTGTGTCCACGTTGCGTTTTGCGCCGTTTCCTGTCGCGGGCACTAGGCCGACCCACACAAGTGAGGTACCATTTTTCTTGGAAGACTTTGGGGATTGCGGGGCGGGTGTAAATTTGTGGATCCACGCAGATTACAGAACTTTCCACCACAGAAATGTGGGGAAAATTTGATTTTTGGACACTTTTTAGGTTTGCAAGGGATTCTGGGTAACAGAACCTGGTGGGAGGCAGTCAAGTCACCCCATCCTGGATTCCCCTGGGTGTCTAGTTTTCAAAAATGTATAGGTTTGCTAGGTTTCCCTAGGTGCCGGCAGAGTTAGGGTTCAAAAACTACAGCTAGGCACTTTGCCAAAAAAGAGTCATTTTTCACTGCGAAATTGAGGTGTGTCCACGTTGCGTTTTGCGCCGTTTCCTGTTGCGGGCACTAGGCCGACCCACACAAGTGAGGTACCATTTTTCTCGGAAGACTTTGGGGATCGCGGGGCGGGTGGAAATTTGTGGATCCACGCAGATTACAGAACTTTCCACCACAGAAATGTGGGGAAAATGTGATTTTTTGGACACTTTTTAGGTTTGCAAGGGATTCTGGGTAACAGAACCTGGTGGGAGGCAGTCAAGTCACCCCATCCTGGATTACCCTGGGTGTCTAGTTTTCAAAAATGTATAGGTTTGCTAGGTTTCCCTAGGTGCCGGCAGAGTTAGGGTTCAAAAACTACAGCTAGGCACTTTGCCAAAAAAGGGTCATTTTTCACTGCGAAATTGAGGTGTGTCCACGTTGCGTTTTGCTCCGTTTCCTGTCGCGGGCACTAGACCAACCCACACAAGTGAGGTACCATTTTTCTCAGAAGACTTTGGGGATCGCGGGGCGTGTGGAAATTTGTGGATCCACGCAGATTACAGAACTTTCCACCACAGAAATGTGGGGAAAATGTGATTTTTTGACAGT
Organism: Calotriton arnoldi; assembly: GCA_963921515.1. Taxonomy (NCBI): domain Eukaryota; kingdom Metazoa; phylum Chordata; class Amphibia; order Caudata; family Salamandridae; genus Calotriton; species Calotriton arnoldi. The sequence continues at coordinate 361,495 of CAWUFW010008439.1, read as the reverse complement.
TTTTTAGGTTTGCAAGGGATTCTGGGTAACAGAACCTGGTGGGAGGCTGTCAAGTCACCCAATCCTGGATTCCCCCGGGTGTCTAGTTTTCAAAAATGTATAGGTTTGCTAGGTTTCCCTCGGTGCCGGCAGAGTTAGGGTTCAAAAACTACAGCTAGGCACTTTGCCAAAAAAGGGTCATTTTTCACTGCGAAATTGAGGTGTGTCCACGTTGCGTTTTGCGCCGTTTCCTGTTGCGGGCACTAGGCCGACCCACACAAGTGAGGTACCATTTTTCTCGGAAGACTTTGGGGATCGCGGGGCTGGTGGAAATTTGTGGATCCACGCAGATTACAGAACTTTCCACCACAGAAATGTGGGGAAAATGTGATTTGTTTGGACACTTTTTAGGTTTGCAAGGGATTCTGGGTAACAGAACCTGGTGGGAGGCAGTCAAGTCACCCCATCCTGGATTACCCTGGGTGTCTAGTTTTAAAAAATGTATAGGTTTGCTAGGTTTCCCTAGGTGCCGGCAGAGTTAGGGTTAAAAAACTACAGCTAGGCACTTTGCCAAAAAAGGGTCATTTTTCACTGCGAAATTGAGGTGTGTCCACGTTGCGTTTTGCGCCGTTTCCTGTCGCGGGCACTAGACCAACCCACACAAGTGAGGTACCATTTTTCTCGGAAGACTTTGGGGATTGCGGGGCGGGTGGAAATTTGTGGATCCACGCAGATTACAGAACTTTCTACCACAGAAATGTGGGGAAAATGTGATTTTTTGGACACTTTTTAGGTTTGCAAGGGATTCTGGGTAACAGAACCTGGTGGGAGGCAGTCAAGTCACCCCATCCTGGATTCCCCTGGGTGTCTAGTTCTCAAAAATGTATAGGTTTGCTAGGTTTCCCTAGGTGCCGGCAGAGTTAGGGTTCAAAAACTACAGCTAGGCACTTTGCCAAAAAAGGGTCATTTTTCACTGCGAAATTGAGGTGTGTCCACGTTGCGTTTTGCGCCGTTTCCTGTCGCGGGCACTAGACCAACCCACACAAGTGAGGTACCATTTTTCTCGGAAGACTTTGGGGATTGCGGGGCGGGTGGAAATTTGTGGATCCACGCAGATTACAGAACTTTCTACCACAGAAATGTGGGGAAAATGTGATTTTTGGACACTTTTTAGGTTTGCAAGGGATTCTGGGTAACAGAACCTGGTGGGAGGCAGTCAAGTCACCCCATCCTGGATTCCCCTGGGTGTCTAGTTCTCAAAAATGTATAGGTTTGCTAGGTTTCCCTAGCTGCCGGCAGAGTTAGGGTTCAAAAACTACAGCTAGGCACTTTGCCAAAAAAGGGTCATTTTTCACTGCAAAATTGAGGTGTGTCCACGTTGCGTTTTGCGCCGTTTCCTGTCGCGGGCACTAGGCCGACCCACACAAGTGAGGTACCATTTTTCTTGGAAGACTTTGGGGATTGCGGGGCGGGTGTAAATTTGTGGATCCACGCAGATTACAGAACTTTCCACCACAGAAATGTGGGGAAAATTTGATTTTTTGGACACTTTTTTAGGTTTGCAAGGGATTCTGGGTAACAGAACCTGGTGGGAGGCAGTCAAGTCACCCCATCCTGGATTCCCCTGGGTGTCTAGTTTTCAAAAATGTATAGGTTTGCTAGGTTTCCCTAGGTGCCGGCAGAGTTAGGGTTCAAAAACTACAGCTAGGCACTTTGCCAAAAAAGAGTCATTTTTCACTGCGAAATTGAGGTGTGTCCACGTTGCGTTTTGCGCCGTTTCCTGTTGCGGGCACTAGGCCGACCCACACAAGTGAGGTACCATTTTTCTCGGAAGACTTTGGGGATCGCGGGGCGGGTGGAAATTTGTGGATCCACGCAGATTACAGAACTTTCCACCACAGAAATGTGGGGAAAATGTGATTTTTTTGACAGTTTTTTAGGTTTGCAAGGGATTCTGGGTAACAGAACCTGGTGGGAGGCAGTCAAGTCACCCAATCCTGGATTCCCCCGGGTGTCTAGTTTTCAAAAATGTATAGGTTTGCTAGGTTTCCCTCGGTGCCGGCAGAGTTAGGGTTCAAAAACTACAGCTAGGCACTTTGCCAAAAAAGGGTCATTTTTCACTGCGAAATTGAGGTGTGTCCACGTTGCGTTTTGCGCCGTTTCCTGTTGCGGGCACTAGGCCGACCCACACAAGTGAGGTACCATTTTTCTCGGAAGACTTTGGGGATCGCGGGGCTGGTGGAAATTTGTGGATCCACGCAGATTACAGAACTTTCCACCACAGAAATGTGGGGAAAATGTGATTTGTTTGGACACTTTTTTAGGTTTGCAAGGGATTCTGGGTAACAGAACCTGGTGGGAGGCAGTCAAGTCACCCCATCCTGGATTACCCTGGGTGTCTAGTTTTCAAAAATGTATAGGTTTGCTAGGTTTCCCTAGGTGCCGGCAGAGTTAGGGTTAAAAAACTACAGCTAGGCACTTTGCCAAAAAAGGGTCATTTTTCACTGCGAAATTGAGGTGTGTCCACGTTGCGTTTTGCGCCGTTTCCTGTCGCGGGCACTAGACCAACCCACACAAGTGAGGTACCATTTTTCTCGGAAGACTTTGGGGATCGCGGGGCGGGTGGAAATTTGTGGATCCACGCAGATTACAGAACTTTCTACCACAGAAATGTGGGGTAAATTTGATTTTTTGGACACTTTTTTAGGTTTGCAAGGGATTCTGGGTAACAGAACCTGGTGGGAGGCAGTCAAGTCACCCCATCCTGGATTCCCCTGGGTGTCTAGGTTTCAAAAATGTATAGGTTTGCTAGGTTTCCCTAGGTGCCGGCAGAGTTAGGGTTCAAAAACTACAGCTAGGCACTTTGCCAAAAAAGGGTAATTTTTCACTGCAAAATTGAGGTGTGTCCACGTTGCGTTTTGCGCAGTTTCCTGTCGCGGGCACTAGGCCGACCCACACAAGTGAGGTACCATTTTTCTCAGAAGACTTTGGGGATCACGGGGCGCGTGGAAATTTGTGGATCCACGCAGATTACAGAACTTTCCACCACAGAAATGTGGGGAAAATGTGATTTTTTTGACAGTTTTTAGGTTTGCAAGGGATTCTGGGTAACAGAACCTTGTGGGAGGCAGTCAAGTCACCCCATCCTGGATTCCCCTGGGTGTCTAGTTTTCAAAAATGTATAGGTTTGCTAGGTTTCCCTAGGTGCCGGCAGAGTTAGGGTTCAAAAACTACAGCTAGGCACTTTGCCAAAAAAGGGTCATTTTTCACTGCGAAATTGAGGTGTGTCCACGTTGCGTTTTGCGCCGTTTCCTGTTGCGGGCACTAGGCCGACCCACACAAGTGAGGTACCATTTTTCTCGGAAGACTTTGGGGATCGCGGGGCGGGTGGAAATTTGTGGGTCCACGCAGATTACAGAACTTTCCACCACAGAAATGTGGGGAAAATGTGATTTTTTGGACACTTTTTTAGGTTTGCAAGGGATTCTGGGTAACAGAACCTGGTGGGAGGCAGTCAAGTCACCCCATCCTGGATTCCCCTGGGTGTCTAGTTCTCAAAAATGTATAGGTTTGCTAGGTTTCCCTAGCTGCCGGCAGAGTTAGGGTTCAAAAACTACAGCTAGGCACTTTGCCAAAAAAGGGTCATTTTTCACTGCAAAATTGAGGTGTGTCCACGTTGCGTTTTGCGCCGTTTCCTTTCGCGGGCACTAGGCCGACCCACACAAGTGAGGTACCATTTTTCTTGGAAGACTTTGGGGATTGCGGGGCGGGTGTAAATTTGTGGATCCACGCAGATTACAGAACTTTCCACCACAGAAATGTGGGGAAAATTTGATTTTTGGACACTTTTTTAGGTTTGCAAGGGATTCTGGGTAACAGAACCTGGTGGGAGGCAGTCAAGTCACCCCATCCTGGATTCCCCTGGGTGTCTAGTTTTCAAAAATGTATAGGTTTGCTAGGTTTCCCTAGGTGCCGGCAGAGTTAGGGTTCAAAAACTACAGCTAGGCACTTTGCCAAAAAAGAGTCATTTTTCACTGCGAAATTGAGGTGTGTCCACGTTGCGTTTTGCGCCGTTTCCTGTTGCGGGCACTAGGCCGACCCACACAAGTGAGGTACCATTTTTCTCGGAAGACTTTGGGGATCGCGGGGCGGGTGGAAATTTGTGGATCCACGCAGATTACAGAACTTTCCACCACAGAAATGTGGGGAAAATGTGATTTTTTGGACACTTTTTAGGTTTGCAAGGGATTCTGGGTAACAGAACCTGGTGGGAGGCAGTCAAGTCACCCCATCCTGGATTACCCTGGGTGTCTAGTTTTTCAAAAATGTATAGGTTTGCTAGGTTTCCCTAGGTGCCGGCAGAGTTAGGGTTCAAAAACTACAGCTAGGCACTTTGCCAAAAAAGGGTCATTTTTCACTGCGAAATTGAGGTGTGTCCACGTTGCGTTTTGCGCCGTTTCCTGTCGCGGGCACTAGACCAACCCACACAAGTGAGGTACCATTTTTCTCAGAAGACTTTGGGGATCGCGGGGCGTGTGGAAATTTGTGGATCCACGCAGATTACAGAACTTTCCACCACAGAAATGTGGGGAAAATGTGATTTTTTTGACAGTTTTTAGGTTTGCAAGGGATTCTGGGTAACAGAACCTGGTGGGAGGCAGTCAAGTCACCCAATCCTGGATTCCCCTGGGTGTCTAGTTTTCAAAAATGTATAGGTTTGCTAGGTTTCCCTCGGTGCCGGCAGAGTTAGGGTTCAAAAACTACAGCTAGGCACTTTGCCAAAAAGGGTCATTTTTCACTGCGAAATTGAGGTGTGTCCACGTTGCGTTTTGCGCCGTTTCCTGTTGCGGGCACTAGGCCGACCCACACAAGTGAGGTACCATTTTTCTCGGAAGACTTTGGGGATCGCGGGGCTGGTGGAAATTTGTGGATCCACGCAGATTACAGAACTTTCCACCACAGAAATGTGGGGAAAATGTGATTTGTTTGGACACTTTTTAGGTTTGCAAGGGATTCTGGGTAACAGAACCTGGTGGGAGGCAGTCAAGTCACCCCATCCTGGATTACCCTGGGTGTCTAGTTTTTAAAAATGTATAGGTTTGCTAGGTTTCCCTAGGTGCCGGCAGAGTTAGGGTTAAAAAACTACAGCTAGGCACTTTGCCAAAAAAGGGTCATTTTTCACTGCGAAATTGAGGTGTGTCCACGTTGCGTTTTGCGCCGTTTCCTGTCGCGGGCACTAGACCAACCCACACAAGTGAGGTACCATTTTTCTCGGAAGACTTTGGGGATCGCGGGGCGGGTGGAAATTTGTGGATCCACGCAGATTACAGAACTTTCTACCACAGAAATGTGGGGAAAATTTGATTTTTGGACACTTTTTAGGTTTGCAAGGGATTCTGGGTAACAGAACCTGGTGGGAGGCAGTCAAGTCACCCCATCCTGGATTCCCCTGGGTGTCTAGGTTTCAAAAATGTATAGGTTTGCTAGGTTTCCCTAGGTGCCGGCAGAGTTAGGGTTCAAAAACTACAGCTAGGCACTTTGCCAAAAAAGGGTAATTTTTCACTGCAAAATTGAGGTGTGTCCACGTTGCGTTTTGCGCAGTTTCCTGTCGCGGGCACTAGGCCGACCCACACAAGTGAGGTACCATTTTTCTCAGAAGACTTTGGGGATCACGGGGCGTGTGGAAATTTGTGGATCCACGCAGATTACAGAACTTTCCACCACAGAAATGTGGGGAAAATGTGATTTTTTTGACAGTTTTTTAGGTTTGCAAGGGATTCTGGGTAACAGAACCTTGTGGGAGGCAGTCAAGTCACCCCATCCTGGATTCCCCTGGGTGTCTAGTTTTCAAAAATGTATAGGTTTGCTAGGTTTCCCTAGGTGCCGGCAGAGTTAGGGTTCAAAAACTACAGCTAGGCACTTTGCCAAAAAAGGGTCATTTTTCACTGCGAAATTGAGGTGTGTCCACGTTGCGTTTTGCGCCGTTTCCTGTTGCGGGCACTAGGCCGACCCACACAAGTGAGGTACCATTTTTCTCGGAAGACTTTGGGGATCGCGGGGCGGGTGGAAATTTGTGGATCCACGCAGATTACAGAACTTTCCACCACAGAAATGTGGGGAAAATGTGATTTTTTTGGACACTTTTTTAGGTTTGCAAGGGATTCTGGGCAACAGAACCTGGTGGGAGGCAGTCAAGTCACCCCATCCTGGATTACCCTGGGTGTCTAGTTTTCAAAAATGTATAGGTTTGCTAGGTTTCCCTAGGTGCCGGCAGAGTTAGGGTTCAAAAACTACAGCTAGGCACTTTGCCAAAAAAGGGTCATTTTTCACTGCGAAATTGAGGTGTGTCCACGTTGCGTTTTGCGCCGTTTCCTGTCGCGGGCACTAGACCAACCCACACAAGTGAGGTACCATTTTTCTCGGAAGACTTTGGGGATCGCGGGGCGGGTGGAAATTTGTGGATCCACGCAGATTACAGAACTTTCTACCACAGAAATGTGGGGAAAATGTGATTTTTGGACACTTTTTAGGTTTGCAAGGGATTCTGGGTAACAGAACCTGGTGGGAGGCAGTCAAGTCACCCCATCCTGGATTCCCCTGGGTGTCTAGTTCTCAAAAATGTATAGGTTTGCTAGGTTTCCCTAGCTGCCGGCAGAGTTAGGGTTCAAAATCTACAGCTAGGCACTTTGCCAAAAAAGGGTCATTTTTCACTGCAAAATTGAGGTGTGTCCACGTTGCGTTTTGCGCCGTTTCCTGTCGCGGGCACTAGGCCGACCCACACAAGTGAGGTACCATTTTTCTTGGAAGACTTTGGGGATTGCGGGGCGGGTGTAAATTTGTGGATCCACGCAGATTACAGAACTTTCCACCACAGAAATGTGGGGAAAATGTGATTTTTGGACACTTTTTAGGTTTGCAAGGGATTCTGGGTAACAGAACCTGGTGGGAGGCAGTCAAGTCACCCCATCCTGGATTCCCTGGGTGTCTAGTTTTCAAAAATGTATAGGTTTGCTAGGTTTCCCTAGGTGCCGGCAGAGTTAGGGTTCAAAAACTACAGCTAGGCACTTTGCCAAAAAAGGGTCATTTTTCACTGCGAAATTGAGGTGTGTCCACGTTGCGTTTTGCGCCGTTTCCTGTTGCGGGCACTAGGCCGACCCACACAAGTGAGGTACCATTTTTCTCGGAAGACTTTGGGGATCGCGGGGCGGGTGGAAATTTGTGGATCCACGCAGATTACAGAACTTTCCACCACAGAAATGTGGGGAAAATGTGATTTTTGGACACTTTTTAGGTTTGCAAGGGATTCTGGGTAACAGAACCTGGTGGGAGGCAGTCAAGTCACCCCATCCCGAATTACCCTGGGTGTCTAGTTTTCAAAAATGTATAGGTTTGCTAGGTTTCCCTAGGTGCCGGCAGAGTTAGGGTTCAAAAACTACAGCTAGGCACTTTGCCAAAAAGGGTCATTTTTCACTGCGAAATTGAGGTGTGTCCACGTTGCGTTTTGCGCCATTTCATATCGCGGGCACTAGGCCGACCCACACAAGTGAGGTACCATTTTTCTCGGAAGACTTTGGGGATCACGGGGCGGGTGGAAATTTGTGGATCCACGCAGATTACAGAACTTTCCACCACAGAAATGTGGGGAAAATGTGATTTTTGGACACTTTTTAGGTTTGCAAGGGATTCTGGGTAACAGAACCTGGTGGGAGGCAGGCAAGTCACCCCATCCTGGATTCCCCTGGGTGTCTAGTTTTCAAAAATGTATAGGTTTGCTAGGTTTCCCTAGGTGCCGGCAGAGTTAGGGTTAAAAAACTACAGCTAGGCACTTTGCCAAAAAAGGGTCATTTTTCACTGCGAAATTGAGGTGTGTCCACGTTGCGTTTTGCGCCGTTTCCTGTCGCGGGCGCTAGGCCAACCCACACAAGTGAGGTACCATTTTTCTCGGAAGACTTTGGGGATCACGGGGCGGGTGGAAATTTGTGGATCCACGCAGATTACAGAACTTTCCACCACAGAAATGTGGGAAAAATGTGATTTTTTTGACACTTTTTTAGGTTTGCAAGGGATTCTGGGTAACAGAACCTGGTGGGAGGCAGTCAAGTCACCCCCTCCTGGATTACCCTGGGTGTCTAGTTTTCAAAAATGTATAGGTTTGCTAGGTTTCCCTAGGTGCCGGCAGAGTTAGGGTTCAAAAACTACAGCTAGGCACTTTGCCAAAAAAGGGTCATTTTTCACTGCGAAATTGAGGTGTGTCCACGTTGCGTTTTGCGCCGTTTCCTGTCGCGGGCACTAGACCAACCCACACAAGTGAGGTACCATTTTTCTCAGAAGACTTTGGGGATCGCGGGGCATGTGGAAATTTGTGGATCCACGCAGATTACAGAACTTTCCACCACAGAAATGTGGGGAAAATGTGATTTTTTGACAGTTTTTTAGGTTTGCAAGGGATTCTGGGTAACAGAACCTGGTGGGAGGCAGTCAAGTCACCCAATCCTGGATTCCCCTGGGTGTCTAGTTTTCAAAAATGTATAGGTTTGCTAGGTTTCCCTCGGTGCCGGCAGAGTTAGGGTTCAAAAACTACAGCTAGGCACTTTGCCAAAAAAGGGTCATTTTTCACTGCGAAATTGAGGTGTGTCCACGTTGCGTTTTGCGCCGTTTCCTGTTGCGGGCACTAGGCCGACCCACACAAGTGAGGTACCATTTTTCTCGGAAGACTTTGGGGATCGCGGGGCTGGTGGAAATTTGTGGATCCACGCAGATTACAGAACTTTCCACCACAGAAATGTGGGGAAAATGTGATTTGTTTGGACACTTTTTTAGGTTTGCAAGGGATTCTGGGTAACAGAACCTGGTGGGAGGCAGTCAAGTCACCCCATCCTGGATTACCCTGGGTGTCTAGTTTTAAAAATGTATAGGTTTGCTAGGTTTCCCTAGGTGCCGGCAGAGTTAGGGTTAAAAAACTACAGCTAGGCACTTTGCCAAAAAAGGGTCATTTTTCACTGCGAAATTGAGGTGTGTCCACGTTGCGTTTTGCGCCGTTTCCTGTCGCGGGCACTAGACCAACCCACACAAGTGAGGTACCATTTTTCTCGGAAGACTTTGGGGATCGCGGGGCGGGTGGAAATTTGTGGATCCACGCAGATTACAGAACTTTCTACCACAGAAATGTGGGGAAAATTTGATTTTTGGACACTTTTTTAGGTTTGCAAGGGATTCTGGGTAACAGAACCTGGTGGGAGGCAGTCAAGTCACCCCATCCTGGATTCCCCTGGGTGTCTAGGTTTCAAAAATGTATAGGTTTGCTAGGTTTCCCTAGGTGCCGGCAGAGTTAGGGTTCAAAAACTACAGCTAGGCACTTTGCCAAAAAAGAGTAATTTTTCACTGCAAAATTGAGGTGTGTCCACGTTGCGTTTTGCGCAGTTTCCTGTCGCGGGCACTAGGCCGACCCACACAAGTGAGGTACCATTTTTCTCAGAAGACTTTGGGGATCACGGGGCGCGTGGAAATTTGTGGATCCACGCAGATTACAGAACTTTCCACCACAGAAATGTGGGGAAAATGTGATTTTTTGACAGTTTTTTAGGTTTGCAAGGGATTCTGGGTAACAGAACCTTGTGGGAGGCAGTCAAGTCACCCCATCCTGGATTCCCCTGGGTGTCTAGTTTTCAAAAATGTATAGGTTTGCTAGGTTTCCCTAGGTGCCGGCAGAGTTAGGGTTCAAAAACTACAGCTAGGCACTTTGCCAAAAAAGGGTCATTTTTCACTGCGAAATTGAGGTGTGTCCACGTTGCGTTTTGCGCCGTTTCCTGTTGCGGGCACTAGGCCGACCCACACAAGTGAGGTACCATTTTTCTCGGAAGACTTTGGGGATCGCGGGGCGGGTGGAAATTTGTGGATCCACGCAGATTACAGAACTTTCCACCACAGAAATGTGGGGAAAATGTGATTTTTGGACACTTTTTAGGTTTGCAAGGGATTCTGGGTAACAGAACCTGGTGGGAGGCAGTCAAGTCACCCCATCCTGGATTACCCTGGGTGTCTAGTTTTCAAAAATGTATAGGTTTGCTAGGTTTCCCTAGGTGCCGGCAGAGTTAGGGTTCAAAAACTACAGCTAGGCACTTTGCCAAAAAAGGGTCATTTTTCACTGCGAAATTGAGGTGTGTCCACGTTGCGTTTTGCGCCGTTTCCTGTCGCGGGCACTAGACCAACCCACACAAGTGAGGTACCATTTTTCTCGGAAGACTTTGGGGATCGCGGGGCGGGTGGAAATTTGTGGATCCACGCAGATTACAGAACTTTCTACCACAGAAATGTGGGGAAAATGTGATTTTTGGACACTTTTTAGGTTTGCAAGGGATTCTGGGTAACAGAACCTGGTGGGAGGCAGTCAAGTCACCCCATCCTGGATTCCCCTGGGTGTCTAGTTCTCAAAAATGTATAGGTTTGCTAGGTTTCCCTAGCTGCCGGCAGAGTTAGGGTTCAAAAACTACAGCTAGGCACTTTGCCAAAAAGGGTCATTTTTCACTGCAAAATTGAGGTGTGTCCACGTTGCGTTTTGCGCCGTTTCCTGTCGCGGGCACTAGGCCGACCCACACAAGTGAGGTACCATTTTTCTTGGAAGACTTTGGGGATTGCGGGGCGGGTGTAAATTTGTGGATCCACGCAGATTACAGAACTTTCCACCACAGAAATGTGGGGAAAATTTGATTTTTGGACACTTTTTTAGGTTTGCAAGGGATTCTGGGTAACAGAACCTGGTGGGAGGCAGTCAAGTCACCCCATCCTGGATTCCCCTGGGTGTCTAGTTTTCAAAAATGTATAGGTTTGCTAGGTTTCCCTAGGTGCCGGCAGAGTTAGGGTTCAAAAACTACAGCTAGGCACTTTGCCAAAAAAGAGTCATTTTTCACTGCGAAATTGAGGTGTGTCCACGTTGCGTTTTGCGCCGTTTCCTGTTGCGGGCACTAGGCCGACCCACACAAGTGAGGTACCATTTTTCTCGGAAGACTTTGGGGATCGCGGGGCGGGTGGAAATTTGTGGATCCACGCAGATTACAGAACTTTCCACCACAGAAATGTGGGGAAAATGTGATTTTTTGGACACTTTTTAGGTTTGCAAGGGATTCTGGGTAACAGAACCTGGTGGGAGGCAGTCAAGTCACCCCATCCTGGATTACCCTGGGTGTCTAGTTTTCAAAAATGTATAGGTTTGCTAGGTTTCCCTAGGTGCCGGCAGAGTTAGGGTTCAAAAACTACAGCTAGGCACTTTGCCAAAAAAGGGTCATTTTTCACTGCGAAATTGAGGTGTGTCCACGTTGCGTTTTGCGCCGTTTCCTGTCGCGGGCACTAGACCAACCCACACAAGTGAGGTACCATTTTTCTCAGAAGACTTTGGGGATCGCGGGGCGTGTGGAAATTTGTGGATCCACGCAGATTACAGAACTTTCCACCACAGAAATGTGGGGAAAATGTGATTTTTTTGACAGTTTTTTAGGTTTGCAAGGGATTCTGGGTAACAGAACCTGGTGGGAGGCAGTCAAGTCACCCAATCCTGGATTCCCCTGGGTGTCTAGTTTTCAAAAATGTATAGGTTTGCTAGGTTTCCCTCGGTGCCGGCAGAGTTAGGGTTCAAAAACTACAGCTAGGCACTTTGCCAAAAAAGGGTCATTTTTCACTGCGAAATTGAGGTGTGTCCACGTTGCGTTTTGCGCCGTTTCCTGTTGCGGGCACTAGGCCGACCCACACAAGTGAGGTACCATTTTCTCGGAAGACTTTGGGGATCGCGGGGCTGGTGGAAATTTGTGGATCCACGCAGATTACAGAACTTTCCACCACAGAAATGTGGGGAAAATGTGATTTGTTTGGACACTTTTTAGGTTTGCAAGGGATTCTGGGTAACAGAACCTGGTGGGAGGCAGTCAAGTCACCCCATCCTGGATTACCCTGGGTGTCTAGTTTTAAAAAATGTATAGGTTTGCTAGGTTTCCCTAGGTGCCGGCAGAGTTAGGGTTAAAAAACTACAGCTAGGCACTTTGCCAAAAAGGGTCATTTTTCACTGCGAAATTGAGGTGTGTCCACGTTGCGTTTTGCGCCGTTTCCTGTCGCGGGCACTAGACCAACCCACACAAGTGAGGTACCATTTTTCTCGGAAGACTTTGGGGATCGCGGGCGGGTGGAAATTTGTGGATCCACGCAGATTACAGAACTTTCTACCACAGAAATGTGGGGAAAATTTGATTTTTTGGACACTTTTTTAGGTTTGCAAGGGATTCTGGGTAACAGAACCTGGTGGGAGGCAGTCAAGTCACCCCATCCTGGATTCCCCTGGGTGTCTAGGTTTCAAAAATGTATAGGTTTGCTAGGTTTCCCTAGGTGCCGGCAGAGTTAGGGTTCAAAAACTACAGCTAGGCACTTTGCCAAAAAGGGTAATTTTTCACTGCAAAATTGAGGTGTGTCCACGTTGCGTTTTGCGCAGTTTCCTGTCGCGGGCACTAGGCCGACCCACACAAGTGAGGTACCATTTTTCTCAGAAGACTTTGGGGATCACGGGGCGCGTGGAAATTTGTGGATCCACGCAGATTACAGAACTTTCCACCACAGAAATGTGGGGAAAATGTGATTTTTTTGACAGTTTTTTAGGTTTGCAAGGGATTCTGGGTAACAGAACCTTGTGGGAGGCAGTCAAGTCACCCCATCCTGGATTCCCCTGGGTGTCTAGTTTTCAAAAATGTATAGGTTTGCTAGGTTTCCCTAGGTGCCGGCAGAGTTAGGGTTCAAAAACTACAGCTAGGCACTTTGCCAAAAAAGGGTCATTTTTCACTGCGAAATTGAGGTGTGTCCACGTTGCGTTTTGCGCCGTTTCCTGTTGCGGGCACTAGGCCGACCCACACAAGTGAGGTACCATTTTTCTCGGAAGACTTTGGGGATCGCGGGGCGGGTGGAAATTTGTGGATCCACGCAGATTACAGAACTTTCCACCACAGAAATGTGGGGAAAATGTGATTTTTTGGACACTTTTTTAGGTTTGCAAGGGATTCTGGGTAACAGAACCTGGTGGGAGGCAGTCAAGTCACCCCATCCTGGATTACCCTGGGTGTCTAGTTTTCAAAAATGTATAGGTTTGCTAGGTTTCCCTAGGTGCCGGCAGAGTTAGGGTTCAAAAACTACAGCTAGGCACTTTGCCAAAAAAGGGTCATTTTTCACTGCGAAATTGAGGTGTGTCCACGTTGCGTTTTGCGCCGTTTCCTGTCGCGGGCACTAGACCAACCCACACAAGTGAGGTACCATTTTTCTCGGAAGACTTTGGGGATCGCGGGGCGGGTGGAAATTTGTGGATCCACGCAGATTACAGAACTTTCTACCACAGAAATGTGGGGAAAATGTGATTTTTGGACACTTTTTAGGTTTGCAAGGGATTCTGGGTAACAGAACCTGGTGGGAGGCAGTCAAGTCACCCCATCCTGGATTCCCTGGGTGTCTAGTTCTCAAAAATGTATAGGTTTGCTAGGTTTCCCTAGCTGCCGGCAGAGTTAGGGTTCAAAAACTACAGCTAGGCACTTTGCCAAAAAAGAGTCATTTTTCACTGCGAAATTGAGGTGTGTCCACGTTGCGTTTTGCGCCGTTTCCTGTTGCGGGCACTAGGCCGACCCACACAAGTGAGGTACCATTTTTCTCGGAAGACTTTGGGGATCGCGGGGCGGGTGGAAATTTGTGGATCCACGCAGATTACAGAACTTTCCACCACAGAAATGTGGGGAAAATGTGATTTTTTTGGACACTTTTTTAGGTTTGCAAGGGATTCTGGGTAACAGAACCTGGTGGGAGGCAGTCAAGTCACCCCATCCTGGATTACCCTGGGTGTCTAGTTTTCAAAAATGTATAGGTTTGCTAGGTTTCCCTAGGTGCCGGCAGAGTTAGGGTTCAAAAACTACAGCTAGGCACTTTGCCAAAAAGGGTCATTTTTCACTGCGAAATTGAGGTGTGTCCACGTTGCGTTTTGCGCCGTTTCCTGTCGCGGGCACTAGACCAACCCACACAAGTGAGGTACCATTTTTCTCAGAAGACTTTGGGGATCGCGGGGCGTGTGGAAATTTGTGGATCCACGCAGATTACAGAACTTTCCACCACAGAAATGTGGGGAAAATGTGATTTTTTTGACAGTTTTTTAGGTTTGCAAGGGATTCTGGGTAACAGAACCTGGTGGGAGGCAGTCAAGTCACCCAATCCTGGATTCCCCGGGTGTCTAGTTTTCAAAAATGTATAGGTTTGCTAGGTTTCCCTCGGTGCCGGCAGAGTTAGGGTTCAAAAACTACAGCTAGGCACTTTGCCAAAAAAGGGTCATTTTTCACTGCGAAATTGAGGTGTGTCCACGTTGCGTTTTGCGCCGTTTCCTGTTGCGGGCACTAGGCCGACCCACACAAGTGAGGTACCATTTTTCTCGGAAGACTTTGGGGATCGCGGGGCTGGTGGAAATTTGTGGATCCACGCAGATTACAGAACTTTCCACCACAGAAATGTGGGGAAAATGTGATTTGTTTGGACACTTTTTTAGGTTTGCAAGGGATTCTGGGTAACAGAACCTGGTGGGAGGCAGTCAAGTCACCCCATCCTGGATTACCCTGGGTGTCTAGTTTTAAAAAATGTATAGGTTTGCTAGGTTTCCCTAGGTGCCGGCAGAGTTAGGGTTAAAAAACTACAGCTAGGCACTTTGCCAAAAAAGGGTCATTTTTCACTGCGAAATTGAGGTGTGTCCACGTTGCGTTTTGCGCCGTTTCCTGTCGCGGGCACTAGACCAACCCACACAAGTGAGGTACCATTTTTCTCGGAAGACTTTGGGGATTGCGGGGCGGGTGGAAATTTGTGGATCCACGCAGATTACAGAACTTTCTACCACAGAAATGTGGGGAAAATGTGATTTTTTGGACACTTTTTTAGGTTTGCAAGGGATTCTGGGTAACAGAACCTGGTGGGAGGCAGTCAAGTCACCCCATCCTGGATTCCCCTGGGTGTCTAGTTCTCAAAAATGTATAGGTTTGCTAGGTTTCCCTAGGTGCCGGCAGAGTTAGGGTTAAAAAACTACAGCTAGGCACTTTGCCAAAAAGGGTCATTTTTCACTGCGAAATTGAGGTGTGTCCACGTTGCGTTTTGCGCCGTTTCCTGTCGCGGGCACTAGACCAACCCACACAAGTGAGGTACCATTTTTCTCGGAAGACTTTGGGGATTGCGGGGCGGGTGGAAATTTGTGGATCCACGCAGATTACAGAACTTTCTACCACAGAAATGTGGGGAAAATGTGATTTTTGGACACTTTTTTAGGTTTGCAAGGGATTCTGGGTAACAGAACCTGGTGGGAGGCAGTCAAGTCACCCCATCCTGGATTCCCCTGGGTGTCTAGTTCTCAAAAATGTATAGGTTTGCTAGGTTTCCCTAGCTGCCGGCAGAGTTAGGGTTCAAAAACTACAGCTAGGCACTTTGCCAAAAAAGGGTCATTTTTCACTGCAAAATTGAGGTGTGTCCACGTTGCGTTTTGCGCCGTTTCCTGTCGCGGGCACTAGGCCGACCCACACAAGTGAGGTACCATTTTTCTTGGAAGACTTTGGGGATTGCGGGGCGGGTGTAAATTTGTGGATCCACGCAGATTACAGAACTTTCCACCACAGAAATGTGGGGAAAATTTGATTTTTGGACACTTTTTAGGTTTGCAAGGGATTCTGGGTAACAGAACCTGGTGGGAGGCAGTCAAGTCACCCCATCCTGGATTCCCCTGGGTGTCTAGTTTTCAAAAATGTATAGGTTTGCTAGGTTTCCCTAGGTGCCGGCAGAGTTAGGGTTCAAAAACTACAGCTAGGCACTTTGCCAAAAAGAGTCATTTTTCACTGCGAAATTGAGGTGTGTCCACGTTGCGTTTTGCGCCGTTTCCTGTTGCGGGCACTAGGCCGACCCACACAAGTGAGGTACCATTTTTCTCGGAAGACTTTGGGGATCGCGGGCGGGTGGAAATTTGTGGATCCACGCAGATTACAGAACTTTCCACCACAGAAATGTGGGGAAAATGTGATTTTTTTGACAGTTTTTAGGTTTGCAAGGGATTCTGGGTAACAGAACCTGGTGGGAGGCAGTCAAGTCACCCAATCCTGGATTCCCCGGGTGTCTAGTTTTCAAAAATGTATAGGTTTGCTAGGTTTCCTCGGTGCCGGCAGAGTTAGGGTTCAAAAACTACAGCTAGGCACTTTGCCAAAAAAGGGTCATTTTTCACTGCGAAATTGAGGTGTGTCCACGTTGCGTTTTGCGCCGTTTCCTGTTGCGGGCACTAGGCCGACCCACACAAGTGAGGTACCATTTTTCTCGGAAGACTTTGGGGATCGCGGGGCTGGTGGAAATTTGTGGATCCACGCAGATTACAGAACTTTCCACCACAGAAATGTGGGGAAAATGTGATTTGTTTGGACACTTTTTAGGTTTGCAAGGGATTCTGGGTAACAGAACCTGGTGGGAGGCAGTCAAGTCACCCCATCCTGGATTACCCTGGGTGTCTAGTTTTAAAAAATGTATAGGTTTGCTAGGTTTCCCTAGGTGCCGGCAGAGTTAGGGTTAAAAACTACAGCTAGGCACTTTGCCAAAAAAGGGTCATTTTTCACTGCGAAATTGAGGTGTGTCCACGTTGCGTTTTGCGCCGTTTCCTGTCGCGGGCACTAGACCAACCCACACAAGTGAGGTACCATTTTTCTCGGAAGACTTTGGGGATCGCGGGGCGGGTGGAAATTTGTGGATCCACGCAGATTACAGAACTTTCTACCACAGAAATGTGGGGTAAATTTGATTTTTTGGACACTTTTTAGGTTTGCAAGGGATTCTGGGTAACAGAACCTGGTGGGAGGCAGTCAAGTCACCCCATCCTGGATTCCCCTGGGTGTCTAGGTTTCAAAAATGTATAGGTTTGCTAGGTTTCCCTAGGTGCCGGCAGAGTTAGGGTTCAAAAACTACAGCTAGGCACTTTGCCAAAAAGGGTAATTTTTCACTGCAAAATTGAGGTGTGTCCACGTTGCGTTTTGCGCAGTTTCCTGTCGCGGGCACTAGGCCGACCCACACAAGTGAGGTACCATTTTTCTCAGAAGACTTTGGGGATCACGGGCGCGTGGAAATTTGTGGATCCACGCAGATTACAGAACTTTCCACCACAGAAATGTGGGGAAAATGTGATTTTTTGACAGTTTTTTAGGTTTGCAAGGGATTCTGGGTAACAGAACCTTGTGGGAGGCAGTCAAGTCACCCCATCCTGGATTCCCCTGGGTGTCTAGTTTTCAAAAATGTATAGGTTTGCTAGGTTTCCCTAGGTGCCGGCAGAGTTAGGGTTCAAAAACTACAGCTAGGCACTTTGCCAAAAAAGGGTCATTTTTCACTGCGAAATTGAGGTGTGTCCACGTTGCGTTTTGCGCCGTTTCCTGTTGCGGGCACTAGGCCGACCCACACAAGTGAGGTACCATTTTTCTCGGAAGACTTTGGGGATCGCGGGGCGGGTGGAAATTTGTGGGTCCACGCAGATTACAGAACTTTCCACCACAGAAATGTGGGGAAAATGTGATTTTTTGGACACTTTTTAGGTTTGCAAGGGATTCTGGGTAACAGAACCTGGTGGGAGGCAGTCAAGTCACCCCATCCTGGATTCCCCTGGGTGTCTAGTTCTCAAAAATGTATAGGTTTGCTAGGTTTCCCTAGCTGCCGGCAGAGTTAGGGTTCAAAAACTACAGCTAGGCACTTTGCCAAAAAAGGGTCATTTTTCACTGCAAAATTGAGGTGTGTCCACGTTGCGTTTTGCGCCGTTTCCTTTCGCGGGCACTAGGCCGACCCACACAAGTGAGGTACCATTTTTCTTGGAAGACTTTGGGGATTGCGGGGCGGGTGTAAATTTGTGGATCCACGCAGATTACAGAACTTTCCACCACAGAAATGTGGGGAAAATTTGATTTTTGGACACTTTTTTAGGTTTGCAAGGGATTCTGGGTAACAGAACCTGGTGGGAGGCAGTCAAGTCACCCCATCCTGGATTCCCCTGGGTGTCTAGTTTTCAAAAATGTATAGGTTTGCTAGGTTTCCCTAGGTGCCGGCAGAGTTAGGGTTCAAAAACTACAGCTAGGCACTTTGCCAAAAAAGAGTCATTTTTCACTGCGAAATTGAGGTGTGTCCACGTTGCGTTTTGCGCCGTTTCCTGTTGCGGGCACTAGGCCGACCCACACAAGTGAGGTACCATTTTTCTCGGAAGACTTTGGGGATCGCGGGGCGGGTGGAAATTTGTGGATCCACGCAGATTACAGAACTTTCCACCACAGAAATGTGGGGAAAATGTGATTTTTTTGGACACTTTTTAGGTTTGCAAGGGATTCTGGGTAACAGAACCTGGTGGGAGGCAGTCAAGTCACCCCATCCTGGATTACCCTGGGTGTCTAGTTTTCAAAAATGTATAGGTTTGCTAGGTTTCCCTAGGTGCCGGCAGAGTTAGGGTTCAAAAACTACAGCTAGGCACTTTGCCAAAAAGGGTCATTTTTCACTGCGAAATTGAGGTGTGTCCACGTTGCGTTTTGCGCCGTTTCCTGTCGCGGGCACTAGACCAACCCACACAAGTGAGGTACCATTTTTCTCAGAAGACTTTGGGGATCGCGGGGCGTGTGGAAATTTGTGGATCCACGCAGATTACAGAACTTTCCACCACAGAAATGTGGGGAAAATGTGATTTTTTTGACAGTTTTTTAGGTTTGCAAGGGATTCTGGGTAACAGAACCTGGTGGGAGGCAGTCAAGTCACCCAATCCTGGATTCCCCTGGGTGTCTAGTTTTCAAAAATGTATAGGTTTGCTAGGTTTCCCTCGGTGCCGGCAGAGTTAGGGTTCAAAAACTACAGCTAGGCACTTTGCCAAAAAAGGGTCATTTTTCACTGCGAAATTGAGGTGTGTCCACGTTGCGTTTTGCGCCGTTTCCTGTTGCGGGCACTAGGCCGACCCACACAAGTGAGGTACCATTTTTCTCGGAAGACTTTGGGGATCGCGGGGCTGGTGGAAATTTGTGGATCCACGCAGATTACAGAACTTTCCACCACAGAAATGTGGGGAAAATGTGATTTGTTTGGACACTTTTTAGGTTTGCAAGGGATTCTGGGTAACAGAACCTGGTGGGAGGCAGTCAAGTCACCCCATCCTGGATTACCCTGGGTGTCTAGTTTTAAAAAATGTATAGGTTTGCTAGGTTTCCCTAGGTGCCGGCAGAGTTAGGGTTAAAAAACTACAGCTAGGCACTTTGCCAAAAAAGGGTCATTTTTCACTGCGAAATTGAGGTGTGTCCACGTTGCGTTTTGCGCCGTTTCCTGTCGCGGGCACTAGACCAACCCACACAAGTGAGGTACCATTTTTCTCGGAAGACTTTGGGGATCGCGGGGCGGGTGGAAATTTGTGGATCCACGCAGATTACAGAACTTTCTACCACAGAAATGTGGGGAAAATTTGATTTTTTGGACACTTTTTAGGTTTGCAAGGGATTCTGGGTAACAGAACCTGGTGGGAGGCAGTCAAGTCACCCCATCCTGGATTCCCTGGGTGTCTAGGTTTCAAAAATGTATAGGTTTGCTAGGTTTCCCTAGGTGCCGGCAGAGTTAGGGTTCAAAAACTACAGCTAGGCACTTTGCCAAAAAGGGTAATTTTTCACTGCAAAATTGAGGTGTGTCCACGTTGCGTTTTGCGCAGTTTCCTGTCGCGGGCACTAGGCCGACCCACACAAGTGAGGTACCATTTTTCTCAGAAGACTTTGGGGATCACGGGGCGTGTGGAAATTTGTGGATCCACGCAGATTACAGAACTTTCCACCACAGAAATGTGGGGAAAATGTGATTTTTTGACAGTTTTTTAGGTTTGCAAGGGATTCTGGGTAACAGAACCTTGTGGGAGGCAGTCAAGTCACCCCATCCTGGATTCCCCTGGGTGTCTAGTTTTCAAAAATGTATAGGTTTGCTAGGTTTCCCTAGGTGCCGGCAGAGTTAGGGTTCAAAAACTACAGCTAGGCACTTTGCCAAAAAGGGTCATTTTTCACTGCGAAATTGAGGTGTGTCCACGTTGCGTTTTGCGCCGTTTCCTGTTGCGGGCACTAGGCCGACCCACACAAGTGAGGTACCATTTTTCTCGGAAGACTTTGGGGATCGCGGGGCGGGTGGAAATTTGTGGATCCACGCAGATTACAGAACTTTCCACCACAGAAATGTGGGGAAAATGTGATTTTTGGACACTTTTTAGGTTTGCAAGGGATTCTGGGTAACAGAACCTGGTGGGAGGCAGTCAAGTCACCCCATCCTGGATTACCCTGGGTGTCTAGTTTTCAAAAATGTATAGGTTTGCTAGGTTTCCCTAGGTGCCGGCAGAGTTAGGGTTCAAAAACTACAGCTAGGCACTTTGCCAAAAAAGGGTCATTTTTCACTGCGAAATTGAGGTGTGTCCACGTTGCGTTTTGCGCCGTTTCCTGTCGCGGGCACTAGACCAACCCACACAAGTGAGGTACCATTTTTCTCGGAAGACTTTGGGGATCGCGGGGCGGGTGGAAATTTGTGGATCCACGCAGATTACAGAACTTTCTACCACAGAAATGTGGGGAAAATGTGATTTTTGGACACTTTTTAGGTTTGCAAGGGATTCTGGGTAACAGAACCTGGTGGGAGGCAGTCAAGTCACCCCATCCTGGATTCCCCTGGGTGTCTAGTTCTCAAAAATGTATAGGTTTGCTAGGTTTCCCTAGCTGCCGGCAGAGTTAGGGTTCAAAATCTACAGCTAGGCACTTTGCCAAAAAAGGGTCATTTTTCACTGCAAAATTGAGGTGTGTCCACGTTGCGTTTTGCGCCGTTTCCTGTCGCGGGCACTAGGCCGACCCACACAAGTGAGGTACCATTTTTCTTGGAAGACTTTGGGGATTGCGGGGCGGGTGTAAATTTGTGGATCCACGCAGATTACAGAACTTTCCACCACAGAAATGTGGGGAAAATGTGATTTTTGGACACTTTTAGGTTTGCAAGGGATTCTGGGTAACAGAACCTGGTGGGAGGCAGTCAAGTCACCCCATCCTGGATTCCCCTGGGTGTCTAGTTTTCAAAAATGTATAGGTTTGCTAGGTTTCCCTAGGTGCCGGCAGAGTTAGGGTTCAAAAACTACAGCTAGGCACTTTGCCAAAAAGGGTCATTTTTCACTGCGAAATTGAGGTGTGTCCACGTTGCGTTTTGCGCCGTTTCCTGTTGCGGGCACTAGGCCGACCCACACAAGTGAGGTACCATTTTTCTCGGAAGACTTTGGGGATCGCGGGGCGGGTGGAAATTTGTGGATCCACGCAGATTACAGAACTTTCCACCACAGAAATGTGGGGAAAATGTGATTTTTGGACACTTTTAGGTTTGCAAGGGATTCTGGGTAACAGAACCTGGTGGGAGGCAGTCAAGTCACCCCATCCCGAATTACCCTGGGTGTCTAGTTTTCAAAAATGTATAGGTTTGCTAGGTTTCCCTAGGTGCCGGCAGAGTTAGGGTTCAAAAACTACAGCTAGGCACTTTGCCAAAAAAGGGTCATTTTTCACTGCGAAATTGAGGTGTGTCCACGTTGCGTTTTGCGCCATTTCATATCGCGGGCACTAGGCCGACCCACACAAGTGAGGTACCATTTTTCTCGGAAGACTTTGGGGATCACGGGGCGGGTGGAAATTTGTGGATCCACGCAGATTACAGAACTTTCCACCACAGAAATGTGGGGAAAATGTGATTTTTTGGACACTTTTTTAGGTTTGCAAGGGATTCTGGGTAACAGAACCTGGTGGGAGGCAGGCAAGTCACCCCATCCTGGATTCCCCTGGGTGTCTAGTTTTCAAAAATGTATAGGTTTGCTAGGTTTCCCTAGGTGCCGGCAGAGTTAGGGTTAAAAACTACAGCTAGGCACTTTGCCAAAAAGGGTCATTTTTCACTGCGAAATTGAGGTGTGTCCACGTTGCGTTTTGCGCCGTTTCCTGTCGCGGGCGCTAGGCCAACCCACACAAGTGAGGTACCATTTTTCTCGGAAGACTTTGGGGATCACGGGGCGGGTGGAAATTTGTGGATCCACGCAGATTACAGAACTTTCCACCACAGAAATGTGGGAAAAATGTGATTTTTTTGACACTTTTTTAGGTTTGCAAGGGATTCTGGGTAACAGAACCTGGTGGGAGGCAGTCAAGTCACCCCATCCTGGATTCCCCTGGGTGTCTAGTTTTCAGAAAATGTATAGGTTTGCTAGGTTTCCCTAGGTGCCGGCAGAGTTAGGGTTCAAAAACTACAGCTAGGCACTTTGCCAAAAAAGGGTCATTTTTCACTGCGAAATTGAGGTGTGTCCACGTTGCGTTTTGCGCCGTTTCCTGTCGCGGGCGCTAGGCCAACCCACACAAGTGAGGTACCATTTATCTCGGAAGACTTTGGGGATCACGGGGCGGGTGGAAATTTGTGGATCCACGCAGATTACAGAACTTTCCACCACAGAAATGTGGGGAAAATGTGATTTTTTGGACACTTTTTTAGGTTTGCAAGGGATTCTGGGTAACAGAACCTGGTGGGAGGCAGTCAAGTTACCACATCCTGGATTCCCCTGGGTGTCTAGTTTTCAAAAATGTATAGGTTTGCTAGGTTTCCCTAGGTGCCGGCAGAGTTAGGGTTCAAAAACTACAGCTAGGCACTTTGCCAAAAAAGGGTCATTTTTCACTGCGAAATTGAGGTGTGTCCACGTTGCGTTTTGCGCCGTTTCCTGTTGCGGGCACTAGGCCGACCCACACAAGTGAGGTACCATTTTCCTTGGAAGACTTTGGGGATCGCGGGGCGGGTCGAAATTTGTGGATCCACGCAGATTACATTACTTTCCACCACAGAAACGTGGGGAAAATGTGATTTTTTGGACACTTTTTTAGGTTTGCAAGGGATTCTGGGTAACAGAACCTGGTGGGAGGCAGTCAAGTCACCCCATCCTGGATTCCCCTGGGTGTCTAGTTTTCAAAAATGTATAGGTTTGCTAGGTTTCCCTAGGTGCCGGCAGAGCTATGGTTCAAAAACTACAGCTAGGCACTTTGCCAAAAAAGGGTCATTTTTCACTGCGAAATTGAGGTGTGTCCACGTTGCGTTTTGCACCGTTTCCTGTCGCGGGCACTAGGCCGACCCACACAAGTGAGATACCATTTTTCTCGGAAGACTTTGGGGATCGCGGGGCGGGTGGAAATTTGTGGATCCACGCAGATTCCAGAACTTTCCACCACAGAAAGGTGGAGAAAATGTGTTTTTTTTGACAATATTTTAGGTTTGCAAGGGATTCTGGGTAACAGAACCTGGTGGGAGGCAGTCAAGTCACCCCATCCTGGATTCCCCTGGATGTCTAGTTTTCAAAAATGTATAGGTTTGCTAGGTTTCCCTATGTGCCGGCAGAGCTATGGGTCAAAAACTACAGCTAGGCACTTTGCCAAAAAAGGGTCATTGTTCACTGCGAAATTGAGGTGTGTCCACGTTGCGTTTTGCACCGTTTCCTGTCGCGGGCACTCGGCCGACCCACACAAGTGAGGTACCATTTTTCTCGGAAGACTTTGGGGATCGCGGGGTGGATGGAAATTTGTGGATCCACGCAGATTACAGAACTTTCCACCACAGAAATGTGGGGAAAATGTGGTTTTTTTGACACTTTTTTAGGTTTGCAAGGGATTCTGGGTAACAGAACCTGGTGGGAGGCAGTCAAGTCACCCCATCCTGGATTCCCCTGGGTGTCTAGTTTTCAAAAATGTGTAGGTTTGCTAGGTTTCCCTAGGTGCCGGCAGAGCTTGGGTTCAAAAACTACAGTTAGGCACTTTGTCAAAAAAGGGTCATTTTTCACTGTGAAATTGGGGTGTGTCCACGTTGCGTTTTGCGCTGTTTTCTGTCACGGGCACTAGGCCTACCCACACAAGTGAGGTACCATTTTTCTCGGAAGACTTTGGGGAACGCTGGGTGGGTGGAAATGTGTGAATCCACACAGATTCCAGAACTTTCCACCTCAGAAATGTGAGGAAAATGTGTTTATTTTGACAATCTTTTAGGTTTGCAAGGGATTCTGGGTATCAGAACCTGGTGGAAGCCAGTCAAGTCACCCCATCCTGGATTCCCCTGGGTGTCTAGTTTTCAAAAATGTATAGGTTTGCTAGGTTTCCCTAGGTGCCGGCAGAGCTAGGGTTCAAAAACTACAGCTAGGCCCTTTGCAAAAAAAGGGTAATTTTTCATTGTCAAAATGTGGTGTGTTCACGTTGGGTTTTGAGCCATTTCCTGTCGTGGGCACTATGCCTACCCACGTACCATTTTTATCAGGAGACTTAGGGTAATTCAGATTTGTAAAGCAACTGTTATTACCTATTGACTTTCGATGCATTCTGCCTTCCAAATGAAAAACATTGTGTAAAAGAAGTCATTTTAAAAAATAACCGATAATTCTCATGCTAGTATGAGTATTCCCAATTTCGGAAATGTGCAAATATCTACTGTTTCTAAACTCTATATTTTGTTCCCATTTCAGAAATGCATAGGTGTCTTTCATACCGATTTTTCCATGTATACATTTTCCCACAATAATTGCTATATACCCGGTACATAATAAAAAACCATTGCAAGTCGCTGCTCAGTTATTGGCTCTGGGTTCGTCGGGTTCTTGGTGAACCTACAAGTCCTATATATCCCCACAACCAGTAAGGTCCAGCGGAGTTAACGGTATATTGCTTTCAAAGAGCTGTCATAATTAGAAGAAGTTACAGGTGAAAACGTTGACACAAAAGGCTGTTTTTTTCAACTAATTTTCAATTTTTCCAATATTTAACTGTTACTTTCCATAAAGAAACCTTGATGGATCTACACAAATGACCCCTTGCTGAATTCAGAATTTTGTCTACTTTTCTAAAATGTATAGCTTTCCAGGATCCATTATTGCTTTCATACCCATTTCTACCATTAACTGGAAGGAGGTTAAAAGCACAAAAAATAGCAAAAATAGGCTATGTTTCAGAAAAATGCCAAAACTGTGTAAAAATATTGGTTTTCTGACAAAAGTCTGTCATTCCCTAACAGCTGGGAAAATGGTGATTTCAGCCCCACAAACCCTTTTTGATACCATTTGCAGGGAAAAACCCAGACGCTTTCATTTGCAGCCCTTTTTCGCATTTTTCCCCAAAAACCCAAAATTTAGCTGTATTTTGGTTAATTTCTGGGACCCCTCCAGGGGAATCCACAAACCCTGGGTACCTTTAGAATCCCCATGATGTTGGAAGAAAAGGACGCAAATTTGGCGTGGATACCTTATGTGGTTAAAAAGTTACAGGGGCCTAAGCGCGCACTACCCCAAATAGCCAAAAAATGGCTTAGCACAGGGGGGGAAAGGCCTAGCAGCGAAGGGGTTAAGTAAAAGCCAACTTTCTAAAAGTGGCATTTGCTAAACTGGAATTTAAAATCCAACTTCACCATAAGTTGTGATTTTAAATTCGGAGTTCAGTGATACCAAATTTAAAAAGTCCCTCTCTTCACAATTGGGAATTACACTTAAAAGAGGCAATAAGGTAATCGGAATGTTAATACATGGGAGAGATAGGCCTTGCAGTAGTAAAAAACTAAATTGGTAGTTTTTCTTTACCAGGACATGTAAAACTTAAAAGTACGTGTTCTGCCTTTTAAATGCATGCACCCTGCCCTGTGAGTCAGACAGGGACTACTTAAGGGGTGACTTATATGCATAAAAAGGAAAGGTTTAGGCCTAGCAAGAGGGATACCCTGCCAGGTCTAAATGGCAGTTTAAAACTGAACATACAGACTCTGAAATGGCAGGCCTGAGCAATGGTTAGAGGACTACGTAAGTGGGAGGCACAATGAGTACTTCAGGCCAACTAGTAGCATTTAATTTACAGGTCCCGGGGCACATGTAGTGCACTTTACTAGGGACTTTAAAGTAAATTAAATATGCCAACTGGGGTTATGCCAATGTTGCCATGTTTAGGGGAGAGAGCACATTCACTTTAACACTGATCAGCAGTGGTAAAGTGCGCAGAGTCCTAAAACAAGCAAAAATGAGTTCAGAATAATAGAGGGAGGCAGGCAAAAAGTTAGGGGAAGACCACCCTAAGGCTGTCAGGTCTAAAACTATGGCACAGAGTAGGGATAAGTGTGCAGAGTATTTAGCAGTACCAAAACAAAATATAAATTCCACAACCAATTTCTAAAAATTAGACCCACATTTTAATTAGAAAAATGACACAAAGAATGATTAAAATTCATTAAAGGAAATAGAGATATGCTTTTTCAAAGTTTTAGGGCAAAAAGTGTCAAGGAAAAAAAAGCTCCAATCAGAAGTATTGTTGTGCTGTCGTTCAATTTTGACATGTAACAACCTACCTTCACTGTTTATCATGTAATTAAAAGCAGTTACATTTAGGGTTTTAATCAGTCAGAAATTCTGTACCTTCTTTCCTTCCAAGGGAGAAAATGTTAGCTTGACTTCATCTGTAAATGTTCTATTTCCAAACATGCATCTCCTGAAAGAACATTTTATCCTTCTGTTGATGTTAAAAATAATTCATAACGGCTAGCATTATGAGTGGCCCAGTTTCCTTTGTGATATTTGTTGCAAATAATAAAGTTAGACACCAAGGTGTTTGACATTTTTGGGTTCCATACATATCAAGTATTGTCAGTTTTTCCTGCAAAATGAAGCATGATTTACGGTTTATGGGGCTTGCAGCACCAAAAGCCACACATCCCATGTATATTTGTAATGTAATGTATTGTAAAGGGCATTTCTATAGCGCTCTGTTACACCAAGGAGTGTCCTGGCACGCTGCACCTTGGTGATAACTGACTGATTTTGTCTGGGGGTGTGGATTTTATCACACTCAGTAATTATCAGGCTCAAGAAAATATTCTAATAGGAACAGTACCAGGAATTACCCCATATATTGGAATCATGCTGGCCACTGGAAATGAGGAACCAAGTTTGATTGTTAATGATCCTTCATATTGGGAAGCATAATTGTAATATTTTCTCACTGACATATTTTGTACAGGATTCGGGGGTTCAGGAAATCCAAGACAATGGTCCTCAACTCATAAAATCATCTGTTTTCTACTACAATACCTTAGAAACCAAAGGAATAATGAACTCATTGGGGCCATAGATAAAATGTAAAAACATAGTGAACGCTGCTTGAGCTTCCCTAAGAAAAATATTTGGTAAAAGATGCCTTAAACATCAAAGGGGTGGCTAATTCTCCTCTGCTTCTCCCTCGTAGAAAGCCAGAGAAACATGATAACTTAAGTACTGAAGCACAAACGCTGCAACATAAATATTACAGTTAGTATAGACTCCACAACTGCATAATATAGCATTTTCATCAACCATTTGTTGGATCTTTTGATCAGTTCCCATCATGTGTTTTCCTGCTTTCTTATATGGTAAGCAAAGATTGTACATTTAAAATCTGTCACAACAATTGATTAGACAAAGAGAACTGGACCTGGTATAGAAGCATCCAACTCTTAGAAAAGCAATATGGATAAAGTCACAACTCAGTAATAAGTAGGTATTAATGGACGCTCAGTATATGCTTACTGTTGAGTGGTGTAAAAAATTTGATTGTTATCTGGGGTGGGTGCCTGTCCACCACAAGGTATAATCACATCTCTTGTCAGGGTGCACCCTCAAAGTCACTAGATTAACCTCAGCTCAGCCCTGTGCACTGATGGTCGGTGACCCTCAAAAGTGAAGGGTCGTCGAGCCAGTGCCAAATCCAGTGGCAGGCACTGTGATAAGTCACAATGCCTTTAGGCTCACATTCCAAAGCTCTCAATCATGGCTTCTTAACAGGTTTTATAACAGGCCATGACTAAGTAGTCTGGAATTAAGGCTGAAGGCAATGTGAGTTTCTCACAGTGCCTGTCAGTGGGCGAAAAAGGTGAAAATAAAATGAAAAACAAACTTTCGTTTTTCGTCTTGATTGCAGTCAGCGCAAATCCTCCTCGATCCTCAGACAGCTCTGCTCTCCAAATCCCTACACTGCTTTCATGCTGTAGATGAGCAGCATGAGAGCAGCACCAGGATTGGTTGGAGCAGGCTGCCTCAATGCTCTAGCCGTCCACCCAGGTATCTAAGACAGCTAGGTGGAGAGGTTTACACTTGCCATGTCAGGCTGGCCATCGCAAGACAGCCGGCCAAAGAGACATGTGCAGAGTAAAGTGGTGGAGTAAGCACCACTCCCCTGCTACCACTCAGCAGTAGCCCCGCCCCCCAAGCATTGCTCAGGCTGGGATCAGTGAAAAATAAAATGATAATTCATTTTATTACCATTTTATTTTTTACTTTTGCTGCACTGGCAGCAGGGGGGGGCGACGCTTCTCTGCCCTAATGCGGGGACCGCCGCTGCCTCGGTGATATGAAATCTGGGGGTCCCCAGAGACACAGGATCTGGATTTCTAACCCTCTGATGGAAGGACTAAGTTCAAAGCACTACCATTGAATTAGAAAGCTGCCTGGACAACGGCCCTAGCACAAGCCCACTGTTCAGTCTTGCACAGGCCCTGTTTCCAGGTTATTATCAGCCACTCTAGATGAGTTCAGGAACACATTGGCAATCCAAACAGTCTTTTGTTTATGAATAAAACACTCAAAGAGGGACCTAAGAAATGGTGACGTAGTTTAAAATGTTTATTGTAAAATCTTCAGTCTAGTGCAAACGATATGTACGGTAACCACACAAAATTAAAAACAAAATAAGTTAAGCATGTAATGATAAATGAAAACAAGATAAATATGGCTAGCATTCTTAGCAAGTTTTTGAAATACTAAGCCTCTAAAGCTATTTCTAAGCGCTATGCTAAATTTTGGCTAAAGCATTAAATAGCAAAACCTGCATTTTAAATTTTAGAATTTCTTAGGATGGATCGCATACCATACCTTTGAATAGCTGGCAGCAGCTATTGCTTATCAAATCTCTGCAGAAGAAGCATGATATGTGCTCTCCGTTAAGGACACTTTCAGCACAGCTTCTGGAATCAACACTCTGATTGAGAGTAGGCTAGCAATCTGGCAAGTCCTCTGGTAATAAATCTAGCAAGAAGACATCTCCTAATCAGTGGTCCAATCCTGGGATTTATAAACCATTTAACCACTGATTTCATCTCATACTTTCTAAACAAATCATGATTTGAAAGCAGCAAAGCTTCTCTAAGACTAAACTAACTAACATGGCGCAAAATACGTCATCTTCATCCTCATGTTGACATTAAGTCTCCATCTTTGTAAACATATTACACTGTAAGGGGTCATCTTGCACTTGGTGCCCTCATTCACATAAACAAAAAAACATCAGCCTAAAGGGCTTTGGCCATAATGATATCAGCATTTTTTCATGTGCTCTAGGAACTTTACACTTTCTAATAGACATAAAGAAAAGGCTAATCACAGTCAAGTAATGAAAATAGACTGGCTAAATGAGAACTGTTGCAGGGTCTAATTTTGAGTCTGGCGGTCCATGGACTGCCAGGCTCACGGTGTTGGTCTCCCGATCGCCCTATTATGACTAGGGTGGTCGGGCCTCCCAAGGACTGCCTCAACTGCCAGGGAACCGCCGTTCCCTGGTGGTTGTTTAGCGGTCCTAAGGCTGCAATATGCTTGGCAGGACCGCTGCAGTCCTACTAAGCATATTACGAGTTTCCTCTCTGCCACAGTTTTCATGGCGGTCAGCCTGCCATGAAAACCGAGGGGAAGAGGAAACAAAGGGTGCCCTACAGGGCCTCCTGGTGCCTCACGCCATGTGGATGCAGACAGGGGGACACAACATGTGTCCCCCCTATTCGCATGCAGCCTAGTACTTGCACGTCATGGACTGCAGTAGTCCATGCCGTGCAGGTACTGCCTTTGATGTTCCCATTGCAATGCCTATTTCGTAGGCACCGCCCTGGGAATGCCAAAAAACGGCCCGCCAGGCGAGGAGAAAATTCCTTATCTGGCGGACGGTTTGAACACTGGTTTTGTGGTGCGGGAGCGGGGCAGTCATACTCCCACACTACCAAACTCGTAATGAGGCCCACAATGTTCATGACAATCCCCTGATTGTGGGTAGATGATTTTTTAGACATGCCCCCTACTTAATATTGACATTAGCCCCAGGAAGGTGGTGGTCGCCGGGGCATAAATATCCCTTTGGAGGGTGGCCCTGTGTGCCCCCTCCATTTTATTTATTAAACTGTGCATCCCCCGGGATCTGGCCCACCCGGGGGCTTCATTAAAACTAGTGTGGGTGACCGTGCTTGTTTATCTTTTTTAATTCATGATGAAATTCACAAATATTCATGAAAATCGCTGTGAATTATGAAAAGAATGCTTTTTTGCACTGCCGGGGTCCCAGCGGGATCCCAAGACCAAAGCTAGGGGGTTAGGGTATTCGTACCCTGCACCCTTTTCTTTTCATTTTTTTGGGGACTCAGCTGATGCCGAGTCACAAGATGGCTGCCAACACTTTTTGGCTGAAGTGTTGGCAGCCAATCAGAGCTGTGCGGATCTCTGCACGAGCTTGTCAATATTCACGAAGTCTTCTTGACCCTAGAGATACAAATTTGGATTTCCTTTATTATCTTGCCAACTACTGAACTCATTTACACCAAATAACTGAAAGTGTGATCTGCGAACCAAAAGCTACCTTTCTGCCAAATTCTGTGTAATTCTGTCCTGCTTGTTTAAAAATTGTATGGGAATTAACATGAGAAACGCACTTTTTTGATCCTCCCCCTTTTGTTCAGCCCCCACTTGACAGATTGCCTCAAAACTTTCCATGCACAGCTACAATCACTGGCGCACTTTTTGGGGGGAACATTTCGTGAAGATTCGTCAAATGGTGCCAAAGATATAGGCAAGTCAAAAAATGCTTTTCCTATGGAAATATGGCCCTTACTATAACTACCTACTGGCGACTACTGGTAGTTAATATATAAACATATATATATATATATATATATATTCACTGAAAAAACCATAAGGTTTTAGGGACAGTTATAGTTAGTTGGACATTGCACTCGTACAAAACCCGTGAAATTCCCCCGTTATAGTTAGTTCAGGTAACTATAACTCGCGCCCCGCAATGCACTGCTGATGACGTCACATATTACATCACTCATGACATGGTCAGTGACATCACTGATGACATCACTGATGACATCTCAAATGACATCACTGATGACATCACTGATGACATCATCCAGTGACTGTGTGTTTGTGTAAAGTTTAAATATGTTTAATATATATAGGGAAAGGCGTATTGAAGAATGAGTGGGTGTATAAGTGTCTGAATGGATGATTTAGTAGGTGCGTGACTGAGTCTATAAGTGAGTGATTAAACGTATCTTACTGGATGCATGGGTGAGTGACTAAACTGTGTGAATGTCTGTATCCGTCTGTCTGTTGTTGTGTAAGCAGCTGCATGGGTTTCTGACTAGCTAAATGAGTGTCTATATGGGTTATGGATTGGTTCTCTGAGTATCTGTATGGGTGCCTCAGTGTTTGTGTGGGTGGGGTGAGTGTGACTCTGTGCATAGATGTGTGAGTGGGTGATTCACTGGGTGCATGGTTTCAAGAGTGCGTCTGTGATGGACTGTATGGGTGGGTGAGTGTGTGTATGGGTGTGTTAGTTATTGAATGTATATCTCAGTGGTACATGTGTGAGTAACTACATATGTGAAAGGCAGTATATATGTGTGTTGGAGTATATAAATGGCTATAAGTGAGAGTGTGTGATTGTGAGAGTGGCTATATGGATGAGTGTGTGCTTGCATCAGTGATTGCATAGGAGCGTAAGAATGTGCTAGTATTTTTATGAGTAAGTGAGCTGGTGTGTATAACTGTATAGGTGAGTAAATTGGAGTGTGATTAATTATTTGCATGACTGACTAGGTGTGTGAGTACCTCTATGGATGAGTTGCGTTGTGTGAGTGTTTATATAGGTGTATGAGTGCATATGATAGTCCTGTACTGAGTGACTGTAAGTATGAGTGACTGTACGGGTGAGTGAGTAGATGTGTGTGTGTAGACCTAAGAATCAGTGAGTGGGTATGTACTTATTGGTATTGGAGTGTGTATGGTTTTGAGAATGGCAGTCTGTAATTTAGAGTGGGTGTTTCAAAACTTATATTAGGGTGTGAGAAGATGCATTAAATTCTCACATGGATGATGTCATCAGTGATGTCATCAGTGATGTCATTTGAGATGTCATCAGTGATGTCATCAGTGATGTCACTGACCATGTCATGAGTGATGTAATATGTGACTTCATCAGCAGTGCATTGTGGGGCGCGAGTTATAGTTACCTGAACTAACTATAACGGGGGAATTTCACGGGTTTTGTACGAGTGCAATGTCCAACTAACTATAACTGTCCCTAAAACCTTATGGTTTTTTCAGTGAATTTCTAAGGTTTTTTAAATGCAAATTTCTAACTATAACGTGCCTGAAACCTATGGTGTTTTCAGTGAATTTCAAAGGTTTTTTAAATGCTAATTTCTAACTATAACGTGTCTGAAACCTATGGTTTTTTCAGTGAATTTCAAAGGTTTTTAAATGCTAATTCCTAACTATAACATGTCTGAAACCTACGGTTTTTCAGTGAATTTCAAAGGTTTTGTAAATGACAATTTTTAAATGTATTAATTGTTATATTTATTTTTTTCATACTGATTTACTACATTTTTAGAAACAATTTTTTTTACATTTTTTATTTTTAAATTACATTGTAATTACATTATACATTACAAAAAATACTTTCTCAGAATGAATTACTTTAGTTTAAATACTTTGCACATAGGCAATAGACTTTTAAGTACAGTAGTTACAGTTGTTGCAATGGGCAACACATTTTCAAACACAATGCAACATTCAGCTCAATGTGAATTTCTAGTTAAATGCAATTAGTTACTTTATGGATTACTTTTCTAACCACAGGACTGGATCCTAGATTCAGTCCTGGGACATCTCCTGTAAACAGTTGAGTAAAAGCGTTTTGGTTACAGTAGTGATTTTTAAGGAATATTATTGTATTTTAAAAGTTGACACTTTGAAACTTTTTCTCATAGAATCACCAATGTTATCCTATGGAAGGAAATTCACTTAGCAGGTAAAAACTGTTATCGTTACTTTTTCTTACTCAGTGTTGGATCCTGGATCCAGCACTGGTGCATCTCCTGTAAACAGTTGAAAGAATGCGTTTAAGTCACACAGGCGATTTTTAAGGAATATTTGTAGTTTGTGAAAATCGACACTTTGAAACTTTTCTGCTGAAAACCAGACAATGGATTCCTATGGAAGAAAATATAAGTTACTGGTAAGTACGGTTAAAATTACTTTTCAGGGTCAGTGCTGGGCTAAAAGATGCAGCACTGAGGTCTCTCCTGATAACAGGTGAGTAAATCGGAATTCGTATTTCGGCTGATTTTAGAGGAATATTTTAAAGTTCCAAAACTCCACACTTAGAAGAATTTCCAAGTGAAACCAGTCAATGTTAGCCTATGGAAGGAAATTCAAGTTACTGGTAAGTAAGGTTAAAATTACTTTTCAGGACCAGTACTGGGCTGAAAGATACAGCACTGAGGTCTCTCCTGATAACAGGTGAGTAAATCGGAATTCGTATTTCGGCTGATTTTAGAGGAATATTTGTATGTTTCAAAAATCAACACTTAGAAACTTTTTCAGCAAAAAGCAGGCAATGATATCCTATGGAAGGAAATTCAAGTTACTAGTAAGTACGGTTAAAATTACTTTTGAGGATCAGTACTGGGCTGAAAGATGCAGCACTGAGGTCTCTCCTGATAACAGGTGAGTAAATCGGAATTCGTATTTCGGCTGATTTTAGAGGAATATTTTAAAGTTCCAAAACTCCACACTTAGAAGAATTTCCAAGTGAAACCAGTCAATGTTAGCCTATGGAAGGAAATTCAAGTTACTGGTAAGTACGGTTAAAATTACTTTTCAGGACCAGTACTGGGCTGAACGATACAGCACTGAGGTCTCTCCTGATAACAGGTGAGTAAATCGGAATTCGTATTTCGGCTGATTTTAGAGGAATATTTGTATGTTTCAAAAATCAACACTTAGAAACTTTTTCAGCAAAAAGCAGGCAATGATATCCTATGGAAGGAAATTCAAGTTACTAGTAAGTACGGTTAAAATTACTTTTGAGGATCAGTACTGGGCTGAAAGATGCAGCACTGAGGTCTCTCCTGATAACAGGTGAGTAAATCGGAATTCGTATTTCGGCTGATTTTAGAGGAATATTTTAAAGTTCCAAAACTCCACACTTAGAAGAATTTCCAAGTGAAACCAGTCAATGTTAGCCTATGGAAGGAAATTCAAGTTACTGGTAAGTACGGTTAAAATTACTTTTCAGGACCAGTACTGGGCTGAACGATACAGCACTGAGG
Source organism: Calotriton arnoldi (assembly GCA_963921515.1). NCBI lineage: Eukaryota > Metazoa > Chordata > Amphibia > Caudata > Salamandridae > Calotriton > Calotriton arnoldi. The sequence continues at coordinate 327,034 of CAWUFW010008439.1, read as the reverse complement.
TCTCTCCTGATAACAGGTGAGTAAATCGGAATTCGTATTTCGGCTGATTTTAGAGGAATATTTGCACAATGGTGAAGGGAGGGGGCGGGGCCTGAGGTGACATCTGTGCAAACGCGCCCGTGGCGCGTTTTAAGTTGGGGATTAAGTCCCTTGAATCATGAGGGTCCCTAGGGGCCAACTAGCCCACCAGGAACCTCCAGTATGCGCCAGGGGCTGCGTTGCAGAGACGTGTAGAGAGGACACATCCCTTTACACCTCTCTGCAACGCAGCTCTGTGGCACTTTCTGGATGTACCTGTTGGGCTAGTTGGCCCCCAGGGACCCTCAGGATTGAAGGGGATTTAATTCCCCATCTTAAAACGCGCCACGGGGCCTGTTTGCACACATGTCACCTCAGGCCCGCCCTCCCTTCACCACTGTGCAAACGCGCCCGTGGCGCGTTTTAAGTCGGGGATTAACTCCTTGAATCCTGAGGGTCCCTGGGGTGCAACTAGCCCACCAGCTACCTCCATTAAGCGCCACAGAGCTGCGTTGCAGAGAGGTGTAAAAGGGGCGTGGCCTCTGTACACCTCTCTGCAAGGCAGCCCCTGGCGCATACTGGAGGTTCCTGGTGGGCTAGTTGGCCTCGGGGACCCCCAGTATTCAAGGGGAATTACTTCCCTTCTTAAACGCGCCAGGGGGCGCGTTTGCAGAGTACTGCAGGGAGGGGCGGGGCCTCCGGCATGATGCCGTTTTTTTTTTTTTTATGGAAGGTGGGATGCGTGGCCCCCCTTCCCTCAGCCACTTTTGGCCCTGGGGACCCCATCCCCGGGGCCTGAGCATTTTTTTTGTTTTATTTAATAAAAAAAAAAAAACGGGAAGGGGCCGCGTGGCCCCCTTCCCTGGGCCTCTATTGGCCCCGGGACCCCATCCCCGGGCATGCCCTGTTTTTTAAATAAAAATATGGAGGGGGCTGCGTGGCCCCCTCCTCAGGCCATTTAATGCCCCGGGGACCCCATCCCCGGGGCCGGCCTTGCCCTTATTTTTTTTATTTATTTTTTTTATTTGGGGAGGGGGCTGCGTGGCCCCCTCCCGGGCTACTTATGGCCCCGGGACCCCATCCCCGGGGCCTGGCCTCTGATTGGGGACTGTGGGGGTCCCCAATCCCCACAGTCCCGCCGGCTCCCCGCGTCCTATGGGAGCCGGCATTGCTTTCCACATGGGGAGCAGCTAAGATGCTGCTCCCCATGTGGAAAGCATTGGTTTGCATTTTGAAAGAGAGAGCAGGTTTCCTGCTCTCTCTTTCAAAATGCAAACTAAGTTTGCTATGACAGGGCGGGAGCCGCGAGGCTCCCGTCCTGTCATAGCAAACAGCAGTGTCCCGGGGTAGGCACCCCGGGACACTGCAGGAGCCGGCCCTGGGGGTGGTGGTCCCCAGGGCCATCAAGGGCTCCAGGAGGGGGCCGCGCGGCCCCCTCCCTACATTTTGAAAGCCCCGGGAGGTGGTGGTCCTCGGGGCTTGGAGGTCCAAAACGGACCCCCATTTTCAATTTTCTTAGTGCCCCGGGAGGTGGTGGTCCCGGGCGTGTGGGGCTGGAGCCCCCACACAGGTTTAAAAAAAAAAAAAAGCCCCGGGAGGTGGCGGTCTCGGGGCTGCGGGAGGGCTCAGAGCCCTCCCGCACCATTTATGATAAAGCCCCGGGGGTGGTGGTCCCGGGCTTGGGGGCCCTTAGAGGCCCCCATACATAAAATAAACACCCCCAGCATGCCCCCGGGACTTGGCCCACCCGGGGCAAATTAACATCAAAGCGCGGGAGACCGCGCTCGATTTGTTTTTATCGGCAGGATCCGCGCATCCTGAGCGCATCCTGAGCGCATCCTGCTGATTTAAAAAAAAAAAAATGCTTTTTGCCCAGGGGTCCTTGTGGGACCCCTGAGCAGACCTAGGGGTCAGGGTGTTTCTACCCTGCCCCCTTTGTGCGTTTTGCGCACTTTTTTACTGCTTTCTTGTTCCTCGGTTCTACCGAGGAATAAGATGGCTGCCAACACTTCCTGGTTTGGAGTGTTGACAGCCAATTAGCAGACAGCTCTCGTGATCGGGAGGGTGCGCGAATCCGACGTGGCCATAGATATATATGTACTTTTACTTTTGATTTTCTCAGCAACTACTGAACGGATTTACACCATTTAACAAAAAGGGTTCTTTCTGAACCAAGAACTACCTCTTTGCCAAATTTGGTGTAATTCCGTTCAGCAGTTCGGGCTGTAGCCGTGTCTAAAGTTTCCTATGGGAAATTGATTTTTGACTCTTATTTTTTAATTTCTCCGCAACTACTGAACGGATTTACACCATTTAACAAAAGGGTTCTTCCTGAACCAAGAACTACCTCTTTGCCAAATTTGGTGTAATTCCGTTCAGCAGTTTGGGCTGTAGCCGTGTCTAAAGTTTCCTATGGGAAAATGAATGGGGAAAACACGTTTTGGGACCCCCCTTTTTTCTCGGCCCCCGCTTGACGAATCACCCTGAGACTTTCAGGGTAGGAGTGGGACGGAGCGGGCCATAAAGTTTGAAAATTTCGCGAAGATTCGTCAACCGACGCAAGAGTTATTTCAAATAGAATGTCGCTGATTTCCTATGGAAAATAGGTCCTAACTATAACTATCTACTGGCGACCGCCAGTAGATAATATATATATATATACATATATATATATATATATATATATATATATATATATATATATATATATGTAGGATGCTGCCAGGTACTTACTCAATAGGAGCTATCCAGCGCGAGCTAGGAGAATTTCAAACTAAGGCACTAGCCTTTGTATAATTAAATTGGCCATGTTTGAATGGGTCACTTGAGATTTCAAATTGCTTTGAAATTGTTTCATTTCTGATTTGGAGTTACAAATCCACAAATCTATTTTTTATTATTTATTATCTAAATATATATATATATATATAATAATTTTTCTTGATGATGAAACTGAAATGCATGGCCGTTTTCTAATTAATAGTCTGTTTTCCAATGCCTCCCATTGCATGTAACTATGTATCTCCTGACAGTATGTATTCTATGTCTATTGGACCCAGGATGGTGTGAAAAGGTAGCACTTCCGGGTGTCGGATGACTTTGACAAAGACCGTTTAGGTTGAAACGCGTCAGTCATTAAACTATCCTTTGTTTTGAAAATTCCTGAGTGCGGCTTCTTCCTTGGGCAGCGGCGTTGTGTGGCGCTTTGCGACGTGAGGATCGTTGGAGAGGTACGCGGGTCCTGTGCCCGCCTAGCCGGCACCAACCCCGAGTGGTGGATGTAGTCAGATGGAAAGCAGGAACTGTTTGTTGCGCTTCATTTTCCCGACTCCCGCCGCCGTGGAAAACTGATTTACCGTGAGGTGATTGCAGGTCTCGCAACGAACGGATCCGGATGGAAAAACCACTGCTCAGCTCTTGCCAGGGCTGACGGGGGACGTGACATCCAGCATCGCTGTTCGGAGCGGCCAGTACAAAGGAATACTACATCCTTGAACGGCAGGGGTGCTACCGCTTCCACTGCACGCAGGAGTGTGCAGTGTTTGAAAGCGTGTAGAGGGATTTTCGGTGAACAAAGATCACGAAAATAGGATTTCACTGGGACACGGCCACATGACAAGAAATATTTACAGTCATGTGTGAGGCGATTCGCAAAAGGCTGGATATAGCTAAAACTTTATTTCTAGAAAAGAGCGATGAGACAGCAAGCACGACAGAGGGAGGTGCTCAGGGAGACACAGGAGGGGCGAGATCGCTTAAACAGGATCTAATCCGGCTGGAAAAACTGTGCAAAAGAGAAGTTAACCGCTGCTGGGAGGTGATCTCCCTCGACAATTATATCGAGGTGCGGAGGGTCCTGAGAGGACTAAGAGTCCTCATCACACCCACATATCAGAGCCGAACCCGCAATTATTGGAGGAATGGTCGAATCTAATGGCATTGACTTGGAAACAGATGTTGGGTCTTCTCTCCAAATATGCAGCCATTGAACTCCAACAAGTCAGTGAAGACATCAAAATACTTAAGGATACCCTTGAATAACATGCCTCCCAGGAAGAGATTAGCACTTTTTTAAAAGAAATGGAAGGGTGATTACTCAAATATGAGGAAGGAATAAAATCAAAGAAAAGGTGGAAATTTATAAGAGATAAGAATGACTACACCTCGGGACGTATTCTCACGTTTGGCAAAAAATACGAAACTGCGAGAAAGGATTTCAGACAAACAGAACTTCACGACAGCAGGAGCCAGCCACATCTGAATCAAGCTCAGATGCATACTCAGATCTGGAGGAACGACAGGGGGCAGCATCGGGGGAAAAGGCACCGTTCGCCATACTGGAAGAATATCGTTTTTTAGTGCAAAGCCAGACTGGAAAAAAGAAACCTCCCAGAAGAAGAGGAAGAGGAGGAAACAACGAAAAAGAAAAGCTAGGAGAGGAGGCACGAGTGCAAGACAGCAAGAAGCCGCATGAGAGAGGCACACGGCAAAGCAGATGCAAAAAATGATGGGTGAGAATACTAATTTTACTATAAACCTATCCTCGCATGTTATTACCCCAGATGAACGCTCTGTTTTAGAACTTGGACTTTCCTTTTGCCCTATTGCCAATTTTGAGTATTCTCGCACACGAATTGACATTTTCTTCTTCATAAGAAAGCTTAAGTTACTTAAAATACACACCCTGAAAGGAAGTAGGGGCACTATGGAGGTGGCAGGGCAAGGGCCTTCGACGAGCCCATCAACTACAGCCCTATCCATTGCTGACATTGAGACTTTGTCAGCACTGAGAGAGATGGAGGATGGAATAAGGGATTGTGGTACGGACCGCAAGTTGCTCAGCAGTATGGGCATCGACACGGGACAAAGATCAAGGAGTGACTTCAAGCCCAAATCCAAGTTCAATCCCGTTACCTCACATGACGGGATTGACACATACCATGAAATGGTGATACATGATCTAATGGAGCTGTGGGGAGTGAGAGACAACCAATTTGCCACCAATATGACTGAGGGACAAAGATCAGGACTGAAATCCCTCAAAGAAGCGGACACGTTTGTTATCAAGCCCTCAGATAAGGGAGGAATCGTGGTCCTGTGGGATATCAATAAATACAGATTGGAAGCCAAAGGACAGCTAGAGTACTCAGGGAGTTACCTTAGATCTAGCCTGTCCCAATACAGTAAAACCATTTCGGAGTACCATAGAATGTTGGAGAACTGGCATGGACAAGGCTTACTGAGCCTCAATGAATTCCAATTTTTACTAGTAAAGAAACCAGTTACTCCGGTTTTTTACATGCTGCCCAAGGTGCACAAACACCCGACGGACCCACCCGGTAGACCCATAATTTCAGCGAACCAGAGCCTACTAGAGAACAGTTCTATATACCTAGATTACTTTTTGTGCCCGTATGTAATAAATTTACCTTCATACTGCAAAGACACCACGGATTTCATATCAAAAATACAGGAAATCCCTTGGAAAGACTATTATATTTTTGCGACAGTAGATGTTGTGGCACTTTATACATGCATTGAGCATGATCTAGGACTAGAGGCATGCAAATTTTTCTTTAGCGACAGATCGCTTTCAATGTATGATCACACCATGATGTTGATGGAAATGTTACGATACTGTCTAGAGAACAACTGCTTTCTTTGTGAAGATCAATGTTACATACAGCTGACGGGCATAGCGATGGGGAGCTGCTTTACTCCAAGCTATGCCTGCATGTTTATGGGGTGGTGGGAGGTGGAACATCTCTGGAAGGAAGCAAACTTACACTGTGCAGACCACCTAATCCTGTGGACCCGCTATATCGATGATATTTTCTTGATGTGGGATGGCCCACAGGATTTGCTTGAGACTTTTATAAAGGGCCTATCAGATAATACACTGAACCTGCAATTCACTAGCAAGATACACCAGAACACCATAGAATTTCTCGATGTTCTGGTGGAAGTGAAAGATGATAGAATTCATACCAGGCTTTTTAGAAAGGCTACAGCGGGAAACAGTATCTTGCACGCCCGAAGTCATCATCCAGAGAGCCTTAAGAGGAGCATCCCCTACGGTGAGCTTCTCAGGGCCAAGAGGAACTGTAGTTCTAAAGAGGCCTACACGGAGGAAGAAAGCAAGATGGTGGGCAGATTCAGAACACAAGGGTATTCAGGACCAACTGTCAGGGCAGCTATAACCAAGGCATCCAGCAGGGACAGGACGAGCCTCCTACTACCTAAGACCAGGGACACTAGCAAACAGGAAGTGAGGCTTATTACCACGTATAACTACGCCTCCAGAGCCTTACACAAAATCATAAGAAAACATTGGCATCTGATTAGGAAAGACTTTACGATAGGTAAACTAGTAAGTCCATCCCCCCACATCACTTACCGGAAATGCAACTCATTACGGGACATCTTGGTCCACAGTCACATGTCACAAAATAGGCAGACGCAAGGGTCCTGGTTGAGGGAATTACCAGGATTCCACAAATGTGGGAAATGCAAAGCATGCACAAACAGTCCCAACGTTAAGCAGTACAAGCTACCAACAGGCAGGAGTGCGAAAAATACACAAATTTATAAATTGTAACAGTGATTATGTGGTTTATGTGCTTACCTGCATTTGTGGTTTGAGGTACGTGGGAAGTACCATCTTCCCGGTGAAAAAGAGGATCCTGGAGCACTTGCGTGCAATCAAAAACAGGGATCCCAGTTATACTATTGCTAAACACTGTTCGCTAGTACATGGTGGAGTGATGGACATCTGTTCTAAAATCTCTTATTTTGGCATTGACAGGATCCCCCCGCATGCAAGAGGAGGCGATCGTGAACGCAAGCTGAGGCGCATGGAATCAGAATACATCATAAGACTCCAGAGCAAGATCCCCAGTGGCCTCAACCATGATGAGGATCTCCACGGCCATTTAGGATAGAGAGAGGTTCTGACCACATTGGTGACCATCCACTGTTAGGGACACTAATAGTTTTGTCTTTCCGTTCTTTCCCGATTTCAATATTATTCCAATTGGAGATTAGATTATCACTGAATTTAGCAACCTTGAATGCGGCGCTGCTGACAATACCAGTGGAGTCCGTTAGACGGTTATCCTGGTTTTGAAGTTTATTTTTTGTTATGTTTTTCACTTTTTAGTCGAGTATGGGATCCACTGATTCGAGCATTCAGTTTTAAGAGTGCACGAAGTGGGGGCTAGGTATGCCAGGAAGAGGATACTAGCCGTGAGCTTGCCACTAGGCGTAGGATGCTGCCAGGTACTTACTCAATAGGAGCTATTCAGCGCGAGCTAGGAGAATTTCAAACTATGGCACTAGCCTTTGTATAATTAAATTGGCCATGTTTGAATGGGTCACTTGAGATTTAAAATTGCTTTGAAATTGTTTGATTTCTGATTTGGAGTTACAAATCCACAAATCTATTTTTTATTATTTATTATCTAAATATATATATATAATAATTTTTCTTGATGATGAAAACGAAATGCATGGCCGTTTTCTAATTAATAGTCTGTTTTCCAATGCCTCCCATTGCATGTAACTATGTATCCCCTGACAGTATGTTTTCTATGTCTATTGGACCCAGGATGGTGTGAAAAGGTAGCACTTCCGGGTGTCGGATGACTTTGACAAAGACCATTTAGGTTGAAACGTATCAGTCATTAAACTATCCTTTGTTTTGAAAATCCCTGAGTGCGGCTTCTTCCTTGGGCAGCGGCGTTGTGTGGCGCTTTGCGGCGTGAGGATCGTTAGATAGCCAGTAGTTAGTTATAGTTAGAACCTTGTTTCCATAGGAAAAGCATTTATTGATTTGCCAATTACTTAGGCGCCGTTTGACGGATCTTCACGAAATTTTCAAAACTAATTGTTCACTCAGGTCAGCTCCTGTCTTGAAAGTTTCGGGGTGATTCGTCAAGGAGGGGGCCGAGAAAAAAGGGGGGTCCCAAAACGGGTTTTCTCCATGTTAATTTCCATAGGAAACTTTAGACACGGCTACAGGCTGAACTGCTGAACGGAATTACACCAAATTTGGCAGAGAGATAGTTCTTGGTTCAGAAAGCATGCTTTTTATTAAATGGTGTAAATCCGTTCAGTACTTTTTGAGATATTTAAAGATTTACAGCTATCGATATTTAGAAATTGTGAGATCTGATTGGCTGAGCCCTCCCGAGCACGAGCTTGCCTCTGATTGGCTGCCAACACTTCAAACCAGGAAGTGTTGGCAGCCATCTTGTGACTCGGTACGAGGAGAAGGAAAAGGTGAGTGAAACATTAAAAAATAAGAAAGGGGCAGGGTAAAAACACCCTGACCCCTAGGCCTGGTCAGGGGTCCCACAGAGATCCCCAGGGCCCAAAAAGCATTTTTTTTTTAATTTCGTCCGGATTTGCGCACCCGGCGCGGCTCCAATCGAATTTTTTTTTTAAAACGAAGCGCGGGCTCCCGTGCTTTGTTTTTTAAAGGCCCCGGGTGGGCCAGGTCCCGGGGGCATTGCTTATTTATGTAGCGGGGGCCCATGGGGGCCCCCGCAGCCCCGGGGACCACCACCTCCCCGGGGCTTTATTATTTATGTGCAGGGGGCACGCGGCCCCCCGCAGCCCCGGGGACCGCCACCTCCCCGGGGCTTTATTTGTAAATGTGTGGGGGGCTCCTTCCCCCCCACGCTGCCCCGGGGACCCCCACCTCCCCGGGGCATTCTTAATTATGTTCGGGGGGCCTTGCGGCCCCCCCAAGCCCCGGGGACCGCCACCTCCCCGGGGCTTAAATAAAATTACAAAAAGTGTGGGGGGGGGACTTCAATCCCCATTCAAGAGTGCGCCAGGGAGCGCGTTTGCAGAGTGGTGGGCAAAGGGAGCATTGCCTGGTATGAGAACTTAGCAATCCTGCTGTGTGGTACTTACTGGAGGTAATAGGAGGGGTGTTTTCACTGTATTCTAGCATAGCACTGGCTCTAGGCCTGGTTACTCAGACTCAGTTACCACCAGTACCTATCAGAAAAATGTTGGGAGCACAGGATGACTTTGCAACAAGGCCTCTTTCTGCCCCTCTGTTGGTTCTTTCTGCATATCTCTTGCTTCTTTCTGCACCTTTCTTTGTCTTTCTGGACTTCTGTTGCCTCTTTCTGCATTTCTCTTGCTTGTTTCTGCGCCTTTCTTCCTCTTTCTGCATATGTCCTAGCTATGTAGGCATAGTTTGAAATTAGCATTTAAAAACCTTTGAAATTCACTGAAAAAACCATAGGTTTCAGGGTCATTATAGTTAGAAATTAGCATTTAAAAAACCTTTGAAATTCACTGAAAAACCATAGGTTTCAGGGAGGTTATAGGTAGTTGGACATTTCACTCATACAAAACCAGAGAAATTCGGCCGTTACAGTTAGTTCAGCTAACTATAACTCGTGCCCCCGCACTGCTGATGACATCACATATTACATCACTCATGACATGGTAGGTGACATCGCTGATGACATCACTGATGACATATCAAATGACATCACTGATGACATCACTGATGACATCATCCACGTGATAATCTGATGCACCTCCTCACACCCTAATATAACCTTTGATACACCCACTCTAAAATACAGACTACCATTTTCGAAACCATAGACACACCAATACCCGTTACTACATACCCACTCACTGATTCCTAGGTCTACACACACATCCACTCATTCACCCATACAGTAACTCATACATGCAGTCACTCATCAATACAGCACTTTCATTTGCACTCTTACACCTATACAGACACTCACACACTGCCACTCATTCATAGAGTTACTCACACATCTAGTCAGTCATGCAAAGAATCAATCACACTCCCATTTACTCACCTATACAGTTATACACACACCACCTCAGTTATTCATACAGATACTAACACATACTTACTCTCTTATACAATCACTGATACAAGTACACACTCATCCATATAGCCACTCTCACAATTACTCACTCTCACATATATTCATTTATATACTCCAACACTCACATATACTGCCTTTGACATATGTAGTTATTCACACATGTACCACTGAGACATCCATTCACTCACCAACACACCCATACATACACTCACCCACCCATACAGCCCTGCACAGATGCACTCTTGAACCCATACACCCAGTGAATCACCCACTCACACATCTATGCACAGTCACACACACCCCACCCACCCACACAGACACTCAGGCACCCATACAGATACTCAGACAACCAATGAATAACCCATATAGACACTCATGTAGCTACTCACCAACCCAGGCAGCCGCTTACACACCAACTGACAGACTGATACAGAGATTCACACAGATTAGTCACTAACACATGCATTCAGTAAGACACGTTTAATCACTCACTTATACAGTCAGTCACGCTCCTGCTAAATCACACATTCAGACACTTATACACCCACTCATTCTTCAATACACCTTGGCATATATATATAAAAAACATATTTAAACTTTACAGAAACACACAGACACTGGATGATGTCATCAGTGATGTCATCAGTGATGTCATTTGAGATGTCATCAGTGATGTCATCAGTGATGTCACTGACCATGTTATGAGTGATGTAATATGTGACGTCATCAGCAGTGCATTGCGGGGGCGCGAGTTATAGTTAGCTGAACTAACTATAACAGCCAAATTTCTCTGGTTTTGTACGAGTGAAATGTCCAACTAACTATAACGTCCCTGAAACCTATGGTTTTTTCAGTGAATATATATATATATATATATATATAAAAATCCTACCGATTCAAGGTAAGGAAACGAGCCACTCCGATGTGGGATGCAAAAGTTGTTAACTTATTGGCAAAGAAAGACATGTTTCGACCTCTCACAGGGTCTTGGTATAGATATATATATCACGGCAAGCAATCCTTGGCAACCGCAGAAGCTGCAAAATAGACAAACCTACACTTCTGAAGGCAATGAGTCTTGCTTTTAGCAAGGCAACGGGTGGAGTCAGTATCAGTTGAGGAACAAGGGCTTCATAGAAAAGATTAGCCGTTTTCCCTTCACAGTGCTGTTCCGGCATACTGTGGCGGTGCTAATAGACGTATTTCCTTAATCTGTGTGGCAATAATGGCTGTTAATTACGCTTTTTGTGCTGCCGGATAATTAACAGCTGTGATTGCCCACTTTTGTGAGCGATAACGCTCAATTATTCAGAAGCTGTTAGCGTTTCTTTTACGGTACCCTCAGAACCATATAGTAGAAAGTCTGTTTGAAAATGGGAACATAGTTATATTAGAAAACTATCAGATAGTAATGGCCACCTTTGAAAGTGGATTATTTGAATAATACGATGCGAGGTGGGAAGCTATCATATATGATTTATTATCTTATTCGATTTTCAAGTCTAATATTGCAAAGACTCATGATGTTAGCAGGACGTATGGATTGGACGGAGCAATCAAAAAACAACTGTAGTAGAATAAAGAGCGAGCGCCATCAGTTCAGTGAACAGGATTGAAACTTGGAGAAAAGGGGCCTCAACGTGTTGCATCCAGTCAATTTGAAGAGCCTGCGTGCTCTTAATATAGTTTACTTTTTCCTTCAGAATCCTTGCAGGTGAGACCACACACTCACAGGTAAGGGAAACAAGAACATGTGCCAGAAACATTCATTCTAGGAGGCGACTATGAAGTACCGTGCTCGAAAAAGCACTTTCTCTATTACTATTAAATTGGGTAACAGTAGCGTCTGGTTTGTATACATAGCGCTTTGAAATGACCGAAACGGGTTGTGAAATACTCTATGGAAATATGTTATTATTAAAATGAAGAGTTCATATCCAACAACGATAAATAACCGTTAACAACAAAACATTGGGGCATATTAGCAAGACCGGCGATAAAATTATCGCCGTTTTAGCGGCAGGAAACTGCCGCTAAAACAGCGATAATGGGCTTGCTAATATGCGTTATAGAATTCCAATAGAAGCCCAGGTTAGATGTCCTGCACATCTAACCTGGGCTTCTATTGAATTCTATAGCGTATATTAGCAAGCCCATTATCGCCGCTTTAGCGGCAGTTTCCTGCCGCTAAAACGGCGATAATTTTATCGCCGGTCTTGATAATATGCCCCATTGCTTTATAAATGAAGGTTATTTTCTGCTCTCATGTATCAAGGTAATGGTATAATCAGTTTATTTTTAGACTAAAATGACAGTTAAGCGTGCTGTGTCTCAAAACAGCCTGCGAGCAGAGACAAGGCTTAGCGTCTGGGAATAACACAGAGCTCAGGTGCATGGAGCCTCAAACTAATAAATGTATGTTCCCAGTTGTTTTATATAATGCCAAGCATTTCTTTGGCTTGAATGTACAACCTTAACTTGTGTGAAAGGCCTGAGGCAGAGAAATATTAATGTATTATGTTTGAATGATAATTGATGCACTAATTAGGACTTAGAAACTTTAATTTTGATTACTTCAACTATTTCCCTAAATGACCTAGCCTTACCTTTTGCGTGCTGGGTTTTGACAGTGAAGGTCTTTGAGCAAGATGGAAATCTCAATTTTTTTACTCAATCGTTTTTAACTAGAGAAATTTCCGAATAGCACATCTTCCTTCCAAAATACCAGTGATGTATTTGATCCCATATATGACCCTAATCACAAGTTTCCTGGTATGGGTGCGGGTATTCAGAAGCCATATTATCTCCAGTTCTGGCCAGCATCCTACCGGATCCAAATACATGTGTTTCTACTTTCAGTTTCACAGAAAAACGCACATTTTTACCACTTGCTTGGTGCAGATTGTAGATATATGTAGGGCTGATTTCTGGCCAGAGTGTGGGTGCTGTGGGGCTGGGGGCAGGTGGAGGGCAGAGCAGGTGAGGGGAGAGCCTTTGCTGCTCCTCCTCATTCTGCCTTTGCAGAGCAGACGAGGGCCAGACAGAGCAGCTGCCCCACAAGCCCCTCTGCTTCACATGCAATTCCTATGGGCAGATCTACAAGGAAGTGCCGCAGCGCGGCAAGGCAAGCCCTTTGGCTGCGCCACGCTGCGGCACTTCCGAAGCACAGAAATGCGACATATTTACAATAATATGTCGCATCTCTGTGCTTTCCCCTGCGCTGGCACACAAACAGCTGCCATGCGCCAGCGCAGGCACCCTTGCACCATGGTGCAAGGATGCCTGCGTCATGGGGAAATTGTTTTTGTGCAGGAAGGGGCACCTTCCTGCACAAAACCAATCACTACAGGCATTTTCCTCTTTCAATGCATGCTGTAGAATGCAGCACGCTTTGAAAGAGGAAAAAACGAGGAGAAATGAAAACATTTCTCCTCGTTGCGCCTCGCTATGCCTCCCCTGGGGAGGAGTAGCATTCACACGCATTTCCAGATTTACGATTCGTCCTAAATCTGGAAATGTGTTTCATTCCATGGGTGTTGCGTGGGAACACCCACAGCAACACCCATGGAACGTCCCTTCCACGCAAAGTGCTGCGTGTGAAGGGGCCATATTTACAAGGACAGGAAAAGCCACGCAGGGTGGCTTTTCCTCTCCTTGTAAGTATGGAGAAGAGAAATGCGCCTCCAGTACGTCACAAAAAGTGACGCACTGGTGGCGCAGGGGGGTTGTAAATCTGCCCCCAGGTTCGTTATCTTCGAACTCAAAATTATAGGGTCTGGAGTTTGCAGACCCTATAATTCCAGACCCTGAGGCACTTTGGGATACATAGCACTCTGAACCATCGTAATGAGGGCCTACGTGTCAGTAGCGTCTGAAGACTATTCTTATGATTAACTTAAATAACACTATTTTGTTGTGTTTACTTTATAAAATGCTTCATAAAGTCCAGCAGTTTGTGCGTATCTAATGATCTCTAAATCTAAACTAGTTTGTCGATACCTATCCATATCTGTCTTTAACATAACAGCTCATCCTTTAGTACCACATGATGTATAGACCACATTACCTTTTGGGAAGACTCATAGACGAAATCTCTTTCTTGCTCGTCTTCAGCTGCATATGTCTATTCATAAGATGCCGAGCTAGGCTGTCATAATTTATAGATTGCAGTAAGATAATCATGCTTACAGAAGCATGTGAAATGCACCGTATAGGGCCACATCAAAGTAGAAAGCATCACTCATAGCCCTTGCTTCTGTTTTCTCTGGAGTAATCATATATTCTGTTTTTCTTGTAATGTGGATCATTTCTTTAATCAGTCATACAGGCCACGTTCTATATTTTATATGGCTTTTCCCGGTTCCTTTATTAATCTTACAGAAGGTACAGGAGGCAGGAGTCTTGTCGAGTGATCGTATTTATGATCATTGGAGGCTTTCTGAAATAAAAGTGTTTGATCCTTCATTCTATTTTAACACACTGTTGTAATTTACAGTTAAACTACTTTATTTAGGAATTCAGGATTTGGCCTTTGAAATTTAACACTGTGTCTCATTTACTTTGTCATTTTTATGAAAAATGTCCTCACTTAGGTTTTATGATACGATTATAATTGCAAAATTCCTTGAGTCTGTTTGATCACTTGTGGTTTGCCTTAGAGAGACAATACCTGATAGTGCCAATTATTTACACTTCTTCAAATGGCAAAATTATAGTTTTAAGCTCTATATATGCTCCATATTTATAAGCACTAAGTAAGCACTAGATATGTTTTTATGACACTATGGGCACCTACTGAAGTGTCTATGGTTGTCCTTCCTTAGAGCATGAACCATTCCTGAGAGTTGACTCACACTATCTCAATCGAGCTATCTGTGATTCTCCCTGTCTTGCAACTTTACAGCTCCTTGAAGCTACATCAGAGACCTCTACTGTGAATGTTCGTGGCGTACCCCTTCTTCACGTTTGGATTTACCCTATAGATACCTTAATGAGGTGACTGCAGTTTTTGCTTCCACTGATTGGTACATCGTAGATATTGTGGTGTCCATTGTAATCCTTCAGCGCATCAATTGAAGTGAAAAACACATCATGTAAAAATAAGTAACTTCTATATTTCATACTTTCGCACTTATACTTGTACCATCTAAAAGAGTCCTTTAACAGGCACACACACTAGTTTGAATTGCAAGAGATAGTAGTCACAGGGCCTGATGTTTGGTAGACAGGTTATTCCATCACAAACAAAACGGAGTACCCTGTCTGCCAAACCCACCTCATTTAGGGATGAACTGACCTTATGTTTTCTGTCGAAGGAGCCTTACTTGGCTCTGTCAATGAAAAGCTTCCTCCGATGACCTGACCGAGAAGGGGCTGACAGAGGAAGGACATTACACTGCCCTCCCTATTTAGGATGGAAGTTGTAATGTATTTTCTTTCTGTCCTATCAGTGATTGACAGCACAAAGCAATAATGACATAACACACACTGGAAGAAATCTCCCAGGATGTGGAGGTTATTAGTTTTTATCTTTCAAAAACAAACCCTGAATTGGGAGATGATTCAGAAAAACAAAAACTGGGTAAACGTTTGGTAAAAGGGCATCAAAACTGACTGCGGCCATCTATCAAATATGACAGCCGTTCCTTTCAATGTACAGAGATGACCGCTGATGGATGTAGCACGGTCTGTCAAAGTATATATCAGGCCCATAGTAGTAGTAGAATACACTTCCAGGACAGTTAAATGTTGACATGCTGTAACAAATTAGGTAAATATTGCTTTTTTTGTGCTGTACACTCCTTTGACTGATCTTTATTTATTCACTGAGCGTCCTCAGTGCAATACCAATTGAGAGTTGTGAATTTACCAGCTTTACTTTTTTCCTTTTAATTTCGAGCCCTATGCCTATTTGCAACACTGAATGATCTCTGATGATAAGGTGGCACTTGGCTCAAAGGAACCCTTTCACAGATTTCGGTAATTACAGAAATGTTCTTGTTAGTTATGCTATACTGCTTCCAGGCAAATGCAATGATTTTTAAGCATTTAAGCTGGCCAGGCATGATTGTTTTTGAACTGCTTGTTTTGCAAAAATACATGTTCAGATACTTTTATGGTTGAATACCAGCTACAAGAGAACCCCTTAAAGTTGATTTCTTTTGATTAAGATAGCAAAAGAATATGTTTAGAATAATTAGAAAAATAATACCTACCAGGTGCTATACCTTTCTTTGTGCTGCCTCACTGTTGGACCTGCCCTTTTTGCAAGGTTATGCCCAAACATTTTGCCTTCCTCCTCCTATTTTTCTGACCCACTTTTTTTGGCTTTAGGACTCTGGGCACTTTATCACTGCTATACAGTGCTAAAGTGCATGTGACTGCCCCTAAAACATAGTATGATTGGTTTACACCTGTTTGGCATATTTAATGTACTTGTAAGCCTCTTATACAGTGGTATCCCATATACCCAGGGCCTGCAAATCAAATGCTATTAGTGGGCCTGCAGTGCTGCTTGCGCTACCCACAGACTTAGCCTTTCAAACTTGTCTCAGGCCTGCCCCTGCAGGGCCTGCGTGCGCACTTTACTGCCATATTGACTCGGCATTTAAAACTATTTGCCAAGTCTTAAACTCCCCTTTTACTACATATAGGTCACCCCTAAGGAAGGCCCTCGGTAGCCCTACTGGCAGGGTGCTGTGTAAGTAAAAAGTGTGGCATGTCCTGATAGTGACAAACAGCCTATTTGGTTTCTCACTTCTGTGAGGCCTACTCTTCTCATAGGCTAGCATTGTGAATAGCCTTATATATGTTTAAGTGGTAATTCCTGAGTTGAAAGGAGTAGCGTTGCCATGTTTTGTATGTTTGGAACAGTGATGATAAATCCTGCTTACTGGTGTAGTTGGATTTTACATTACTATTTTAGAATTATCACTTTTAGAAAGTGGGCATTTCTCTGTGCTTATGACTCTTGGTGCTATGCAGTCTGACTCCAATCCATGTCTAGGCCTGGGTGACAGCTACACCTTGTGCATACTTCTCATTTCATTTCATTTCAAAATAGCTTTATTAGACAGCATATGTCATAAAAGCATCGAATAGCATATATACATTAAAATAGCTTCTGTACAATAAGAAAAAAAAAAAGAAAAAAAAAGAGGGATCATATAATACAGAGGGTTGTTTAGCAGTCTCATAAGATACAGTTAATACAGCATATTTGGTTAAAACCATTAAACAAATATCATAAAAGAGAATTCATTCAGGGGCACTGTGTACATATAAGGGACAGGTCCATTATAATAAGCAGCATCTAACAATGTATGTATGGGGTACTAGTGCTATCCTTAAAATTAGTAGCAGCATATTTGGTTAAAACCATTAAACAAATAACATAAAAAGGATTCCATTCTGGGATACTGTGTAGATATAAAGGGCAGGTCAGTTATTGTGAGCAGTATATAACAATATATATGTAAAGTGCTAATGCTATCCCTAAAATTAATAGCAGCATATTTGGTTAAAACCATTAGACAAATGTCATAAAAGAGATTTCATTCTGGAACACTATATACATATAGGGGACACATCAGTTATAGTGAGCATTATATAACAACGTATAAATAAAATGCTAATGCTATCTATATCATGATTAATGCTTTAAAAATTACATTGCAGACCAATATAGTATGTGATTTAAACACCTATAATAGATCGTGTATCTACATTGGGGTCACACTTTGTATGGCTCTAATTCTTATTAGCCAGGCCCGGCCTAAGAACTTGGCCACTCCACATGAAAAAAGGACACTGGGATCAGATTTTAAAATACGCAGAGCAGACCGGAAGTCACGAGTGCCCATGCCACTACATATTGGTTTTATCCACTTGCTCCTAGGTGTAACATATGCAGGGCAAGCAAAGAGGACATGGGCAATACATTCGACCAACGCTCCACAGCACGGACAATGCTCTGTCTTGTTCTCGGCTGTATGCCACTTAGTAATATAGGTATTAACGGGGAGCGTGCCGAACCTAAACTGAATGTACAAGGTCCTATCTCTTGGGACCTGAATCACATCTAGGTAAGGCTCCAAACATCTGGCTTGCTTAAACAAGAGGAACTCTTCTGACAATCTACCCATTCTCAGACAGCCATCACACAAGAAGGGTTGGGTGTGACATGGATACATCTGCATACTGATAGTCTTCTGGGCTGGAAGAGAGGGAGGCGGGGTGCAATTACATTTGTATAGGCTGTGTCCTGCCCTCACACAAAGGGATGATTTATCCCCTACTGATGTCTGGAGCCAAGGTTGGGGTTGAAAGGGAGTGGTGTGCATTTCTAAGGTTTCTTTTGAAGTCACCCCTAAATTAAAAACAATTTTCAATATAAGTACAGGACTCTGACCCCATGTTTTCAGAGTACTTTTGGAACTGAGACTGAACCTCTGTCAGAAGGACTGCTGTGCTGCTAAAAGGACTCATCTGGACCGCTCCTCTGCTTTTGCCCTGCTGCCTGCCACTTGCTGGGTTGCTCACTGGATTTATTTTCTGTTTGTTGACCTGCTGCCAGCTGCTCCCTGACTCTGTTCTGCAAGTGCACTGTGGTGCTGCGAGGAGATATCGTCCATTAGGACTGCTGGTCTGGTTATGCTGGTCTACTTGCCTACTGGTACCTGCCTTGTGCTTTCCCCACCAGTGTTCTCTTAGGGGCCAGCCCAGGGCTAATGTTGCTTTGCAGCTCCCTGGTTCACTGTGTGTCCCAGTGCTTGTACCTCCGGAAACTAAAGTGTGTCTTTGAAACCAGCACATGGTGAGCATTGTTTACTGCTCTTTGCCTTGCTTTTCATCACTAGTATGTGTTGAGCACTTTATTTGGGCTGCCTGACCCTGAGGCATGGGCTCCTGCCTTCGAGTTCCACAGTGAAGCGCATGGTGAGTGCTTGGAACTCCCGAGTGTGACAGCCGACATAAGCGCCCCTGTAGGAGCCTAGACCTTGGGGCCTGGGAGGATCTGCACCTGCCCGAACTCCTTGCTGTGCCTGGTGCTCCATGCGCGCCTCCCTCAGGTACTCGCTTCTCCCTTGTGGCCACGTCTGAGCCTGAATAGGCACCAGATCCTCTTCCTGCCCTCTGGTGTGGAAGCAGCGCCCAAGCAAAGCCTGGCCCTACCCACCACTCTGCGACAGAGGTCACTAATACCAGCATTCAGCAGCATTGTCTGGACCTGCATGACCTGGTGCAACCCCTTCACTCGGTCTGGTGCCGTATGTTGTCAGCTGCTTGCCCCAACCAAGCGGCATCATCCGAGGAAGTCGGGTAGTTTAACAGGTCCAGACGGCCCCTGTAAGCAGCTGTGCACTCCTCGCAGACCGCTGAACGTGATGTGATCAACGCCTGACCTTCTGAGGTACTGTGGGGGAGATACCGCCGTCCCACGCTCCTACACTGGCGGCCCTGCTCTAGAATCAGAGCTAAGTTTCATGGGGTGGTGGCAACTGCACCACATGCTCCCGGGCAGTCACCTTGTGATCACCCAGCTTGCTCAACTAAGTTCTTCAGCGTGTGTGCTCCTGTTTTTGCAGAGACTTGGGGGCATTTGTTCACTGGGTGGTTCTTTGCCCTGTGGGGTAAATCCTCCACGGAGACACTGTTCATCACCGGGAAGTGGCTTTGCCTCATGTAATAACTTGCTTAATTAACCTTTTCACCCCTACTAGGTGCGCAGGAGGTACTGCGCACTCCCACTGAGTCTGCATCCCCCTTTTTGTCCAAGTGCTCTATAAGTACCATAACCCTGCTAATAGGAGGGCAGGGGTCCTGATGCCTGTGAGGACTTCTAGTTACTGATGCGTTGATGGCAATCTGTGGTGATTTTTGTACTCACAGTGATGCCTGGTGTTTTATATGCTTGTTCCTACAATCACTACTGCATTTCATGCCCTGATGTTCCAATGTATGTCGTTTTGAACCTTGCACTTTCAGGATAATGAGTATTACTTCAGCGTTTGCATAATATGCACAGAAATTATGATTCATGTCATTTTGGTCTCTATGTTATGTACAATAAACTATATATTTTTATATAATCCTGTGTGGAGTCTCTTTTGTGGTGTATTCATTGTGTTCCTGTGTGAGTGTTTTGCACAAATGCTTTTACACATTGTCTCTGATGATAAGCCTGACTGTCTGCGCCAAGCTACCAGAGGGTGAGCACAGGTTATCTCTGGTGTGTAACTTACATGCCCTGACTAGAATGGTGGGTTCTGCCTGGCTTAAGTGCATACCCTAGCCAACTAGGAACCCCATTTCTAAAACTCACCTAACCCAGTGCCTTCTGCTTGTAGAATTAATTAATTTAACTATTTACCGTATTTTGTAGCGCTGACCAAACTGGTGTGTAACAGAAAGCTTAAAAAAACAATTCCATTATCACAAAAATATACAAAGAATACAAGAAAATATAGATTAAATGTTACCTTGTCAAAACATGGAGAGTTAAGTTACCTGATCAACTAAAAAACATATAATACAGCAAATATATAAGATAATGGTGCATGCTACTGAGAAGTGTGCACTTGGAAGTCACTTGTGGAAACACATTTATAGCATGCCAACAAATTAAAAGCATCTTTTCAATGGATAATGTGACTATATTTTGCCACATTTATTTTCACTGCCTTGGAAGATATTTGAAAACTCCTCATAGAACATGTTTCTTCATTTCAGCTTTCTAGAGCACTAACCCATAATTTCTATGACAAAAAGAACACCCTCTCCTAATATTATCATTTTCTAAAAGAAATGTTTTGGGTTTTAAAGCTTTTATTCCATCCAAACGGCTTCAGGTTTGCTACAGTTTTGTCATGAATACATAATGTTAGTGCTCTAATTGTTCATATGAGCACTGGGGTAAGCTGTGTTAAAACACAGGGGAATCAACTGAAAGGCTGCTGCTGCTTCTGGAAGTGCATGTTTTTCTCAGAATATCAGACATTGTTCTAACGTGGCTGAGGAAGCTCTGGGGAACTTATAGAAATTGTGCTCTCATTTTAGCTTCGGTTCATCAAATCCCAGCAGATGGTCAACATTTTTCACAGGGTAAAATCACCTTAGAATACACCATAATTCCTAAAATTAGTATGGTACAACCAACAATTGGTTTACATTGTGACTAGAATCAGATTTCACCTGTAAGGCTATCCCACTCACCCGCAAGTCACAGGGTCTCTGCAGGAGCGAGGACAGTCCTCCCAACCCCTTAGTGTACAATTTGCAGCACGGCAATAGTCCCCAATGGGGAAGGGGCTTAGGAAAGAGACACAAGGAATAGTTGCCTTGGATATTTCTCTAGTGTAAAACACAACACATTAACTCCTTCGCTGCTAGGCCTTTTCCCCCCCTGTGCTAAGCCTTTTTTTGGCTTTTTGGGGTAGTTCGCGCTTAGGCGCCCCTGTAACCTTTTGACCACATAAGGTATCCACGCCAAATTTGCGTCCCTTTCTTCCAACATCATGGGGATTTTTAAGGTACCCAGGGTTTGTTGATTCCCCTGGAGGAAACCCAGAAATTAGCCAAAATACAGCTAAATTATTTTATTTTTGGGGGAAAAAAGGGCTACAGATGAAAGCAACTGTTTTTTCCCTGCAAATGGTATCAACAAAGGGTTGTGGTGCTGAAATCACCATCTTCCCAGCTTTCAGGGACAAGCAGACTTTTGTCAGAAAACCAACATTTTTTATGCAGTTTTGGCATTTTACTGGGACATAGAGTATTTTTGCTATTTTTTGTGCTTTCAACCTCCATCCAGTTAATGGTAAAAATGGGTATGAAAGAAATGATGGATCCTGGAAAGTTATACATTTCTGAAAAGCAGATGACATTTTAAATTCAGCAAGGGGTCATTTGTGTAGATCCTTCAAGGTTTTTGTATAGAAACTAACAGTTGAAAATAGGAAAAATTGAAAATGAGTTAAAAAAAACAGACATTTGTGCCAACGCTTTCACCTGTAACTTCTACTAAGTATGACATATGTTTGAAAGCAATATACCGTTACATCCGCTGGACCCTTCTGGTTGTGGGGATATATAGGACTTGTAGGTTCACCAAGAACCCGAGGAACCCAGAGCCAATAACTGATCAGCGTCTTGCAATGGTTTGTTAATGTTGTACCGGGTATATAGCAATTCATTTGGGAAAATATAAACATGGAAAAATCGGTATGAAAGACACCTATGTATTTCTAAAATGGGAACAAAATATAGAGTTTAGAAACAGTAGCTATTTGCACATCTCCGAAATTGTGGGTACCCATACCAGCATGTGAATTATAGGACATTTTTCAAAGTTACTACTTTTTTACACATTGTCTTACATTTGGAAGGCAGAAATGCATTGAAGTTCAATAGGTAATAACAGTTGCTCTACAATTCTGTGTTCCCCTAAGTCTCCCAATAAAAATGGTACCTCACTTGTGTGGGTTGGTGTAGTGCCCGCAACAGAAAAAGGCCCAAAACGCAAGTGGACACACCACATTTTCACAGTGAAAACTGACACTTTTTTTGCAAAGTGCATAGCTGTACATTTTGAGCCCTAGCTCTGCCGGCACCTATGGAAACCTAGCAAACCTATACATTTTTGAAAACTAGACACCCAGGGGAATCCAGGATGGGGTGACTTGTCTGGCTATCACCAGGTTCTATTACCCAGAATCCCTTGCAAACCCCAAACGTTGTAACAAAACCACATTTTCCTCACATTTCTGTGGTGGAAAGTTCTGAAATCTGCGTGGATCAACACAATTCGACCCACCCCGCATTCCCCAAAGTCGTCCGAGAAAAATGGTACCTCACTTGTGTGGGTAGGCCTAGTGCTCGCGACAGGAAACGGCCCGAAACGCAACGTGGACACACCACATTTTCACAGTTAAAACTGTCCCTTTTTGTGCAAAGTGCCTAGTTGTAGGTTTTGAACCCTAGCTCTGCCGGCACCTAGGGAAACCTAGCCAACCTATACATTTTTGAAAACTAGACCCCCAGGGGAATACAGGATAGGGTGACTTGTCTGGCTCTCACCAGGTTCTGTAACCCAGAATCCCTTGCAAACCTCAAACATTGTCAAAAACAGCACATTTTCCTCATATTTCTGTGGTGGAAAGTTCTGGAATCAGCATGGATCCACAAAATTCTACCCACCCCGCATTCTCCAAAGTGTTCCGAGAAAAATGGTACCTCACTTGTGTGAGTAGGCCTAGTGCCCGCGACAGGAAACGGCCCAAAATGCAACGTGGACACACCACATTTTCACAGTGAAAACTGACCATTTTTTTTGTAAAGTGCCTAGCTGTAGATCTTGAGCCCTAGCTCTACCGGCACCTAGGCAAACCTAGCAAACCTATACATTTTTGAAAACTAGACACCCAGAGGAATCCAGGATGGGGTGACTTGTCCGGCTCTCACCAGGTTCTGTTACCCAGAATCCCTTGCAAACCTCAAACTTTGTAAAAAACAAAAAAACACATTTTCCTAACATTTCTGTGGTGGAAAGTTCTGGAATCTGCATGGATCCACAAAATTCCACCCACCCCGCATTTCCCAAAGTCTTCTGAGAAAAATGGTACCTCACTTGTGTGGGTAGGCCTAGTGCTCGCGACAGGAAACGGCCCAAAACGCAACGTGGACACACCACATTTTCACAGTGAAAACTGACTCTTTTTTTGTAAAGTGCCTAGCTGTAGATTTTGAGCCCTACCTCTGCCGGCACCTAGGCAAACCTAGCAAACCTATACATTTTTGAAAACTAGACACCCAGGGGAATCCAGGATGGTGTGACTTGTCTCGCTCTTACCTGGTTCTGTTACCCAGAATCCCTTGCAAACCCCAAACTTTGTAACAAAACCACATTTTCCTCACATTTCTGTGGTGGAAAGTTCTGGAATCTGCGTGGATCAACAAAATTCCACCGACCCCGCATTCCCCAAAGTCGTCCGAGAAAAATGATACCTCACTTGTGTGGGTAGGCCTAGTGCTCGTGACAGGAAACGGCCCAAAACGCAACGTGGACACACCACATTTTCACAGTTAAAACTGACCCTTTTTTTGCAAAGTGCCTAGCTGTAGATTTTGAACCCTAGCTCTACTGGCACCTAGGGAAACCTAGCAAACCTATACATTTTTGAAAACTAAACATCCAGGGGAATCCAGGATGGGGTGACTTGTCTGGCTCTCACCAGGTTCTGTTACCCAGAATCCCTTGCAAACCTCAAACTTTGGAAAAAAAACACATTTTCCTCACATTTCTCTGGTGGAAAGTTCTGGAATCTGCGTGGATCCACACAATTCCACCTACCCCGCATTTCCCAAAATCTTCAGAGAAAAAGGGTACCTCACTTGTGTGGGTAGGCTTAGTCCCAGCGACAGGAAACGGCCCAAAACGCAACGTCGACACACCACATTTTCAATGTGAAAACTGACCCTTTTTATGCAAAGTGCCTAGCTGTAGATTTTGAACCCTAGCTCTGCCGGCACCTAGGGAAACCTAGCCAACCTATACATTTTTGAAAACTAGACCCCAGGGGAATACAGGATAGGGTGACTTGTCTGGCTCTCACCAGGTTCTGTTACCCAGAATCCCTTGCAAACATCAAACATTGTAAAAAAAACAAATTTTCTTCACATTTCTGTGGTGGAAATTTCTGGACTCTGCATGGATCCACAAAATTCTACTCACCCCACATTCTCCAAAGTCTTCCAAGAACAATCGTACCTCACTTGTGTGGGTAGGCCTAGTGCCCACGACAGGAAACGGCCCAAAACGCAACGTGGACACACCACATTTTCACAGTGAAAACTGACCCTTTTTTTGTAAAGTGCCTAGCTGTAGATCTTGAGCCCTAGCTCTGCCGGCACCTGGGCAAACCTAGCAAACCTATACATTTTTGAAAACTAGACACCCAGAGGAATCCAGGATGGGGTGACTTGTCTGGCTCTCACCAGGTTCTGTTACCCAGAATCCCTTGCAAACCTCAAACTTTGTAAAAAAATAAAAAAACACATTTTCCTCCCATTTCTGTGGTGGAAAGGTCTGGAATCTGCATGGATCCACAAAGTTCCACCCACCCCGCATTCCCCAAAGTCTTCCAAGAAAAATGGTACCTCACTTGTGTGGGTAGGCCTAGTGCCTGCGACAGGAAACGGCCCAAAACGCAACGTGGACACACCACATTTTCACAGTGAAAACTGACCCTTTTTTGCAAAGTGCCTAGCTGTAGGTTTTGAACCCTATCTCTGCCAGCACCTAGGGAAGCCTAGCAAACCTATACATTTTTGAAAACTAAACACCGAGGGGAATCCAGGATGGGGTGACTTGTCTGGCTCTCACCAGGTTCTGTTACTCAAAATCCCTTGCAAATCTCAAACTTTGTCAAAAAACACATTTTCCTCACATTTCCGTGGTGGAAAGTTCTGGAATCTGTGTGGATCCACAAAAATTCACCCACCCCGCATTCTCCGCAGTGTTCCGAGAAAAATGGCACCTCACTTGTGTGGGTTGGCCTAGTGCCTGCGACAGGAAACGGCCCAAAACGCAACGTGGAAACACCACATTTTCACAGTTAAAACTGACCCTTTTTTTGTGAAGTGCCTAGCTGTAGATTTTGAGCCCTAGCTCTGCCAGCACCTAGGGAAACCTAGCAAACCTATACAGTTTTGAAAACTAGACACCCAGGGGAATCCAGGATGGGGTGACTTGTCTGTCTCTCACCAGGTTCTGTTACCCAAAATCCCTTGCAAACCTCAAACTTTGTAAAAAAAAAAACATTTTCCTCACATTTCTGTGGTGGAAAGGGCTGGAATCTGCATGTATCCCCAAAATGACATCCACCCTGCATTCCCCAAAGTCTTCTGAGAAAATTGGTACCTCACTTGTGCGGGTAGGCCTAGTGCCCGTTATAGGAAACGGCCCAAAACGCAACGTGGACACACCACATTTTCACAGTGAATACTGACCCTTTTTTTGCAAAGTGCCTAGCTGTAGATTTTGAACCCTAGCTCTGCCGGCACCTAGGGAAACCTAGCAAACCTATACATTTTTGAAAACTAAACACCCAGGGGAATCCAGGATGGGGTGACTTCTATGGCTCTCACCATGTTCTGTTACCCAGAATCCCTTGCAAACCTCAAAATTTGTAAAAAAAAAAACACATTTTCCTCACATTTCTGTGGTGGAAAGTTCTGGAATCTGTGTGGATCCACAAAATTCCACCCACCCCACATTCCCCAAAGTCTTCCAAGAAAAATGGTACCTCCCTTTTGTGGGTAGGCCTAGTGCCCATGACAGGAAACGGCCCAAACCGCAACGTGGACACACCACATTTTCACAGTAAAAACTGACCCTTTTTTTGCAAAGTGCCTAGCTGTAGATTTTGAACCCTAACTCTGCCGGCACCTAGGGAAACCCATCAAACCTATACATTTTTGAAAACTAGACACCCAGGGGAATACAGGATGGGGTGACTTGTCTGGCTCTCACCAGGTTCTGTTCCCCAGAATCCCTTGCAAACCTTAAACTTTGTAAAAAAAACACATATTCCTCACATTTCTGTGGTGAAAAGTTCTGGAATCTGTGTGGATCCACAAATTTCCTATCACACAGTGTTCCCCCATGTCTCCTGATAAAAATGGTACCTCACTCGCATGGGTGGGTCAAGTACCCACGAAAGACAAGGGCAGAGAATGTATTGAAGAGACATCAAAATGACCTATCAGAAAACAACTTGGTTTTGCAAGGGGGGTCACCTGGGTTTTTGGCTCCTGGGCTCGGCGGTCATCTTGAGAAACCTACCAAACCCACACATTTCTGAACACTAGACACCCGGGGGAGTCCAGCGAGGTATGGCTTGCGTGGGCCCCCCAACATTTTCCTACCCAGAATCCCCTGCAAACCTCAAATTTAGCTGAAAAAATTACCTTTTTCTCAAATTTCTGTGTGGGAAAGTTCTGGAATCTGCGTGGATCCACAAACTTCCTACCACCCAGCATTCCCCCAGATGTCCCGATAAAAATTATACCTCACTCGCGTGGGTGGGTCAAGTACCCGCGACAGGCAAGGGCCCAAAACGTATTGAGGAGACATCAAAATTACCTATCACAAAACAACCTGGTTTTGCAAGGGGGGGTCACCTGGGTTTTTGGCCCTGGGCTCGGTGGCCATCTTGGGAAACCTACCAAGCCCACACATTTATGCAAACTAGATACCCCGGTGAGTCCAGCGAAGTATGGCTTGCGTGGGCCCCCCAACGTTTTCCTACCCAGAATCCCCTGCAAACCTCAAATTTAGCTGAATAAATCAAATTGTTCTGAAAATTCTGTGTGGGAAAGTTCTGGAATCTGAGTGGATCCACAAATTTCCTACCATCCAGCATTCCCCCAGGTCTCCCGATAAAAATGGTACCTCACTCGCGTGGGTGAGTCAAGTACCCACGACAGGCTAGGGCCCAAAACGTATTGAGGAGACATCAAAATTACCTATCACAAAACAACCTGGTTTTGCAAGGGGGGTCACCTGGGTTTTTGGCCCTGGGCTCGGCGGCCATCTTGGAAAACCTACCAAACCCACACATTTCTGAAAACTAGACACCCGGGGGAGTCCAGCAAAGTATGGCTTGCATGGGCCCCCCAACGTTTTCCTACCCAGAATCCCCTGCAAATCTCAAATTTAGCTGAAAAAATCAAATTTTTCTGAAATTTCTGTGTGGGAAAGTTCTGGAATCTGCGTGGATCCACAAATTTCGTACCACCCAGCGTTCCCCCGGTCTCCCGATAAAAATGGTACCTCACTCGCATGGGTGGGTCAAGTACCCGCGACAGGCAAGGGCCCAAAACGTATTGAGGAGACATCAAAATTACCTATCACAAAACAACCTGGTTTTGCAAGGGGGGTCAGCTGGGTTTTTGGCCCAGGGCTTGGTGGCCATCTTGGGAAACTACCAAACCCACACATTTATGAAAACTAGACACCCGGAGGAGTCCAGCGAGGTATGGCTTGCGTGGATCCCCCAATGTTTTCCTACCCAGAATCCCCTGCAAACCTTAAATTTATTTGAAAAAACCACATTTACCACATATTTTTGTGTGGAATCACTGTGCCTGCACAAATGTCCTACCCCACAGCGTTCCCCTCAGTCTCCCAAGTAAAATGATACTTCACTTGTGTGAAACCCCGAAACCGGTCCTAGGATGCTTGGTTCCAGTCCAGGGAGGACCTGGCCTGGCAATTCGTGCTGGACTGTTCCCATGAGGCACAGAGTCAAGACTGATTTGCTTATGGCTGGGTTCAAACTGGAATGGCATGGTGAGCAAAAAAAAACGATGGATTTAGGCCCAGATCTCTGTACTGGGGTGAATGTGTGACATTGTTCTGCATTCTGTCCATCAATTGTTCTTTTTGCATTTGTCACCCCAAGTGGGACGGGTATGCCCAGGCGTGGGTCCTGTGCTCTCCATGCCACTGGAGTCAAGCTATCCTGGCTGATGAGGGTTGATACCCCGAAACCGGTCCTAGGATGCTTGATTCCAGTCCAGGGAGAACCTGGCCTGGCAATTCGGGCTGGACTGTTCCCATGAGGCACAGGGTCAAGACTGATTTGCATATGGCTGGGTTCAAACTGGAATGGCATGGTGAGCAAAAAAACGATGGATTTAGGCCCAGATCTCTGTAATGGGGTGAAGGTGTGACATTGTTCTGCATTCTGTCCATCAATTGTTCTTTTTGCATTTGCCACCCCAAGTGGGACGGGTATGCCCAGACGTGGGTCCCGTGCTCTCCATGCCACTGGAGTTAAGCTATCCTGGCTGATGAGGGTTGATACCCCGAAACCGGTACTTGGATGCTTGGTTCCAGTCCAGGGAGGACCTGGCCTGGCAATTCGGGCTTGACTGTTCCCATGAGGCACAGGGTCAAGACTGATTTGCATATGGCTGGGTTCAAACTGGAATGGCATGGTGAGCAAAAAAAAGATGGATTTAGGCCCAGATCTCTGTACTGGGGTGAATGTGTGACATTGTTCTGCATTCTGTCCATCAATCGTTCTTTTTTCAGAACTTTCCCACACAGAAATTTGAGAAAAATTTGATTTTTTCAGCTAAATTTGAGGTTTGCAGGGGATTCTGGGTAGAAAACCGTTGGATGGCCCACGCAAGCCATACCTCACTGGACTCCCCCGGGTGTCTAGTTTTCAGAAATGTGTGGGTTTGGTAGGTTTCCCAAGATGGCCGCCGAGCCCGGGGCCAAAAACCCAGGTGACCCCCCTTGCAAAACCAGGTTGTTTTGTGATAGGTAATTTTGATGTCTCCTCAATACGTTTTGGGCCCTTGCCTGTCGCGGGTACTTGACCCACCCATGCGAGTGAGGTACCATCTTTATCGGGAGACCTGGGGGAACGCTGGGTGGTAGGAAATTTGTTTCAGCCCGGTGATCCCACAACTTTCCCACACAGAAATTTGAGAAAAAAGTGATTTGTTCAGCTAAATTTGAGGTTATTAGGGGATTCTGGGTAGGAAAACATTGTGGGGCCCATGCAAGCCATACCTCGCTGGACTCCCCCAGGTGTCTAGTTTTCAGAAATGTGTGGAATCTGCCGCCGGGGCCAAACACCCAGGTGCAAAACTAGGTCCTTTCAAAATAGGTAATTTTGATGTCTTCACAATACATTTTCGGCCCTTCCCTGCTGCGGGTACTTGGCCCACCCACACAAGTGAGGTACCATTTTTATCGGGAGACTTGGGGAAATGCTGGGTGGTATGAAATTTGTTGTTTCTTTCTAAAGGGTGAAAATTTTGGCACAGTAATGCAAGGAAATAGTGACAGTCACATTTTGAGGTTTGCATGACATTGTGGGTAAGATAACTTGTTGGGATCCACAAGAGAGACATCACCATGTAATCCCATGGGTGTTTACTTTACGAGAATATCTAGAGTTGGTAGGTTTTTCTTAGATTGAATGTACACCTTGGCAGAGAGACAAAAAGACAAATATTACTGCACAACAATCTATTCCTCAAACACACACACATACTGGGTGGATTTGGCACGAGGGCGAGTGATGATTCAGTATATAAAATTTTATTAACAAGAGATTTCACAAAAATGAAATGCACTGTCAATAATTGAAAGGGCAAAAAACTGAACCAGTGACTCCCAGCTCATGAGCTGTAAAACCGCGTCAAGGCCCCAACCGCTTTACAGGCCATTCACACACTTTTCGTACGTGATACACACAAGACCATTCACACCACCAGGCACGGAACCAACACATTACAACATTCACAAAAAGGGACAAGGGACACCCTGCTTGAGAAAGACCGAAAAGACAAATATTACTGCACAACCATCTATTCCTCAACCACACATGCATACTGGTTGGATTTGGCACGAGGGTGAGTGATGGTTCAGTATATACTATTGTATTAACAAGAGATTTCACAAAAATGAAATGCACTATTAATAATTGAAAGGACGAAAAACTGAACCATTGACTCACAGCTCGTGAGCTGTAAAGCCACAACAAGGCACCAACCTCTTTACAGGCCATTCATACACCTTTCATACTTGTGATACATACAAAACCATTCACACCACCAGCCGCGAGCCCAGCACATTACAACACTCACATCAGCAGACAGCGCCATTCAAGGGCCCATCATTTTCACACGCCCACATGCCTGACACAGCAACCACACCAGCTGATGGATTGCGTGGACTGGTGTTTGGCTACCAGTGTGTGTAGTGACCAGCAGCAAGTCACCACTCACACACCGCCAGCCAAGCGCCAGTCCACGCACACCACCAGCCAAGCGCCAGCCCACTCACACTGCCAGCCAAGCACCAGTCCACACACACCGCCAGCCAAGCGCCAGTCCACAAACACCGCCAGCCAAGTGCCAGGCCACGCACATCACCAGCCAAGCGCCAGTCCACGCATACCACCAGCCAAGCGCCAGTCCACGCACACCGCCAGCCAAGCACCAGTCCACGCACACCACCAGCCAAGCACCA
This sequence comes from Calotriton arnoldi, assembly GCA_963921515.1. Taxonomy (NCBI): domain Eukaryota; kingdom Metazoa; phylum Chordata; class Amphibia; order Caudata; family Salamandridae; genus Calotriton; species Calotriton arnoldi. Next base: position 296,071 of record CAWUFW010008439.1, on the reverse strand, counting down.
GCCTACACACACCGCCATCACATTTAGGGTTTTTATACAAAAAAGAAAACACAAACAAATTGTGAATAGATACAAATCTACTAACACAAAATCTGAAACAAAATACATTGCACAAATGCCAGCCTTGAAACTGAACAAAAAATATAAAACACTACAGACCAGGCAGTTCACTTTACCACTCATGGATGCTCCAAAAATTATTTTACGTGTGGTACATTCTAAAACAAGCAGGCACACACAGCGCAGGGTTAGAAGGACACTCGGGCAGTACATAAGAGTCTCCTTCCGCGTACCTCTTCGCCAACAGCATCTACATCTCCTACTGGGAAAGTCTTTTGAGGGCGTGGGAGGAATGTGATCAGGAAAGTGGCGATCTTTCAATCTAGCCACATCCTCAACCACTCCAACTCTAGGAACACTTGCCTGTTCCACTACAACAAGGTTGCCTATTACAGACTCCTGAAACTTAGCAAAAGTCATCTTTGACTCAGGACAACAATCCTTAAATACAACAAAAGCATTAAAGGTTGCCAAGTGGAAAAGATGGATAGCCAACTTCTTATACCAAAAGTAAGCGTTACGAAGAGCAGTGTAAGGTTCCAACCTCTGCTCTACTCTATCAACACCACCCATGTGCCTATTATAGTCTAAAATGCACACAGGTTTGCGCGCTTCAGCAACCTGACACCAAACAGTCACAGGTGAAGTGCTTTCATCATGGATGTTAGTCAGCATGTACACATCTCTCCTGTCTGAAAACTTGACTGTTAGAAGTTCTTCGCTATGCAACGCACTGCACTGTCCCCGCACAAGCTTTTGACAAACAAGTTGTTTTGGGAAACCTTTACGGTTAGAACGGATTGTGCCATAAGCAACTGTGTCCACTTTGGCCAATTCCCTGAACAACTGCACACCAGTGTAGAAGTTATCTACATATAAATGGTGACCTTTGTTAAACAGTCCTCTACCAAGTTCCCACACAATTTTCTCAGTCACTCCAAAAGTGGACGGACAACCAAGGGGGTCAATCCTGGAATCCTTACCGGTGTACACCCTGAAATTAGAGACATATCCAGTCCTACTGTCCCACAGCATATACATCTTAATTCCATAGCGTGCCCTCTTGCTAGGAATGTATTGCCTAAAAACCAAGCGGCTTTTGAACAAGACCAAAGACTCATCCACTGCTATTTCTTGCCCTGGAGCCTAGATCTCAGAAAATCGATCTACAAAGTGATCAATGACAGGCTGAACCTTAAAAAGACGGTCACATTCAGGGTGATCTTGTGGCAATGCTAAACCATTATCGACAAAATGCAGCATCCAAAGCAGAAGCAAATATCTATCACGACTCATGACTGCCGGAAATATAGCTGTTGCCATCAGGCGACTAGTAGACCAATTCTCGGAAATAGCAAAGTATAAGTTTTGATTATAACACAAAATGGCGCCGACATAGAAAATGTCGCTGCAAATACTAACCTACATAGAACAATACGCAAACACAAATTTTTCTATTCTAACACCTGCATGACCTGGTGCAACCCCTTCACTCTGTCTGGTGCCGTATGTTGTCAGCTGCTTGCCCCAACCTAGCGGCCTCATCTGAGGAAGTCTGGGAGTTTAACAGGTCCTGATGGCCCCTGTAAGTGGCAGTGCACTACCCGCAGACCGCTGAATGGGTTGTGATCAACACCCAACCTTCTCTGGTACTGTGGGGGAGATACCGTTGTCCTACGCTGGCGGCCCTGCTCTGGAACCAGAGCTAAGTTTCACGGGGTGATGGCAGCTGCACCACATTCTCACGGGCAGCCACCTTGTGATTACCCAGCATGCTCAAATAAGTGCTGCAGTGTGTGTACCCCCATTTTTGCACATACTTGGGGGCATTGGTTCACTGTGTGGTTCTTTGTTCTGTGGGGTAAATCCTCCACGGAGACCTGGTTTGTCAGTGGGAAGTGCATCGGGAGAAGGAAATGACAACCTCACACCCATGGGGAGTTACGAAGCTAAGTATCTGCCTCGTACCTGGGGCATGGTTTATATACCTACCCCAGTCAAAATGACCGCTGATCACGTGATGTTGCCCAAATCCCGTAAGATCTCGCAAGACATTTGCTTTCTTCTCCAAGGCTACCAATCAAAGAGGGGGCAGACTGGGCTATAAAAAAGGGAGTAATGGGCAATTCTCCAGGTGTCAGTTACAAAGAGGCACTTCAAGAAAGAAACGGAGGCCTTACTTAATTTAAGAATGCACACATACTTTTTGGAAAGTAGGAGGTGAGGGCCCCAATGAGTGAATACACATGTGATTCATGAGAGAAGAGCAGGGGCGGGAGTGGCGAAGGGAGAAAACAAGACAAGTGGTGGTGACGTTCGTAACATCACCCTCTATGTGTGCTCTTTTTGTGACCCACAAGAACAAGCTTTCGCTACATGAATTTCAATACAGACCATGTCACTGAGACACTGAATGGCCCCCACAACATGCTGTTCATGTTTTGGCTAGTCAATCAAGGAAAGGTAATTTTGCCCCCCGCTACATGCCCTTTGAGGCCAAGGTGTGCTCACCTTGACCCTTTTATTTTCTTAATTTATTTTCAGAACACAGGGAACACATCCTTAGTCCTGTAATGGCTGTCACAATATTTTGTTGAGGTTATGGCCAGGAAATCCGGATTGATTAAACCCTTTTAAAATGGCCAATCAAAGCATACTGGGACACCAAAAGCCCAGCTATACCTAACTTTTAAAACTGTTCATGATCACCCAAGTGCCACTTTCAATGCAAATTTCGACAAAATGCCTAAACGGATGTAATCAAATAATGAAAAGCACAGTTTCAGAGTAAAGTGCTAACTTTCTTCACAATTTGGTGTTACTCCGTTCATCTGTTATTTATGTATCACTTCCCAAAACATCCAATGGGAATCAATAAAGGAAATAAATGTTTTTAGACCCCCTACCTTTTTCTTGTCCCCCTTATCGGATCATCACAAAACCTTCCAGGAAGGAGCTGAGAAGGTTGACTGTTTTCTTTTTTGAACGTTTTGTGAACATTCGTCAAATGGTGCCAAAGTTATTAGCGTACTAAAAAATGCCCTACCTATGTAAACTCTGACCTCAAAATAACTACAAAAATAACATATCAGTGGATGAAACAAGGAGCAATAGTGAGGCCAGTGGATTCATGTGATTCAGTGGCTACATCCCTTTTTTAATTATGTATTTACCACATTTGCCACATCATTTGCATATAATTAGCAAAATTCACAGACTTCACAAAAATGTTGCTTCCAGCGCAGATAACACTGCCAGAGAATGAGCTAATAATTTGCATTTTTTGCTGACTATTTTAGATACTGTTTCTGCATAATTAGACCTGTATTGTGTAATACTAATAGCTACAACAAAAGTAAAACTCTGAAGAATGGTTTGCAGGTTGTCTTTATGATGATGGAATCCATGTTTCACAAGGAATATTGCTTATTTGACAGTTCCCTGTCAGATATGGCTTTTTATCCCTCTTCATTTAGTGTAATTAAAGTACCCAAACATGTAATATATCTATCTATCTATCTATCTAGCTATCTATCTATCTATCTATCTATCTATCTATCTATCAATCTATCTTTTTATATATGTATATATAGATTGGTGATAGCCAGTGTGTAGTTATGGTTGGCTCAAAGTTTTTATTCAAAAGCTGTTTTTTGTTTTTGTTAATTACGTTGGTGCTGTTAGGCAATTGGGAAAACACAATTCCAAAACAAACTCACCTGATTGGGTTTGAAATGGCAAGTTTTTGTCTGGATCCATTTAGGAGAGAGATGGGTGGGTCAAAATAGGAACAGCTCATATTTTAGGTCCCACAGGATTCTTTCCTCTCCTTTACAGACAAAACACTGAATTGAATTACACCAAACATGACAGAAGTAAAACTGTAATCAAGGAAGTGTCTTTGCTTGAGTCGGTCTCAATTAGTTCAGTAGATTGAGAAATTAGTGTTACAAATCTCTGTTGAATGATCTCATAAGGGTTACAAAGTTAGCAACATCGGGACCTTTAGTCTGCAGATGGCTCACAAATCAGAATTGATAACAGAATTTAATTTGATTGGATGAGATTTTTTCCCATCTTCTGTTTCGGGGGCATGGGCTCAAACCTGGGTCTTCAGACACCAAGGTTCTGATTGGCTGACCACAACAGAGAAAAATCTGTTGCAGCTGCTATCACAAGACTTTGGGCTAAGTACCCATATTCGTAAAATTAAAGTGAAGGAGTTATATGGGGCAGGTGAAGACTCACCTAACTATTTGGTTCAGAGGTGGGCCCCAACAGTATCCCCTCTAGGTTAAAATAACCAAAAATACATTTTCCTATGAGGCAGCGGCTGCTCCTCCGCATTGGCAGAGGAGCGGCGCCCCACTGCCTGCCTCAGAGCCAGCAAATAAAAAATCAACCAATGTTCTAGCATTGTTTTATTTTTCATTTGCCGGCTCTGAGCCAGTCCCGTAGGGCGGGGTGGGGCCGAGGCATGGGAGGGGGAGGGGGAGTGCTATGTGCACTCCCTAAGTGCGCATATGTGTTTGCACGGCTGTCTCAGGCCGGCCAAACACACATGCACACTTAGGTTTCACCAGCCCGGCTGCATTGAAAAGCCGGGCTGGAGAAATCCCACAGACACCCTAGCCGAGTGGCGCATCTTTCCAGCCTCTGCAGAATGGGGATTGGATAGGAATCTCTCCCAGAGGATGCTGGGACCAGCAAGAGGACAGGAGGCATGACGCAATGCAGGAGATGGCTGACGGCTTCAGGTAAGTTCTTTCCTTTTATTATACATTATTATTAACACCCCCGCGATCCCACTACTGTGGTCCCTCCACCCCCACCACCTTTTGTTTGCGGCGGCCACCACGGCTATGAGGTCTGCACATCCTAGACCTCCACTGTGGCCTCAGAGTGTGTAGTCTCTCCCCTGGTGTTCACAAACTCCATGGTAAGGGCTCTTGTTCACTTGTTGGTGCCCCTGATGGCTTTGTGGACCTGAAATTGTCTCCCTGAACCTCAGAGGGGGGCCCAAAGAGGCCTCAAGAATTTCTAGGCGTCAGTGGATAAAAGAACCTCCCCCACTCCGGTTTGGTATATAACAAAAAAATTATAAAATAAAATATAATTCACATCCCCAACTTGAAGGTCTTATGCAGTGGGAGGTGGGTGCATGTGGCAGGTTGGGCTCAGGGCCTGACCATCACTTCTGGGCACAGAAGAAGGCTGTGCACTGTGGGGAACATTCACATTCATGGGTGTAGTCTGTCATCAAAAAAGATCAATTATTAATTAAAAAACCCTGGGGCATATTCTCAAGGAGCTATCGCCGAGTTACCGGCACTTTATCGCAGCCAGAGTCGCGATAAAATTATCGCCCCATTCACAAGCTGGTGCAAACAGCCAATACCACCAGTTTACGTGCGAAAGCATCCTCAAAAAACATCGCCACAGATGACCCCGGCAACTATCGCTAATGAGATGCAGAGTAGGTGTTCCCGAGCAAAAAGCCGCAACAACACCACACATCAACATTCTCAACGACCAGCCACATGGGCGATAAGACCACAAAACAGGCGATAAGGTGCATTAGCAGCAGGAAACTAACACCTGCTATGACCTGGTGTAAAGTTGGATGACAACCTGCACCATCAAAAGGAGACCAGCCCAGAGCCGCACATGAAGAACAACAGATGCCATTGAGCCACACACCATGCATCCCGGAGCCCCGAAAGGACAACAACACCCACCGCCACCACCCCCAGGATCGCCCCCCGGACCCCCCCGCCCTCCCCCCCCTTGGACCACCACAGAGGCAGCGCAGACAAAGACAGCGGACCTTCAGGAAATGCACCAGCCTCACAGACCTAACACCAGACAATGTCAATGCCCACTACAGGCTCAAAAGGACAACCATCCTCCGCTTCCTGAGCATCATTGCCCACAGGCAGATGGTACCAACACAGCGGACAACCAACATCCCTCCGCAGACAAAGCTGCTGGCTGTGCTGCACCTGTTGCCCTCTGGTACCTCCCAACCAACAACTGCCAGAGTCGGAGGAGTCTCACAGCCAGCCCCATCCAAGTTCCCCACACCTGTCCCAGATGCCATCATCAGCCAGGTACCCCAGTACCTATACGACCCCCACAATGCGCAGGAACAGCTGGAGACCAAGCAAGGACTATACGCCATAGCTGGATTCCCGCACATGTTGGGGGCAATCGACAGCACACATGTCCTACTTGTGCCCCCTGCCGACACCGCACACAATTACCGCAACAGAAATCACACGCATTCCATCAACGTGCAGGCAATAGTGGACCACAGGGGACTCGTCAACAATGTCGTAGCCAACTACCCAGGCATTGTGCATGATCCCCTCATCTTCCGACAGTCCATCATCGACCAGTGCTTCCAGGATGGCACCTATGGGAATGCACTGCTCGTTGGCAAGTACCAACTGAACACACCACACACCTCAACTCCACAATCATGCAAGTCACAACTCTGGCACTGCACATGTCACAAAATCACATACAACATGCCAAACAACATGCCCACCCACCAGACACAACAGCACAACTTACTGTGGCAACCTTGGTTAGCCATGTACATGAGCCATCAACGGCATGGCACCTCAGCCACACAATAGCGGAATGTGGGGAGAGGTGGGAACCAGGCATGTTTGAAGGAGGCAAGTGACCCATGAATGAGAATGTACACAATGCCAAGTGTGGCGTGGATGTGCTGGCCAGACTGCAGTATGCAGACCACAGACATATCCATGGGTACATGCACTGCTGGTGTTTGGTGTGTAGTGGACAGTGGACGCAACCATGTCACCCCAGCCAGTGGGGAAGATCGCAGAAATGTAGCATGTGACGTCCCTCCCTGTAAGCGTGTGCGGAGTGGGCTGGCCCTGAGGACGCCAGGCCAGCGTAGGGGTGTGAATAAAAAGCACATAGCACTGGGCGTGGTTCTCTTCCGGAATGCCCAACGCATCTGCCAGGGAGGCACCTCCCACCTGGCCACGAGGCCGACGCCGTCGCCGTGAGCGGGGTGGCCTGCGATCCTGTGCACCTGCTGCACCCCGGGCCGCTGGTCCCCCAACCCGTCATGCCCGCCCCTGCACAGCCAGGCCTCACTGCTCACCTGCCGACACCGGTGTGTGTCAAAGAGGGCCCACCACGTGCCAGCACAAGCTCGAAGCCCGAAGCCCGCGACCTTGGCAGCCTCCTCAGACCATCACGGCCTCCGCAACACAGGCCCGCTTTACTCCTTTTTCGTTGACGTACTCCACCGCTGCCTCCGGCCTATTCTACGGTCAAGTAGGTCACACATTTGGAACTGAGTCTTGATTACACAATGGCAGAGTACATATTTATGGCATTGTTTATATCCCTATACTCCCTTCGATGTGGTGCCACCAACTCTGTCAACCAGGAATCTTCTCCACATGCCATTTCAACGCCGTGTGTTAGAGATCCAGGAGGAGCTGGCTGCACAGCGGCTGCCCTGCACTGACCGCTGCCTCCGGCACACACTGCGGTCGAGTAGGACACAGAATTGGAACTGAGTCTTGATTTGTTAATTGCAGAGTTTATATCATTGTACAGGCCTCATCGCTGACTGCATCCCCTTCCAGCTCTGGTGCTACTGACTCTGCCACGGGAGTCATGGACCCTTGCTGTTTGTTCTTCGAAATCCTGATTGTCTGATCACTTTTGTAGTTGTTGTCAGCACCATCCAACCCCTGAGGGGTGGCTTACACTACCCAACACCCATCCAGCACAGTCGTCACTGGACGTGTGACCCTGGCAATAAAAGGGGCTGGGCGAACGTGCCCGTAGCCAGTTCCACTAATTATCTCAGTGTGTCCGTGTGGTCATTCTGTATGCATGTGGGCCCCGGGCCATACCACATTACATTGTGCTGTGTACAGCGTGCGCAACCTTGTCACCTCAGGCAGTGGGGTGGACCTGGCACATGTATCTGTGTCGGACCCCCCTGTGGGCGTGCGGGAGTGGACCGGTGTACTGCAGTACGGCGTAGGGGTGTGGTCATTCAACACGTGACTCTGGGCGTGGTTAAGTGTAGGCCTTGTCAAGGCGGTAACTAATGCGTGTGTCTCAGGTGTGGTGTCAGCGCCACCCGTCACGCAATACACAGTGTTGCTATGTAGCATGCCCCCGGAGTACGGGCTCTGCCGAGGGTTGAATGAGGGTGCGCTCGGGCTCAGGGATCAGACATGCCAACTGTTGTGTGTGTCGCTATTTCTGCAGCCTAAGCCAAAGGTCTACCCTCAACCGCATGGCGAGTTCAGCCAGGCATGACCTCTACATCTGTGTCCGCCCTGTCCTTACCATAGGCCTATACACACGTGTCCGTCCACCTTCAGCGCACAACATCACTGTGTCATTGTCAGGCTTGTGGACATGCACAGACAGGCATGACAATAGTGTGCCGTAGGGGTGCAAGTGATGCAAACGGCGCTGCGCACACTAGTGGATGGGCTCGGGGAGGGAGGAGCAGCAGTGAGGCTACGTAATACACATTGATGCCGCTCACTTGCAACATGCAGTACATGTCATGCAGGAATCACGAAGTCACACATATCACACACCAATGAGCCACTGAGCCGGCCTTCACATCTTGCAGAGCCAACTATTGGCTCATGTCTCTCTGCACAGTCACAGGTGACCAAGGATATGCACTCTGCGCTTGGATGATGACACCCCTCCGAGCCCCGGACACACAGGCCCAGAGGCTGTACAATGCGGCCCACAAACGCACCAGGGGCATCGTGGAAGGCACATTTGGCATGTTGAAGTCACGTTTCAGGTGCCTGGACGTCACAGGTGGGAGGCTCCTGCACAGCCCAGGCATTGTGTGCAAGATGATCGTTGCATGTTGTGTGTTGCACAACATATGTGTACGCAGCAAGGCCCCATGGATACAAGTGCCAGATGCACCGGACGATGATGATGAGGATGAGGCAGGTGGCCCACACCCCACTGCGGCCGCAGCAGGAATTGCCCGTGGGAACACCATCATTGACAATTTCTTCACATGAGCACGTCACATTGTGACAGTCCTTGGCAATCATGGGACAGTACAATATGGCCACAGGCACATCATGTGCTACTAAATACTTTCAAAATACACATTCCCTGAGTGCATGTCACTCATCTGTACAGGCACATCACTCAGACAAGAGTGAGTGCGACATGTATTGCTGTCAATTTTATGATATGTTCAGGGATGGTGGGTGTGTCACCTCTGTGCAAACGGGCTGTTTAGGGTGTCACGTATTCGGACTGCTAGTTCTGTGTGTCGCAGTTAGTAGGGAATCCCACTCTTCGGCGTTTCACTTGTGTCCAAATTCATTCCATTTTGGCTGCCATTTGTGCCCTACAGGTGACAACAGGGCTCCTTTTGGGGTCAGATATGTACCTCCATGATGCAGGGATGCCCCCTGTGGCTCGAGTCCCACAACATGGGCAACATGTACGTAAGCGGAGTCACTGCCCCTACATTCGTCCACGCTTTCATGGTGGATTGCTCATGGTCATGACACGTCTGTGTGCAGGAGGGATTGCTTGTCCCTCTGCAATGTGAAGGGGAGATGCGGTTTCAATGTGTGTTCCATGCATGTTTCTGCATTGGCGCAGTTTACATGCAGACTGCATGTCAATGTACATTGTGACTGTGAGGAGATGCCTATTTGATGTGGGACAATGGTCATCTGTTCTACGTCAGGGATGTGTGGTTGTGCTCGTACATTGTCATCTCACCGTATTTTTTATCTGCTTTTATGCTGCATTTTCCCGCATGATGTGTGGGGATTGCAGGCCTATGGCTGGCCATCGCTGAGTTTTGTATCGCGATTGGCATCATCGCTACTATTTTCACGTTGGTGTTTCGCATTTTTTCTGTGTCGCGTTGGTTTTAACACGTTCTTTTGACGCGTTATCGTGGGACTATCGCATGGGGCCGCCGTGTTGTGAATACCACGTTGACACAGAGTTGTTTTCTCGCCAAGGACTGCGATGTGAAGAGTTGCGTTAGACTAATTTTGTGGTAGTTATCACACGTTCTTGAGAATATGCCCCCCTGTGTTTTGAGATTTTCAGAGGGTTTTTAAACATATGTTAAAGTGATATAAACAATCCAAATCATAAATTAACTTTCTCTGTAGTTTTTTCAGTAATACAATGTTTTTGTGTAAACAATATTTTTGTGTGTATTGTACACACACATGCACAGACACACACAAACATATGCACACACATAATTGTAGGTTGATACCCAAAGGGGAAGAAGTAGGATGAACAGCAAAATAATGCATAATATACTGTATGTAAACAGATATCAGAGTCGTATAGGCTATTTATTGCCATTGAGAGCGAGTAGGGGTCATAACACATGTGAGGAAAAGCTGTGAGTTGGTCCTGATGCGTTTCCCCTCCGTCACCAAACTTTTTTAATTTTGCAAGATCCTGGCACTTTTCCAAATGTGGCTAAGAGCTCTCGCTTTTGCTTATGAGTAACTGCACGGTATTTAAAAAACTTTCAAAGATGGCCACCTATGAGTGCAAAAAGTGAAAGATATGCCTCACATACGTGCCCATGAGGGTGCATGCACATGTATAATCCCATTTTTGCAAAGGCTTTTCTAAAACTGTATTACAGAAGCATTTCAAAATGGCTGTCCATAGGTTAATGTGCTTGCACACGCACTGACTAAAAAATGTTAATGCTTATTTTAATAAAGTTGTACAAAAAACATTTCAAAACAATACAAACATGGGCATAGCCAAAAGGTCTTCGACCAACAACAAACATATTCGCTTTACCAATGCTTATTTATAGTCAGTCATTATGTCAATTGTTCAATGCCTCTAGACAAAGCCATAATTCAGTTCTCAAGAAGAGGTTGCAAGAGGGTGAGTGTTGGAATAACAAACTTTTTAGCTCACTTTTTGTAGGATGCGGATAGCAGGAAGAACAGAGGGGCCTATTAGCAATAACCGGCGATAATTATCGCTAAGCGCACTTAGCGCTAGGATAATTATCGCCGGCTATCGCAGGCTTTCTATCGCGGAGATAGCGTGCTATCAGCAACGCTTATCTCCAAAGCGATAGAAACCCTGGAGAACAGTGTGAATATCGCTTGAAAACAAGCGATATTCACACTGTGACCAGTGTTAGCTTGGCGATAGGGCGAGGGGTTTAGCCATGTAATCCACCTCCCATTGGATTACATGGCTAAGTCAGGTCTGGACCAGGCGTTAACAAACCAGCGCTAAACGTGTTTAGCGCTGGTTCGTTAATCACCTCCCTGCCTCGCTAATAGGCGATAGCGACCTTAGCGACTGTTTCCAGTCGCTTTTAGGTTGGGAACGCCTACTTTGCATGCCATTAGCGATAAATATCGCTGGCATGCAAAGCGGCACCCAACCTGGTCGCTATCGCCTAGAAGCTGTCGCTAACAGCAGTTAGCGACAGCTTGCTAATAGGGCGTTAGAATTATCGCCGCTTTAGCGGGAAAAAGTCCCGCTAAAGCGGCGATAGAGCCCTTGATAATATGCCCCATAGTTTCAAAGCTTTGACACGCTCCCTAAGAAATATTTTTAGGCATTCTTTTCTTTCTGAAGTATGGAATTTTAAAGAGAATGGTGATAGATATCCATAATTTTGGGCTGGCTGCCAGAGATGATTATTATATAGTTCTGTTTTACGTAATCGAGATTTTATGGATAATATAGGCCAGTCTGATCATACTCTTCACTTCAGTAGGCAGGCATTTAAATGGCATCAAGACTGCAGAGATACAGTCGTTATTTTTACCAATGACCAACTTCACTTCTGTATGAAGTGCTTCCTTGAGAGGAGCCAGGTAAATCCTGGAACAAGCGTCAGTATGGGGTTGCTGAAATCTAAGCTGGTTAAGGCTGAGAATTGTACATTTGGGATTCGCCCTCAGGAATATATATATTTTTTTATTTGGGGCAGAAGGCTAGGCTTTATTGCACACATTTTGAGAGGAATTGTGTGCCTTGAAGACTTACACCTTTGTCCCACACACAAAAAAATCGAGATTTAGAGAATTCAGTATGAGAAGGGATGCAGTTCAACTCATTAAAGGCCAAATGTACTAAGAACTGATTTAAAAAAATAGCAAAATGTGCGCATACTTTTTTGTGAATGGATTCAGATTTTGGGTAATTACCTATGTACTATTAGATCAGTTCACAAAGAAAGGAATCGTAATGAGTCACAGACTCCCCTGCCTAATGAATAGTCTTTGGACAGGTCTCAGTTTGCAACTCAATACGATTGGTCACAATCTCAGGGAAAGATTTTCTGAAAGGAGCCTGGTTCAACAGGCCTGCTTTTTTTCTAAAACTTTTCTCTATTTAAAAGTTTCAGTGAGATATTGCAGTGGCCCACTGGGCCACTACATACTCTCCCTGAACGTTTTGCCCAAATACACTAAGGGGAAGGGGTCCAAAAGGTTACCCCTTCATTTGTGTGAGTAGATTACCAGCCCAATTTAGGAGTGGGTAACTTTTCAATGGTCTGCAACCAGAATTCCTGTCACAAATCATTGATAAGTATGTTACCAAAAAACAATTTGGAAGGGGCATCCATAACACACACTCTTCCAAACTGTAATTCTGTAAGCATTCAGAATCCCTTTTTAAGAGATAGCAAAAGTTTACTGACTCTTATAGTGGGATTAATTATAAGAAAAAACCATTTTGCAGGGACAAATACTCTGGGGGATATTCACAAGAACGTATGGTAAACATCTCCAAAAAATGTTAACGCAACTTCACACATCGCAGCCCATCGCGGGAAAATAACCCTGTGTTAACCTGGAATTCACAACATGGCGGTACCATGCGATAGTTCCCTGAAAACGCGGACATTTTCAACAACCGCGACCGTGAAAAAAACACAAACCACAACGCGAAAAAACATGCGATGGGCCAAAGCGCGATGAGGAAATCAGCGATAAGCAGCGCCAGGCCTGCAATACACACACGGCAGGCAGGAAAAACCACTATAAAAGTAGAAAAAACACACAAACACAAAATGACCAACACCCAAGCACCATGGAGGCATCCGGAGCAGGCGCAGAGGACGAGCGCAACCCCACAAGCACCCCGGACGACCAGCCTGGGACCTCGGGGACAGCGAAGGGCAAGGACAAGAAGAAGAGGAAGACGAAGTTCAGTCCGCAGGAGAATAGGATCCTGGTCACGGAGGTGATGGAACACCATCAACAACTGTTCGTCACCTCCAACGTGTCATTGGGCACCAAAAATGGAATATGGCGGGACATCGTGAACAAGGTGAATGCCATCGGAGAGCACGAGAGGTCAATGGATGAGGTCAAGAGGCGATGAATTGACATCAAGTGCAAGACCAAGGAGAAACTCGCAGCTAACCAGAAGGCAGCAATGCAGACTGGAGGTGGGAGCCCTGCGCCATAGCAGGAGCTGGATGACATGGAGGAGCTGGTGTCGACAGTCATCAGTGTGGAGACCGTGGCAGGAGTCGGGGGACCGGACACTGCTCGACAAGACACAACACAACCGCAACAGGGTGAGTGACCACCAGGTACTGGGGGGACGGGGGGAGATGGCCACAATGGCACACATGCACAATCAAGCAGAGCACAGTGCACACCCACAATCACTCTGGATCATGGCCCTGATCCACAGACTGTCACAATGTACAATGCCATGCTGTCTGAATGTGAACCTGTACCATGCGGCTACATACATGCGGACACATTGTAATTCACCATCCACCCCTTCACATTGCAGGGGCACCGTCAACACCTCCTGCAGAGCAGTCCCAGCCACTCTTCACTGATGATGAGGAGGACACCACCAGCATCGACACCCAAGCCCTCCAAGACATCATTGAACTCACACGCCAATCACCTCCAGGACCAGGGGAGCCCAGCTGCATTGAGGAGACCCCACCCACTCCAGAAACCACCCAGCAGGAGGCACCCACAGCCCCGGCAGTCTCCCAAGACCCCAGGAACAACACATGGCCTTCCAACGCCGTGTGCTGGAGGGCCAGAGGGAGACGGCTGAGCAGGTGCGGGTGGGGTACCAAACTGGATGCCATCCATGGGTGTCTAGGTCCCATCAGGGACCAGCTCCAGTCCTTAACGGACACCCACGGCCCACTCCATGGTCTCCAACGAGCCATGACTGACATCGCTGGAGTCCTGACTCGGAGACAAGAACACCTGTCCGCTCAGAGTGGCTCCAGCGAGCCCAGCCATGAGCTGGCACACATGCGGAGGCTCATGGAGGACATGGTGCGGATGGAGGCGGAAAGGATGGCAGCCACCGCTGCACATCAGCGAAATGTAGCTGGGATCTACCATGCCCTGCATGTCCTCATCATGGCATTGCTGCCACAAGGTGTGGCGATGATGAATGCTGCTGCCCCCACACCATCCACATCTCCGCCCCCTGGTGTGTCAGTGCCTCCCAGTGCGGCAGGCGTATCCACTCCGGCATCTGATGTGTCACTGTCACACACTGCAGCCGACAATGCTCCTCCGGCCCCTGATATGTCAGTGGCACACAGTGCCGCAGCCGGTACTGCACCACCCACAGGTGGGGCAGAGCACACATCTGAGGATGAGGACGTGGATGGGCTTGGGTTCAGAAGGAGGCATTAGCATTCATGTCCGCCACCTTGCCTGTTTCTGCTTGGTGCCGCACATGGCCCCATGACCTGCCACTGACCCCTGATACACTCCGCTGCACTCACCTTGGACCGCGACATGGACTGCCATATCCTGTTTGATGACCAATGACACGGCGACCAGTCTGCGGACTGTACCCTTCCTCTTCCGCAGTACTTGTCATCCCCGGATGGACTCTGGCTGGCCCTCCACGAGCCCATATTGTGTAGTGTGCTTGGCATGGCCCTGTACCGCTCCAGCTGCAAAACTCCACTGGATGTGCAATAAACATCCAGAAACGCACTGCTGTGTCATGTCTTTCATCATTCATGTATGAATGTGTGGATGAATGTAGGGACAGTGATTTCCCTCACGTCAATGATGCTCATCTAGTGGGATGCCACTCACAGTGTGCTACATTGCCTATTGTGTTCCACTTGCCGTGGACACTACAACAGGGACACACGTATTAGTCACTCCCTTGTCCGGACATTGACTGAACCACGCCCAGAGCCCCCGAGTCATTGATGCAAGCCCTGTGCTGGTCCGGCGTACGCCAGGCCAGACCACTCCGCTTACGCTCTGAGGGGGGCCCACATAGCTACATGTCGCAGGCGTACTCGCTGGTGGTATGCAGGTCACTGGTCTAGTTGTCAGCATGTCACGGCCACTCCCTGAGGGCAGGTCTGCACACACACCACACCCATCCGGCACAGGCGTCACAGGCCATGTGACCCCGCAAATATAAGGGGACGACGATGTCACATTCCACACTGCCGGTGGTGACTGGATGACAGACGCTCCACGGTTCTCAATCATAAAGGGCCCATGAGTTGTGACGCACAGGGTTTGTCGCACCCGAGGCCTTGTGCCGGTCACGGGCCTACCACCACGTGGCGCTGACTGGGGTTGCACAGGGATAGTGGCACCCGAGGCCTTGCGGCCGTCACGGGCCTACCACCACGTGGCGCTGACTGGGGTTGCACAGGGTTAGTGGCACCGGGAAGAGCTGAGCGGGTGTGCAGCCTGCAATGATGACGTGTGCACTGATGTGGTCTCTGCCATTGATGCCTCAGGACTCAGCGACATGTGTGGGACCTGCTGGGCCGCGGGCGTGTCCGCATGATGTGGACCATGCCATGGTGGCGGGACCGGGGCCTGGAGCTTGCACGGGTACGTGGTGTGCCCACTGGTGGACACACCGTTGGCGGCAGGTGAGCCGTGGGCCCGGGGTGCACAAGTGCAGACAGCCAGCGCTGGCCGGCGGGATGGGGTGGGGTGCCGCTGCATGCGTGCGCAGGGACGGACAAACGTTGTTGCCTTGTGCTGTGAGATGGACTCTGCCATGATTGACTCTGGCCTTGATTACAGATTGCAGTCCTGGTGGCTTGCAGTGTATCCCGGCACGTGGTTGGAGACACACCGGTGGCAGCAGGTGAACAGTGGGGCCTGGGTGCGCAGGGCCGGCGGTGTCTCTCTCTCTCCTTTCCTTCCCTCTCTCTCTCCTTTTCTTCCCTCTCTCACTCTCTCTCTCCTTTCCTTCCCTCTCTCTCTCACTCTCACTCTCTCTCCTTTCCTTCCCTCTCTCTCACTCTCTCTCTCTCCCTTCCTTCCCTCTCTCTCTTTCTGCCTTTCTTTCATTCTCTATTTCTCTGTGTCTCGCTCCTTTGATGTGCGCATGGCACACGTTCTGATTTTGTGCTTTATTTTCCAGGCTGTGACTTCGTGATTGTCCCGGACGGACCCGACAGGAGTTTGCCCCATTGGTGTTTTGTGTTGTGTTTCAATAAAGTATTTGGTTGTTACTTCAGTGCTGTGTGACTGTTTCTCGTTCTTCTGGCCACACATGTGTGTTATCTTTTTGACAATGTGCGTCATCATGCGCTTTTGGTGTCTCTTGTGTCGTGCACGGTATGTGTATGTCCAGGAGGGGGGACCCGGGGGGGGGGGGTCTGGGGGTGGTGGCGGTGGGTGTTGTTGCCCTCATGGGTATCCAGGCTGCATGATGTTTGTCTCCATGGCATCTGTGGGTCTTCGGGTGTGGATCTTGACAGGGCTCCCTTTCATGCTGCAGGTAGTCGTCCTGCTTAACACCAGCAAAAGGCAGGTGTTAAATCACTGGTGCTACCGCGGCTTATCGCCTGTTTTTGGTTCGCTTCGCAGATCTGGCAGTTCGTTGTGAAAGTGGTGTTGTAGGTTTTTTGTGTGTTTTTGCACGGGAATGCCTACTCTGCATCTCATTAGGGTTAGTTGATGGTGTCCACCGTGGTGTTAAATTTGGGGGCAGTTGTCGCGGGAATACTGGCGATGTCTGCAGTTTGCACCCGCTTGTGAATGGGGTGTTAAATCTATCTCCACTTTTGATGGGTTAAGGTGGGGATAAATCGGCGGTAGGTCCTTGTGAATATGCCCCTCTGAGTATTCAAATTGGAGTGTTTATGATCACAGAATAGGTTAGCACATCTGGCCCATATGCGCTTTGCTACAATTGCAAAAGAGTGAAGCAGAATGGAGCAGAAATCTGTGCAAAGTCTTTTGCACACCTGCTTAGCCTCCTATGGCAATGAGTCATCCAAGAACCTTATTTTACTCCTTCCTGGAGGTGAGAGTGACTTGAGAGACAGCTCACCATTTTATATATTGACATTTATTTTCTAATTAAAATGAGAACTAATTAAGGTCTACATTATTCAATCTCATCCTATCCTTGAGGCATTTAGGAAATTGAATCATTTAATATGTCAAATGCCACTAACAGTTCAACATAGATAAATGATAGAAGCCCCCTTTGTCTAAGATGAAGATTGCATCATCAACTATTTTCATCACTGCATCCTCCATACTGCATCCTCCTGATGTGAAACCTGGTTGAAAGTGTCTTGAATTTTGTTTTCAGCTGAGATGAGTTACCACACAACTGTCCAGGCCTTTAGCATGGAAAGATAGATTTGACAAAGGATGGAAGTTACTCAAATCCTGAACATCCACACTGTTTATTTTCAGCAAAGAAGTGACATGTTTATTTCAAAGAGCCATTTTGCAAGTTAGTCCAGTAAGAGGATCAAAAAGGTACTGGAATCTTTGAGAAGAAAGGAAAGTATAGAATCATGAAAGGAGTGGAGTTTCTTAACTTTCCTATAAAACTACTTTGTACAGTTTGGGTAACTTCTAAAATGAATACAATGTTTCCTGGACTGCTTTATAGAGTTCCTGGTCTCTGAAAGGGCGAGTGAGTGATTGTTCAATGTTTTTCCACTTTTAATTCAAATATTAGAAATACATTTTCACATATTGTTGTGGTACTGTTGATTTTATTAGTAGATGAATGCTTTGTTTTCTGTTTGACAATTTCAAAGAGATTTCACAGAGCGTTTTGACTATTTCATTTATATTCTGAAAATGCTGTGTTCACCTTGGACATATTGTTTTGTATATATTTTATTCTAGCGCTGCAAAGTTTTTCAAAGTTTATGGAAAAGAGTTTTAAATGGCAGAGGCATTATACTGGTATGGGAGCTTTCCCTTCTTTGTTTAGTTCATTAACATACCATTGCACCAATTTCTTAATTGTGCGTCTTTTTAGTGTTCGTCGGTTCTGGGTCATGACTATCAGCTGCATGGTAAACCTGCACGTTCCCCCTGCCCTGAGTGTCCATCTACATGTGAAACTTGTATCTGATTTTGTTTCTATTGGCCCTGGTGTTCACACGAATCTAACATGAGTGCAGAGTAGGCCTGGACATGTCAATGCGAGGCTAAGCCATGTCCTGTGTCCTACAGGTGTGCGCCAAGCATGTCATCAGGATAGATAGTGAACTACTTGGCCTGCCCTGGGTTTAATACATTAAGCATCAAGCAATAGTGGCAGCATACTGTGTTTTATGATTTGTATTGGGACCGTACCTTTTCCTTGTGTCAGTGAGAGCGTGTTATACTGACCTCTCTCGCCAAAAATTCAACTGCTATGTGAGACCCAGAACTTTGCGCTGACACCCTGTTTGCATGTCAAGTGCATGCATTTGTATAATGAGCGATTGAGACATGTATGAATGTAGGACTCTGTGCGAAGAGAGACAGAATACGGAAGCCAGAGGGATCCATTTTAGATGTACCTAGCTTAGCACGCCACACGATGGAGGATTAGAATAAATTCCCCAGACAGTGGGTGTTATGCCTGAATTCCTGTGGCAAGACGGTAAAGATCCAGACACTGAAGTTAGGGAAGTAAACAAAGCTACCTTTAGAAATTCCATGATGACTTTGCTACAATGGGGCTCCTGATTAGTAGATGTGGGAGAAATACTCAGTTCCACTGGCAGAATTGGTGGAGGTTTGGTGACTCCACGTTACTCTTGTAATGCAGACTTTTGGACAAATTCAACCAATAGCCGCGTGGCGGAATTTTTTCTCACATGCGTGTCAAAATAATAAGCTGGCAAGCGCAAGTGAGATTTAGCGTACCCTAACATAATTTTTGGTTACTCGGAGGACATCCATTGAGATTTTTCCAACACATAGCGACCGTTTGCTGTCATCAGGCTGCCACTTGAGCAGAAAATCTACTCAAGTGGCAGCAAAATCAACTCGAATAGCTGCACCCTCTGGTGTGCCACGTGGTGCAGTTTGTGCTTATTTGTCAACCTGGAACGTGATCCCGGCACTAAATCACAGTACGAGCAGCACAACATACCTATTTTGTCCCATTGACAGAACTCCATGGAATCTTACTGAGTTTTTTTGTAATTTAGAGGAATTCCACAGAGTCAAATCCCGTGAGGTTACGCCCACCCCTACTGATTAGTTCTTCCAGAGCACTTCATTTGGTTGATGGAAGGGGTAAGGGGTGTGTTTGAAAATGTCCCTAACTGAAGGGTCACCCCAAACGTTTTGCCCTCCTCCTCCTCTTTATCTGACTTATTTGTTGACTTTAGGACTCTAGGCACTTTACCACTGCTGACCAAAGCTAAAGTGCATGTGCTCTCTCCCCTAAAATGGTGTAATTGGTTTACACCTGTTTGTCATATTTGATTTACTTGTAAATCCCATGTAAAGTGGTATACCATATACCCAGGGCCTGTAAATTAAATGCTACTAGTGGGCATGCAGGAAAAAACCAGAGGTAGTTACCCGTAGACCCAGTTGAGACCTGGGTAAATCGTGTTTTAGCAAACAACAACTCCTCAACGGGTAATATTCATAGGCAATTATGTAAAAGAGAGAGACATCAATGGTTAAAGAAAACATTTATAGAGCGGTCTCTATTTATGAAAAAATGAATACAGATAGAGTATCAGCACTATTTACATTATATGTGAGTGTAACCCACACAATCTAAAGCAAGGTAATCGGGGGGGGGGGGGGAGGCGTGTTTTACCAAACAAGGGCCGGCATCACGGTGAGTGCGTCCGGGCTTGGTGGAAGACTCTGTAATGAATACAGGCAGCTCCTGGAGAGATCAAAGGTTTTCCAATGAATGGGAGTAACCTCTCGGTTGCGACGTCGACTTGAGTTTGGCGCAGTGCTGAGCCGGAGACAGTCCTGCATGGCTCGATGATGAGGCAGCGCCGATCCCAGGTCCCAACTGCGAGGCTTGACTACGACGCAACGACCCAACTGCAGGGTTCGATGAGGGGGCAGCATCGATCCGAGGTCCCAACCACGAGGCTCGACTGCAATGCATCAACCCACCTGCGTGAATCAGACCTGATGCATTGCCTTCACTGCGTGAAGAAGATCAACGCATTTTGTTGCTTAAGACCAGGAAAGGTACTTTGTACACTGGGGCCTGCGTGGGTCCTGTAGCCGGCCTGCGCTTCCACGAGGTTGGCCCAAACTTTGATTTTGTCCTGGTCTAGTGCGCTCTAAAGTAACTTTTTTAGCGCTACTTGCTTCTAAGCGCTTTATTGCCCTTTTTGTTTATAATGCAATCATCTATTTTTATAGACCTGTGTGGGGTCTTTTTGTGGTTTATTCACTGTGTTACTGTGTGAGTGTGTGTTTTTGCACGAATACTTTACACATTGCCTCTTTAGATAAGCCTGACTGCTCTGTGCCAAGCTACCAGAGGGTGAGCACAGGTTATCTTTTTGCGCGTATCTAGCTTACCCTGAGAGTGCTGGTTCCTGCCTGGCTCATACCTCAGCTAACCAGGAATCCTATTTCTAACAGGGTGGGATTTCAGTTCTGTTGTTCAAGGAGAGGAAATTTCTAAGCCAGGCCTGCCATTATATTTGTCTCTGACTACTGTTTCAGAAAGGGCGATGACAGTAAAGTGCTGAGTCCTCGCAGTTTATTGTGATCATTTTTTGGCTACTCCTTGTTTGGAGACAACCTCATTGCTGCCAGGAGTGAGAACCATCACTTCACACAGAGGCTGTCTGGAGGGAAGCCTAGAAATGAGATTTGAAAGAGAACCACTCCAAATGTTATGTTATGTTATACTATTTTATAAAGCGCACAGCTCTGCCCCGGCAAAGGGGCGTCCCAGCGTTGATAGCAGAAATTAGGAGGCTACTAACAAAAGCAGGGCCTATAGT
Organism: Calotriton arnoldi; assembly: GCA_963921515.1. Lineage (NCBI taxonomy): Eukaryota > Metazoa > Chordata > Amphibia > Caudata > Salamandridae > Calotriton > Calotriton arnoldi. Next base: position 274,764 of record CAWUFW010008439.1, on the reverse strand, counting down.
GGAGGAAAGAGGTGAGTTTTAATAGCCTTATGAAATGCCAGGTAGTTATTCATGCTGCGGGTATGTATTGGAAGAGAATTCCAGAGTTTGGCTGTAAGTGTGCGGAAGGAGCGCCCACCAGCACGCACCCTCCTCACCCGGGGAACAACCGCCAGATGTTGACCCATCGAGCGGAGTTGGCGGGTGGGTGTATACAATCACCCACCCGCCAATCAATTCTCAACCATAAGACAGTGACTCCACACCCCTTTCCTGGAAAACAAAAGTGGAATCCAAAACACCCCACTTTGTTTCTTCTTGACCAAGGATGGCAGTGCTCCATAGAGAGCTAGAAGAGCTATTGTGCAACCAGCCAGTCTAACAAAGTATCGCCTGAAGTCACAAACAGCTGCTGAGAATCCATCTAAGAGCATAAAAGCCTGCCTGCCAGCTGATAGAGGGAAGGAGTGTGCATGGCCATGCAGGAAGCAAGACTGCCCAGGCAGAGAAGGCCAGTGTGTTCCCAGTTCAAGGAGTCCTAGAGGAAGATGACCAAAGGGAGCAATCCAGGAGTGATCTGTGGTGGAAAACACCCCCGCAGTCTCTCAGCATAGCTCAGGAGTGAACAGTACCATGCATGTAACACAGCAAGTAGCATGGAAGTCTGACTTAAGCTCTAGATGCTGCTGAATTAATTTGCAGCAATATTTTAATACATTATTTTTACTGTTTTCTTCAAGTTTAAAAATCTTTTTACATTTTCCCTATAAGTTACTTTGCCATTGGAATTTGAAAGTTAATTAAATAGTGGTCTGTCCAGAGAAAGAGCAAGGGGAGATCACACCTAAGCTCTCAGAATTTGTAAAAATTAGGTCTAGGGTGTGGCTAGCTGAATGAGTGGGCCCCCCCACAACCTGTTTAAGACCTAGCATCTCCACGTCAGCCAAGAGAATCGCCACCTAATTCTTTTGGACATTTTCACCGTGAAAATTGAAATCCCCCAGAAGTAAGAAGTTGTTAGATGCTAAGATGTGAGGAGCAACATGCTCCGCTAAAAGATGAGTAAAGTTTTTCTTAGCTCCAGGAAGGCGATAGATTAGTGTATCCATCAAAAGTCTGAAGCAGACAGTTTAATTCTAAAGATACACATTTTTACCCATTCTGCAAACAGGGTCACAATTACAACTATTTTCACTGTGTCCTTAAAAGCGATTGCCACACCTCCACCTGGTCTGGAATCTCTATCCAGCTTGAGCAGTTTGTACTGTCTTGGAAAGGGATACATGGTAGAGCTGCTGCATTCAGTTTCTGTCAAAAAACACAGGTCAGGAGAAAGGGAAATTAAGAGAGCCAAAAGTTCGGTGAGTGCTTAGACATAGATCTAATATTGCAGTATAGACTTTTTAAGATACTGGGAGCAACAGGGGAAGAGCACTTACACACAGCGATAGGTGTTACACGACGATGGGGCAGATGTATCATTGTAGCAGTTTGCGAGTCCCTAATAGCGATTTTTAGCGAATCGCTATTAAGGACTCGCAAAATGCTATGTAGATAGAAATCGCAATAATAATTGCGATTCCAACATATTCCTTAATTGCGAATCGCAAATAGCGTTTCGCAATGAAGGAATCCTTTCCCATTCATTTCTATGGGCCAAGAGGCCCATAGGAATGAATGGGAATTGCATGTGCAATTTACGAGTACCCAATAGGTACTCGCAAATTGCGCATGCAATTTCAAGGGTGCAAGGGTTCCAAAAGTACACCCTGTTGCACCCCTGAAATGTGCATGTGTGCACATGTGGCGCACATACATGCCCTAAGGGCATCTATGTGTGCCTCATGGCACTTTGAAAAAAGCAAAAAAGTGCTTTTTTTGAGGAAATCGTAAATTACCACCAACTAGAAGTTGGTGGTAATTTGCAATTCCTTCCAGCAATATCGCAATTTGCGATGGCTACTAGCATAGCATTTAGGGACTCGCAAATTGCGAGTCTCTAAATGAATGCGCAAAATAGGGAATCGCAAATTTTGCGATTCCTTATTTTGCGAGTAGGTTTTTCTTTCCTACATTGCACACAGCTAAATTGCGATCGCAAACGCTGAAATTCTGTGAATTTCAGCGTTTGCGATCACATTTTAGCTTGATACATCTGGCCCTTTAGTTCTTATTGTTGTATAAGCACTCAAAGGTGGCTGAGAGGGAGATAGCTCCCAATTCAGTGAAAGATATGGAAGAACTAGAGACGCAGGAAAACTTGCAGTCTAAACAAGAGACAGGACCTTCCAGGTTAAAAGGGAAGTGAACTGTGCAACACTGGGGTGAGGAGCCAGAGTATCTTAGTTTGAAGTTGAGGTGGTGTAAGTCAGCAAGGGAGTAGCATAATTTAGCCATGATATCGAGTTCCTGGCACCTTGTGGCGTTCAGATGCGGATGAGCGCAGACAGGCTTGCCTTATAAGCGTCGTATGCATGCCAGCGGCGTGCCGGCTGCGAGCTTTCACTGCATGTCCACGTCCCCATCGGTCTGAAATAGGCAGCTCTCACCAGATAGAAGGGGGTCTAGACCATAAACCTCCCTTAAGGTAGCCTAGAGTGACAACCTGAAAATGAGGAAAACCCTGCATCTCTCTCCACTCAAACAGCCGTGACTATGGCGGACCGGAGAGTTAAGTAAAGTGTGAGTGCTTCAGCTAAATCAGAACAACAATAACAGGCTAATTCGTAGGTACTAGACCCCAACAGTTTTGTGCTATTGCCGTGGTGCTTGAATAAAACTGCACTGTCCTAACATACAATTGCAGTAATAAGCGAGGTAAATACAGATGACATGCAAGTCAGCCTCTTCCAGTACTTTCTAAAATTGGTCATAGGTGGCAAGGGTTAAGGTTACCTCCCTGCTTTCTGCATCATTGTCCATCACCAGAGGAAACAGGCAGGGGTGCCCCCTTTCCCTTTTCATCTTTGCCCTGATGATAGAACCACTGGCTTGCATCCTACGTATCATCACCATCATGGCATAACACTGGGAACATGACATTTGTAATTGTGTATGTAGGCTGACAATATCCTACTGATGATTAAACAGATTGGGGTGGCCTGTAGTTGTGGTGGGGATTAAACATCCAGCATCCCATCTGACTCCCATACTGGATGAAATTTAACAACTTGGTGCATACAAATGAACTAGACAAAAGCCATACTAATGCCCCTCACATCGACTACTCAACAGCCCACACTCCAATTCCCAGTTAAATGGCAGACAGACCCACTGAGATATCTGGGCATCCAATACCACCCTGATATCTCAGTTCTTACTGGGAAAAACTATAGGATGTGCATATCCAGCATTGCCGATACAATAGACCACTGGCTCAAACCTCCTTTTTCTGTGGAAGCTAGGGTAGCTCTTGTGACAATGCTAATCCTTCCCAAGCTACACTACCTATTCCAAAATAGACATATCCTGCTTATCAGAGCATTCTTTGACCATCTCAAAATGCTTATGTTTAAACTGGTATTGGCAGGTCAACAACCCAGAACTGCTTGGTCAAAAGTGCAACTTCCATGCAAGGTAGGTGGATTCTCTGTACCCAACTTTGAAATGTATTTCCTGGTTGCCCAGGTACAGTATGCACGTTATTGGATACACGACCAATGGCACTCTCCCTACCTGAATGTAGAGGCTAAGTTGACTCATCCCACCCCACTGCGCCAAGCTGTCTTACGGAAGCTTCTGCGTCCCTGAGATGAAATAAATCCACGTTGGGCATGGACTAGATTGGTGGATCATACACATGGAGGAATATAGTACCCTTCACATATCCCTCTGCATAATAACCCTGCACTAGCCCCCAGAATGGAAAAGGGAGTTCAAAAGCAGCTTCATGAGCAAGCCCTACACACACTGGACAATCATTCATAAACAAAAACCTCCTATGGTATACAGATTATATACATGATGCTACAAACAATCCATTGCGTACTCTTACATACCATCTACCCAGTGGTGCTCTGCATGAACTATACCCATCATTCCCTGCAGAGCCGTCAGTGTCCACTATTAACATTGCTTTTTACAAACTCCACACCTACCAAACTGATAACCTGGTTGTACAGTGCAGTACCATCCACATATTCTCCAGCCCCCTCGCACCCTAGAGCCAGCTGGGAACACAAACTCAGCCGTGACCTGACAGACGTACAGAGGTCCTGTTGCTGTAAACAGACTCAAAACATTTCCTCCAATGGCCGGTTCAGATTAATACATTTAAAATTTTTACACAGAGCCTATTATACTCTTATTGCCCTGTTCAAATATAGTCTTTGCCCCAACACAAACTGCTGGAGATGTGGCCCACAGGAGGCCTCCTTCCTGCACATGGCCTGGGACTATCCTGAAGTCTGCACATACTGGCAGAAGCTGACCACGGAACTGCATTAAATTACACTTTCAGACTTAACCATAACACCCATGGTGGCACTCCTTGGCTATGTCAAGGAGATTCTGAAACACTACCGTAAACTTGTGGCCTTGGCCCTATTGCTGGGGAAACATAGAATAGTCATGTTGTCGAAGTCTCAATCCCCCATTGATATGCCCATTTGCTCTGAGACCTCACTACCTGCCCTAAAAATGCAGAAAACTACAACTTACTCGTCCCGCCACCCACAAGGCCTATGGGCATATGCGCTCCATTACACTTACACTTTGCAGGCCTCAATCAAAGAACCTAGGGGCATATTTCCAAGAACTTAACGCTGCTATACCATCAATTTTTTGTCGTTACAGCGGCTTTTTTATCGCCTTACTTACAAAGTGCCGCTAACTGCAGTTAGCTGCACTTTTCCAGCGTGAGCATGACTTTTCAAGATCGCCACTTCTGTTAGCGGGACTTAACGACAATGAGATGCAAGGTAGGCGTTCCTGTGAAAAAGCTGCAGGTAACCACACTTCGCGATATTTACAATGAAATTCCAGTACGTCAATAACCCCCCCCCCAAACTGCCGCTAACTCAAATTAGAGGCAGTTTTTTAAGACCAGAAAATAGCTGGTCTTAAAATTGGTGCAAACACTTGGGCCCACATATAAGATGTCTGGATGCTGGGCAGCGCTGCAAGGAGTATTGCTACTCTGCCCTGCGCCAAAACAAAAGTTCAGGAATGCGCCCTATCCATAAGATAGGGCGCATTCCTGGCCCCATTCATGAAAAGTGTCGCATCACTGCGATAAAACAGCGATTGTACATTTTTCACTGCGCCCTCCTTGCAACACCATGGCTGCACTGTATTTGCTGTACGGCGCTCCATGTCGCAATCAATGACAGATACGTCTGGAATCCTGACGTGTAGGAATAAAAATTATGCCCTTGCATTGTTTTACATACGTTAGCATTCGCTACGCCATTTTGTGTATAGGCGCCATTTTGTATTACGATTGAAAGTAATTCTTTTCCATTTTCGAGAAACGGCCTTCTCTAGGTTATGTTTCTTCGGAGTTGGGTTTTGCCACACTAATGAATGCATTGCTCTTATTAGCGCATACCTTTCTTCTCAGATGTAAGCCTTCTCCCACTTGTCTAGTGCCGGGCACAGGCAGAGTAACCTTGAGAGATAGATAATGTGTGCCCTGCCTTAGAACTGAAAATTACTCTTTTGTAATTTACTGTCCAGCTGCGTCCCTCTGGAAAATTCCATGGTGGGCGTGTTTCCATTGACTATGAAATATACATAATGTATTGTTATGCTTGCTGATGTCAGTCCCCTCTGCAGCACTCCTGGAAACATTGGGCTCCGCTCTGAGTGTATTCTGAATAAACTATTACTGGTTTGTATTCTCTACTGCCTGACCGACTCTTCATTTTAGTGGAAGGCAAACAGGTGGTCATTGGTGACCCGAGTGACCCAAATCGAGCCATTTCCTTCAGTTGGCTCCGAACAGGGACTCCTTCGGGTGAGTGGCCCTTCCGCTTCCGTGGATGGGAGGTCGAGGCTATTCTCAGGTTGGACGGACGGATCAGGGATCCCTGCACGAAGAGTTCCTGATACTCGCAGCTGCCCCTTCTGTCCTGCCAGACGGTGCCTCGCCCAGTGGTCATCCCGACTGGAGTCCTCAACGGCAAAGCCCTTGGATCTGACTGTTTGGTCTGAAGAATCAGCAGTGCAGAATAGATTCGTTTGACCTGCATATATCAGGTGAGTTTGTTTTGGTTCTTTGTGGATATGGTACCATTTTGGTTTGTATTTGGTACGGTCTAAGGACCGTCTTTGGGATAAAACAATTGCAAATTGTTTCGCTGGGCATGAATAGTGAACTTTTTTTTCTTTTGAGGATGCCTAGTTTCAGTAAATTGTTTGTCTTGTGCTGTCGTTGTTGTTCTACTGATGCTCGATTGGAATAAAGTCAGCCGGCGCCTCCAGAAGGCACTCCGAATTTTGATATGCATGTGAAGCGTGGTCTTGGGCCTATTATGTTTAGTACATTATGGCACAAATATACGAGGGACAATGCCTAATTGCAGCGGCCGTTGACGGGCACTCTCGATGAACAAAAGATTGAGTATTTGCAGGAACAGTTGTTTAAGGAGCGAAGTTGGCAGTCTATGCCGGAGCCGCCAGCATCGAAGGCCCAGGGCCCCCATCCAAGTCTGTGGGGGCCAAAGGTGTGCCGGCGAAGTTGGGCTGCCCAAAAATGCTGTGGAGCTCTTCGTAAAAGGCTCAAAGCTGGGCAGGGGACGCTCCGGCTTCGGGAGGGAAGCGCGGAACTGTCCCAGAAGCGGTCTCCGGAGGCAGAGCTGGAGAGCGACGACGCTCCGGGTCCCGCGTCGCATTGGCCGACGGACGGGGAGAAGGCGAAGAGTGACGATGCTTCTTCGCCTTCTTCTTGTGCTTCAACTTACCCGAGGAGTGCGAAGACTTCGATGACGAGTGGTGGTGGCTCCGCGACCGGTCCCAAGACCTTCCTCTCGACCGGGACCTCGAACGACACGAAGCGGACTGCCGGGCCTCCAACAGCTTCGCGACCGCTCCCGCAAAGACTTTGGATTCATGGCCTGGCAGTCGGAGCACGACTTCGGGTCGTGGTCGCACTCCAGGCACCAGAGGCACACGAGGTGCGGATCCGTGACGGACATCAATTTGTGACAGGAGTCACAAGGCTGGAAGCTGGTCCTATGATGGGACAATGCTTGTGTTACCAGGAGTTGAATGACTCAAAAAAGACATTGACAAAAGTTGAAAAAAAGTTTAGTCAAAAAATGACTAAGGGGCAAGCTCTCTCCGGATCTGCGCTGGCTGGCGCGGAAAAAGGAAGAACTGACGTCAGCGTGCAGGGGCATCATCTAAGTAAATACCGCAACGTCATCCCGGCGACCGCGACGCCAACGACGGACGCGGAGTCGACGACCCCACCTACCATTGCGCAGGGGTACTGCTACAGAAAAATTCTCTGGATCCAGTCTGACACCTAGGGGGTAATTCTAAGGTAAGGAATCTATAACGGTTCTATTTCAGATATATATATTTTGTTTTGCTTTCTGCGATGACATTTGTGATTAGTACTCTGTGTTGATTCCCTCAGAACATGGCAGAAAGCAGCTAGACAGAAGCGGTTGAAGGCAGAAAAAGAGGCCCAGAAAGGAAGAATGCAGACGTTGACTCAGAAGGCTGTAGCATATGATAGGGAGAAACAGGAGGAGGGTGTTGAATGTGAAGATAGAAGGTTTTGATTACATATTGATAAATCGTATGTGGTTCAGGAAGAATGTGACGCTTTTGTTGAAGAATTATTAGATATCCAACCCCTGCCTCCATACGCCCCACAAAGAATATAGCCTATTGTTCCGATGCCCTCACAGCTGCCTGTTACAGTTGCTTCCACTGTCTCTATCCCTGTGTCTACTACTGTTGTTTCAACGGCTTTGGCTTCGGCTCCTCCTCCTCCTCTTCCTTCTGTCTCTTTGTCGTCTGTGGTGACTCTGACTGTTAGTACTCCTGCCGTGCCTATTGTTTCAGCTACCCTTCCTCCAGCCCTTTCCCCCACGACACAGCCCCCAGCGACGATTGTGCCTGTTGCTTCTGTTGTGTCTCCCACTGTGGCTTTTCATCCTCCGACATTAATAAGTAGCGGAACACCGATGCGTGGATTTGAGGAAATGGATTGGACAACATTTAAGGAACGTATGGGTCCGTTAGTGAGATATGATGTGGGGGATGAAGAAAAGAGGTTAATAGCTAATCAGGCTGCACAGTGGGCCCGTCAGGGCCGGACTGGCTACCGGGCATTTCTCAGTACAGCATGGAAAATCAAATGATTTTAAACTATGCTTTTAAACCATTTGTTTTGCTTTCTTTACTTAGAAGAAAATGCAGGTCCCCTTCACCATAAATCAGCCCCCACGGCAGTAAAATCGGGCCCCAGCTTGGCAGCCGACCAAAACGCCAGGTAGCCAGTCCGGCCCTGGGGCCCGTAATCCTATTTATAGTGTAGAGGATGTCTGGGCGACTATGATAGATTTTGAGCCCTTTGTACAGCAACATGCCCTTAAACATATGTCTGCTACTTTGATTGGTCTTTGGCAACAACACTTTGAAGTGGAAGCACCTCAAATTTCATATGACATTAGAGATCGAGTGTATATTAGTGAATTGGGGCCAGAACAGGTTTTTGCTAGTGTTACTACAATAGTTGCATACAAGGGGAGATTACATGAGAAAACTCCGAGGTCAGTGTCTCAGTTTCCGATGAGAGAGGTGCATCCCATATATCACCCCGAGATACCGGGACTGCAAGATGGTCATGGTAATGTTACTCGAGCGGCGGTGGCGGCCAGGTTTCAGGGCAATGAGTTTATACTCCATGGAAAAAAAAGTGAGGTTTTATCTCTTAAAACACATTTACCAGATCCTAGGAAGAATCCTACTGCTTACTATAAAGAACTGACTAAAGCTGCTTCTTCTACGGTGATGACTTGCTGATATTGAAATGTTTTTTGGTCTTCTTGTTACGGTTGATATTTTGAGACAGGTTCATACTCAAGATCATGTTTTGAAGTTGGGTGGTACTTGGGACCAAATTAAGGCATGGGATCAGGAAAGGAAGCCCGGTGATAAGCCTCAAGCAGAGATTTTAGCGTTGCCAGGCCGCATAATTACGTACATGCATTCTCTTATTCCACCAAGAAAGATAGAATGGGATAAATTGTGAGCCTGTCAACAGAAGAAAGATGAGAGTGTGTCTGATTTCTTTACCTGATTTGAAGGTACATTTTTGGATTATAGCGGACAAGATTTGTCTGTCGTGGGAGGTGTTCGGTTGTTTGTTAATAGATTTGTTTCTAACTTGCTTCCTGAAATTGCGACTCGATTGCAAGCTTCTGAGAGTACCTGTTTCACCTCTTCTCCCTCTGTTATTTTGAATATGGCACAATATTATGAGCATAGGGATAATGAGGAAAAGGAGAGGACAGAGAAGAGACATAAGGATTTAAAGACGAAGGTGTTTGCTATAGCAGGCTTTTAGAGGGAATGGGAGAGGATGTGGTGGTCCTGCCCGACAGCTTCCGCGCACTAGTAGACAACCAGTAACTACGCCTTTGGGTCCGAATCAATGTGGGTACTGTAAAGAGGAGGAACATTGGCATAGTGAGTGCCCCGGGCTTTTGCAGAAGGTAGCGGTCCCGAGGGGATGGGTTTCTTGTGGAAGGGGTCGTGGAACTGGTGGGGCAGATAGGGCTCAGAATGCTGTGGCTTCACAGGGTCGTTCTGATAATAATTATTTTGATGACCCTCGTGAAGGATATTATTATCATGATGATTATGATGTGGAGGAAGTGACAGGGATGTCCTATAGCTAGGACAGCCAGGGACAGAGTGGGGGACCAGTTCCGATACCTGTAGACCAGCGTGGTCCTTATGTGACAGCAGAATTGCAAGGTTCAACTAAGGAATATTTGGTGGACACAGGTGCAACAAAACGTTCTGTTTCTCGAAATGTGGTCCCTGGGGCGGCTCTGTCTGGCCAAAATAATGTGTCGGTTGGTTTCTCTGGTGTACCGGTTGTAAGCCCCATTTCAAAACCTCTTGCGTTGACTATAGGTCCTTTCACTGTAGATTCGCCATTCTTGTTGATGTCTAATTGCGGTGAGAATTTGATGGGTTTGGATTTGCTGAAGAAATTGCATGCCCCTATCTATTGTTCTCCAGTGGGTGTCTATATGACAATGGGTCCTGGTGTAGCGTGGGCTAAGCAGTGTTTGTCCAAAGATGTGCCCCTTCCTATTGAATTTAAAGATGTGCCACCCACTCTGTGGGTGACGGGCGACACAGATGTGGGATTGTTGCAGATATCGTCGGTCTCGATACAGGTTAAGGATGGTGCTATTTTTCCCCGTATCCCTCAGTATAAAATACCACAGGCAGGAGAGCGAGCCTTATTGCAAATTATACAGGATTTGATTAAGAAAGGAGTGGTTGAGAAAACAGCTGCTAATATTTGCAATAGCCCTATTCTTCCAATTCTTAAAAGGACGCCCTCAGGTTCCCCTGATGACCATGAAGATGTTTATCGTTTCGTGATTGACTTGCGCAAGGTTAATATAATAATGGTCCCTCAGTTTCCAGTGGTCCCAGATATCACTACTCTTTTGACAATGGTTCCCTCTACTGCTAAATTCTTTTCTGTCATTGATTTAAAAAAATGCATTCTTCAGCATTCCTATTCATCCAGATAGTAGGTACTTGTTTGGTTTGACCCTAGCTGGTAGGAGCTTTAGATTCTGTCGAGCTCCTCAGGGCTATACAGAAAGTCCAAGTATTTATAGTCAAGCTTTAAAAAGTCAGTTGGATTCTCTATCGCTTCCCTCAGCTAACGTATTCGTGCAGTATGTGGATGACTTGCTCATCGCTTCTGACACAGAACAAGGTTGCAAAGACAGTACAGTTAAATTGTTGTTGCATTTGGCCCAACATGGACATAAGGTGTCCCTTTCTAAATTTCAATATTGTCGACAGGAGGTTACCTATTTAGATCACCTACTTTCGAAGGAGGGTAGGAGATTGACCCCAGAGCGCATTAGTACCATTGTTAAAATGCCCATTCCACAGACTCAGAAAGATGTGCTCGCTTTTATAGGTATCACTTCCTACTGTCGGCAGTAGATACCTAGCTACTCGCTACTAATCAAACCCCAGCTTGCACTAATGCTAAAGGATGTGCATGAGCCTCTGCCCTGGACGCCTGAAGGTCAGTAGTCTTTTGAGCAATTGAAAACTGCACTTTGTTCAGCTCTTGTACTTAGCACCCCCGACTACACTAAACCGTTTGTGTTGTACGTCCATGAGATGGCAGGTTGCGCGCTTTCTGTTTTAACACAAAAATATGGAGATAAGCAACGGCCGTGTGCTTATTTCTCTGCTGTCCTTGACCCAGTTGCACAAGCCCTTCCGAGCTGTCTAAGAGCGGTCGCGGCTGTGGCCGTATCTATCAGACAATCGGCTGGACTCATACTTGATACCGACCTCACAGTCATGGTACCCCATGCTGTGGATACACATTTGAACAAAACCAAGACACAGCACCTCACCAGTGCACGTCTGACTGAATATGAATTAACTTTGTTTGCCAAACACATCACGATCAAAAGTTGTGCCACTCTGAATCCAGCCACGTTACTGCCCCTCCCTTCTGAGAATGATGAGATTAATAAACATGACTGTATCTTCCGGACGGATGAAGAGACGAAAGGACGAGCAGACTTGACTGATGTTCCCTTATCTGACCCACAAGGGGAACTATATGTTGATGGCTCTTGTTTTAAATTACCAGATGGCACTACATCTGCTGCGTATGCTTTTACTGCGCTGCGTACAGTCGTTGAGACATCACAAGTGCCCTATCAATCGGCCCAGGCCACTGAACTTGTTGCTCTAATAAGAGCTTGTGAATTAAGTGAGGGACTGGTTGTCAATATTTATACTGACAGTCAGTACGCCTTTGAAGTCGCTCATAATTTTGGGCGACTCTGGGCTGAGAGAGGGTTTCTTACTTCCCATGGCAATAAAATCCAGCACGGCACCTCATATTGAGGCTTTTGTCTGCTCTGATACTCCCTAAGAACTTGGCCATAGTAAAGTGTAGTGCACATCGGAAGTTCACTGATGACGTAGGTAGGGGAAATGCTTTCGCAGACCAGACAGCTAAGGAAACAGCCTGGACTAAAATTATGAGAATGTTTGTAGCTGGCCCCGCTAGGTGGGTGCCTGATGTTACTATGTTTGAAGATACACTTGAGAACGTGATAGAGATACAAAGTGAAGCTACAGTGGAGGAGTTGGCAGTGTGGCAAGAAAGTGCAGCACAATTGAATGATGAGGGATGTTGGATTGATAAGTCAGGGAAGCAGAGATGGATGTTACCAGATGCATATGTTCTTCCTGTAGTCACAATGGCCCATGGCCCAGCGCATATTAGTGCTAAGGGTATTTGTAAGTTGTTAGACCCTGTATGGCAGAATGACAACATTTCTAAGACAGCTGCACATTTAGTGAAGTACTGCCTGGTGTGCATGATGCATAATCCTGGGAAGGGTACTCCTACACCCCCTGGTAATTTCGCACCACCCACCTTCCCTTTCGTAGGCCTTCAAATGGACTATATTGAACTGGAAAGGTGCAACAATTTGAAGTATGTCCTGGTAGTTGTCTGTGCATTCAGTAAATGGGTTGAAGCTTATCCCACTAAAGATAATACAGCCATTACAACTGCAAAGGTACTCCTGAAGGTGTTCTTTCCTCGTTTCGGCTTGCCCCGTTTGATTTGGAGTGATAACGGAAGTCATTTCAATGCCAAGGTTATTCAGTTAATTTGTGATGGTCTGCACATAAAACAGAAGTTTCATGCTGCAAACCACCCACAGTCAGCAGGTTTGGTTGAGAAGTACAATGGTACTCTCAAACTGAAAATGGCCAAGATTCAGGAGACAACAGGGTTACAGTGGCCAGATGCCCTACCGTTAGCTCTTCTGTCGACAAGAACAACAGCACATTCTAGAACAGGATTGTCACCTATGAGGTCATGTTTGGACGCCCAGCAAATGTCTGGGGCGTCCCACGCCCTTGACGGTTCTCTGGCATTGAGTACCCATTGTTGATCGATTACCTTTGCCAGTTAACTGAAAATTTGCGTTCTATTCACCAACAGATCCATGAGTCCCTGCCAGCTATGCCAGAGGGGCCCGGACACGATATTCAGCCCGGTGATTATATATTGGTTCAAAATTTTCAGCAAAAGAGGAGCTTGGAACCATGCTGGAAGGGGCCGCTCCAGGTCTTGCTGGCAACCCGCACCGCCGTTAAAGTTTCTGCCGAAGGAACTGGATTCATGCCTCCCATTGTAGGAGGGTGCCCCTGCCGTTACCCTATGATCAATGGGTTAAGGAGGGGTTAGCTGACCAGGAGTGTGAACAGATTCCTCATTTTGTTCCATTCAGCGATGTTGTCCTTACATGGACGCAAAGTGACAAGGAGAATGACGACATCCTGAACTAAGCTGTCCCGCCAGAGATAAGAGCTATTCAGGAACCCCTTTTCGCTGATCCCTCTGTGCCTGGAGTCACCAGGTACAATTTGCGTTCTCAGATGAGGAATAGTGCACAAAAGGAGAAGTCAGATTAGATAGGGATGGACTGTGTAAGTTAAGTGTACTTTGCTATAGTACCAACGGAGTTAGTTTAGGGTGATGTGAGATTTGTGCACTGTGTGAACATTGGACAGGATAGATCGAACGTATCCTTTTGGGGGGTACATTATCCTGATCGGCGTGGGATTAATCAAGAGCTTAGGACAGAGCAAGCTCCACCGCCGGTGCTCAAGAGCGCCAATGTTTTGATGAACAATAGGAGCCTGTACCAGTGAGGCTCTGACGGACACTGGGAACTCGTATACTTTTCTTGCTGGTAATTTGCCCCCTTGCTTTATCATTTGCTATGCACCCTTTTGGCAGAATGGTTGCCAACGAAGAGCAGCCAGTAATTCCCCTTGTTCAGGCACGAATATTCTGGTCTACTATGTGCTGTTCTTGTACTGTAACTGTTGTTAATTTTAGGTGGGGTGTCCTGGGTTTTGGAATGTAATCAGAATGCACCGTCATATACTAAACACAAGGTTACTTCTCAAGTCCGTACAAAAAGGGTAGCCCCGAGTAATGTGTTTCTAGACACACATAAAATGTTTTTCGGAGAAGGTACTGCTTGCTATCCAACTGAGTCTGTTACTAGTTTATGGACTGCATATCCATTGTCACTTGTTAATTACACTTATACTCGGCCCCCTGATTTTGTAGAAGTACAAGGAGTATTTGGGTTTGTTTATCCAGGCCCATGTTTGTATGATCGAAAGCCACAAGGCACAGGTTATCCAGGATGCAATAACAACACTTACTATGATAATTTCTATATGGAGAAACAGAATGTCACATTGCTGGGTTGGCAGTACAAAGAATTGACAGTTCCCCGAGAGGCTGGTTATTACCCTGCATGTTGCCCGATTGTCATTTACACTGACCTTATTTTGTATGTTAACTGCTCAGGGATAATTCTGCATAAGGGCACATACTCTCTGGTAGATCCAAAGGATCCTCGTACTGTTGGGTGGAATTCTAGGTATGCTGCTGTAGATTATGATAGGCCCATTTATGCACACCCAGGGTTTTTCTTCCTGTCTAATGAGACTTATTCTAACATGCATAATGGTACAGATGATGTGGCCCTTGGGATGGTGTTGCCTTTAGGTGTGCCCTGCAAACATGCCAAGTATAAGGTTAGATGGGTGAAAAGAACACTGACAAAGGAATTTTGCGAAGGGGTGACAGACCAGGAAGTCAATAACTATAGCAATGGTATCACCTTTGGGTATATTCTTTCCTCCATTATTACCTTTGGTGGTACCGCTATGGCTAGGGGTGAAAGGGCTAGGGAATATTTTGGATGTAAGCTGCAGATACTGTCTAATTCCACAGTAGCGGCTCTGCGTGATATCATCACCCAATTGGAAAGCATGCGTATATATTCCGGGCAAACTAGATATGCTGTTGACTTTATACTAGCTAAGACCGGTGATGTGTGCGCATTAGTAGGAGACCAGTGTGTAGTCGGGATCACTAATAGGGAAAAGAATATTACCCAACACATTTTAGATATCTTGGAAAATGTTAAAGGAATGGAGAGCGGAAATTGGAATTGGTCTCTATTTGGTGGATGGGGCTGGATCCTTGAAAGGGTGATCTATTTTATTGTGATTTTAATTGCTTGCTGTGTTCTAGTGCAGTGTCTCCCCTTATGTTGCTCTTATTGCACCACTCTTCTCGCTCCCAAGAAAATATTAATCCATGATTCTAATGCGACAATTATGATCCAGAAGGAGGTGAACGACCTTATGCAGATCGATGAGGGTATTTTTGAGACTTGTTCCCTTCTTACTGTTTCTCTCCATGAAAGTGAAAAAATGAAAATATGGAATGCTCTTAAAATCAATTTATCTATGTTCTAATGAATTATATGCCTTTTGCTATTATATACCATTGCTTAGCTCATGCTAAAAGGAGGGTTTGTAAGAATAAACATTATGCCCTTGCATTGTTTTACATAAGTTAGCATTTGCTGCGCCATTTTGTGTACAGGCGCCATTTTGTATTACGATTGAAACTAATTCTTTTCCATTTTTTGAGAAAAAGCCTTCTCTAGGTTATGTTTTTTCGGAGTTGGGTTTTGCCACACTAATGAATGCATTGCTCTTATTAGCGCATACCTTTCTTCTGAGATGTAAGCCTTCTCCCACTTGTCTAGTGATGGGCACAGGCAGAGTAACCTTGAGAGATAGATAATGTGTGCCCGGCCCTAGAACTGAAACTTACTCCTTTGTAATTTACTGTCCAGCTGCGTCCCTCTGGAAAATTCCATGGTGGGCGTGTTTCCATTGACTCTGAAATATACATAATGTATAGTTATGCTTGCTGATGTCAGTCCCCTCTGCAGCACTCCTTAGTGGCTGGGCAGATTGGGCTCCGCTCTGAGGGGCATATTCACAAGGACCTACCGCCGATTTATCTCCACCTTAACCCATCAAAAGTGGAGATAGATTTAACACCCCATTCACAAGCGGGTGCAAACTACAGACATTGCCAGTATTCCCGCGACAACTGCCCAAAACTTATCTCCACCGTGGACACCACCAACTAACCCTAATGAGATGCAGAGTAGGCGTTCCCGTGCAAAAACACACGAAAAAACCACAACACCACTTTCACAATGAACTGCCAGATCTGCGATGCGAACCAAAAACAGGCGATAAGCCGCTGTAGCAGCAGGGATTTAACACCTGCCTTTTGCTGGTGTTAAGCAGGACGACTACCTGCAGCTTGAAAGGGAGCCCAGCCAAGAGCCACATCTGAAGACCCACAGATGCCATGGAGACAATGATCATGCAGCTCCGAGACCCATGAGGGCCACAACACCCACCCCCACCCACCCCAGGCCCACCACCACCCCCAGGACCCGTCCCGCCCCCCCCAGAACACCACAGAGGCAGCGTACACAAAGACAGCGGACCCACCTGAAACGCACCTGCC
Source organism: Calotriton arnoldi (assembly GCA_963921515.1). Classification (NCBI taxonomy): domain Eukaryota; kingdom Metazoa; phylum Chordata; class Amphibia; order Caudata; family Salamandridae; genus Calotriton; species Calotriton arnoldi. The sequence continues at coordinate 258,161 of CAWUFW010008439.1, read as the reverse complement.
GCCCAGCCCCAACGCCAGAGGAGGACATTGCCCACTACAGGCCCAAAAGGACAACCATCCCCCGCATCCTGACCCACATCCCCCACCTGCTGACGGTACCAACCCAGCGGACAACCAACATCCCTCCGCAGACAAAGCTGCCGGCTGCGCAGCACATCTCGGCCTCTGGTACCATCCAACCAACAACTGCCAGAGTTGGAGGAGTCACACAGCCAGCCCCATCCAAGGTCATCACACCTGTCCTGGATGCCAACATCAGCCTGGTACCCCAGCACCTCCACATCACCCACACTGCGCCGGAGCAGCTTGAGACCAAGCAAGGCCCCTACGCCATAACTGGATTCCCTCACGTGTCAGGGCCAATCAACTGCACACATGTACTCCCCGTGCCCCCTGCCGACACTGCACACAACTACCACAACAGAAAGCACACACATACCATGAATGTGCAGGCAATAGTGGACCGCCATGGACTCCTCAACAATGTCGTGGCCAACTCCCCAGGCAGAGTGCATGATTCACACATCTCTCGACAGTCCATCATCACCCAGCGCTCCCAGGATGGCACACATGGAAATGCAGTGCCCGTTGGTAAGTCCAAAATGAACACACCACACACCTCCAGCCCACAGTCATGCAACTCACGACACTGGCAATGGGCACGTAGCACAACTACATTCAACATGACACACAACATGCTAACCGACCAGACACGACAACACAACTTCATTGGGAATCTGGCCTGGCCATGCCCACAACCCAGCCACGGCATGGCACCACAGACACACAATAGCAGGATGTGAGGAGAGGCATGGAGCAGGCATGTGCGAGAGCGGCAAGTGACTAAGGAATGTGAACCTACCCAATGCCAGGTGTGGTGTGGAGGTGCCGGACAGACCACAGAGTGTAAACCACGGAAATGGCCATGTGGAGACCAACTGCTGGTGCATGGAGTGTAGTGGCCAGTGGATCCTACCATGTCCCCACAGGCTGTGGGGCAGAACGCGGAAATGTCACACGTTACGTCCCCCCCTGCATGCCCGTGCATAGTGGGTTGGACCTGGGTACGCCAGGCCTCCGTAGGGGTGTGAACAAAAAGCCTGTCGCACTGGGCGTGGTTCTCATTCAGAATGGACAATGCGACTGCCAGGGCGGCTCCTCTCAGCCCGCCACGAGTCCTGCGCCGAGCGTGGCGGGGCCTGCGTCCCTGTGCGCCTGCTGCACCCCGGGCCGCTGGTACCCAGACCCGTCTTGCCTGCCCCAGCGCACCGAGGCTCCGCTCACCTGCCTACACCGGCGTGTGTCAAAGAGGGCCCACCACATGCTGGTGCAAGCTCCAAGCACCAGTCCCATGACCTCTGCAGCCTCCGCAGACCATCGCTGGCCCCCCCGACGCTGGCCCACATTACTCCTTTCTCATTTACATACTCCATCGGCGTCCTCTTTGGCCCAGTAGGTCCGACATGTGGAACTGTGTCCTGAGTCCTGAATGGCAGTGACCCCAAGTCCGTGGCAGCGGCCACAGCACCAGACTCCCTTCGATCAGTGAGGCATAATTCCATATCGCAGGTCTGCGACACGTGGTGCCACTAACCCTGTTCAACGCAAGCCGGCGACATGTGGTGCCACCAACCCTGTTCAACTCAAGCCGGTGACACGTGGTGCCACTAACCCTGTGCAACGCAAGCCGGTGACACGTGGTGCCACTAACCCTGTGCAACGCAAGCCGGCGACACGTGGATGAGGGCTCAGGCCTACACTGCGCTCCAGTAGGTCCCACATATGGAACTGTGTCCTGAGTATTGAATGGCATTGACCCCAAGTCCGTGGCAGCGGCCACAGCACCAGACTCCCTTCGATCAGTGAGGCATAATTCCATATCGCAGGCCTGCGACACGTGGTGCCACTAACCCTGTTCAACGCAAGCCGGCGACACGTGGTGCCACTGAACCTGAACTATGCAAGCCGGCGACACTCGGTGAATGGCCCGTGCTGACGGCTGCCTCAGGCCTACCCTGCGGTCCAGTAGGTCACACATGTGGAACTGTGTCTTGGGTAAGATGTGGAGGAGTCCACACCATTGGACACGCCTCATCACAGGCGGCATCCCCTAACAGCACTGGTGCCACTAACTATGTGCGCAATGAGTCATGGGCACTATCTGGTTGGACCCTGGTGGCATCTGAGTCCATGGCTTGGTGGTTTTCTGCATCTTCATCTGGCTGGACCAGACTTGGGGGCCGATTCCGATTCGTGTCGGTAATTTCTCCGACCGAGCCGGCCTCGGAGAGATTTCCGACCGAATCGGACCCGTGCAGTCCGACCGAACGAGTCCGATGCATTCGTATGCCACAGGACACGAGTCGGTCGGACTCCCATTGAACTCAATGGGAGCCGGTCGTACAACGCGTACGCGGGCTCCCATTGCCTCAATGGGTGCGAGGCGGACAAGGGCGCCCCTACAGCGAGTACGCCGCGAGCGCCCGCGGCGTACACGCACAGGTAGGGGTAGACCCCCTGTGTGCGCCTCGCACGGGTGCGCGTACAGGGGGTCCGACATGGACCCCCAAAGTACGGCTCCGACAGCGAGTTCGAGTCGGACGGCGCGAGTCGGTCGGAGCGGTCGAGGTGCGCATCGTACTTACCCGGCCGGAAAACGTCTCCATTGCGCGGTGCGAATCGGGTCCGAGCGAGTCGGTCGGAGCGGTACGATCCGGGAACGAGTCGGTCGGAGCGGTCGGGTCGCCCGGACGAGTCGGTCGGCGAATACGCATCGTACTCGCTCGCCCGGACGCGCGTACGACTCGGTCGGAAAATAGGGCTCCGGATCGGATCCGGTAAAACCGAATCCGATTCGGAGCACTACCGGCCGAGATCGGAATCGGCCCCTTGGTGTCCAACATGTGTCTGTTCCATTCATCTCCACCATAGTGACTGTTTCAGCGTGGTTCTGCCCTCTGCATCATGCCCTGGGGGTACACCTTCCACTGTCCACCGAGACACTCCGTGACAAGCCCCTTTGTCATCTACGGAAACCTGCTCTGCACTCGTGACCCTGCCCCAGTGCCCTGCAAGTCAGCGGCCCATGGCGGTAGGCCCGGGCAGGACGCTGTGCATCCGGGGCCACTAACTCTGTGCAGCACAAGTCATGGGGCCTTTATGGTTGAATGGTTGTGTCCTTTACGATGTACACTGTTGTCGATTTCTGACTGCACCAGGCAGCCCTTGCCGGCTGGTATGCACACACCCCACACACATCCAACACAGGTGTCACTCGATATGTGTGCCTGCTAATAAATGTGGCCGGGCACATGTGCCCGTAGCCATTCACACCATCTGAGCAAGTGTGTCCGTGTGGTCATTGTGTTAGCATGATGGGCACGGGCCCTGCAACATCACAGTGTGCTGTCTTCAGTGGACAATACCATGTCACCTCAGCGTTGGCAGTGACCTTGGACTTGTAGCTTCGCCCGCCCCCCCCTGCATGCACAAGCGGCGTGTGCTGGTCCGGCGTACGTCAGGTCAGCACAGGGGTGTGCTGATTCGGCAGGGGGGGCAGGGCATGGCTCGGACCTGGCCTTGGGCAGGATGTGCGGTAAGTGTGTCTCTGTGTTGGGGTGTTGTCACCACCAGGGCCACAGTAGTCGATGTTGCAATGTAGCATGCATCAGGAGGGCGGGCCCGCACGGACGGGGAAATGTAGGAGCGCAAGACCGCTCGAGGTCTTGGAACATGCATGCCAAGTGTTATGTGTATCAGTCCTGCGGCTGCATGAGTCAGTTGCCTAGCCTCATTTGCAGCGTGATCACAGCCAGCCATGGACTGTACACTTGTGTCCGCCCTGTCCGGACCATTGGCCTACACTCACTTGGCCGCACACCTCAAAGGCCAGCGTCACAGTGTTGTTGGCATGCCGCTGGACATGCGCGGACAGGCATTACAATGGTGTGCCGTAGGAGTGCACGTGATACAACAGCGCAGCACACACAAGTGTGGGGGCTCGTGGGAGGGTGGAGCAGCTGTGAGGCAACGCAACACACAGTGAGGCCGCTCATGTGCCACGTGCTGGGCAAATCATCCATGATTCCCAGTGTTGCAGACATCCCACCACACCCACAACAGGCCTCTGTACATCTCCTGAATGCATGCAGATGGTGAAGTTACTGTATGGATGAAGGGTCCTTTGTCTGTACTATCAGGCGGTGGCACATCTGCAGCTCCGAGCTGGGACTTGCATGTGGCCAGCACCCCCTGACAGATACGATAGCATTTACTTGTGACTCCCACACTACGCACTGCCCGATGTGAGACCAACGTGTACACATCCCACATGCAGAAATCCTTGGTCGTAGTTAGCGTGCGGGAGATGGCCTTCACACGTACTCCCACCCCACCCCAGGCCTGCACCCGTTGCACACAGACACTGCTCATTGTTCCGAGCTGTGCCATTTCATCCACAGGACTGGCGCAGGGCAAGCCAGTGCCGCTTCAAGCAGAGCCACTGACGCAATGGCAGACCATCCCGGACACATGCTCGACTCCAGTCACGTGGACCTGTACCGTGCACGTCTGCTGCATGTACTGTGGGCACTGCCGTTGGCAGTGCTGTGGATCAGTTACCGGCTGAGCTTCCGCCTTGCGAACGTCACCTGCGTTCAGCCTGTGTTGTATTGTTGCTCATGCATATTCGAGTGGACCATGGATGTCTGCCTCTCCAACGTGACTGTAGCTGACCTGGTTTTCGACGTGTGTATGCTCCCCCTGTTGGCCCACGACCAGGAGTGTCACCGTGATGCCCGTTTATGGCATGCATGGATGTTTGGCATGCATGCTGGCAACTGGACCTGGGAGATTGCACGAGTCATCGTGTGCAGTGAGCACATTGAGCCTCTACCCGATTGGGCTTTGGTGCACATTGGGGCCAGGGGTTGGAGTCAGCACATCTGTCCGGGTCAGCTGATGGATTACGTCGACGACATGTCAGATGTGGTGGACAACGATCTCTCATTGGAGATGTTGGCCTATGCTGCTGCACTCGCGTTCATGGACGAGTGACAAGGTATCTGCAGTCACAACTGGATGTGACCCATTGCACGTGTCCCGAAGCCTGGTTGCATGTTGGAAATCTGATCACATGTCCCAAGACGACAGTGTACATGGCTGCATTGGCCTGGACTCCTGATCCATGCGCGGACAACCAACGCGGGTTGGCACTGACTTGTGTTGGTGATGGACTCCCCCGGGGTGGACATGGGCGCTTTCCTACGTTCCTCATTCAGACATGCTGCCGCATTGGTCTGCATATCCTGGCACTTCTCTTGGCCGTACTGACACGCACTTATTGATAAAGTTTCCGCACTTTCACTTGTCTCCAACTGTGTTGTGTCTTGATTTGTATACCAATGTGTGTGTGTCACGGACTCTCTGGCTCCCTGCCATACGTGCATTGCTACCCCATCAGGGCTGTGGGTTTGTACTTGTGCATTATCATGTCCCTGTTTCGTGCTTTGCCAGATGCGTATGGCCGTTTACCGGCCACAAGCGGGTGCACTTGTGTCCTGTGTTCGGTTGTGCAAATGTTGGTGTTTGTACCACATTGTGTTCGATTTTGGGGTGCTCTGCTTCCTATGTGTGTGTGCTGCATTGTGTGTGAGATGTCCCTTCAGCTCTGATTTTGCTCACCCTTCTCCCTTTCAGGCAGTGTGGTTTTCACTTCTGTGCTTGTTCAGTGGTGTGATATTGCCGGGTTGTGTTACTTGTGCTCTTGGTTGGTGTTGTTACTCTTGGGCATGGTTTGTCTGCAGTTGTGCTGTGCTTAATGGTGTGCAGTCAAAATATCGAAAAAATAATATTGACATACAAAAATATCGGGTTTCATATATCGATGGTATAAAATTTCGATGTTTTGAATATCGATGTTAAAAATATCGTTTTAAAGTGTAATTTAATTTATCGAAGTATGTGATATCGAATGACAAAATATCGTTATGTCAAAATATCGTTAAAGTATGATATTTGGGTATTTTTTTATGTGTTTGTAAAAGTATAATATTTAAGTAATGTAGTAAAAAAAAAATATGTAAAATAATTTTTAGGAGCGGGATGTTGGGTTTATAGGGGATAAGGGTGGGGAGTGTTTTAAAAATATGGGTAAAAATATATTAATACATTTAAATTTTTTAATATAATTTAGAAATTAAAATTTCGAATTTACACTTTTTTTTTTAGCAGCGGGATGTTGGGTTTATAGGGGATAAGGGTGGGGAGTGTTTAAAAATATGGGTAACAATATATTAATAAATTTAAATTTATTAATTTAATTTAGAAATTTAAATTTCAAATTTAGAAATATTTTTTAATGAGCGGTATGTTGCGTTTATAGGGGATAAGGGTGGTGAGTGTTTTAAAAAATATGGGTCAAAATATATTGATCATTTTAAATATATTAATTTAATTTAGAAATTTAAATTTCGAATTTACATTTTTTTTTAGGTTTATAGGGGATAAGGGTGGGGAGTGTTTTAAAAATATAGGTAAAAATATATTAATAATTTTAAATTTATTAATTTTAGAAATTTAAATTTCGAATTTAGAAATATTTTTTATTGAGCGGGATGTTGCGTTTATAGGGGATAAGGGTGGTGAGTGTTTTAAAAAATATGTGTCAAAATATATTGATACATTTATAATTACTAATTTCGTTTATTAATTTAAGTTTGGAATTTTGAAATTTTGTTTTATGAGTGGGATATTAGGTTTATAGGGCATTAGGGTGGGGAGTGTTTAAAAAATATGGCAAAAAATATATTAATAACTTTTAATTAATTAATTTAAATTTAAAATTTTAATTTCGAAATTAGATTTTTTTTTAGGAGTGTGATGTTGCGTTTATAGGGGATAAGGGTGGGAAGTGCTATTAAGTAATACTATTTTAATATTGACTGGAGTGTGAATAGTAAATTAATTAAGTTTATTGTCCAGCATCTACCCTATGTAATAATGAATGGAGTGGGAATAGTTAATTAATTAAGTTTAGTGTCCAGCACCTACCCTAATTTAATACTGACTGGAGTGGGAATAGTAAATAAATTAAGTTTAGTGTCCAGCACCTACCCCAATTTAATCCTGGTTGGAGTGGGAATAGTAAATTAATTAAATTTAGTGTCCAGCACCTACTCTAATTTAATACTGACTGCAGTGGGAATATTTGATTCATTAAGTTTACTGTCCAGCACCTACTGTAATTTAATACTGGCTGGAGTGGGAATAGTAAATTAATTAAGTTTAGTGTCCAGCACCTACCCCAATTTAATCATGGGTGGAGTGGGAATAGTAAATTAAATAAGTTTAGTGTCCAGCACCTACCCTAATTTAATCCTGGTTGGAGTGGGAATAGTAAATTAATTAAGTTTAGTGTTCAGCACCTTCTCTAATTTAATACTGACTGGAGTGGGAATATTTAATTAATTAAGTTTACTGTCCAGCACCTATTGTCATTTTATACTGACTGGAGTGGGAATAGTAAATTAATTAAGTTTAGTGTCCAGCACCTACCCCAATTTAATTATGGGTGGAGTGGGAATAGTAAATTAATTACTACCCTACCCTAATTTAATACTGACTGGAGTGGGAATAGTAAATTAATTAAGTTTAGTGTCCAGCACCTACCCCAATTTAATACTGGTTGGAGTGGGAATAGTCAATTGATTAAGTTTAGTGTCCAGCACCTACCCCAATTTAATCCTGGTTGGAGTGGGAATAGTAAATTAATTAAGTTTAGTGTCCAGTACCTACCCCAAATTAGGGGGTCATTACAATGACGGGCGGATTGCCACCGCCTGTATGGCGGTGGTGATCCGCCCGCCATTTCCCACCGCCCGCATGCCATTTCCCCCTGCCATATCACGATGGCGGGGGGGACCCCGGCGTTCTTCGCATTGCGGCGGGTGCTGCTGACAGCACCGCCCGCCGCAATGCGAACAATACGGGATGCCACCGCGGCGGTGGCATCCTAATACCCATGGTGGGACCGCCGCACCCCTTGCAGACGGTCCCACATTCCGTTGCGGTGGCGGGCGGACTTTGTCCGCCCGCCATCGTAATGAGCCCCTAAGTTCTGACTGGAGTGGGAATAGTGAATTAATTAAGTTTAGTGTCCAGCACCTACCCTAATTTAATACTGAGTGGAGTGGCAATAGTAAATTAATTAAGTTTAGTGTCAAGCACCTACCCTAATTTAATACTGACTGGAGTGGGAATATTTAATTAATTAAGTTTAGTGTACAACACCTACATGAAATTAATCATGACTGGAGTGAAAATAGTAATTTAATTAATTTAGGAGGTCATTACGATGGTGGACGGAAAAACAACCGACCGCCATGGTAGCGGGAAATCACCGCCCGCCGCTACCGCGGGAAAACCGACGGCTAGATTAGGATCCTCGGCGGTAAAAATCCACCCGCGGCGGAAAGGAGACCCGAGAAACCGCCGTTTCTCCTGCGGAGAAGGCCCAAACCCGTCCGCAGCGGTCAGTTTCGCAGCGTAAAAAGCCCAAACGACCGCAACCACAGCGGAGACAACGCCATAGAAATTATGATATTCCCGACATCGCCGCGGTGCAGTGCGCTGTTTCCAACCGCCGCGGTCGACAACATTGATGAATCAGTGAGACGGCGGAAGCGCCGTAGCCGAGCCACCACTGCGGACGCTCCGTTAAAAAAATGGCGGTCGCGAGAAAACCACACAACATGGCCACAAAGTGCACCAACCAAACAAGGCATGCACCCAAAAATACCTAACACAGCCCAAAGACACACCCCCATGGGAAACTCCAAAACTACAAATCCCAGGTTCACACACACACCACACCTGCTACCAATACCCCATCCTGACACACCCACAGACACCAGTATAAATCCAGCCCCCAACAGACCACAATCCTTTGCAAAACTCCACAACTGAGGGGACATCCACCACAGATGACAGGAGAGGCAAATCTGCACAGCACACACACATCACCACCACCACCACCACTTCCACACCTGCACCTCTAACACCTTTGCACAGCACACACCATACACATCACAACCACCACTACCACTTCCAAACCTGCACCTTAAACACCTTGACACATCACACACCATGTCACCACAGAGAATGCCCAAATTCACTGACAGTGAGTTGAGGGTCATGGTTGATGAGATAATCAGGGTAGAACCACAATTGTTTGGTAACCAGGTCCAACAGACACCACTAGCAACAAGAACGCAAATGTGGAGAAGGATAGTAGACAAGGTAAATGCAGTAGGGACCGTGCCACGCAATAGAGATGAAATCGTGAAGAGGTGGCACGATCTGAAGGCAGTGGTCAAGAAGAAGAGAGCCAAGAACCATGAGCTGGCTCACAGGACAGGCAGTGGCCCTCCCGTTCCACTCAAAACATTCACGGAATGGGAGGAGAAGGTGCTTGGCATTCTACATCCAGAGAGTCTCTCAGGAATACCCGGGGGAGTGGAGGCTGGTAAGTACAAACAAATGCCTAACATCACACAAATGTACTGTCTTGCACTACTACAAAATAATACCTCCTAGGTTCAAATTCATTCATGTGCACAACACTCCCCCAACACATCTCTCACAGATTCAACAGACACTCCCCCTGAAGCCCCCTAAGGTAGTTAGCAACATCACCATGGGTACATGTGTACATGCTGCCAGCACTACAACTCCCACCAGGCCCCCTTGTCCTACAGCAGCGCAAGATGGAGCCCTCCACCCCAACCCATGTGCCAACCATAGCATTGCTCACCTTAACCTAACAGGTAGGTAGCCATCCCTACAGGGAGGTGGGTGGGTGTTTGGGAAGCCTGCACTACAACTCCCACCAGGCCCTCTTGTCCCACAGCTGAGCAGGATGGAGCACTACCCCCACCCAGAAGCATGCCTCGGCCATTGTGTGCTTCACCCTCACCTAACAGGTAGGTAGCCATCTTTACAGGGAGGTGTGTTTGGAATAGGGAGGCCTGCACTACAACTCCCACCAGGCCCCCTTGTCCCACAGCTGAGCAGGATGGAGCACTCCCCCCACCCAGAAGCATGCCTCAGCCATTGTGTGCTTCACCCTCACCTAACAGGTAGGTAGGTAGCCATCTTTACAGGGAGGTGTCTGTGGAATAGGGAGGCCTGCACTACAACTCCCACCAGGCCCCCTTGTCCCACAGCTGAGCAGGATGGAGCACTCCCCCCACCCAGAAGCATACCTCAGCCATTGTGTGCTTCACCCTCACCTAACAGGTAGGTAGCCATCTTTACAGGGAGGTGTGTTTGGAATAGGGAGGCCTGCACTACAACTCCCACCAGGCCCCCTTGTCCCACAGCTGAGCAGGATGGAGCACTCCCCCACCCAGAAGCATGCCTCAGCCATTGTGTGCTTCACCCTCACCTAACAGGAAGGTAGCCATCTTTACAGGGAGGTGTCTGTGGAATAGGGAGGCCTGCACTACAACTCCCACCAGCCCCCTTGTCCCACAGCTGAGCAGGATGGAGCACTCCCCCCACCCAGAAGCATGCCTCAGCCATTGTGTGCTTCACCCTCACCTAACAGGTAGGTAGCCATCTTTACAGGGAGGTGTGTTTAGAATAGGGAGGCCTGCACTACAACTCCCACCAGGCCCCCTTGTCCCACAGCTGAGCAGGATGGAGCACTCCCCCTACCCAGAAGCATGCCTCAGCCATTGTGTGCTTCACCCTCACCTAACAGGAAGGTAGCCATCGTTACAGGGTGGTGTCTGTGGAATAGGGAGGCCTGCACTACAACTCCCACCAGGCCCCCTTGTCCTACAGCTGCGCAAGATGGAGCACTCCCCCCAGCCACAAGCATGTGGCAGATATTGAATGTCACTCATCAAACTTACGGGTAGGTAACCATTTCAACCGGGAGTGTTGTTCTTAATTGGTGACACAGCAGCACAACTCACAACAGGTCCCCTACTCCCACAGCTCAGCATGATGGAGCACTTGTCCCACTCATAGGCATGTGACGTCTGTGCAGCCGCACATGACACCATACCACTTAGTCCACAGTCACCTACACAAATAATGCAAAACAGTTGTGTTGTAGTCACCATGCACAAGTCTCTGTTCAAAAATGACCCACATTGTGTACACTGTGCCAGGCATCACACACTGCAACACTAACAGCGATCATGCTGCCCTGCAGCAGTGTCTGGCCGTTTTTTTGGCAAAGTGCAAATCACGCATGTCATACCACAGTGTTGCAATGTAAACAGTGGAAGTGGAGTGTACCCAAAAACTACACTGCAGATGGGACTCACAATGCTAAACTAAGCACATCCCAAATGTCCTGCAACACACCCAGCTACCACAGTGCTGCACTGAATTGCAGAACAGCACCATGTCTGACTAAAATTGTCAAGGGTGTCTTGTTTGGACCACCAATGTGTGTATTCATTGACAATGTTCACATCTCACACTGTCTGTCTGAACAGTGATGGTATAGTCTGGCCCCAAAAGCACACATTGTCTGCACAGGGCTGAGTACATCTCACACACACACCACTGTTGACCACAACATGTCAGTGTATGGATGCCCTGGAACAACTGCTTCACCAGTACTGTGCTCATGTTCTCAGGTCCACAAATACCATAAAACCATGACAGTGTGGAAATGTATGCTGGGTGAGATGTTCACCCTGCTGTATGTCACCACTGTGTTACGAGACTATACCCCTTGCCCTATTGTGCCTTCAAATGTCGGGGGAGTGAACCCCACAGCCAGATAGGTGGGACAACAGTGATGGGGGCTATACCCCATGCCCTATTCTGCCTTCAAATGTTGGGGGACTGAACCCCACAGCCAGATAGGTGGGACAACAGTGATGGGGGCTATACCCCATGACCAAATGTCATCTGAAATCAATGGGTACAAAAAGCCACACACACATTATACTCACCACACGCACATTCCATCCAAAAATTTCTACCAAGTCACATAGCCATGTCATTGCTCACCTTCACCTCAAACGGTAGTTAGCCATCTTCACAGTGAGACGGTGTAGTGTGTTTGGCTATCCGTCCCACAAAACGCAACATGCATGCTGTTCCACCACTATGGAGGATGGGACACTACACCCCCAATAAGAATCATGTGGCAGGCAATGTATGCTACCCACCCAACTCACAGGTAGGTTACTGCATCTCACAGGTTGGGGTGTGTGGGGCTGGGAAGCTTGCACAACAACTCACACGGGCCCACCTGACCGCCAGCACACAAGACCCATCACTTCCTGGCACCAACATGCATGTGTCAGTCATTGCAATGTACACTTCAAAAGAACTGGCATGTGGACATATCATGCTGACTTGTCCCACACTGGACCAAGATGGAAGCCATCATCATACACACACAGAGAGGTCTCTCAAATACAAGGAAAAAACAGCAAACACTACATATCAACAGCCACAACATGCAGCCAGATATGCATTTCAAAAAACATGTTGGCATAGGACACCAGGCCTCTCAATGCACAACTGCACACCCAGATAGCATTGGCAACTATAGTGTGCACACACCTAAGAAAATGAAACTGTGACAGCAACCAAAGTGTGAAAGTCTGGAACACATGTAGATGGAACTCCGAGCACAACCATGCACACCACTATATGCCATCTGACAGTAGCAGTGGTCCAGACCACCTAGGATCTAATTAAAGCAAACTTAAGCATGTCTGGAATTGCAAATACAGATATGTACACCACATTGAAAAGGTATGCATGAAACTACAATGTTCACTCAATGTGCAGAGTAAACCGCTGCAAGGGCTCAACAAGTGACACATACGTGTAAATGGATGACATATGATTGATCAATAACTTGATGCCAACATGAGACTGTCAATGTAAAAAAATTATATTGTGCATGTCATGTCTTGAGAACACCCAATATGGACAAGTAATGCATGTACCACAACAGCTTGTAATGCATCACTGGATGTCGGTCAATGCAAATTTGTACAGTGAACAACTGCTGGATGTACAAACAGTTGATGTAACACTGCTAACACAAACTTTGCTGGGTGCAACACAATGACCATTTCTCATCTGACCCACAGGTGACCAAGAACTCACTGCAGAGGATGACACTACCCTGCAGAGCCAGTCCCCCCCGGAACAGAGACAACTGGATGAGGACTCCCTGGATTCCTTGGATGAGGAGCTCCACCCTGGCCCATCTGGTGTGGCAGGCCGCAACCAGTCCCAGGCACCCATTGTCCCCCCAACCACATCAGCTGCAGCCCCTGACCATCCTCTGACAGCTGCTGTCACGGCCTGTGTGTCAACCACTACCACCACCACCACCACCACCACCACAGCTGGCCACAACACCCTCCCTGCCCCAGGGGTTGAGCAGCCCACTACATCGACTGCGGAGGCCAGGGAGAGGATGCAGCGGGCCAATGTGAGGACCGGACAGGACCGTGGCAGCAGTGCAGGTGGTCGGGACAGGGTCATGCAGAGGGGGACTGATCCTGGGACAGAAGCCCTGGGCCACATCGACAGAGTCCTTGGGGCCTACCAACAGGCCCAGGGACGAATGGGCCAGTTAGAGGAAGAATCTCGGGAGCACCTCCTGCTGCTGAGGTCCATGGACACACACATGGGACAGATTGTGGACCTCTTGGGGCAGCTAGTGGCGGTTCTGAGAGACAGGCCAGCGCAACATTCTACCCCTCCGCCTCCCCCTGTTGGGCAGCAGGATGACACTTCATCATCCTCCCCTGTGTCCACAGAGGGGGGTGAGTCCTCAGACACCACTGTCCCTGCAGCAGTGGCCCCTCCAGTCAAGCGCAAAAGGGGCCGTCCAAGGAAAGGCCAGGGGGACTCACGTGCCAAAGCACCTGCCAAACGCTAGTCCCCGAGCCAGCTATGATGGCAGACCACTGCACCACTGCATTGACCTTTTGGACTATCCTTCACCACACTGCCATGTGAATGGCATCTATCTGTTGGACTGGGTCTCCACATCATTGTGGGGACTACTCAAGTATCTCATCTACCATGACTGTCAACTCACTTCTTCAATTCCCCCCTTCACATTTTATCCACCCTCGCATGTCACAATTGTAAATAAATATACCTTACACACATGTTGTTGTGTCTGCTCCATCTTTAATACAGGATGTGCAACCTTCACCGTGTAGGACATGGTCCAGGGGAATGGAATGTAGGTAGGCAGTGAGATGCTGAAGGGACCTAGGGAAAACCGCAGAACAAGAGTCACTTGTATGGGTGTGGCATCGCAAACATCACACAACACTTGTCAACAAGGTACTCAGATCTACAAACTTTACACAGAGCAACAGTCACCATAGAGACATTCTGTATCACACTAACCAATCACACATACATTGGCAGGCAGCAATGAGTCAACACAAAGCTGCAGTCAGCAAGCTCACATACACCCACACAGCAACTGCAACACCATCAGCCCATTTTGTCCCTTCTACATCGTCACTCACCTTCAAGTGAAGTAGCGGGTGATGAGCTGTCGACGCATGTCGACCCCTTCCTCCTCTCCACTGCCCTCGTCACTGGATCCGGGTTGATTTGCAGGCGGGGGCCTTGGCTGCTCATCATCGTCATCCAGGATCAGGGGTATTGCCTTGCGAATGGCCAAGTTGTGGAGCATGCAGCATGCCACCACTATCTGACACACCTTCCCTGGCGAGTACATAAGGGCACCTCCAGTACGGTCCAGGCACCGAAATCTTGATTTTAGGAGACCAAATGTCCGTTCTATCACACTCCGTGTCCTCCCATGGGCATCATTGTATCGCACATCAGCTGGCGTGACGGGATTCCGCAATGGGCTCAGCAACCACGGGCGGTTCGGATATGCCGAGTCACCTGGGTGTGAGAGACACAGATTAACCTTGCAGTCCCAAAATGCCACACAACAGCATGTCACACACACACCACTCTAATCCACTATGCATACTCACCCACAAGCCATGCACGCTCCGGAAGCAGATTGGCCATCAGCTGAGGAACGATGCTGCTGCGCAAGATGTGGGCATCATGGGTTGATCCGGGAAACTTGGCACACACGTGTGAGATGATCATGTCCGCCAGGCATACCACTTGAACATTTACCGAGTGTGAATGCTTCCTATTGCGGTAAACCTGTTCACGTGCCTGTGGTGGCACAAGCCCAACATGTGTGCAATCAATTGCACCAATGACATGGGGGATATGTCCAAGGGCATAGAAATCGCCCTTCATAGCCCCCAACTCAGGCCCCCTGGGAAAATGGATATATCTGTCTTTGTAGAGCATCATGGCCGACAGGACATCCCTCAGCACCATACTGAACATCGGCTGTGACATCCCGCCTGCACTTGCGACCGTGTGCTGGAATGAGCCTGTTGCAAAGAAATGCAGGCATGCCATCACCTTAGATGTTGCGGTGAAAGCTGTTGGATATGTCCGACGTGGCAGCAGGTGGGGCTCCAACATGGCACATAGGTTCTGCAGGGTTTGTCGGTCCAGCCTGAATTTGCGGATTATATCCTCATTCTCCATGTCTGCCAGGACTGTGAACGGACGATGGATATTGGGCCTCCTCCTCCTAGGCCAGATCAAAGTACACAGATGTCAATGCAGAAGACCATGAAATGTGCATCACATAAATTTTTTCTACAGACACCTTCCCAAGTCTTACAACATGCACCATTAACCGACAGGGCACTTCACAAGTAGGTACACATCAGGCACACTACTCGTACACCTGTCCCCTTACCAGCAGCAATTATCTGTGCACCCCTCCGGCTCATTCGCATGCACAGTGTGATATACTAACAGATATGTGTGTACACCTGTGAGTATGACCCCCAGCATATGTTACTAATTGCAATACTACCCTAACACACCATGTTGCTGGCCCTGATACACCTCCCAACACAGGTTGCACATGGCACACATCAACTACACACTGACCACCGGCTGAGCATGGGGGACACGTGTGTGCATGTGCATTGGACAATGTGCCAGTTGCTGATGCCCCTAGTTCAGTAAATGAGACGACATTGTGCGTTACATTGCACACACAGACATTGACCATTAACTACATATGCTAAGCAACACATTAACTGGACAGTCTACATTTCATTACACAGCACATGTGACATGTGCGAGTGTATGTGCCCATGCAATGTATTGGCGACCCATATATGGTATGTGTTGGTGACGTGGAGTGACATGTCCCTTTTGTGCATTTGCCCTCATGAGGACCCTTCAATTGTTGAGACACTGGGCACTGTACATGTTGGCCTATGCAGAGAGCTGGAGGACACGTTAGATGCAGCACAGCTACTCCACAACTCCATTAACGCTCACTCCAGGCACTGTCTGGCAGACATATGGCGGTGCCTACCGCTTGACACTTGCGGACTGGCACCACCCATAACCCATGCACGATCGCGGGAGACACCGCCAGATATGTATGTGACAATGGCGGTCACCATGCACTGCTACCCAAATCACGGTCACTCCAGGCACTGTCTGGCAGACATATGGTGGTGCCTACCGCTTGACACCTGCGGACTGGCACCGCCCATAACCCAGGCACGATCGCGGGAGACACCACCAGATATGTATGTGACAATGGCGGTCACCATGCACCGCTACCCAAATCACGGTCACTCCAGGCACTGTCTGGCAGACATATGGCTGTGCCTACCGCTTGACACCTGCGGACTGGCACCGCCCATAACGCAGGCACGATCGCGGGAGACACCGCCAGATATGTATGTGACAATGGCGGTCACCATGCACCGCTACCCAAATCACGGTCACTCCAGGCACTGTCTGGCAGGCATATGGCGGTGCCTACTGCTTGACACCTGCGGTGTGTCACCGCCATGGACCATGCCCTTGCAGCCAATGGGAAGCAGCCTTGCGGTAGCCTGATGCGAGTTTGAAAATCGCAGTACGCGTGCACCACCCCCGCGGAGGCGGTCACTGGAGGCATTCAAAAGATGCACCACCGCGGTAGCGCGCGCCTGCCCCTACGGTGTGTCACCGCCATGGACCATGCCCATGCAGCCAATGGGAAGCAGCCTCGCGGTAGCCTGATGCGAGTTTGAAAATCACGGTAGGCGTGCACCGCCACCGCGGAGGCGGACATTGGATGTATTTGAATGAGGCAGACCTGGTACACCAATTGCAGCACCCTGGGACCACTGACACAGCCACAGGGGCCTATATATGTGTGGGAGGGTGCACCACATTCCCACAGCTACCAGGGACTGCTGACTGACAACCCTCACCTGCTGCTGCTGCCTCAAGGGACTGCTGACTGACAACCCTCACCTGCTGCTGCTGCCTCAAGGGACTGCTGGCTGCCACCCTGCACCTGCTGCTGCTGCCTCAAGGGACTGCTGACTGACAACCCTCACCTGCTGCTGCTGCCTCAAGGGACTGCTGGCTGCCACCCTGCACCTGCTGCTGCTGCCTCAAGGGACTGCTGGCTGCCACCCTCCACCTGCTGCTGCTGCCTCAAGGGACTGCTGGCTGCCACCCTCAATGTGCTGCTGCTGCCACATGTCCATTGTGATGTCGAGGACTCAGAAGATCTGTGCCAGTCCCTTCACCAGCGAGGAGCTTGAGGTCCTGGTAGACGGGGTGCTTGCACAGTACCAAGGCTTTATGGCGGCCCTAATGTCGTGGTAAGTCTCCCAGACTGTGAATGAGAGTGCAGGGTGGGCACACGTGAGGTGGAGGTGCTTCGGTATGTGTCAGTGGTTGTGGGGCTCTGACATGCACTGCCTATCATGTTTACTACAGCAGGAAGGGCTTGGTGGGCTCTATCACACGTTACCCTGCATGCCTATCCTGAGTAGAGGGACATGTTCTGTAGTGTCAGCCATACAGTGCAGCTGCATTTTGGTGATGCAGGAGTCTGGCCAGTTATCGTTTGTGTGAATGGCTGTGTTGCTCCCAATTTACCCACTCAGTGTCAGTCCACCTGCCCTGCACAGTCCCCGCAGAATGCCACATGTCCACATCACTGCATGTACAGTGTGTTCCATGTGTGTTTGGTTCCCGCCTCTTCATCTAAGTCCCATCTCTGCCATGTAGATTGCACAGGAGCAGCCGTGGGAGAAGGGTGTGTGTATGACAGTTGTTATCACTCTATGTGAGTTCCAGGACACAGTGAGGCTTTCACAGGGCTAGGACACTTAGATCTGCGCAGTGTTGGACACAGTGAGTCCTACAACAAGACACATGTTTTGCTATCTTCTCTATGTGTAGTTGTAGGTAACTTCAGACAGTAGATGCGGCCAGACTACACATCGCTTGCTGTGTTGGTATCCTGCATGTGGATGGGATGTGGAGGTACTGTGTCCACCATCGAACATACATGCCTGTACGTCTGATTGACCAATGACATTGAACCATGTTAACAGCAATTGTTGGCTCGGTTACAGTTGTAGCTGGAGTTTTGGATGAGTCACTGTCGTGCTACTGCATTTTCGTTGTGTTGTCATTGTGCACTGTGGCAATGGAACCTCACCCCTCTTGTCTCCCATGCCTGCAGCTGAAGGTCCACCAGCGTAAAGCCGTGTGGAGGGCCATTGCCTCCAGAGTGCGAGATCTGGGTGTGTCAAACCGAAGGCGCACCCACTGTCATAAAAGGTGGGACGACATCTGCCGGCTGAGCAAGAACGTGGCCGAGATGACGCTGGGGCTGCTCCCTCGGACTGGCAGGTTGGCTAGGCGCAGCATGACACCACTAATGGTCCACATCCTGGCTGTCACACAACCTGAGCTGCCACTACTACAGAAGGGGGCCCCTGAAGGCGGATAGCAGGCAGAGGGAACAGGGGAGGGAACCAGAAAACAATCTAGAGAAACCCAAACTGCCTGAACAATGATTATGAGGTGCTCATGAGGTCACTGATGCTTTAAAACATCGCCATGCAAACAGAAAAAGTTACCCCAACACGAATCAATCAAAAGGGGTAGAAAATATATATATTTTTTATTGTTTATACTATTTTATCAAAATTCAAGTAAATAGCAAGAAATTAAAAAACATTTCAATATGAACAAATATATACAGGGTCCCACATTCACACATTCAAAGCACTAATACAGCCATACACATACACTCTACACACTCAAAAGGAATTTACAATTTATAATAAGGTCATAACTCAAAATGGTTCACATTCATGATATAAGATACAAAATAGGCATCAAACAGTCAATAGTAGTTCATGTGTCGTCTTGTTATAGAAGGTGGAAATAAACGGAGGCACAAGGTTCTCCAGCGCCAACGCGCGTTTCGGTGTCTAACCCAATGTGGGTCACACCTTCGTCAGGGCGATCAGATCAGTTGTGGGACACAAGAAAAACAATAGATATGCCTGAATAGAAGGCATCTGAAATAGTCAACAGCAGAGGAAGAATCGGTTGACAAGAATGCTCAAGACACAGTCGAAATGTAAAAACGATACAGCTGATAGGTAAACAGGGAGATAATCCGACTCCACTAGTGTTAAGGTTCAAAGATAAGTGGACGATTTAGAGATATTAGTCCAGTCTGAAGGGGACTCTGGCTCAGAGGTGAAATACTCAAAGGAGAATAGGATACATCCTCACTTGAAAATCAGACGTGGTGGCCATGGTCCTCCTACGGCATAATGGGGGCAAACTCCCCAGTGTGGGTCAAAACAGCTGAGCTGGACAGACAACTGAAGGAGCATCAGCAGCAAGCTAGGGGTGAGTATGTGTTGCAGGCTGCCTTTGGATGGGAGTGGGTGCATGTGTCTACAGAGTGTGCAAATTGTCAGCTGTGTGACGTTGGTTGTGTGGTGCAATGTTTTGTGAGTGGCCTATGTGCTGGGTGTATGTGCCGTGCATTTGCCCAAACGGTGCTTCATGAAGTCAGTTTTAGCACTGTGCAACTCTCTTACATTTGGAGTTGTGGCCTTCAGGTACCTTCTGCTGTGGGGTAGTGTGTGAATTCAGATGGATGGGAATGCCAGTGTGCCAACTGTGAATGCGTTTCAATGAATGGGTGCAATTCCAGACCTCAGATGTCTGCCAGTCAGACATCTGAGGCCAATGTGCAACAGTAGATGTGCCCATGAACTCGATATGGTGGATGGCATGTGTGCAGGGTCATTGTGGGCTGGTATGTTGTGGTCTGTGTGGTCCCCTACTGCTCCATCCATGTAGGTGATGTGCACCATGTTGTGGTGTTCATCCTTGCCAACATCGGGACAGTGTGTGTGCACAGGCCATTTTGTGGCTGTGTCTGATGTGAGCCAACAGCAGGATGGTGTGCTGTGTGAGTCACCTGGGGCACTTATGGCAGGATGTGTGTCGGACATGCACCGTTGGCCTGATATTTTGGGTGGCAAGATATATGTGTGCACAGGGTGGCATGCAATGTGCTGCACACCTCTTCTAGGATGCAGATGTATTGGCACGTGTTAGTTCTGTTGATTCCACTCATCTCACAGTACTTCTCTCTCCTATGCAGCAGCTCCCGTATGTGCAGAGGGAGAGGGGACGGACACCAGTGGTGAGGCTTCCAGTGCAACAGCCGCACCGGAGCAGACTGACACAGATGTGACCAGCGCCGAGGAGGGGGACAGGAGTCTGCTGGAGGATTCACATCCGGAGACACAAAGCTCTACATCATCTGACACCAGCGGTGACGCATCCATGTTGGGGGGTACAGGGAACGGGGACTCGGCCTCCTCTTCCGCCAAACAGCGTCCAGTGCCCATCCTCCCTTCGACCTCCACTGGTGCTGCCCGTGTCCGCACGAGTAGGAAGGGAAGAGTCACCTTCACCCCAGGCACAGCTGCCCCAGCCCATGTCAGCCCTGCTGCCCTCAGTGCAGAAGCAGTCGAGCTATTGCGCCAGCTGTGTGTGGGGCAGACAGCACTTCTTAATGTCTTCCAAGAGCACGACAAAAAGTTGGGGCAGGTTATAGCTTTCATGGAGGGCATACATTCCGACGTAGGTGGGCTACACCGGACTGTGCAGTCCTTGTCATCAACTGTGACAGCAGCCCTGCAACAGGCACATAGTCAGGGAGCAGCTCCCAGCACTCGGTCCAGCCCCGTGTCACTGTGCACCTCTGACGACAGTGACAATGCTCAACAGTCCCCAAAGTCCCGATAAAGAACCCGCAGCACACAGGAGCAGCAGCAGCCCAAGCATACTAGGGCGCAGACACCATCCCCACATAAGAGTAAGGCCACCACAGAGCGCAGAGAGAAAAGCCCATCAGGCGACAGCAAGGGCCACAAAGCAAAGAAACAAGCATCAGGGTCACAGGCCTCACCTTCCTCCCCCGCCAAAGACTCCCCTGTCCCAAAGACGTCTCGATGAGGCAAAATAACAGTTTCCACACCCACTGAGAAGGTGTTGCCTGCAAACATTACACAGGATGAGGGCCCCATGGATAATCCATCCTTGACCTCCACTCCCATCCCAAGCCCTGTGAAGCCAGCACGGGAGGACACTGTAGGGGCAAAGCTGGTGGACAGAGGAGGCAGGGCGGTGGCAAACACCAGGCAAGCGCACAGCGGGATCCAGCATGTCCCCAGAGGGAGGGCCACCATCCACACCAGAATCAGCTTTGGTAGTGGGGTCACCTGTTGTGTCTGCCCCAGTTCACCTCAATCCCCAGACAGGGAAGCCTTTGAGGATCCCCAAGAAGTGGAGAGGCACCCCTCCACAATCTCCGGCACACACTGTGTCTCACCAGGGCATGAGTCTACCTCCCCGGGCCACCACCCCACCTGGTCCAAGCAGCCCCCCAGCTACCACAAGCACAGTTGGCTCTTCCACAGTTGTTACTCCCACTGCCCAGGGCAGCCCTCCAACTGACCCCAACACACAGTCAGCTCCAAGTACGACTGACAGCCCCATCTGAGTGGTGGTCACCCTCACACACCTGTCTGTCCACAGGGGTGCGTGTGATGCCCATTGTCAGGCCCATTACTCTGTTGCTGGGCATGGCATGGTAGAGTTGCATACATTCCCTGTGTAGCTTCTGATGTCACCTCTCTGCACAATGTCTTTGCCTTTTTGTTCACTGCTGATTGCCCCCTGCCTGTGCAGCTTCTCATGTACCTCACCTGCACTGTGTCCTGGCCACTGGCCTTGTTGTTCACTGCTGTTTGCCCCTTGCCTGTGCAGGATCTCATGTACCTCACCTGCACTGTGTCCTGGCCACTGGCCTTGTTGTTCACTGCTGTTTGCCCCTTGCCACTGGCCTTGTTGTTCACTGCTGTTTGCCCCTTGCCTGTGCAGGATCTCATGTACCTCACCTGCACTTTGGACTGGCCACTGGCCTTGCTGTTCACTGCTGTTTGCCCCTTGCCTGTGCAGCTTCTCATGGACTTAATCTGCACTGTGTCCTGGCCACTGGCCTTGCTGTTCACTGCTGTTTGCCCCTTGCCTGTGCAGCTTCTCATGGACTTGATCTGCACATTGGACTGGCCACTGGCCTTGCTGTTCACTGCTGTTTGTCCCTTGCCTGTGCAGCTTCTCATGGACTTGATCTGCACATTGGACTGGCCACTGGCCTTGCTGTTCACTGCTGTTTGCCCCTTGCCTGTGCAACTTCTCATGTACCTCACCTGCACTGTGTCCTGGCCACTGGCCTTGTTGTTCACTGCTGTTTGCCCCTTGCCTGTGCAGGATCTCATGTACCTCACCTGCACTTTGGACTGGCCACTGGCCTTGCTGTTCACTGCTGTTTGCCCCTTGCATGTGCAGCTTCTCATGTACCTCACCTGCACTGTGTCCTGGCCACTGGCCTTGTTGTTCACTGCTGTTTGCCCCTTGCCTGTGCAGGATCTCATGTACCTCACCTGCACTTTGGACTGGCCACTGGCCTTGCTGTTCACTGCTGTTTGCCCCTTGCCTGTGCAGCTTCCCATGGACTTAATCTGCACATTGGACTGGCCACTGGCCTTGCTGTTCACTGCTGTTTGCCCCTTGCCTGTGCAGCTTCTCATGTACCTCACCTGCACTATGTCCTGGCCACTGGCCTTGTTGTTCACTGCTGTTTGCCCCTTGCCTGTGCAGGATCTCATGTACCTCACCTGCACTTTGGACTGGCCACTGGCCTTGCTGTTCACTGCTGTTTGCCCCTTGCCTGTGCAGCTTCTCATGGACTTAATCTGCACATTGAACTGGCCACTGGCCTTGCTGTTCACTGCTGTTTGCCCCTTGCCTGTGCAGCTTCCCATGTAAATACTGTGCATATTGAAATGCCCACTGGCTTTGCTGTTGCCCAAATTTGTTGTCTCAATATGCAAATTGTGAATAAACACAGTTGGTCCTGCTGTGAGTTGTGTCAGTGTCCTTCCTGAATAAAGTTGTTTCTGTGTGTGCATGGTTTACTGTGTCACATGCTCAGTATGCCACTTCAACATTGCCAATGGGTTTTCTCACATTTCATTTTTTTGCAGGGGTGGGAGGCACTTCATTTCTACCTGACTGTGATACTTATGGGTGCAGTGCAGGTGGTTGGCAATGAATTCTTGTTGTCATCTTCCTTCTTTGCTCATGTTATCTATGGTGGACACATGTCAGGTTTGTGGGCAATGGCAGCACAGGGTGGGAGTTTGGGCACAGGCTTACAGGCAGGCAGGCCAGGGTCATGGGGTCTGTGTGAGCTTCCTTTCTGTGTGCCAATCAGTGTCGGTGTATGGACATCTTGTGGTGATGAGTTATCCAGGTCCCATGGCTTACTTCCAATGTGTGCACTTGGGTGGTGGAGAAGTGTATGGTGTGAAGGGGTGACTTTGTTGTGACTGTGGATGTGTGTGCACCTGCATTGTCAACTACTGCCATGTGTCACCCTGGAGTGGTGTGCCTGTATGTGTACTTGTTGAGCCCTGTGGTTGTGTTTTGTGCACATGGCAGTATTGTGTGGTGCTCTTGTGGGAGGAGGTATGTGTGACATATTCTACTTGTGCTTGGCTGTCATGTAGTGTGTCACTGGGCCCTGTGTGTTGTGCAGCAGACATTCTCTTGTCCAGTATTTGGATGCCTATGTGTGGCTGGTCAGTGTTTGAGTTCAGGGCCTTCCTTACATCCCTGTGCCTATACATGGGTGTCCTTGCTGTCTCCAGGAGTTGTTGCATTGGGGTGTCCGTGGTTTGTGTTGACTGACTGTGCCAGCCATGTGTGCTGTGATGGGCTGTGTGTGTTCTCACATGTGTCTTGTCTTGCATGAGAATCACACATGCTTGATGGTTGTGTCACTGCCCTTCCATTTGTGGGCACCTCACTTTGGCTTTCCTATATGTTGTCCTCCATTACTGCTGGCATGTGGTGTGTGTATGTAGCTGTGAGTCAGGGTAGTGTGTGTGTGTGTGACTTGTCAGGTAGTGTGTGCAGTGAAGTGTTTGGTCCTCATCTGTGTGTGTGTACATTTTGTGCCTGGCCTCAGTGTTCTTGGCGTGTGTGTGATGTTGTTGTGGTGTGTGTGTTGGCTGGGGCCTGGGCTTCTGTGCTATGTGTTCCTATGCAAAGGGTCCTGCTGTGGCTGTATATGCAGTTGTTGGGACGTGGGGCATGGTGTGGCTGTAGTTGTGTGGTTGTTGTGCAGGAGTGGCACTTGGGAGGCACATGTTGTGTCCCTTCAGGGAGGTAGCTGGTGTGTTGTGGATGGAGTTGTGGCTCTGTGCGATTTGTACGGTGCCCTTGGCATGCGCTGGCCCTGGGCTCTGCGTTGTGTGCATGGTTTCCTGCACACTGACCGCGGCGGTGACGTGACCGGGACATTTGTTCATGATGGCGGTACATGGGTGGGCAGTATGTGGCGAGGTATTTTTGTCACAGGTGGGACATGTGTGTGTGCAGTGATGGCTGTGTGCCTGTCCCCACAGGGGTGTGTGGTGTTCCCATGCGAAGTTTTTCCACCCTGGAGCTGTGTATTGTGTTACTTGCACTGTTGTGTCTGTACGTACCTGCGGAGGCGTCCGCGGCAGACGATGACTTGCAGGTGGTGTATCATGTACAGCACCGGGAAGGCGTGTAGTGCAGGATCCATCACGGTGTGTCCCGGGTGTCTCTTTTCTGTCTCCGCTGTGGTGTCTCCGCCATCTCTCTCTGTGCGGTTTCTCCGTCGAGGTGCGCTGCCATGTTTCCGGCATCGTGATATCTTCGGCGTACGGGACGTCATTCCGCACGGCGGTGTGTGATGATTGGCTCACTCCGCCGCGGTGGCGGGCGCACTTTGATGGCGGTCGGCGTCGCACCGCAGCGGGCGGGAAATGGGCAATGAGTGGCCATCCTAATATGGCGGGCGTGAAGACCGCTGGCGGCGTGCGGTAAATGGGTGTTAACGGCACCGCCGGCACCGCGGTCGTGTCTCCGCCCGCCATCGTAATAGGCCCCTAAGTTTTTAGTATGTAAATTGTATTTAAGTAAAGTGTATTTGTTAAAGAAATATTGGAAGAATTATAATTATAACATTAAAAATATTTTTATACATTTTCAATTACTATAAACATATACATTAAAATAAGTTGTGTTTATAGTTAATTAAGATAAAATATACATTATGACAAATTATTTAATATATTGTAAGTTAGAAACATATATGTAGAAATAACATTGATTTATAAAATATGAAATGGGAGATAATAAAGTAGACAAAATAATTTTGTAAAGTATTATGAAGAAAAGATAGTATTCAAATGAAAGGATCATGTTTTATTACATATAAAAATATTACAGGAGCACACAGGAATTGTAATTTGTTGCAAAAGTAAAATAAAAATATTTTTATAATAATTATAGAACAACAAAAAATGACATATTAATTATAATTTAATATATTTGTAAATTAATTTTTGAGACACTATAATGTACATTTTCAAAACTTTGTATACATTTGAAATTATAACATTGTTTTTGAAAATATTGTTAATAATGATTTTATATTATCATATATATTTGTATAATTTAAAGAAAATACTTTTTAAACATTTCACATGTAATTGAGAGAAATAAACATTATTTTATAATTTTAAAATAATATAATATATTTAAATTACTAATATTAATATATTAAATATTAATATTAATGATTATTACATAGGTTTCACATTGTAGTTTTTTAAACAATGTCTAATTTGATAACTTAAAAAATTAAGAACAATTTCCAAAACATTTTTTATACATATATTTATTTTATGGAATTATAATAATAATTATTATATAAGATATAATGGTTATTATTATAATTTTACAAATTTTCTAAGCCATGTAAAATATTTAAAAAAATAACATATTATTTGTAGTATTTAAATTAAATACAATAACATTTTTAATATGTGAAATTAAATTAAATTAAATTAAAATAGATGAATTTTTAAAGTTTAAAGCTGCCATCTTTGGGGTCATTACGATGGCGGGCGGCACCGTAACGGAATGCGGGACCGGCCGCAAGGGGTGCAGCGGTCCCGCACGTGAAATTAGGATGCCACCGTGGCAGTGGCAACCCCTATTCCCAGCATTGTGGCGGGCGGTGCTCACAGCACCGCCCGCCACAATGCTGGGAATAGACGTTGTGCATTGGCATGCACAAGGTGACAGGCACCGCGCGGTGCCTGCCACTTTGTCCATGCCAATAGGTACCCCCCATGTGCACCCCCCCACTTTCTGGGGGCCTGCTACGGGCCCCCGAAGGCAAAGACCACATGCCTTTCCATGGCGGCAACGCCGCCATGGAAAGGCTGATCTCCGCAGCCATCGTAATATGGATGGCGGTGTCTTGCAGACACCGCCACCATATTAACCATGTTTTCCGCCGGTTGACGAGTCGACCGGCGGAAAAGCGGCGGACGGTCTTTCCGTCCGCCGCGGATCCCCCAGCCATAATAATATGGCGGGGGGGTCTTTGAAGTGTGGATGGCGGGGGCAATCCACCCGCCATCCTAATGGGCCCCTTTGTTTGGGCCTTATATTTTGTAACTGCACGCTATTGTTTTGGGTCATTTGGAAGAGGATCAGCTCGCGGTTGGAAGCTGCTTCGCGTTCAGCAAGGTAAGGTTAATTTTCTTTACTTTAACTATATTTTACAGTTATTTTGAAGGAAGTTAGAGTTTATTTAGAGTATTTAGAGATTTTTAATTGATGTTATGTTTGTT
Organism: Calotriton arnoldi; assembly: GCA_963921515.1. Classification (NCBI taxonomy): domain Eukaryota; kingdom Metazoa; phylum Chordata; class Amphibia; order Caudata; family Salamandridae; genus Calotriton; species Calotriton arnoldi. Next base: position 230,943 of record CAWUFW010008439.1, on the reverse strand, counting down.
TATATGCGATAGTTAGGTTTAGACTGTTTATTGCTATTTACGTAATAGAGGCCTAGTCCGGAAGGAAAGAATTATAGTGTTTAATTTGTTTATTTTGTTAGTATAATAGCAGTAGTAATGTAATTAAGTGTATTATGTGTGGTTTTGTGTGGGTGGGAATATTTGTATGTTTATTTTCTAGGTTCTAATTGAAAGAAGTTTCGGTTGCCGGAAGATTGCGTTATTTTTATTATGGAAGTGTATATTAGTTTTACAAGCTAATATTTTATATACACTTACATCATTTTTCGGTTTTCATGGAGCGTTTCTTTTTTTAAATTATTTTAGGGGTTTTGGATGGTTTCCAGATTGTGGATTTATCGATAGAGGATTATATTTTTGGTACGTTGTATTTTTTCATTTTTTTTGGGAAACATTTTAAGGATATTCCATTGAAACCTATATGAATAATTTTAGAAGATTTGGAATTTTGATTCAACAACAACAAACAAAGGGGGTCATTACGATGGCAGTCGGAAAACCTTCCCGACCGCCATGGTAGCGGGAAAAGACCGCCCGCATGGTCCGCGGCATCACCGCCGGTCGAATTACGATGACCCGCGCTCAAAATCCGACCGCTGCGGTCGGATCGCGGGCCTTAACATTGCGGCGGTTGCTGCTACCCGCAGCACCGCCGTGATGTCCAAATGGGCATGTCCAGCATTTCCCTGCACTACGTGGCAGGCACTGCACAGTGCCTGCCAACTGGTACATGGGAATTTCGGGGGGGGGGCCATGGGTACCCCCCCAGTGCACCCTCACCCCCCCCAAACATCGGGGGCCCGCCACGGGCCCCCGTAAGACAATCTCTGCATGCCTTTCCATGGCGGTCTGACCTCTGCGGTAAGGCTGGCTACCGCCGGCATCATAATCGTGGCGGCGGAGCCTGCTCTGCACCGCCACCATTATCCCGGTCCTTTTCCACCCGCCAGGCAGGAGTGCGGATGGCGAGCGGCGGAAAAGCGGCGGTCGGAATTTCCCACCGCCGCGGTCGCCACCGCCATCCTAATTGGACCGGCGGTTTTCTGGCTTGCGATGCGGGCGGATCTCCACCGCAGGTCCGGTGGGCACCGCCGCCAGCCGGGCGGTCAACATCCGACCGCCATTGTAATAGGCCCCAAAGTAAGCTTAAGAAAATTATTTATTTGTGGGAGGTATATAATGTTATGTTTTATTGTTGTTGTGTTTTATTTTCTCACATTTATAATTAATGTGTGTAAGGATAATATATTTTTCTATTATAAAAATATTACCCATATTAATTAAAAATTTGAGATAATAACTAATATTTTTTATATAATGCTATAAAACGAAAAAAGAATGTGTGAGCAATTTAATTGTTAAGGCTATTTTATAGTAGGCTTTTTGCAATAATTTCTAGGTACTCTAGGCCTCTTGTACTAGGATATAATTTAACTTGCTCTTGTAGGTATTGGTACATTTGTTTGGTTTGTTTAGAGGTTTTTGGTTTGAGTTGGGTGATAGATTGCTGCATTCGGAGTTCCTGGTAGCTTTGTTCTTTTTGTAGGGCGGTTATTAGTTTGTCAAGTGTCGGTCTGACTCTTCCTGTGGTTTGTTGGAAGGCATTATGCCATCCTTCAACAGCGTTATTAGTTTTAGCTTGTTGGTTAAGTGTGCTACTATATACGTTCCACCAGGGAATTTGAAATTTGGGTTGTCTCCTATGGCCAGATCTGTGTAATCTGCCTACCCAGGTGATCTCGAAGTAGTCCAGGAGTGGACTTAATTTTTCCTCATATTGTTTATAGAAAGGGCTTTCTAGTAGTAGATTATAATGTTCAGCAACATCTGTTACTGGTACATAGGCTAATGCAATTAGTTTTTTAATTTGGAATTGAAATGATGTGTTAGTTGCATACTCTAACCTGAGGGTAGATTTTTGGAGGTGCCTCCTTAGGCATTGATTAAAATGATAATAACACCCTTGAATAGAGGTATGTGGGTATGTTTTTAGTATAGCGTTTATCATAGATTGTTCGAAATCTATAATAATTTTCTGCGGGAAATAGTCATTGGTTTCCTGTTTAATTTTATTTAGGATTTCTACATAGGTTGCATTGTGTTTGTTAGGCATCAATGCGTAAATAAAGGGAATGTTGCAATTTTGATGTAGTCCATGTATGGTGTAGAGTTGGAAGAATGGTTTGGGACATATTGAGAATGTACCATCGATCATCCATACCTCAGCTTGTTGCAGCTTTACTAAATTGAGTGCTGTACCAAACATTATTCTTCTTTTGTCATTACTTTTATTATCATAGATAATAAATGGTTCTTTATTGTAAGTTATAGACAGTTCTGGTGTAATTATTATTTCATCAAAAGTTTTAGGATTTGGAATGGGAGTTGTTGTTGCCCTTTTTGTACGTGCTATGGTCCTTTTAATGAAGCTATGGATGGCATTTGTCCAGTTGCTTCTTTGGGGATGGTAGGTAGCTGTTCTTTTAGAATTGCAGTGGTTGGTCTTTGAGAGCTTGTGCTAGCCTCTTTAATAGTTTCTAATGCACCCCTAACTTCTATCTCTGTTACATTAGGAGGGTGATTATGCTCCCTGGTGTATAAAACATTTGCTTCCCTGGTAGTAGCACGCCCATAACATTTATTTGAATAATATTTCGAACATTTCCAATTCACTTTAAACCCGGTTTGTTTCTCATGGGTATACACATATCCCATATAACACAATAACATTTTGCCTTTTTGTGATGTAATACATTGTGCGCCTTCTGTCATTGTGGTGTTCAGAAATCTATAATAAATGTATATGAGAAATTTAAAAGTTATTGTAATAGTTGATAATATTTTGAAAATAACATTTTTTGAAAATATACTTACAGAGTTTGTAATTAGATGATTGAAAATGATGTTTTCTATACTTTCTGTGTAAAATTTTCTGAAGTCTGTTTTATTCTGTTAAAAAAAAGCAGATATTACTATTTGATACTCAATATTTAGAAATGGGGTGGGGTGTGTTTTGGGGATGCATTTTGGGTTTGGGTGGGTGTTTTACAGGTTTCCTTAATGCATTTAGAATAATACTTACTTTATTAGGTAGATCTTTTTAAGGTTGTTCTTTGTAATTTTGTTATTGTGTTTTAGTTGTCTGTAGGGGAAACATAAAATAGAATAAAGACATAAATTAATTATTTGAGGATGCAAGTTATTTTATCAGAAAATTAACTTAACTGTTATTTAGTATACTTTATTTCACTTACTTGTTGTAGATTTATAGAGGTTTTGGTTTGATGATGTTGTTTATTCCTGTAGAAAACCAGCAGAGTTTCGCCTTCTTTAGTCTTCTTCGTTTGAGGTGTAAAAAAAGAGTTATATTTGTGGCTTTGTATAGTGTTTTAGAAACTGTTAGATTGATTTCATTGGTCACTCTCAATATTGTGTGTTTTTATTGGTTTATTTCAAATGTTTTAATTGTTTTGTAAGTTGTTTTCCTTATATGGAAAACGCTAATTAAGATTTTGATTTTTTTTTGGGGTTTCTAATTACCATTAATTGTTTGTGTGTTATAATATATATGAATATGAAGAAATAGAATTTATATGATGAAAGTTTATATTTATTAATGTTTTAAATAGTGTATTTTATAGTTTAATTTTTGTTATATATTTATTATGTGTAAATAATATGTATTTAATTTGATATGTGGTGTGTTCTTAGGTATTTATTTGTATTTATGAAGTATAAGTTTGTTTGTTTTTTATGTTTTGGTTAGTCGATAATTAGAAAATAACGATATATTTGCTGTCGTTATGCTTGTGTTCGATATTTTTACATGGAGTATGTATTTTAGTAATGTTCGATATTTTTTAAAACAATAATAATATGTACGATATTTTTGATTTCGATATTTTTTACTTACGATATTCTCATTTCGATATTTTTGATGCTTGTTTATAAGTATGTAGTGTCGATATTAATGCTATCGATAATTTTGTGTCGATAAAAATGTAGGTCGATATTGTGTCTGTCGATATTATGTCAGTGATTCGTGCTTAATTGTGCATGTGTGCCATTGTGCCCATCTCCCCCCGTCCCCGCAGTCCCTGGTCGTTCCTCTCCCTGTTGCTGTTGTGTCTGTTGTTTTGGGCAGTTTCCAGTCCCCGAGTCCTGCTACCATCTCCAGACTGATGTGGTGGACACCATTTCCTCCATGTCATCCAGCTCCTGGTTTGGCGCTGGACTCCCACCTCCGGTGTGCATTGCTGCCTTCTTGTTGTTGGCGTGTTTCTGCTTGTTTGTGCGTTTCGCATCATTCCGGCTGTTCTGGTTTTCTTCCATTGTCCTCCTCCGCTCTCCGGCTGCATTCACCATGTCCACGATGGCCTGCCATGTACAATGTTTTGTTGCCAATGGGGCTTGTGGGGTTGTATACTAGCTCCGGTTGCCTCCATTGTGCTTGGCTGTTGTTTTCTGTTTGGTTTGTCTTTCTTTTTCAGGCTTTTGTTGTGCTTATTCCCGCCTGCCGTGTGTGTGTCGCGGGCTTGGCGGTGCTTATTGCTGCTTTCCTCATCGCGAATGGGCTCATCGCACGTTTTGTTGTGTTGTGGTTTGTGTTTTTATCTCCGTCGAGGTGGTTGTATCACGGACATTGACCGCGTTTTTGGTGGTCTATCGCATGGTACCACCGTGTTGTGAATTCCACGTTAACACAGGGTTATTTTCCCACGAAAGGCTGCGATGTGTAAAGTTGCGTTAACATTTTTTGGAGATGTTTAGCACACATTCTTGTGAATATACCCCTGAGTGTATTCTGAATAAACTATTACTGGTTTGTATTCTCTACTGTCTGACTGACTCTTCATTTTAGTGGAAGGCAAAGAGGTGGTCATTGGTGATCCGAGTGACCCAAATCAGGCCATTTCCTTCAGACGTATCTGTCAGCGCTAAAGTCACACATTGCTGCAGTTGTGTCGCAAGCATGACGCAACTCCAGTAATGAATGGGGCCAGCTAGAATTGTCGCAGTGAAATCTGATAGATTTCACTGTGCCACTGCTACGAGGCTTTGTTGCGTGGGAACGCGCACCATGCATACATCATACCTGATGCAGGTATAATGTGACAAAGGGCTTTACAAGGTCACGCTTATGCCTAGATGCGTCCCTTCATAAATACGGCACAGCGTGGGGCAAGTTTCACGCTGCAAGTATGTCAAGAAATTGATGCACCATTGGCGTTAAACTGTTGGAAAGGGCTTATGAATAAGCCACCCTGTATTTTTCCCCTACATTGACGCACAATAGCCTACGCAGGCACCCTTGTGCCATTGTGCAAGGGTGACTGTGTTGTGGAGTTGATTGATGTTGTGCAGGAAGGGACACCTACCTGCACAAAACTTATCAATCCAGGGTATTTCCCTTCTCACTGTGTGCTGCAGAATGCTGCACACATAGAAAAAGTGAAAGATCGAGGAGAAATTAAAACATTTATCCTCGTAGCGCCTCCCAAACGTCACCCTTGGGGTGGTATTAGATTCTGACGCATTCTGAAGGTTTTAAGTTATCTCGTAAACCTGGGAATGCTTCAGATTCCATTGGTTTGGCATGGGAACGCCCACAGCAACACCCATTGAACCAGTGGTGGAGGAGCATTGCTCCACTGCTTTCAAGCAGTGCGAGAAGTAGAAACATGAAATGATAATATCTTTCAGAGTTAACATTTTATGTTTGTGCTGCTTTGCTGGCAGGTCGGGCTGCTCTGCTCTCAGAGCAGGGCACGGGAGGAGTGGTTTGTCCACTCATAAGTGCGCAATGACTGTTTGATCCGCCCTCTCGGGCCACCAAAACCAGCCATGAGCACTTTCCCCATTCTCCACGCAGGCTGCATTACAGCATGCGTGGAGAACATGCCCAGGCCCCCATTCCCTGGTTGAGTGTCGAACCAGGATGCTCAAAACCAATCACAACACAGCATTTCAGCATTGTGATTGGTCAGTGGGGCCTACCTGTGCATCCTGTTCCTCGGGGATAGCAGGAGCAGAGACTCGAGACCCGGCGGCAAACTAAGTTATATATTTAAATTTTTTTTAATTTATAATGCGCACCTTCCCAAAATTGCAACCCCCCCTGTGACTCCCGGTGACCCCCCGCAATCCCCTGCACCCACCACCCGCGAGTCATGCTGGCTGCCACTGCATGGAACACCCCTTTCACACTGTTTAATGCGTGAAAGGGGCACATATTTACAAGTCCATGAAAAGCCACGTAAAGTGACTTTGCGTGGCCTTGTAAACATGCTCTAGCACATTGAACAACCGGAACGTCAAACATGTGACGTCACAGCGTTGCAAGACTGCCGCTAGGATAATTGAGGAACTCCCACAATTCATCATGGCAAGGTTGACAACACCATGGACCTCATGCCATTGCAGCTCGGAGCACCAAGGAGACCACCACCACCACCCCTGACATGCATCGCTGACCTGGACAACTGCTCCGTTCCCTTTGGGTGACGACTGGACCTGATCCCCTCCAAGTGCTAACCTCGGTAGACTGGAACTTCAGCAACAGGAAGCAGGAGACCAGGAACCGCTGAAAGCCAGAGACTCTCCGGAGCTGTCTGTAACCGTGGAAGAAGGGGAGACGCACAACCAGTCAATATTAAATTAGGTCATCTGCTGTCTGAGGAGTCACATCCGGGGGCTGCACGGACTCTGCACCAGATGACCATGTCGCAGTGGAGCCCACGTCGCTGGGAGAGTGTTCCGGCGAAGTGTCTGGATCCTGTCTGTGAGTGAGATTGCGCCTTGTCGCACCGCATGTAGCTCCTTCCTCCTCTCTTGTACAACCTGTTGCAGATTGGGGGTGGGCTGTAGTTGTGGTGGGGATACCTGCTCTTCCCACGCCTCCCAGAATAACTGGCTCCACGAATGACAGCTTGTTGTGCAGACCCTTCACTCCCTGTCCGCAGCACCTGGTGACCAGTATATTGCAGCCAGGTCCAGCACTGTTTAGCGGCATTAATGATTTGCATGTGAACATCTGAGATCACTCGCAGCCTTTACAGGTAGAGGAGGGAGTATTTGATGCCCAACTCTTGGATGCATTGCTTACCCACAAGAGACAAACCCCTCTGCACCCCCATGGCGTAGTCAGAGAAGAAAATAACTGTGACGTTATCCACTTTCACCTCCCCCAGTTTGCGTATCTCCCTCAGAACAGCATCACGATCCCTGTAGGAGGTGGAAGAGAAAGGTTCTAGGACCTGTCCCCGGAAGTGAGTGGCTCACCGACACTCAATGGGCATGCTCCACAACAAGGAATGGGGAGAGTGCACCTGCTGGCAGTAGGTCACGCAACCATGTCTCAGTATATGCCACTGCATCAGCCCCTTCTGCTCCCTCAGGCAGACCCAACAACCTCACGTTGTTATGCTGGGAGCGGTCATCCACATTCTCCGCTGTTCTTTCCAGTGACTTCACATGTGCCATTAGCTGCTACACCTCCAAAGCTGCACTCAGGGTACTCGGAGGGACTTTGGCCAGTTCTTGCTCAATGTCGTGTACCTTGTAAGTCAGCTTATGATGATCTGTGCGGTCCAGGGTGAAGTCAACTGTGATTTTGTCTATGCGACCCTCAAAGGAAGTGCCTGTCTGTTCGAGGGAGGTACCCGCTGCGAGTACAGAATCTAGATTGGAGTACAGGCTGTCCACTGTCACCTACCCCGATGGCTAGCGATCCTCAGCCACTCGGTTCACCGACACGGTGGAGCGGCCAAATGTCGAGGACGCCCCCATCTGTAGACGGGCCATCGTTGTGCCAGACTCCCAGGCACTGTGTATGACATTCAGTGCAGTGCAGTGTGGCCAGCCGGGCCCTCTCCTCCAGTCAGGTGTATGCTAGCCAGGAATCTTCGTTCGGGTGGCACCGATGGAAATCCCCCGAACACCCAATAGCTCACTACCAGGGGGTGACGAAAGGCAGCACCACCTGGTCGCCTTCCCTGATCTGACAGTTGCAAATAGATTCCATGTTCCCCAGTACCCTAGTGAGTGACAGCAGATCAAGAGGCACACCCAAGGGCCTGGTCCTGAACTGACCCCCATGCCCCTGGCACCCGCCGCCACCAACGACCAATATCAGCAACTAGAGTCAGTTAGTGGAGTACCCCACCAGTCTTGTGCGGTGCCCTCGTGATGTTGGTCAGCCGCAGCACAGGGACTGCTCAGGGCACAATGTGCGCCACCCACTGGAGCTAGGCCTGGGCCCGATTCGACCCCCAGGCCTCCTCCGCTCTGTGTCCCACCTTCTCCACACCTGGACATCAACACCGGTGCTCAGTCGCCGTGCTCTCTCCAAATCTGCGACTTAGCCAGGTGGGATTTCACAAGCCTGAGTACAGCAGTGGCCATCAAGTCCACTGGGGAACCTCCAGATGCAGGTGATGCAACAGGGCCCCCTTAGGCGTGAAGTTGCAGCGCTCCCGCCGCACAAGTTTAGCACAGCTCAGGGGCCCTACCCTCCACAGCATCCGGCTAGCGCCACATGTTCCGGCCTGTGATGCAGAGAGGCGCAGCTCAACATTGGTAATCTCCTCTGTGCACCCCAGTGTAGTGGTGGTGCATGTTATGCAATGCAGACCTCCCTACGTCGGTGCGCAGGAGCGCCTCTACCGATCACAGCTCCAAGCGGCACCAGGCAGTCTTCTCACACAGGTCAGCAACATGTCTCCATGCAACCTGCCAAACTTCACCACCAGGTAAGGGCGATCGCCGATGCCTCAATGTCTACCGCCATGGCCCAAAGGCTTGGTACCGACGCGGCCTGCCTCCACTGTCTGGCCGCAACAACTCCACAGCACCCAGCACCCCACTCCGGGTCTCAGACACAGGCCCAGCGAGGCCTCTGGGCCCCAGGGACTGTCAACGCTTCCAGGCTTCGGCTGCCATGGAGTTGCAAGGGAAGTGCTATGAAAAGTGATGCATCACTGGTTTTCCCCAGCGATACGCCTCTTTATATATATGGACCCCTGAATCTGCATTTCCTCTTCCCCTTGAACTCTGGCTGGTCATCCTGGCTGTTGGGGTGTTTGGGGGGGGTTGTTTCCCTGTACTGAACTTGGCCCTGGATGCTCTATTCTGCATTCCATTGTTTTTATTTTATTTTTATCATTGGTGGTGGACTTATAGGCTATTTTTGCCTCTAGAGGCAGAAAAGTGACATTGGGCTGACTAACATGAGTTTTTTTTGCCTCTAATTGGCCTTTCGTCACTTTTCATTCGGTAGCGGCAAAATTTTTATCACCTAGACGCTAGTGTTAGCAGCAACATTCGCTGCCGCAAGCAGATCCAATCGGCATGTAGCGACGTACTGCAAATATGTCTGTACCATGACGATAGTTTTCGGCGATACGTGGTGGTAAGAAAATTTCCGCTAACTAATGCTAACACTAGTTAGCGGCAATTCTTGTAAATATACCCCCCAAATGGGGAGAGGATGTAGCCTTACTGCTAGAGCGGTCAACGTCGAAGCTGGGGAACCGGGTTCGAGTCTCGGCAACGACGCTCAACATTCTGTGATTCTGGGCAAATCAGTTAATCTCCCCGTGCCTAACAAAAATATGAATGTGTCCTTGTGTAACGAAACTGGTGCTATGTAAAGCGCTCTGATACCCGATATCTTCGGGTCTAATTCGTGCTATATAAAACTCTAAAAAAAAAAAAAAATGCCTTTTCTGCGCTGACTATTGTACAACCTGTGGCTTCCCCTATATTGCAGGCAGACATTTATCATTCCAGAGTGCTACTGGGTGGCAGGTCAATTGATCTGTGGCTGTTGGAATGTGTCACTGCAGAACATGTGATCAAATGTCCTATGTATTTGTCATGTTAGTTTGCACTGCTAATGTCAATGATTTAACTCTGCTTGTCTTATTTCATTGAAAATGAAAATAAAACTAAAAAAAAGAATCGTAATTTGTGAACAGCAATGTTCTTATTCTTTTGTGGGTGAAAGTCTGTCCCTCACAAAATTCCTGCTTAGCCCTCCTTTAAACCCTCCTTAGTCCTGCCTAAAGCCTCACTATTTTCTTGTAAGCATGCCCCATTTTTTAGCCACTGCCCCGGACCCTCCCATATTTTACTATCAAGTAATAAACTTACAAGTGTGAGGCTCTGCCCTTAGAAAAGTCAAGAGAAGTGGAGATTTTTACTCTTACGTTTGTGAATAGCATTTTGTCATACAAAATGCAGTTTGTGAACAGAGCTTAATTTGTTGAGATAATTGTCAAGTAAAAATTATGACAACTGGTATCCAGCTGAGCTGTTCTGCGTTCCCCTGTGCAAGATGAAGTCTCAAAGGAAGATATGATGGGAGGACAGAATTGAATTGTCTGCTGTGAGTTCAATATGTTGCTCAACAAATCAGTGCTATTTCTATCTCTGGTGGTAAACAGTGAGATATTTATAGGGAATTGAGTTCAGAGCCTTGTTCTCAACAGATAGACATTTCAAAATGGTAAATGTATTTTTTTGTATGTAATATCTGTGGATCATCAACCCTACACCTGTTTCAAACTCAGTTTATCTGATTAATGGAATAATCTTGAGGGATTAGTAGATCCATTAATGGTTGAGAACAATCAGTTATCCAAGTTTCTGAAAATAATTGTGTAAGGCATTATCTTTAATGCTGAGGTCAACGGCTGATCTGCCATTTTGTATGAGGCACTTGAAAGAAGACCATATTATTCCTATGGGTTGATATCATCTTGATTTTGACCAAGTTGCCTTAGTGCTAGACATTTCTATTATATCAGGATCCCTCTTTACTGAAGTCTGTGATGATGGTCATATCCAAGATGTCCTTGTGTCTACCAATGGCAGCCTCAATGACAAAGGCGGTTCTTCAATATCTTTTTTTGCCCATATGGTGGAAGCTCAACATAGTTGCAACCAATTATTGTTTCATGGGCTACACTAGCAACTCTAAACTTATTTTTAGAGAGGAAACTAGGGAAAGGGTTGGTGATGTGCATTTGCACACTTTTCTAGAGTGGACACAGTTGAGTTGGTGTCTTTCAGGTCGGAAGACAGCAACCACACTTCAATGAGTAGAATATCAATTTTGAAAAATAGGGCTTTGAGCTCAGAAGCTGAGCAGTGGTGCTTGAGGTAAGTGCCAATACCCTGACAGAGAGTTAAGTTCAACACAACATCGGAGAGTAGGCATGTGAGGAGAACTTAGTTTAGAGAACAAAAGCCTAAATTAGCAGTCTTCTGCTATTTTCGGTTAACATTTCCAGAGGATATAGCAAGGAACTGTTCTGTGTTACTAGCAATGTCAAGAGGAAGGGAAAAAGGGAAAGGATGGATCTTAACATCAGAACTAGTTCAGGTATTACTGAATGGATGTTTGACTGAGCCAAACAAAAAGTGTTTTTAAAGATCCACAAGCCAAGAAGATATGTGAAATGTGAGTTAGAAATGTATAGTTCTTCATTTAATATTTGGACCATAAGATTTACACTCATCAATTGCAATGGAGGCTGTTGCCTTAAAGGAGGAGAAGGAAGAGATAGTCAGTTTCTTCCCATAGGGAATTTCACGACAGTGAGTGACCATAAATGAGGTGATAATGTTCTCTATCTAGAACAAGGTGTGTCGAGTAGTTCCTAAAAATACAAAGGATCTGCGCATTTGTTGGACAACATAAACCAAGGGCTTGGTGCCAAGACTGATTCTGGACACCCCTGCAGGATATGTCGGCCTATAGACCAGCTAGCTCACAGTGCCACCATAAGCCCCCTAACCTTATCAAGGAGCGAATAGTTTCTGGCAACCATTAAACATGACAACCCTTGACCCTTCAGGGGTCTTGGAAACAGTAGAGTACTTTTTGCTCAGTCAATCGTGCTCACTTAGTCTCAGAGAGATACACAGAATAAACATTAGGGACGTTTTCAATAAGCATTTATTGAACCAGCGTCATTCTAGTATAAAACATGTTTCCTGCGACAATCAATAGACAAAAGCTAACATAAGAGATTACAAGCACCAACAGAGTAAATAGAAGGTAGAATTCTACCATGGTTCTAAAACAGTGACTATATGCAGGCCCTACCTAAGTGTACCTAGCATGTATGTGGGTGTAAAGCCAAGAATCCCCTAGAAAAGAGCCAACCTCATTACCTGATGGGAGAGAATGAAGGACGCCATCTTTGTCATGAGTTGGACACCCCGCAAGGGACGTCAGACCACTGCGTGTTGAAGCTTCAGCGTGCAGGCACCTCCATGTCTTGTGTCAGCGTGGAAGCATCTCCTCTAGTTACCTAGTGAAGGTGCGGTTCTTTTATACCAAAAAGATAGCCCCGGGGTTCCTACCACAATCGATATGTTAGAGTACAATTATGTGAATGAGCCTAAATCAATAATTGCAATTATGCAAAGTAGCCCTGTCACTCTAGGATGAAGATATTGATGACTTTTGTACTGAGTATGTTAATCCTGTTATGTACATCATGTGCAGGGTATTTTAACAAGAATCCTCATGCATAATAAATTAGGCTAGTTTCAAGGAAACCAATCGACATTTATTCAGCACATAACTGGGTAAAAGGTCAGTGCTAGAACCGTTATGCAGAGCAAGATAGGACCAATGTAGGTAAAAGGTCGCTTTGCTACTTAGTCCTATGTTGGGGAACATAATAGGTGTTGTTAGAGAAAATATTATGTTATTTTGATGACCCTTGTATGTGTAACAGTACTGGTCTGTTGCAAACATTTCTGGGAATTTAAGTAAAGTAAACCATGTGTAAGAATATGCCTCTTTTTGTATGATCAACCCCGTTTTTAAACTAATGCTGTTGAATTTTGGACCCAGTACACTCGGACCCTTATAACCAGGCTCCTGTGCATGTGCTCTGACCCCTACAAACTTGTTGAATTGGTTATAAATATTAATTGTCACATTTATCTTACCTATAAGTCTCTATTATATGGTACCCTGTGCACTCAGGGCCTGTAAATGAAATGTCACTAGTGGACCACAGCACCTATTATGCCACGACTAAAGTGTCAATGCAAAGCATGTCTTCAGGCCTGCCCATGCAGCCTGAGTAAGCAGTTTTAAAACTGCATATTCAAACTGGCAAAATAAACCTTTTGCAAGGCCTAAATCTGCATGTTTAATACTTAGAAGTCACCCCCCTCTAAGATATGCTCTAGATGTCCATGGGGGAGGGGGGCAGGGAACATGGTATTAGAAGGTAGGGCATGTCCTGGCATTGAAAAAACTCCAAAGTCATTTTTCACTCTGGCAAGGCTAGCTCTGCCATAGAAAATCACTGGATTACATTACAACACCGTATAATACATAACTTCAGTTTGGGAATATATCGAACCATGATTCAAGGACTCACATTAATAGAAGTTTAAAATCCAATCTAATGTTTTCAAGTCAGATTTTAAATGTCACATTTATACAGATGGCAGTTTTTTTCAGTTTTAATCAAGTGTTGCCTGGTGGTCTGCTGCCCCCCTGCAATGATATATGAATGGCTCCCAGGGAAGGAAATAAAGGGGCCCAGGCTGGGAGGAAGTGTGACCTCCTCCTGACTGATAGCCTTGGGGACGTGCCCACCAAATGCACAACCTTCAAAGAGTTACATCTCCCTGTGACAGGGAGATGTAACTCACACCTAGGTCTCCCTCCTGCCATTATCCACGTGGCGAGAGTGGCACCAGTCCCAGTGTGATTGGGATGGTTGGACCTGTTCCAGAACTGGATTGCAGGTGGAGTTTCTCATTTCCTCAGTACAAGCCTCAGGGGTGTACCCAGAGACCCGCACAAGGAAAGAAAGGTTCTGCCATATCAGTTTAAGGTAAAGAGGTAGGTCCTCTGGGATAGTTTATAGTAATACACACTGGGCTTGCTGCAAAAGTGTGTAGGAGCACTCTATGAACCTTTACCCCATTGGGTAGGAGATGGCTAGGATCCACTCCCCCCCACCCATAGGCTGGCACTAGGCATAAACACGGCACACCAGCACTGTCTTCAGAACCTCTCTGGACCTGTGGCAGACAGAAGAAGGACTGAATCCTGCTGATGAACCTGTGGAGAGAAACCCCAAAGGCTGCACCTGCTCTCCACTCATACCCAGGACCAAGAGTGGACTCCAAGTGCTAGTTTAGTAGCCTCCTGTTCAGCTCCAGGAACACAAAAGCAGCAAGAAGCCCAAATCTCTGTTGGGCCCAGTTGAACAGTTCCAGCTGGATTTACCCTGGACCCTGCTGGTGGCTTCTGGCAGATTGAGTCCGAACCCCCATGTGGAGTCCAAAAGGTCCTGGACACTTGTCTGGTGTTAGAATGTCCTCTTCTCCAAAATTGCAAGACAGAACACTGAGAATTATTTTCTGAACTTTTTACAGTAAGAACCAAAGGATACCCCAGGACCACCACAGAGCCACAGCAGCTGACGTCGAACTCAACTTGCTGGTTTGCCCCACTAAAGGGATCCTGATTTCCAGGAAAGTTTCTAAGTCTGAGCGTAGAGAACTTCACCAGGATCAATGATGAGAAGCAGCTTGACAATGACCCTGGGTCTAGACTTGCCGCTTGAAGTTTTTGCGCCATTGATGTGGAGAGTCTTTCCTCTGGAGCCAAGGCTCCCACAGATCTCCTGCTCTTCACCCGGCCAGTATTGTCAATTCCCTCTTCAGATCCAGCTGGCACCTGACCCTTAAACGACCTCGTCGACGTGAACTTTTCACCAGAAAAATGACTAGGTCAGAAGGCAATATTTCCACTAGGACAAACCTGGACTCTGTATCTGACCCGCGCTCCATCGCGGTCGACCCTTTCTTTTGATGTTCTCCCGGTTTAACCTGACCAGATACCAGCGGTTAGCGCTTTGTTCTTTTTCACCTAAAACTTTGAAAAATCAGATCTTCAGTTCCAGACATCAGAGTTTTGTTGTTTTGTTGTTTTAGTGTCTATTTGTTCATTAAAATCTACTCTTTTTTGTTAAATTGGAGTAGGATGTTTATTGTGTTGTGTTTTCTACTTTTTAAAAGTTTTGACACTGATGAATGCTTTGCACATTTCTCCTAAGTTAAGCTTGTCTCCACTGTGCTAGAGCTACCAAGAGTTGAGCTCAGGTTTGAATTATTGAGTCCCAACTGTACCTGCTGAGGAATGGTGTTATTATTATTTCAAGAGGCCTACCATCCTCATCAACCAATATTCCACTTTCTCACACCATATTACATATTTCTGATGGCATTCATGTTTGTTGGACTTGGCCCTCTCTGCAGGGTCACCCCCAAATGTTTTGCCTTCATTCTCTCTATTTTTGCTGATTTAATGTTGGTTGGCCTTTGGATTCTGTGC
Source organism: Calotriton arnoldi (assembly GCA_963921515.1). NCBI lineage: Eukaryota > Metazoa > Chordata > Amphibia > Caudata > Salamandridae > Calotriton > Calotriton arnoldi. Next base: position 215,543 of record CAWUFW010008439.1, on the reverse strand, counting down.
ACTTTACCACTGCTAACCAATGCTAAAGTGCTTGAACACTCTCTCTTAAACATGGTAGAATTGACTTGTACCCAACATGCACATTTAATTTACTAGTAAGTTACTTACGTAGCCCTGTAAAACATATCCCAGGCCCACCATTGCAGCCTTTGTGTGCAGTTTTAAGCTACCATTCCCACCTGGCAAAATAAGCTGTTTGCCTCTCACAAAACGTCCTTTTAGTGCATATAATTTACCCAAGGTAGGCCCTTGGTCGCCTATTGGGCAGGGTGCATTGTAATTAAGAGGTTGGATATGTACTGTTAAGATTTCCATGTCCTGGTAATGAAAAACTAAATGTGCTTTTTGCTACTGTAAGACCTACTCCTCCCTTAGAATAAAATTGGGTTGCCTTATTACATCTAATATGTGCTAACATTTGATTGGGAACAGACAAACCTATCATGTTTTGTGTCTGAGAGGCTGTAATTAAAAATGCTCTTAAATGGCAAAATCGGACTTTAAGTTACAATTTTGGAAATCTCACTTTTCGAAAAATGCATTTTCCTGCACTAACTATTTGGTGCCTGCAGCCTATTCCAGAGTCACATGACTGGGTGTAGTTGGCAGTTGGACTTTGCTTATTCTTCTGAGACAGCCACACAGTAGAGGGTTTATATGTGTCTTGAGGGGTCATCAACTGGCAGAATGGGGGCGGAGCTGAGCACAGCCGCACTTGCAACTGAATAGGCTGTGCCCTGCCTTCACACAAAGGTCTAGTCACCGCTGCATTGTTCATGCAGCCAGTCTCGAGGAAGAGCACGAGAGGCAGAGAACTTCAAGGACTTCAAAGGGAATCCTGTAGAAACTTCTTCTACTTCAAAGAAGGCACCAGGTATAAAAAACCTGACTCTTTGAGCTACAGCGACTGCCAGTGATGCGAGATCTGCACTTTGCGCTGCAGCATTGACAGCCCACGGGGTTCACCAGCGTGAATCTCTAGCAACGACCATCTGGGACACCTCACAGGATCTTCATGCTACAGTGATGACCATCCATATCACCCAGCCTGCTCTTCATACTACATCGATGACCATCCACAATGCTATCCATGTTTCTCATGGACCCTTTGACCAGGAACAGAACCCTTCGCACTGGACTTTCGAAGGTAACTTTTTCTGCAGGACTAATTTGGTCCCTGTATCTGGCAATCACTTCATTGCGGTCGTCATGAACTTGAGGCTTTTACCCGGTCTTGCACGACCAGATAGCCGCGACTGTGACTTTGTGCTTTCAGGAGCTTTACTTACCTGAAATCTTTAAAATTGCATTTCTCAGTTTAGTTCTGGTGTGGAATTGTTGCTTGTGTTGTGTTTTCACTGAATTACTTCTTGAAGTACAGCATAAGTACTTTACGCATTGCCTCCAAGTTAAGCATGGCTGCTTTGTGTCAAGCTACCAGAGGGTAAGCACAGGTTAATTTGGGGTTTGCTTGAGTTTCACACTGACAATAATTGTGGTTTCTGCTTGAGTAGCATTTCAGCCCCTCAACCAGTAACTCAATTTCCAACAGTAGATAAATAAGGAAGTAAATGATTTTAAATGAATGACGATTAGCTTCAGAGAGGAGTGCTGAATTAGATTTATTGGATGTATAATTTATGATAATGTGGGAGAGCCTTCGGGCTGGGAAAGAATGGGGGTGTGCCTCCCTGGCACTAGAATCTACTTGGTGGGAAGAGAGAGCAGAATGCATACTTTTGGGACAGTGAGTGATGAGGGTGCATACAAGTTTGGGGAACTAAAGATCAGAGAATAACAAAAAAGTGATGCTTAGAGAGCAAACACAAACTTTGATAAGTATGCTCAAATGAAATACCAAGGACTGACAGGACAATAAGGTTTCTAGGAAAAATAATAATCATCAAGAAATTATTCAACTCAGGGAGCTTAAGGGTTTTCCCAGAATGCATATGCAGGGCATGGTAACAATCGACAAATACAAAAATGAAGAATAAGACAGCCTGTTTATAATGACAAATGGTACTATCAAAAGTTATTAAACATCAAACCCTTTTTAGTTAATGTTCAATCATATAGGATACAAAATCTGGCATAGGGAGAAGGACTTTAAAATATATGGCAAAATAATAATTTCACACTGTTGCAAAGTCATCCTGTGCCCTGGGCACACACCATTTTTTGTGCTGGCTGGTACTGTTGATAACTGACTCTGACTGTCCTTAGTCTCTGCTTAACCAGGCCCAGGGCTAGTGCTTTGCTGAAAACACACTTAGAATACAACAAAAACACCTACATATACTAGGATACACTATGGGTTCGGGTAACCCAATGATTGACATGACCTCCCCTATAAGGCCCTAGTACATAGTAGGGCAGGGGAATACAACTACCTTTAAGTCCCTAGTATATAATAGGGCATGGCAGTTTAGAGGCCAGCATCCCTTTCTGCACTTGCATGTGTGCACTGATGAGGCCTGAGGTCAGTTTAAAAGCAGTCCTGTGGTGCAGGACTGCTTTTAAAATGCAAATTGTGCCCAAACTTGACTTTGGTGTTTGGGGCATTTAAAAATTAATAAACTACAATGTTTTGGCATATTAGGTACGCACAGGGTCTCCCCATGGTGTCTCAGTGGTGGGGGTTCAGGTATCTATAAGGAGGACCCATATAAAATAGGTTTTATATGCCTTGGATTCAGTGAAATTGCACATTTCACGTCCCACATTTTACATATTCAGAACCCCTAAAGTCTCCCCTAGGTTCTCCAGGGGTAGGGGGTCCTTAGATATAGGCAGGGTCCTTATAAAAGATGTTTTATGAGCCCAGATGTTGGAGATATTGCCCAGTTCATTTTCCCCATTGCAGATCCCCAGCCACATAGGTTAACATGGCAAGAAGTTATTAACTTATAATTCCCGCCAGGAGAATCAAAAAATATAATTCAAGGACTTACTAGAATGGTATTGATATATCCAACAATATGCTATTGCTGAATTTATCCTAAAATGTACAGGCCAGAAATTGTAAGACTTTTTTCTCTGTAAGCCAAAATTCAGTCTTCCAGTGCTCTGTACTGATTGGTCAGAGTTATGTGGATTAGACAGGCTGGTTTGATGAGGTGATAAGTAGCTCTGGGATGAAGGAGCCATTCTGGGAGGAGAGGGTTCTGCTGCATTGGAATGCCAGAGCCAGGGGGAGGGGTCGTAAATAATAATCTTCAATAGAAGGAGGAGACAGGCAGGGGAAACCAGTTTCATTTACACCCCTACTCTTTAAAACCAGCCAGATGGCAGGATTGAGGAAGGAATGTGCAGATGCCAGGGGGAATGAGAATATGGAGATGAGGCATCCTGGAGGTTGGTTTAGCCAGCTCTTGCCTCTCTGCTGGGACTTCAGCCATATTGAATTTTGGAGAAATAGTGCTTTCTGGGAGACCATTGTGCAACACTTTGGTGAAAATGGTCATGCTCTGGGATGTTGTCCAGCACCTCATTGAACAGGAGTGTCCTCCTGTGTGACCCCAAGAGAATACTAAATAAGTATCTGAGAGGGGCAGTGCCTCTCAGATCTGCTGCTTGAAACTACAGAAGAAGAAGGGTCCATGCTGAAAGTTTGATTTGCACCACCAAGGCTCTGCACTCTGACTGACTGTGCCTGCTGCACAATCTGGAATACAGCCCTGTGGACCAAACCTACTTCAAAAGGACTAAAGAGTAGATTCCCTGCAAGCTACAGGTTAACAGAGCTCACTTGGACCATCACGGCCAAGAATCCACAACCTGGAGTACTACCAGTGGATTTGTAAGGGTTTTGTCCAAGTGGATTGTGGGAAGTGAAGTCCCAAACTTTTGAGGACCATCTTAGAGCTTGCAGACCCTTGGAGTGAGTTTTGGACACCTTGAGACCCTCAAAGGATCTTTAGGAAGAAGTTCCAGAAGTTTGAAGAAGTTTGGAGCAACTTTGGAAAAAAGCTCCAGAAGTTGACTGACTTGACCTGGCCAGCCAAGCCGGCAACCCTCAACCGCGAGCCAGCCTGCCGTCCAGGTTCGTCCCTCTGAAAAGATCAGAAGGTCTGATTTCCAGAGTTTGACCGGGAGCTAGTAGAAACCCGGGCAGGCAAACCCTCACCGAATCCGGCCTGGTGAAGAGCATTGAGGGACCCCGGGAGAAAAAGCTCTGTAAAAGTTTCTAAGTCCAAATGTAGAAAAGGTGACCGGGACCAACCTCGAGAGTCAAGCCGCCCACCTTCAACCGTGAGCCAGCTTGGATCTCTGGTTCATCCTGCTGGAAAGCTCTGGAGGTCTGACTTCCATAAGCTTGACCAGGAGCTCGTCGCAAGGCAAGCCGGTGAACCCTCACCGAATCTGGACTGGCAGAGAGCTTCGAGGGACCCCGGGAAGAAAAGCTCAAGAAAAGTTCCTGAGTCAGAAGGTAAAATGTAAGTCCGTTTTTATATAGCGCAGCTACTCACCCTTACGGGTCTCAAGGCGCTGGGGGCCGGAGTGGAAATTAAGTGAGCTATTGCCCAGAGTCACATGGTGCTGAGCTGAGCTGCCGCCGGAGCCGGGGATCGAACCGTGAACCCTGTGCTCCGAAGTCAGCTGCCCTGGCCGCTGCACCACACCTCTCCACAAGGTAAAAACTTTGACCGAGACCTACAGTGAGGGATAGCCGCGCAGGGCTCCATCGCGTTTGGCCTGAAACTTTGACTTTGTCCCGGTCTAGCGTGACCAGATGTCCCGATAGGCGCTATAGGTCTCTATGTGCTATACATTGCTAAATCCTTAAAAATTAATATCTCTGGTTCCCTACATTGAATGTTTTTCGTTTTGGTGTCATTTTAAAGATAACAATATTTCCTATCCTTTTGAATTGGTGTTGGATTTTTATTGTGAGTTGTGTCTTAATTATTTACTGAATTGCTGTTTTTAAATGCTTTACATACCTGTCTTTGAAGTTAAGTCTGCATGCTTGCAGCCAAGCTACCAAGGGTTGAGCGTGAGAATAATTTTCTAAGATATTTTGAGCCCTATATTGTGTAAGTGGGAATATTGCCAGTGGGAGATGCATATTTACAACTACTAATAATCCACTTTCCAACAGACACACACAATGAATTTCAGATATTCACATTAGGATGAAAATATTGTTAAGTAAATGTAATGGATTTCAAACGATTACAAAGAGGAGAGGATTTTCACAGGGAAGAGAGAGTAACTGCATATTAAATATAAGAGTTACTGAGAGGAACAAATCATAATTAGACAGAAAATATCTTCATCAAATATGACAGTTGCAAGAAGTGGCAAACCTAGATTGGAAGAATGGGTCTTCTAAGTTGTTAAAATGTAAATATGGTTAGGAATGGATATATGAAACAAAGAAAGTTAAAAAGTGGAAAGTGTTGGAGCTGAGCTCATGGACGTCATTTAAGGGTTGCCAGGAGTCACATCTGCCAGCCCTAGCTTGTTCCTTGCAACCCCTGACACTGCCTTTGCAACCCCTGGCCTCAGACATGGCAAAAACAGTTCCAAGAACACAGTGTTGCCTGCACATTCTTTGTTTTCTGTCCATTCTCATTGCACTAATAGTGAATATTATTCTACCATTCATGATAAGTGTAATAGAAAATGGAGTACACTTGGCTTGAAGGGGACCTTTGGTGGCAGCTATGGTAAGTAAAAATGGTTTTAAATATATGTTGTGTGAATGCTTGTGAGAGAGAGGGTGTTTAAGAGAGTGCTTGTGTGTATGTGTGAGTAAGTGTGCCTCTATGTTTAAGCATGTGTGTGTGTGAATGAAAGTGAGTTACAGTCAGCGACAGGTAGTGACTGAGAGGTTCACTGACAGAATATCGACCAAAAAAATATAAATGTAAAAATTATCGATCTAAAAATATAGAATACAAAAATATCAACTCCCTATACTTAAAAAAGGTAAGTACAAAAATATTGGAAAAAAATTGTTTACAATAATATAGTTGTATTAAATATCGATTTTAAAATATATAATTTAAAATATTAAAATAAACATAAATTAAATACTAACTTAAGTTATAAAAAGCATATCATTAAATGTATATTTTAATACATACAACAAATAAACTTCCTTTTTAAAATTTAAACACACTTATATATAAATATATTTATATATATATATATGTATATATAAAGTCCAAAGAGTTTCTGCCCAACGCCGTACGCCTGCCTGTAACTGCCGGTGCCTGCCGTGGTGGCAAAAAATCCACACTAAACAAGAACAATCCTTTCGATCAGAAAAGAGGGCGGCACACCAGTATCATACACAGAAGGATTTAATGTGCAAGACAAGAACGACGTGTTTAAGCCTGCCGGCCTTCGTCAATTTCAAAACGTCAAACGGTAAAGAAAGGACTATATCCAAATTCATTACTTGTTCGACTGATTTTGTCATCTATTCCCTTGAATGCCCGTGTGGACTCCGCTACATAGGCAGCACCAAGCTGCCTGTGAAAAAGCGGATCCTGGAGCATTTAAGGGCTATAACAAATCTGGATTTCAATTATCCAGTCGCCAGACATTTCTATAATGCCCACAACAGTAACAGCCAACTCCTCAGTTATATGGGACTTGACCGAGTTCTGAAGAATATCAGAGGAGGTGACCAAGTGAAACAGTTACGCATCCTAGAGTCACGGTATATTATCGATCTTAATACCAGGATGCCATTCATACTAAATAGGGAAGAAGAATTGTCTACACATATAGGGGTATAAGCCCTATGGTCTCTGGATTCTGTAGATTGCCAGTTCCTGTCCCACGTCTCCCTAGTGCTTTGATATTTATACATTTCTTTGCTTTTCATTGGTTTAAGGGATTTTGTTGGTATTCTTTAACATTTAGGTAGGGTGCACAGCATACACTTTCCAGTCAAGTTTGAGTGTGGACCAATTGGTTGTGAGTTGGGCATTTGCCCTTATATGAATAGTTATATTCCCCATTACGGGTTTTAGGCTCATTCTGATTGAATGTTCCATTGGTCCACGGTGCAGGAGGAGGCCGGCTGGCACTCCTGCGCTCTGGAATTGGTTTAATTTCAGATCTTGGCACTATGTACACTCTATATATTTTTCACATATTATTGTTTATTTATTTATCACCTTTTGCTCACTATGAAATGTGTATTTCTTATCCTGTCATGCTCGCAGTTACGTTATGCACGCATTTAAATTACCATGCTTGATTTCGTGACCTCTTCTATTTAGATGGAATATATGAATTTCTTGGCTATTCGATACAGCCATTAAGTTTTTATGTCTAAACAACTTTATTGACAGGTAAAGTTGCTTTCCAATAGAGACAATTTAGCCATTTGGTCTGATTTATCCACTGTCACTTTCTGGGGGTACATTACCCATTGATTAAATTAATATCGAATGTGCTTAGCATGCTGATATAAACTGAGTGATATGCCAAGAATATCTCATATACATCGTTGCGGTCACGTGACATCCCGATCGTTGATCATTTCAGAATCATGTTTACTTTATGCGCATTTGCAATTAATTTGAATAACAATGACTAAGTATATATTTGATGAATTTATATTATCAATGTGATGCCGTTGTTTATTTTAAATGAAATAACATGTTCATTTTGGATCAGGATGTCTTTCAGGTCTATTATGACGCATTGTGTACTTTAACGTCACTCAAAGCATCGACCTTTGAACTTGACGAAGGCCGGCAGGCTGAAACACGTCCAACTTTTCTTGCACATTAAATCCTTCTGCGTATGATACTTGTGTGCCGCCCTCTTTTCTGATCGAAAGGATTGTTCTTGTATATATATATATATATATATATATATATATATATATATATATATATAATTATACATATAAAAAAATATAAACTAGTATTTTAATTAATAATATAATTTCCCAAATCTTAAATAGCATAATATTATCAAAAATATATGAAAACATATTTAAATATACCAAAAACATAAAGGGGCCGATTACGATGCCGGTCGGAAAGGCCTTGTTTCAGACCGACTCGGAAACATTTCCGGCAGACCGATTACGATGTTTGGAAATCGTTCGCACTGTCGGACTCAGTTCTGACTCACGTCCGAACGGCATTTCGAGACACCGAGTCGGTCGGAGCCCACTCGTGCGTCTCTACGGACCGCGTTTCCGACCGAGCGATTATGATGTCGGATTCGGACAGCCTTTCCGAATCGGTCTGTCTGACACAGATCGACTGTCAGAATCCGACTTTGGGGGCCCATAGCAGGCCCCCCTTCAACTAAAGGCCGCCGGTTGGGGCCATTGGGGGTACACTTGGGTCCCCTCTTTCTAGCTATGCATGGTGTGGCAGGTACAAAGGGGTGCCTGCCACAGGGTGCATGATTTTCTGCAACCACGCCATTTTTTAATGGGAGCCTGTGTTGTCGATCGGAACACAGGCTCCCACTGAGGTCAATGGGAGTCCAAGCGAACGGTGTTCGGACACATAGTAATCGGTCGGTCAGACTCCCTGAATCTGATTTGGTCGTAAACCATTCCGAGACCGAGTCGGTCGGAATGCTTTCCGACCAATATCGTAATGAGGCCCAAAATATTAAAAAAGGGAATAAAAAAACACACATATTTTACAATCTAATATAGAATATTGCAAATTATATTAGTATTAGAATAAATGAAACACATAATAATATAAATTACAACATAAAATAAATTATCACAAATTAACATAAGTACATATACATTTTCCACCACATTAAAAAGAAAACATGTTTCTACTAAATAAATATTAAAATAATTACTCCCACCTAACACAACACAACAGCAACAAAATACTTTACATCGCACAAAAATTAGATTTACTATTCTAACTACAATAAATTACATAAAATATAACATTACAAAACAATACAATTTACTATTCCCACTACACTGAACACAACAATTAAAATTTATATTTACCAAAAAAAAGCAATTCCCGCTCCAGTCAGTGCAACAGTAGGGAAAGTGTTGGATTGCGGAGGGTAAAATTTACTATTCCCACTCCTTCAGTGCAATTTTAAGGAAAGCTTTGGATTATGGAGGGGTAAAATTTACTATTCCCACTCCAGTCAGTGCAACAGTAGGGAAAGTGCTGGATTGCGGAGGGGTAAAATTTACTATTCCCACTCCATTCAGTACAACAGTAGGTAAAGTGTTGGATTTTAGAGGGGTAAAATTTACTGTTCCCACTCCAGTCAGTACAACAGTAGGGAAAGTATTGGATTACGGAGGGGTATAATTTACTATTCCCACTCCAGTAAATGCAACAGTAGGGAAAGTGTTGGATAGCGGAGGGATAAAATTTACTATTGCCATGCCAGTCAGTTCAACAGTAGGGAAAGTGTTGGATTGCGGAGGGATAAAATGTACTATTCCCACTCCAATAAGTGCAACAGTAGGGAAAGTGTTGGATAGCGGAGGGGTAAAATTTAATATTCTAACTCCAGTCAGTTCAACATTAAAAACAAACAAAATATCTTCAACAAAATGAATTTTTTAAAAAACAAAGTCAATAAAAAAATATATAAATATATTGACAAAAAATATATTTAATATTAAAATATTAAAAAATTAAAACATATTATAATTTTAAATACATATTACAAATACCTATAATGATTATTTTAAATTAAATATAAAAATGATTTTCTATACAAATAAATATTTGTATTTAGAAATTATTTAGTAACAAAAACATTAAGGGCCCTATTACGATGTCAGGCAGAGTTTCCTCCGCCCAACATCGTCTCGGTCATGGGACCGCCCGACACCCGGCAGGCACCTCAAGGTGCCTGCCACGGGTGCAGGAATCAGCAGGGGGGCACCATAGGTGACCCCTTGGCCTACACTGGAGGTTGTGCACCCATAAGGGCCCTGCTGGGGGCCCCCAAAGTCGAGTTCCGACAGCCTTTCTGTGTCAGAAAGGCCGGCACAGAAAGGTTGTCGAAATCCGACATCGTAATCCTTCAGGCGGAAAGAGCAGCCCTTGGGATCACTGACAGCATTCTGACTGGTGAACGGCTCTCCAAGCCCATCGGCAGCCAGTCGGAATGACCGTTCGGATTCCTTACCGACCGCCTCCATTGTAATGAGGCAGTCGGAAAGGAATCTGATGGCATATTATGATGCGGTCGGAACGGCTCCGAACGACGGTCTGAGCCTTTTCTGACTGCATCGTAATAGGGCCCTAAGTATTACATAACTTTAGTTTAATTACTTCCCACCCTATAACACCACAAAACTCACAACCTGCACCTAAAAAATTATTTGCACTATTAATATAAATATTCATCAACAAATAATTTTTCATTGACTAAATATTCATTATTAATTCATTTTAATTAATGCACTTCCCACAATATACCCCAACAAAACACACAACACAGTTAATTACTACATTAATAATTATTATTAATTAAAAAAAATGCTTAAAATTGATTTACCTCCCACCCCATTCCCCTAAAAACCCAAAACCCACATCTAGTATGTAAACAATTATATATATTTGCACAATAAACATAATTAATTATCAATTAAATAAATGTTATTCATTAAAAAAGAAATTATAATTCATTAAAATTAACTTCCCACCCTTTACCTCTATAATCCCCACAACCCGCACCTGAAATTGAACTTTAAGAACAATAATTACACAAATTAAAATGATTTTTCAACTAAATAACTAATAGAATTTAATAAATAATTATACATTAAGTAAAATTAATTTAATCCCCACCCTTTACCCCTATAAACACAAAACCACACCAAATAAAAATGTAATTAAACAATTCACATAATTAATTATCAATTATTTAATTAATATTAATTATCAACTAATTATCAATTAGTTAAAAATAAATTACTCCCACTCTTTACCCCTATTAACCCCACAACCCACACCTAAAAACAAAATTACACAATTACCATAATGAATTATCAATTAATTAATATTAATTAACAACTAATTATTAATTAAGTACAAATAGATTACTTCCCACCCTTTACACCTACTAACACCACAACCCTCACCTAATAAAAGTACACAATTGCCATAATAAATTATCAATTAATGAATTAATATTAATTAACAACTAATTATTAATTAATTGCAAATAAAGTACTTCCCACCTTTTACCCCTATAATCCCCACAGCTGACACATACAATTAACCAAAAATAAATAAAAGCACAATTAACACTATTAAATATCAATTAAATAAATATAATTAAATACAAAATAATCATTAATGTATTATAATTAAATTACTTCCCACCCTATTCCCCTATTAACCCACAACCCGCTAAAGAACTAAAAGACGCAAAATTTAATTAAATGAAATGTGATAACTACTAGAAATGTAACACATATATTAAAAAACATAAACAATACTTATACAAAACAATTACATCATGTACATTTAAAATATATAGTAAAATACATAACACTAATTATAAAATCGATATTTTAAACAACTGCATTTTTGCAAACGATATTAAATTAATGGCTTCTATATTTATAAAATCAATATTACTTACCTTCAAATCCATATTCTTGACAACGATATTCTTGCACTCAATATTTCCATTCCACGACATTTCTCACTCGATATTAATGTAGTTCGAATTTTTTGCATCGATATTCTGTCTCATTAACGACTGAGATTATCTGAAATCGAGGCCCAGATTGAATATTCTTTGATGGAGGGCAACTCTGCACCAAAGTTGTGGTGCTACCTTGCACCAAAGAGAGAGAGAAAAATGTGCCATATCTACTCTGTCTGTGCGCTGGTGCACTTTTGGCAGCCATGCACCAACACACACACCCATGTGCCATAGTGCAAGGATGTGTGCATTTTCTGAAGCATATGTTTTGTACTGGAAGGAGAACCTTCCAGTACAAAAACTATTGGGGTCATTACGATGGCGGATGGACTCAAGTTTGTCCGCCATCGTCACGGGGTTTAGGACCGGAAGCCTATATGGCGGCGGTCCCGCAAGTGCAATCACAATGCGACTGCCACTGTGGCGGTCGCATTGTGCATTTTTACCATTGCAGCGGGTGCTGCTGGCTGCAGCACCCAGCGCAATGGTAAAAATGCAAGTTTAGCATTTCCCTGCACTACGTGGTAGGCACCACGCTGTGCCTGCCACATGGTGAAGGGAAATGTTAAGTGCAAAACTTCAGTGCCCCTGCTGAAGGGGGGCTCGCTAAGGCCCCCAAATTACATCCCAGCCAGCCTGTGAATGACGGTTGAACCGCCATACACAGGCTGGCGGGGATGCAGCATCCTAATCTGGTGGGCGATGCCTGCTAGGCACCGCCACCATTTCGTGGATGCAGTGTGGATCCGACAGGCAATCGTAACGATGTGTCAGACCAGTGGTGGACGGATTTCCCGTCTGCCAGCAATCCGCCCGCCATCCTTATCTGGCGGGTGGAAAATGGTGGCACAATGGCGGTGAATCCACCACAGGCGGCTGCTGGTGGTGGATTCACCGCTATCCTAATCAGCCCCTATGCTTTAAGACTGTTCCCACTTTGTATGCATGCTGTACAATGCAGCAAATATGCCTAGTGGGAAAAACAAGGACAAATAAAAACATTTCTTGTAATGCCTGTCTCGAGGAGGTGTAAGATTGTTGCTCAGATACCTGTCTATCATTGTTTGTATATAGGGATTTGCATCAAAACCCATGGCTGGTTGCAAGGAAACACATATGCCCCACCCATAGAATGCCCCTTTGATGCAAAATAACACAAAGTAGCGAATAGAGCAACTTTGCTTTACTTTGGGATACTATACAACGCAAATGCTGATTTGCATTGGATAGTAATTCCCATACTAACATGTTGCATCCAGTTTGCATTACCAAATACCAGGTGTATAGTGTTAGTAAACCTGGACCTGAGTAAGCATGAATGAGTGAAAATGAATGAGATTAAGAGTGAATATAAGTGAGTAAGATGGAATAGCAATGAATGTAAAGGGTGTAAGTGAGTGTGAGTGAGAACATGAGTATGAGTGAGTGAATTTGAGTGTGAGCGAGAATGTGATGTGATGTTTGCGAGTTTGCCATTGACCCTGGCATACTGCAGGTAATTATTGTCTCATGGAAATACCTACGACAGAATACTGGCACTGGCATTTTTGCAGCTATTCGTGGCATGACAGACTCCTGTTGCAAAATACTGGCACTGCCACACTGTGTTGATTTTTGGCATGAAAAATTGTAAAATAATGGTACTGGCATACTTGAGGGAATTCATGGCATAGAGAGCACCCATAGAAAAATACTGGCATATCTGAGGAAATTCTTGGCATGTGTACACTAGTGGTAGAAAGCTGGTTCTAGCACAATGGAGGAAGTTATTGGCAAAAATGTGGACAGCCTGGCATATGGGAGTGGAACAGCCATGACAAAATGAGGGTCATGATATGCTGAGGTCATTTTTACCATAGGGTCACCTATAGTATCTGGACGGCATAGTCTCTAAAATTCTAGCACTGGCATATTTTATGTAATTTTTTATATAAGGGGCAAGCATGGACTATGGGCACCCATAACAAAACAATGGCCCTGGAAGAACAGAGGTTATTTTTGACATATGGGCGCACCCATAGCACATTTTGCAGAAAAAAGGTCAACTACAGAGGAACGTCAGGTTTCATTGGCTTGGCACAGCATGAAAGAATTTGAATATTTAATAAGTGCCCTTACAGTGCCAATGGCATTTTAGCAAATGTATGTGAAAATGGTGCTTTAAAGTGCACAATTTCACCCCATTCTTATCAAATTTTTGTCAGGGGAAGACATCCCCTAAAAGAGCCCTGGCTTACTCGCTTTGCTTGCTCACTACAATTCAGGGCAATAATTATGTCCTAGAACTTTCAAAGATCAAGTCAGCAGCATAGAATAGGTGGTATCTAAATTAGACATTTGTCTGTGTTATGCTGTCTTACTAATCAAGCAGTTATTATGGAACTTCAACAACGTTCATTTTTGTAATGTTTGGGTCCTGTGACATGCCTTCCTCGAAAAATGCAGAGTCAAGGGTCATATGATTCACTTCCTGTGATGTCATTATGGTCAAAGGGTACGTAATGTCACTTCCACTACCCCTAGCATCAATGGCCTCCCTGCCTTCACACAGTTCCATGTTGCCTCATTGCAGTCAATTCAGGCCTTGGACTGGGCATCCCAGGTTTCACAATGGTATACTCTTGCAGGTAGCACCATGGGCCAGTGATTCTCAGAGGCTACAAGTAATCATCTGCAAAGTTATCATTGTGTCAGTAGCATCCAAAAGTGACTGAGGGCGGGTCGCAGCATAGGGTCACATCACAGGAATGCTGGACATAAGAGAGTGCAGTTTTAAAGAGGCAAAATCCAAACAGAATTCCAGAATGTGGATTGAGAGGAATAAGTGGATGATTCTAGCAGATATGGGATATTTAAACATCTTTGTCTGATCACCCTAAGAATTCAGCATTGAGCCCCCATTTTCTGTGTCTTCTTATAGTTTCTTTTCACCCTTTTCTGAATAGATGGCATATTAATGGCAAAATGGTTTGGGGCCAATGACCAAGACATGTGGCAACCTAAAATCACTCAAGTGGGCAAAATTGCCATCTCTGGGCTCAAGTCACTAATGTTGGACATGAACAACTTACTGATTACAGATTAAACTTTATATTCTGAAAAGATTCTCGTATGAGAGCCTTTCTATGATTGTATGCTTAGATAATCATGGTTAGGGCTCTCTGTGACCATGGATGTTCCCATATTTTAATTTCCCTGGGCTCTTACCTGAGTCCTTAGCGCTGCTACACCTCCTGTTAATCCCTCCCCAGTCCACCGCAGCAATGTGCTGTTTGTGTGGAGGGAGGTCGGGTACTTAGTTTATGCACTTCCGCAAGGCCACTCGACGTCAGTCATCTTGGAAGGGTGAGAGTCTAGTCCTCTCCCTGAGCCCTCAGCCTCACTGTATTTAACAGGGGCATGGCGCCGACACGCAGAGGACACGGTTGTGCACCGCTGGCGCGCCAAAGGCGTGCCAATGGTAAGCCCGTCTGCGCCCGTCCGAGCACGGAACGCGTCCAGCACCAGAAATGCTGCTCATTTTTACGAAGAAATAAGGTTCACGAGAGACTCCCTTCTGGCCCTCAATAACAACCTTCACAACTGTAAGAACTCTCTTAATGTTGTAAACTGGAAGGGTCCAATATGCTTAGAGGCTGTAAAACAATCCTCAAACCCACACGGGCCAGTCAAACCAGCTACAGCCTAAATTCGAGCCACCTACGAGGTGGTCTTATAAACGCTCTGTCATTATGCCAACATGCTCAAAACATTTATGACCTAATCCTAAACGATAACTTAGATTGCCTCTTTGTGACAGAAACCTGGCTTAAAGCCTGGTGTAACCCAGATATCATCTGTGCCCTCCCCCCTGACTATCGTATTCACAGATTAGATAGACCAGAGAAACGAGGAGGAGGCCTGGCAATTATTTACCGTATCTCACAGAAATGCTCGGTATTTGAACTTACAGACCTCAAAGGGGCAGAGGGTATCGGTTTCTGTTTCCAGCTAGAGGACTCTTTCACCTTCGTGGGAGCATTGCGATACCGTCCACCAGGCCCCTCTAAAACCTTCCTGGATAGCATTGGAGACATTGTTAGATCACTCACTCTCAGATTCTCCAATTTCAACATACTAGGAGATTTTAACATCCACCTAGACGATCTAAACGACCCAGGTGCAATAAATTTCCGTGAAATCATGGATACACTTGGCCTGGAGCAGCAGGTATTCACTCCCACCCTTAACGCAGGCCACACGCTGGATGGTATCTGCTCCAATCTTAGGACCCTTACAGCCAAGGCCCCAATTAACGTAACATGGTCCGATCATAAGCTGATACCCTTGGAAGTCAGATATAGCACCTGAAAAGCTCCAAGTGATGTATCCCCACCACCCATAACACCAATCCCAGATGGAGGGATATGGCAGCCCTTCCTGAGCTAAATCGAGAAGCATTAGCTTGTAGACCTAAGTTGTCAGGGGATCCAGTATTAGACAACCAAAGCTTTACGCAGTGGATGTCCTCTCTGAGGGCCCGCTTCGCGTCCCCTAGTTCACAAAACAATCAACCGCCTAAGAAACCCTCCACCCCACGGTTCACCTAAAATCTGAAAGAAATGCACAGTCACTGTAGGAACCTGGAACGTAGATGGCGACACAAGTATGAACAGACTGAACTAATGAAGTTCAAATTAGCCCTTAAAAACTACCACCATCAAATCAAAGCAGCCAAAAAATATTATTTTACCGAAATGCTCAAAAGGGCAAACTCAGATCAAAAAACTATCTTTAAAATAGACAAACTCCTTCACTAATCCTCTATCCCTTAAACAAGAGATCCCCCGTCACAGTCCCTCTGTAACCGCATAGCGGATCACTTTGAACAGAAAGTCCAGTCACTCCAATATAATTTCACAGCACCCTCCTCCCCCTCAGTCAACAATAAGGTCAACTTAGGTAACAATAGACCTTCCCTTCAATCCTTTGAGCCTCTCAGCCTAGACCAAACCCGCCAGGCGACTCTTGCTATCAAATCCCGTTCCCCTTTCGACCCCTGCCCCCCCTCAATCCTACATGCAATGATTGATACTGTCAACCCTGTTATAAACAAGATAATAAATGCCTCCCTATCATTATCCAAAGTTCCCAATAAATGGAAGCTTGCTGCAGTTAAACCGCTCCAAAAGAAACCACTAGCCAACCCCACCACTCTTAATAACCTTCGACCCATCTCTCTCCTCCCATGCCTAAGCAAGATCACCGGAAAACTTGTCAACTCTCAACTTATGACTTATCTGGAAGAAGCAAATATCTTACATCCCAATCAATCAGGCTTCAGGCCTCAGCACTCTACAGAATCGGCTCTCCTGTACACTGCTGTATCCCTTAAAGCCGCTCTCGATCAAGGGAAAGAACGCTGTATTGGTCCTATTGGACTTATCAGCCGCTTTCGATACGGTCTCACATGTTATTCTTTTAGACCGTCTCGAATCCTACGGCATTTCTCATCTTGCCCTGGCCTGGCTAAAATCATTCTTGCAAAATCTCAGACAAGTCATTTCCCTTGGGCAATATGCGCCCTTGGGCAATATGAGCCATTGAAGGGCGCTAAGGCCCTTCAATGGCTCAGTTCGTTTCTGAGCAATAGAACCCAAACCGTACAATTGGGTGCCTTCTCATCCAGTCCAAAAGCTTTAAGCTGTGGTGTCCCACAGGGAGCATCCCTTAGCCCCACTCTGTTCAATGCCTATGTTTCACCTTTGGCAAAAATTGGGACAAAGTGGGGTTTCGGGGTGTGCTCCTATGCGGATGACACGCAGCTAACAATAGCCATTGGAGATGGGCATGAGGACACAAAAAGAAAACTTAACAGCTGTCTCACTGAAATGGCTAGCTGGATGTCGGACCATTGTCTAAAGCTCAATGCAGACAAATCAGAAATTCTACTCCTCGGTGGAGCTAACCACAATTGGGATGCATCCTGGTGGCCCCACTCACTTGGAGAATCCCCAGCACACAAGCAATCCGCAAAAAACCTGGGTGTCATAATCGACAACAAATTATCCATGCAAGGCCATGTACGAACATTATGCGGAAAAAGTTTCGCCACTCTGAAGCTTCTAAAAAGGCTCTTTCCCTGGATCCCCCTAGAATGTAGAAGGACAGTCACACAAGCCCTGCTGGTTAGCAGACTGGACTATGGAAATGCTCTCTTTATGGGCATGCCAGATTACCACTTCAAACGCCTTCAGGTGGTGCAAAACGCTGCAGCCAAATTGGTGTGCAACAAGGGCAAATACAGCTCAGCAATGGAATGCCTAAAACAACTCCACTGGCTGCCCATGCGCCAAAGAGCACGATTCAAGCTCTTAGGACATACCCACAAGGCACTCCACCACACGGGCCCTAAGATTCTGCAGAATAAAATACAATTCTACATCCCTCCCAGATGCCTGAGGTCACATCATCTGGCACTTGCCGAAACAAAAAGGATAAAAAAATCCAGGGCAGGAGGTCGTACCTTTTCGTATCTCACAGCACTACACTGGAATGAGCTTCCAGTTGAACTTAGGCTGACTAAAGAATATGCCACTTTCAGGAGGAAACTCAAAACACACCTATTCCCTAAAGACTGAAATCATACCCAATAACTGCACCGATCCTACGCACCACTATGCCGCTACTTCAGCGCTGTGATATCTCAATGGGATGAATGTTGCGCTATACAAGTAAATAAATAAATAAATAAATATCAGTCAGTGGAAAAACCCCTGCTTTCTGGGGTTCCACAAGGGTCTATCCTCAGTCCAGTGCTCTGTAACGCCTATATGGCTCCATTGATTAGTCTGATATCGTCCTTTAACATCGAGACCATCTCATATGCGGACAATACGCAGCTAATCCTGGTTCTAGATAGAAACTCCACACTGGCTGAAGAAAACCTCTGTCACTGCCTTACAGCGGTTTTCCATTGGATGAAAACCAATCATCTAAAATGCAATTCAGAAAAGACCGAAATTATGCCTTTGGGACAAGGGAACACCTTCCCCCCCAATCTATGGTGGCCCTCAGACATCCCCTCCCTTACCAATACAGTAAAGGTAGCCAAAAATCTGGGGATCAAATTTGACTCAACACTATCCTTTCACCAGCAATCAAGCTGGGACCTGCTTCCATATGATAAAATCACTTAAAAAGTTCTTTGACTTCCTCCCCAACACGGCGAGACAAGCAGTTGCAGTGGCCCTAATTACATCTAGACTGGACTACTGCAACAGCCTCTATGCGGGTGCCAACAAGTCGGTTTTACACAAATTACAGATGGTACAAAACGCGGCAGCCCGCCTAGTGCTAAAAGGGCCCAGGAAGTCATCAGCATCGGCTGCACTTGAAGCACTACACTGGCTACCAATCCATAAAAGAATCTTGTCCAAGATCCTTACAATCACCTTTAGAACCTTCCACTCCTCAGGCCCTCACTACCTTCGGCACAGGTTTGCGTGCTATGTTCCATCCCGCACTCTTAGATCATCCAATGCCAATTTACTAAAACCTCCAGTGTTTAGATGTGTCTCAAAAGGGGGAAAATCAATTGCAGTGATCGGCACTAAAGCCTGGAACCAACTCCCCAATCACCTTCGCCTTATCCAATCAGAATCTTTGTTCAGGAAGGCCCTTAAAACTTGGATTTTTAAAGCACCTGACACACTATGTATAGCACTCATCTAATCCAATTTTTCACCCTCAGTTACCTTGTCTACCCAGTGATCCGTATAGCGCCATGATGCTCCTCGGAGTGATAGCTGCGCTCTATAAATGTCTGTTAACATAACATAACATATTAGGTGAGGGTCAGGGAGTGGCCAACAGTGAGATAGGGAACACCATGTAAGGATATGTGTATGGGTCGTTATAACCTGTGGAGCTAGCTAAAAAGCAATAGGGTACTGTAGAAAAGTGGCAGTAAAAGGGAGGCACACAACTCCTTTCCTTGGATTTTTAATTCTCAATTAAACACCTATAGTCAGTACTATATAAGAGTTCAAACTGAGTGTGTACAATGCCATCACATCCATATTTGTTAGTGGTGTGTAGTGTCCTGCTGGGCATGTAGTGAAGCAGCCCCTCCACTGAGGCTACCCTAACATCCACCTGTTAGACCTGACAGCCTTAGGGTAGTCTTCCCCAAACGTTGTGCCTGCTTACCTCCACTTTTTACTGTATTCTGTTTGTTGGCCTTAGGACTCTGAGCGCTTTACCACTGCTAACCAGTGCTAATGTGCTTCTCCCCTAAACATGGTTTCATTGACTTATCCACAATTGGCATATTTAATTTATCTGTACGTGTTAGACTTGGGATCTTTGGCGTGGTTTCCCCATTTTGCCTCTACCTCCTCTATTTTTGATGTTGTGCTGGATTTCGTTTTTGCTGGCTTAGATGCTTTGTGCACTTTGCCACTGCTGATCAGTGTCAAACTGCAAGTGCTCACTCTGTAAATTGATATTACAATTGGTTCCCCCTGATTGGCATATTTGATTTACTGGTAAGTCCCTAGTAAAGTGCACTGAGTGTGCAAGGGCCTTCAAATCAAATGCTACTAGTGGACCTGCAGCACTAATTGTGCCAACCACATGGATAGCCCTGAAAAGGTATCTCAGACCTGCCACTGCAGTGTTTGTGCGCAGTTTTAAACTGCAATGTTGACCTGGCAAGCGCACCCACTTGCCAGGCCATAACCTTCTCTTTTCATACATGTAAGACACCCCTATGGTAGGCCCAAGGTGCCCCCATGGGCAGGGTGCAGTGTATGTGAAAGGTGGATATGTACTGGTGTGTGTGACATGTCCTGTTAGTGAAATACTGCCCATTTAGTTTTGCACGATTGAAAGGCTATCTGCCCCATTGGATAGATTGGGGAATACTTTGTAACCTCTTACAAGTATAACTTCCCATTGGGACAAGATAGAGAAATACAGTTTACTCTCTCTTTTTTTAATTTTTTTTAATTTGAGTTTTATATAGCGCTGGCTAGACCGGGAGGTATCAGAGCGCTTTACATAAGGATCCAACACAGATGACATCAGTTACAAATTACATCAGTTACAGGAAAACATTTCAACTCTCTGAACTCAGAATTTCATAACACATCTTTTAGTAAAGATGGTTTTTAAATTGTGTGTTTGAAAATGCCACTTTTAGAAAGAAGGCATTTTTTTGTTTAAACCTTCTGTGTGCCTGTGCCTGTTTGTGGATTGACTGTCCGGTTTTGGAGTGACAGGGGCTTGGGATGTGCATTCACTGTAGACAGCCACTGGGGCGGTTGAGGTGTGCCTGGCCCTTCCTGGATGACTCTGAGCTGAGCTGAATGGGGCCTGGCTGCATTTACAGTAGTGGGAGGAGATTTCCTTGCACCTGAATAGGGCCTGTTTCCCTTGCACAATGCTGTCTGCACCCCCTGTGGTCATACTGCACCAGTGAGGACAGAACTGGTTTGGATTGGGCTCAGACACCCTTGCACAAAGAGAACAAAGACACAATAGGGTATAGGTAGTAGACCTTAAACCCCAGAGCTTTAGATCACTTCATGACTCATGAGGAACCTTTGCCAAGGAGAAGAGCTGAAGAGCTGTGAGGAGGAGTACTTCCCCTTTGCTATGTGCTGTGTGGGGTTGGCCTGCAGTTGCTGTTTCTGCTAAGGAAAGGACAAAGACTTGAACTTTGTTGTGAACCTGCTTGAAGAAGCATCTCCAAGGGCCTGTGTGTGCTGGCCTCCTGTTCTGAAGTCTCAGGGACACAAAGACTTCACCCCCAGCTCCCCTGAACTCTGTGGCTGAAAGTTCTGACCTGCCAGGAAGTGCCTGTTCCCGTTCTGGGCCTCTGGGGGTTGTTCCTGCTGTTGGGAGCTGGAAGAAACCTGAAGAACTGAGAAAATCAATGCACCGCTCTTCTTGTGGCTGTTTTCCCCGACGCAGCACCACCCTGCAAGAATAATCTCTACATATCGCCGCGCCGCTGCCGAAACGAAGCAGCACCTGTCGTGGCTGCAAGAACCGAAGCATCATGGGATCACGGCTGAAGAAACTGACGCAGAGCTGCTTGCCACCACCGCATCGATCGCCAACGCATCACAGATTTTCACGCACCGCACCTGTGCGGCAAGTTTTCCTGATGCATCACCCGCAGACTAGAAGCATCTTGGAGTCGAAGCATCACTTCCTTCTACAGTCCGGATTCGACGCATCACTTCTGCGTGCAGCAGAACTGTTGCATCGCCTCCCCAAGGACTCAGGAACTGACGCATCTCTTTGTTTCTCAACACTTCCCATCTCTGCTGCTGTTTAGCCTTGTGAATTTTGACACATCTACAGGTACTTTGTGTAGAATCATGCATGCATAGTTTTCTATGGACCAAGTTGCTTGAAACCTTTGAAAAGTCATATTCTTATTACATGTATGTTAGATTTTTATCGTTTTGGTCTTGGTGAGTTTAGATAAAGATGCTTTATTTTTCTAAACTGGTGTGGTGACCATTTGTGGTGTTATCACTGTATTACTGTGTGTTTTGAGTGCAAATACTTTACACGTTGCCTTTGGGATAAGCCTACAAAAAACAAAATTAGGGAGAGAAGAGGTAGTGCCCCGAGGGATACTAACGGTGGATACGTCCTCCTCAAGTCAGTAGTTAGCAAAACATCAAGATCCACCATATGGGTAATGATCTGAATGATGAAGTAAAAGGGGCCTATAGTGGATGGGGAAAAAGTTGTGTTCCTATTCCATGATAGGACATACACAAAAGTTGTTTAAATACCCCTCACACATCAAAAGGACCCTTGATGTCATGCTTCATCATTGGGGTCTTCCCATCCCACTGTGGGATGGGGCGTGCTGCGACCAGCGACTACGCGGGAGCACTAATCTAAAATACTATGTGTGGTGCAGGGGTGGTGAGAAGAAGGGTCAAAAAGTGAAGTTTAAAAGGAACTGGCCTCATGGACATAAAACAATTTAATACGTCATTGAGGCTGAACCTGTTAAAAACAGTGATTTGGAATGGTCATGCATTTAATGAGCTGACCTTCCTAAAAAGTCGACATGTTTCGAAGCTCAAGGCTTCTTCATCAGGACTAAGAAGATCCCTTCAGCGCTCACTTGTTGTTTAAAAAGTGAAAATAGTCATATACAAAAGTGAAAGAAATTCTTGCAAATATTCATGCAGTATAAAGTACCTGTTTGTACTCCTATATGTAAATCTGTTAGTATTACTATATGTTAATCTGCAAAAAGGGAACATTTTTGAAATATTAATTGCGCCACACACAGCGTTGTCTCACGAAGACCTGAAAAGACAACACATGTGTCAAAGTGACTGTTTTATAAAAACATAATGCTATAGTGGTGCAGGGACCTGTGAAAGAAATTGGGAAAAAGGGAAAACATACAGTGACACACAAAACACACACTCTATTTGGTGACTATTGTAATAAAAGAGGCGGTGTGTATAACGGTGTGTATACATAATACATACAATGTATGAATGGGTGTATTGCCCCATGAGTACAAACAGGTACTTTATACTGCATGAATATTTGCAAGAATTTCTTTCACTTTTGTATATGACTATTTTCACTTTTTAAACAACAAGTGAGCGCTGAAGGGATCTTCTTAGTCCTGATGAAGAAGCCTTGAGCTACGAAACATGTTGACTTTTTAGGAAGGTCAGCTCATTAAATGCATGACCATTCCAAATCACTATTTTTAACAGGTTCAGCCTCAATGACCTATTAAATTGTTTTATGTCCATGAGGCCAGTTCCTTTTAAACTTCACTTTTGACCCTTCTTCTCACCACCCCTGCACCACACATAGTATTTTAGATTAATTCTCCCGCGTAGTCGCTGGTCGCAGCACGCCCCATCCCACAGTGGGATGGGAAGACCCCAATGATGAAGCATGACATCAAGGGTCCTTTTGATGTGTGAGGGGTATTTAAACAACTTTTGTGTATGTCCTATCATGGAATAGGAACACAACTTTTTCCCCATCCACTATAGGCCCCTTTTACTTCATCATTCAGATCATTACCCATATGGTGGATCTTGATGTTTTGCTAACTTTGGGATAAGCCTGTCTGCTCGTGCCAAGCTACCCAGGGTGTGTATCCCCCTTACCCTGACTAGAAGCAAGGGTCCCTATTTGGACAAAGGTACCTACCTCTGCCAACTAGAGACCCCCATTTTTAATATTGGTGGTCAGCGGTGAGGATTTAAACTTGTATTTGTACTTGACCCACAGTGATTGGTGTACATCACTAGTTTAGTGGAGTCCACTACGCAACCACAAACTGTGTTTTATTTTTGGTTCTATTTTTGATCTGACCCTTGAAGTATCCATGTACCACATCTCTGAATGGTAAACCAGCAAGTGAGGCTGCAGAATTGGAGTTTGACATTGAAATGTTAAGTAGTAACAAAGTAGAGCTACTCAAGCAGTTCTGCAAGAGCTTTGGGTGTCCCATGAGGGGCAGTTCTAGGAAAGAGGACCTACAGAAGGCCTTAGGGGCCTGGTGGGAGGACAGAGAAGCTGGGGAGACAGATTATGTAGATGTGGATGGGGGTGAGCCAGAAGGCAGTTTCAGACCCTGGATTTGCCTTTTGGGAGAGCAACCTGTATGGCTGGCAGCAATCATTCTTCCAGGAATTGGGTTCCAGAGGAAATAGAGGGAAGGTGAAGGGCCAGGGATCATGAGTGAGAGGTCATGAGGCTCCAGGCAAAGGCAAAGGAGAGCAAGAACACTTGTGCCTTGGAAGAAAAGAAATTGCTTTTGGCACATGAGTTGAGCATGAGAGAGCTGAACATCAGGGCCAAACAAATGGTGGCAGCATACAGCCAGTGCAAGGGGGTAAGGTTTACATTCCCAAGGACCTAGTACAGAATTTCTAGAAGGTGGAAGATATTTATGCTTGGTTTGCATCTTCTGAGCAGCACTGCGTATGAATGAGGTCCCTGAGAAGAATTGGGGGGCAGGCCTGTGGAGATACTTTGAGACCAATGGGAGGAACACCCTGACACCTTTGGAGGAGGCGGGTGCTCTTACCTACCCCAATATGGAGTAGGTATGGGCTCAAGTATGGGCTCAAACCGGAGCAGAACCGAAAAATCTTAGGTCTTTTAAGAAGCTTGAATCCAATATGTGGATTGAGTGTGTGAATCTTTATTGCAGAGCACTGGATGGTTGGATAAAGGGCAACAATGTAACTGATTACCAGGGGTTGTACAATCTGATTGGTTGGGAGCACTTGAGTAGTCTTTGTGTTCCAGAGCTGCGCCAGCATCTGATGGATAGTAAGCTGATTGACCCCGGAAGCTTGCTCAGGAGGCAGACAGCTGGATGAGTTCCAGGGTCCACACGGGGTATGTGGCAAACCCAGCCAAAGGTGGGCAGGGTCCCCCGCAGAAGAGTGGGGGGGACAAGGGTAATCAAAAGGAGTTCTCTAAAGGGCCACAAAATAGTTCCCAGGGTAAAGATTCCCAGCCCCCCAGTTCTAAGAAGCCATGGCCCCCTAAGGGTAGGCCAGACAACCGGGGTCCCCACAAGTTTTATGCATGTGGTCACATGCAGAATGATCCCAAGTGCCCCAAGGCACCACCAGCTCACACTGGTGCACCATCACTGGGGTTAATTAGTGTAGTGCTAGGGGAGAAGTTGGTTCCTAGTGAGGGTGGGGAGCCAGTTGTGATGAACCTTATCTCATTAGGAGATAGAGAGATGGTCCAGGAAACCTGCCTGCCAGATAACACTAAAAAGTACCTTCAGTGGGTGACCACCAATGGGTGTAGGGTGTAGGCTCTGAGAGACACAGGAGCCAGTTTGACATCTGTCAGGTGTCAATGGGTGTCTGAAGAGCAGGTCATCCCCAATGTATTCACTCTGTAGTTGCTGCAGACAACTCTGAGCGCCTGTGTAAGGTGGTGCAGGTTCCCTTTGAGTGGGAGGTCTCAGGTTCCTTGAAGGTCTTTGTAAGTCCGTCCATGCCTGTTGACTGTCTGCTTGGCAATGACGTGGAGAGTTCCCCTTTGAAGGAGGTGGATCGCCAGGCTCATTTAAAGATGTTGGGTCTGCCTGAGTGGGCCTGTGTGACCACTCGGTCAATGGCAGCCAGTAGAGAAACTCAAGAGAACCTGGAGCCGGATCAGTGGCCCAGGTGCCTGCCAGAAAGAGAAGGGGCAGGGGGCATGGGAGACCCATCCCAGACGTTCACAAAGTACAGGAGGAGGCAGACCCTCAGGGGATGCCCTGAACCTACAGGGGAGCAAGTGGTTGAACTGGGAGGCCTGCCTGTGCTGAACCAGTGGTAGCAGCAAGGAGGTCCCTCCAGGGTGGAGTTCTGCAAGGCGCAGATGGAGTGCCCCACTCTGGTTGGATTGTGGCAGCAGGCTGCAGACCAGGCAGCTGGAGGTCCATCTGGATCACATTTGATTTATTGGGAGAATGGTCTCCTCTATAGTGAGCCTAAGGTTGCTGAGCCCAGGGCAGTTCGTGTGCTGTTGGTACCCACCTGCTACAGGACCTTCCTACTGGGTCTGGCTCATGATGTCCTTTGGCAGGACATTTGGGGTGTGACAAGACCTAACACAGGCTTGTCTCCCACTTTTACTGGCCCCAAATGCAGAGGCACGTTGGCACACATTGTAGATCTTTTCAGACTTGACAGGCAAATGGCAAGAATGGAGGGAAGTGTATGGCTCCCGTCCAACCCTTTCCTGTGGTGAGCACTAGGCCTGGGCGGTAAATTCCGTTCCGCTCGCGGAATTTGCGGAATTTGGGTAATTTCGCGTTCCGCGGAGAACGCAAAATTGCCAAAAATTCCACGATCCTCGGCTTTGCGGAATTTTTTGCTTGTTCGCGCTTTCAAAATGCGTGTTTGCGAGATATTTCTCCCCAAGCACGCAAACAGCGTTCGCGAACAGGAAAAAAGCATCGCGAACGGGCAGAACAAGCAATTCCGCGTGTTCGCGGAACTTTTGCGTGCTCGCGAAGATTTTTTACCGTTTCGCGGAGCTTTGCGTAGCGCGACTACGCAAATTCTGCCCACCCCTACCCCCCTTTTGAGCGGGTAGGCATCAACATTGTGGGACCACTGGAACCCAAGACAGGCTTAGGCAACAGGTTTATCTTGCTCTTGGTGGACCATGCCACCCGGTACCCGGAAGCTGTCCCTCTCAGGACAATCACGGCCCATGTGGTGAGCTGTGCATTGATGGGGATTTTTTCCCGTGTGGAGTTCCCCAGAGAGGTGGTC
Source organism: Calotriton arnoldi (assembly GCA_963921515.1). Taxonomy (NCBI): domain Eukaryota; kingdom Metazoa; phylum Chordata; class Amphibia; order Caudata; family Salamandridae; genus Calotriton; species Calotriton arnoldi. The sequence continues at coordinate 188,607 of CAWUFW010008439.1, read as the reverse complement.
TCTGACCGTGGTACCAACTTCATATCTAGGTATATGAAGTCATTGTGGGAGGAGTGTGGTGCAATGTACAAATTCACCACTCCTTACCATCCCCAAAGAAATGAGTTGGTTGAGAGATTCAACCAAACCCTGAAAGGCATGATAAAGGGTCTTGCAGAACCCATGAGATGTAAATGCGATGTCTTCCTATCATGCCTGTTGTTTGCCTACAGGGAGGAACCGCAGAAAGCCTTAGGGTTCAGTCCCTTTGAATTACTGTATGGGCACTCTGTGAGAGGATCTCTGAGTCTGGTGAAGGAGGGCTGTGAGAAAACTCCTGATAAGGCCCCCCAAGATGTGGTCAGCTACATGCTGGCCTTCAGGAACCAGACTCTGCGCTTCAGGAAAATCGCTCAGGCGAACCTGGAAGCCAGCTAGGAGGAGATGAAGCGTTGGTTTGACCAGAATACCACTCTGGTTGAGTTTCAGCATGGCCAAAAAGTGTGGATGATGACACCAGTGGAGCCTTGTGTGCTCAAAGACAAGTGGACTGGTCCATTTGAGGTGATGGAGCACAAGAGTGCAGTGACCTACTTGGTCAACTTGCAGACTCCCAGGAACCCTTTGAGGGCCGTGCACGTGAACCGTCTCGAGAGGTCTGAAGTATCAATGCTCCTGGCAACAGTTGATGGAATGGAAGAGGAGAGTGAGCCTCTTCTTGACCTCCTGTCAGCCAAGGAACATGATGGGTCAGTGGATGGCGTGAATCTCTCTCCCACTCTGACCCCAGAACAGTAGAGGGACTGTCGCCAGGTGCTGGGACAGTTTGCCTCCCTGTTCTCCCTGACTCCAGGAATCACCAATCGGTGTGTCTATGATGTGGACACTGGGGACAGTTTACCTGTAAAACATAACATTTACAGAGTAACTTACAAAGTCAGGGCCAGCATCAAGGAAGAGGTTTCCAAGATGTTGGCATTAGGGGTGATAGAGCCCTCCAGCAGCCACTGGGCTAGCCCAGTGGTCTTGGTTCCGAAAGCTGCTGCACCCAGTGCCACTCCTGAACTCCGGACTGCGTGGACTACCGTGGGCTCAATGCCGTCACCAGGACTGACACGCACCCCATCCCCAGAGCTGATGAGCTCATTGATCGGTTGGGAGCTGCATGGTACCTAAGTACATTTTATCTAACGTCTGGGTACTGGCAGATAGCCTTGACTGATGGGGCAAGAGAGAGGTCTGTGTTTTCAACACCAGAGGGGCACTACCAGTTCCGTGCTGTGTGGTGTACTTAGGGCACCAGGTAGGAAGCGGCCAGGTGGCACCCCTACAGCCTAAGATCAACACCATTCTGGCTCGGGAGTCCCCCAAGACCCAAACAGAGGTGAGAGCCTTTTTAGGACTCACCGGGTGCTACAGACGGTTTATCTAGGGGTGTGGCACCATTGTTGTCCCCTTGACAGAGCTGACTTCAAGGAAGCAGCCAAGGAAAGTGATCTGGACTGGCACCTGTCAGACCGCTTATGATGCCCTGAAATCTGCCATGTGCTCGGCGCCGGTGCTTAAGGCACGTAACTTCTCCTAATAATTTGTTGTGCAGACAGATGGTTCAGAGCATGGTGTGGGTGCAGTACTCTCACAGTTGAACGACGAGGACTTGGACCAACCCGTAGCTTTCATTGGTGGGAGGCTACTTCCCAGTGAACAGTGATGGAGTGCAATTGAAAGAGAAGCTATTGTTATGGTCTGGGCGCTGAAGAAGCTAAGACTCTACTTGTTTGGGACTCACTTCCGGGTTCAGACAGACCACAGGCCCCACAGATTGTTGATGCAAATGAGGGATGAGAACCCAAAACTGTTGAGGTGGTCCATCTCCCTACAGGGAATGGACATTATGGTGGAACACCACCCTGGTACAGAACACGCCAATGCTAATGGTCTGTCCAGATTCTTCTGCCTTAGTGATGAGAACTCTCAAGAGGGTGGGTAGTTCTCCCAACCTTTCAGCTGGGGGGGACACGTGTTAGTCTTGGCATCTTTGGCATGGTTTCCCCTGACATTTTGCCTCTACCTCCTCTATTTTTGATGCTGTGCTGGATTTCGTTTGTACTTGGGCACTTTGCCACTGCTGATCAGTGTCAAAGTGCAAGTGCTCCCAGTGTAAATTGTTATTACAATTGGTTCTCCCTGATTGGCATATTTGATTTACTGGTAAGTCCCTGGTAAAGTGCACTGAGTGTAGCAGGGCCTGCAAATCAAATGCTACTAGTGGGCCTGCAGCAGTGATTGTGCCACCCACATGGGTAGCCCTCAAAAGGTGTCTCAGACCTGCCACTGCTGTGTCTGTGCATAGTTTTAAACTGCCATGTCAACCTGGCAAGTGCACCTACTTGCCAGGCCCTAACCTGCCCTTTTCGTACCTGAAAGACACCCCTATTGTAGGCCCAAGGTACCCCTATGGGCAGGGTGCAGTGTATGTGAAAGGTAGGACATGTACTGGTGTGTGTGAAATGTCCTGAGAGTAAAATACTGTCCATTTCGTTTTTCACTATTGAAAGGCAACCTGCCTCATAGGATAGAAAGGGAAATACTTTGTAACCTCTTACAAGTATAACTTACCATTGGGACAAGATAGAGAAATAAAGTTTAGGCTCTCTGAACTCAGAATTTAATAACACATCTTTTAGTAAAGATGGTTTTTAAATTGTGTGTTTGAAAATGCCACTTTTACAAAGTAGGCATTTTCTTGTTTAACCATTCTGTGTGCCTCTGTCTGTTTGTGGATTGACTGTCTGGTTTTGGAGTGACAGGGGCTAGGGATGTGCATTCACTGTAAACAGCCATTTGGGGGGTTGAGGTGTGCCTGGCCCTTCCTGTATGACCCAGAGCTGAGCTGAATGGGGCTTGGCTGCATTTACAGTAGTGGGAGGAGATTTCCTTGCACCTGAATAGGGCATGTTTCCCTTGCACAATGCTGTCTTCACCACCTATGGTCATATTGCACCAGTGAGGACAGAACTGTTTGGACTGGGATCAGAGACCCTTGCGCAAAGAGAACAAAGACAAAATAGGGTATAAGTAGTAGACCTTAAACCCCAGAGCTTTAGATCACTTCTGGACTCAAGAGGAACCTTTGCTAAGGAGAAGAGCTGAAGAGCTGTGAGGAGGAGTTCTTCCCCTTTGCTGTGTGCTGTGTGGCGTTGGCCTGCAGTTGCTGTTTCTGCCAAGGAAAGGACAAAGACTGGAACTTTGCTGTGAACCTGCTTGAAGAAGAATCTCCAAGGGCCTGTGTGTGCTGGCCTCCTGTTCTGAAGTCTCAGGGACACAAAGACTTCACCCCCAGCTCCCCTGAACTCTGCTGCTGAGAGTTCTGACCTGCGAGGAGGTGCCTGTTCCAGTTCTGGGACTTTGGAGGTTGTTCCTGCTGTTGGGAGCTGCATGAAACCTGAAGAACTGAGAAAATAGACATATCACTCTTCTTGCAGCTGTTTTTCCCAACACAGCACTGCCGTGCAAGAAGAATCTCCACGCATCACTGTGCCACTGCCGAGACGACCCAGTGCCTGTCGTGGCTGCAAGAACTGATGCACCGTGGGATCGTGGCTGAAGAAACTGAAGCATCCACGCATCGCAAGTGTGTGTCAAGTTTTCCCGATGCATCACCTACAGACCAGAACCGCCTTGGAGTCGACGCATCACTTCCCCTTACAGTCTGGATTGGATGCAGCATTTCTCCTGCGTGCAGCAGAACTGTCGCATCGCCTCCCCAAGGAATCAGGAACTGGTGCATCTCTTTGTTTCTCTACGCTTCCCATCTCTGCGGCTATTTGGCTTTGTGAATTTTGACACATCTACAGGTACTTTGTGTAGAATCACGCATACATAGTTTTCTATGGACCAAGTTGCTTGAAACCTTTGAAAAGTCATATTCTTATTACATGTATGCTGGGTTTTTGTCATTTTGGTCTTGTTGAGTTTAGATAAAGATACTTTCTTTTTCAAAACTGGTGTGGTGTCCATTTGTGGCGTTATCACTATATTACTGTGTGTTTTCAGTACAAATACTTTACACATTGCCTTTAGGATAAGCCTGTCTGCTTGTGCCAAGCTACCCAGGGGGTGAGCGGGGGTTATCTAAAGTGTGCATCTCCCTTACCCTGACTAGAAGTAAGGGTCTCCATTTGGACAAAGATGCCTACCTCTGCCAACTAGAAAACCCCATTTCTAACAGTAAGTACCTAGCAGAGTGCACTACCTGTGCCCAGGCCCTATAAATGAATTGCTACTGGTGGCACTGACTTTGTGTTGATTTTTCCACTCACACAAGTAGCCCTTTAAAACATGTCTCAGGCCTAACATTGCAGAGTCTGTGTGTGCAGTTTACAGTGCCATGTAGACTTGGCATTTAAAAACCCTTGCCAAGTCGTAAACTCCCATTTTATTACATATGTCACCTCCAACGTAGGCCCTAGGTAGCCCATAGGACAAGGTGCTGTATAAGTAAAATGTAGGCTATGCACTTTTGAGTTTTGCATGTCCTGATAGTGAAAAACACCTAAATTTGTTTTTCACTACTGTGAGGCCTACCCCTCTCATAGGTTAACAGTGGGAGTTGCTTATTACACTTTTAAGCTGTAATTCCTGATGAGAAAGAGTAGCTCTGTCATGTTTAATATCATGGTATGGTAATGATAAATCCTCTTTGCTGGCATTGTTGGACGTAACCTTACCTTGTTAGAATTGTCACTTTTAGAAAGATGGCATTTCTCTGCTCTAAGCTCTTGTTGCTTGCAGCCTGTCTCCAATACACGTCTGGGGTGGGTGACTACTGGACTTTGTGCATTCCCTCTAGGCAGTCACAAGCAAATGAAGGTTAGGTGTGACTGAGTGGCCATCTGCATCCTGATGGGTCATCCCAGGCAGGATGGGAGGCAAGGGCTAACACTTACACCTGAATGGGGAGTGTCCTGTCCCCATACAAAGGGTTGGGTACCCCCTATAGTGAGTCTGTAGCCAGGGCCAGGAAGGGAGAACTTCTGTGCACTTCAAAGTCCTTCTTTGAAGTCACTTACACTTCAAAGGCACAACTGGGTATAAGTACAGGGCCCCCGACCCCACCAAATCAGACAATTCTAGATCACTAAAGATACTCTGCCAGGAAGAAGGACTGCTGTGCTGCTATAAGGACTGACACTCTGCTGGACTGCTGCTTTGGAAGAACTGCTTTTCTGCTATGGTGCCTGCTACCCTCTGTCCCCACAGAGGAAGAACTGGACTCTTGCTTGAACCTAGAGTGATCTCCAAGGGCATGCTGGCTTGCCTCCTGTTTTGAGACTCAGGGATATCAAAGTCTCACCTCCTGCTCCTGGTCCTTTGAAAGTGAATCCAGGTGCTTGCTCTAGTGGAACTGATGCATCCTCTGCTGCATCAATTCTGCTTTATGCAGCAGAGGATGCATCCTCTGCTGCATAAAGCAGAATTGATGCATCAATGCTGTTACAGAACAGAACCGGAGCATGAGAACCGATGCATCCTCGCCACTGCAGTACGAGAAGATCGACGTATCCCCTGACTGTGTAGAGAAACCCAGCGCATCAGCTTTGGAACCAATGCATCTAGACCTCCGCGCTTCATCTTCAGAACCAGCACATCACCACCGTTACATGGAGAAAATCAGCGCATCACCTCAACTGCGAGATTGACACCGACGTATTACTCAGCTGCACACCGCATCTCGTTGTTGCGACCAAGATCAAGGTACCTTGTTCAGTGGGCTTGCGTGGCTCCTGTATCCATCCCACACTCCATTGCAGTCGGCCTCTACTCTTGACTTTGCCCCAGTCCAGAGAGACCAAATAACTTCTATAGGCGCATATTGCTTCTAAGAGCTATTGACACTTTTATCCTTTAAAAATTCATATCTCGACTTCTACTTATTAGATTGTTTTTGTTTTGGTCTTGTTTTATATATAAAATCCTAATCTATTTTTCTAAACTAGTGTGGAGACTTTTTGTGGTGTTTTCACTGTGATACTGTTTTAAATGTTGCACAAATACACATTGCCTCTAAAATTAAGCCTGTCTGCTCTGTTCCAAGCGATCTGAGGCTGATCACAGGTTAATTTATGGTGTTAATCTGACTTACCCTGACTTGGACATGGTGCATACATCTGCCAACCAGAAATCCAATTTCTAACACCACCCCATACCCATCGATCACAGGTGTCACCGGTCAGGTGACGCTGTTAATAAAATGGCCCAGAAGCACATCCTTGTAGCCAGTTCAGTAGCGTGAGTAGTGGTGTCTGTGTCATTCTTATTCTTAGGATGTGGTCCTAAGGCCCATCATTACACTAGCTATGAGGGTGTCTGACTCCACCTGCCACAGAGCCAGGAGCACAGCGTGTCCTTTTGGGGGAGGTGTAACTGAATCCAGAGCACCTTGGTCCCACTTTCTCTGAGGTGCAGCAATCCAGGTTCAAATGCTGCTGTGCGCCCTAATAAGACGAGGAGAAAACATCCTACACCAGCCGCCAGCTGCCATCCACATGCTGCGGACATGGTCCAGGACCACCGCCCCAAGCAAGGAAGAGGAGTAAGTTTGGGCTGGAAATCTGCAGGCAGCGCTGATTGTCAAAGTGCAGAGAAGTGGCACCAGGTGTTGTGGCACCAAGGCAGAGAAGGGGCCCGGCTGCAACACCGCTATGTGGCCTCCGAGTGGTTATGATGGAACTCTCCATCAACAAACTGAGGTAGGCTGCGCCTGCTGTAAAGTCGGAGAAGTCCCAGAGTGATGACAGCAGTGCATGAGGCCTGAAGAGGAGCACTTGGCCCAGGGAGATGTGAGAGCTGCAAGATAGCCCCACCGCTCCAGACCAGGCCTGATGAACTGGTGAAAGCGGCTCCTACTTCCCACTGGTCACCGGGGCTTAAACAACTTAAGTAGCAAGCCTGGTATGGCCACAAGGATTGGAGCATGCCCTCTGGTGGCCGTTTGCTTACATCGGTGGGAGGAAAGCAGGTTGACTCCTACGACAACCAGAGCGCGGCAGCAGAGAAAAGTGACAAGAGTGCCACCTCATCAGATGAGAGTTCTGTCCAGTGAGGGCAAGGACCAGCCTGAACTGACCCAGCTCCGTGTTCTCCTAGACATAAGGTGTGGGGCTACAGCAATGTAGGCACAGGGAAAGCAGTATTAGGCTGCCGCCAGCCCACATAGCGACATAGCTTGTGAAGAATGTGTCCAGTAGGCCTCACAGACTGCACCTGAACTCACCGTACTCCTGTGAAAGAGAGACTGGCAGCACAGATCAGCCACCACTTCTGAAAGAATGATGCAGCTAGCCGAGAACAGGGCAGCACAACACAACAGACGTAGCTGCCCACAAGAGAGCCCTGTGTACTACAAAAAAGGATTAAAGAAAAGGAAAACAGCAAATGAGTGCTTGCAGACCCCAACATAGTTAAGCTACACCAATTGAGATGGCAAGGGCTGTGCAGCCCCTGGTGTCCACCTGACATCTCCGCAGGTAGAGGAGAGACGGCATATACTGGCTAGAGTCCCCAGGTGGGACATGATGCAGAACATTGCTGGCCACCGCTGGAGACACTTTTCCAGCTGGAAAATGAAGAGTGGGCCTTTGTGGTGCAGTGCCTGAGACTGAACAAGAGAGGATGCCTGAACACTGCTAGCCAAGGCAACAACTTCAACACCTGCACCAGGATGTGAGTTCGAATCCAGCAGCACACACATTTGTGGCCCAACAGACAGGACACTGAGTTAAAAAAATGGGCTAGGTTTTCCTCCTCCACTCCAACATGAGGACCTGGCTGTGGGAGGTGGAAGGAAAGTATGTCATTTGGGTGACACTACCACCCTGGAATGGATGAGTTGTCCAGAGGGGGAAGTGCCACAACCCCATGAAGCATTGTGTTTCCTGCACATCCCCACATTCAGGACTCTAGGAGATGCACGCCACCGGACAGTGCACCACAGGCCAGATAGACTGCTGGCAAGAGTGGCTTATGAGCTGTAACCCCCAATGTTTAAAATCAAGTTTCCTAGTTCTCAGAGCCACTGACAGTCACCATGTGAGAAGAACATTAGCTTCTAAATGGTTGATACCAAGCACAGAGGCAAAAGGAATCAAAAAGGCAGACATGCAACACTGTTCAACCAAGCCTGCCAGGGGCACATGACCCCAGGCAGAACAAGGCCCAGAGAAAGCAAGGCGTGACTGAATGGAGGATGTAAGCTCACTGCAGCAGAGATCCTGGTACTGATACTAGGGACCAATCGACCAGCATCCTCAAGGCAGACTATGCCATACCCGCAGTAACCATGACTAGTGACTGCATAGCCTCAAGGCGTAGGCACTGCGCCGCCTAGAGAAGGTAAAGCAGAAGCAAAGCTCCCACTGTCCACGGACAGGTGCCTGTTACCCCCACAAAGTGAGGAGAAGAAGGCACCTTTGGAGGAAACCCGAGCACAAGGTACAATCCACCCAGTGCCACCCACTAAGAGAAATTGGGGCAGAACCACAGCTCCCTACTGCCTATGGAAGGAGGTCCCAGAAGAGGGAACGTGCAACACATGGCGTGATGACACACAGACCCGGAGTAGAGTGTCAGGCAGTGGGAAGATCCTTGAAGCAGAGGGCCAGCAACACATATTGACCTATAGAGTAGGAGCTCCAAGAAGGTCCCTGAAGAGGTAACAATAGACACATAGCTGGATGCCACACTGCACTCAAGAACGACGGGATCAGCGACTGCCCTGATCATCACCAAGCCGGAGCCCAGCACCCTAAGCCGACGGCCAGACTGCAGAGACAGTCGACCACTGAGAGGCCCTGTTGGCCGGTCCCAAAGAAGGTGCACACTGCTGCAACCTGAAGGAGAAGAGATGCAAGCAATGAGAAGTCTCACTAGCATAAGCAGAACAAAGGTGTTTGCTGAAGCACCAAGGAGAAAGGGAAAGAAATTTGACCAACCGGTTCACACTGGGAAACCCGATGACCCACCAAGCCCAGAAGTAGAGAAGATCAAGAGTTGCCAGGCCTGAAAGGCATGTTCAAGAGGACCCAAGCTACTGACAGAGTACATCCATCCCCACAAGTGAGCCACAAAAGTGAAGTGAGGACGACCTGGTGACAGCACAGCAGGAGAACCGAAAGCAAGCCACAGTCACCTGCGAACCAAGTCTTTGCCCCACACTTCCCTAGCGTAACTGTACAGACAAAGTAACCGATGGCTCAGCAGCCCAGAGCATTCAGGCTAAACGATGCAGATGCCTGCACAAAGAAAGAATGTAAGATCCTGAAGAAACAGCCAACCAGCGACTAACTGCTCACTCTGCCTGCATTCTGATTCTGGTGGTGAGAGCATGTCTTGACCAGGACTCATCTACCCCTGCTGTTGTACAAGAGACTAGGCAATGGCTCCTTGGTGGTCTTGTAGCAGCCCAGATGCAGCATACACGCAGCTCCAGCGCAGACCTCATACAGCCTGGTGGCAACCCATCCAAGGGGCCTCCACAAGCTCAAGATATGGACTTGACACTGCCCCACCGACGGATGGCAGGATCTAGTGAGGCCGAAGAGCGGAGACTTCAACAGATTGCAGCACGTCGAAACTATCTCCAAGGAGTCAAGCAACACCACCAATGCAAGCTTCCTGATGGACTTCGACAACGCTCCTGACACACCCTGTTTTTGAACTGGTGAGACCAACCACATATCATCTGGAGCATCAGCTTGGTGGAACCAACTCCACACAATAGGCATGACTCCAGCCGGCATGCAGCCAGAAGGTTTTGGACATCCTTCAACCACTTTTTGTGTGTGTCTCACACAAGTTAAACTAGGAATGCGACTAGAGATGTCCCGTTGCAGCCAGCTTAATCAATTCCATGTGTCCATTGCTGTCCTGCTGATTGACTCTAGAGACTGATGGACTACATGGTATCCACTTTGTTTTGTATTTGTTTCCACAGTTTGACTTTTGTTTGGATTTTGGGAGGAATGTAGTGTCCTGTTGGACACGTAGTGAAGAATCTCCTCCCCTGAGGCTGCCCTAACGCCTACCCCACACCTATCTATCACAGGCATCAAAGGTCAGGTGACCCTGTCAATAAAAGGACCCAGGCGGACGTGGTCATGGCCAGCTCAGCAATATAAGTAGTGGTGTCTGTGTCATTCTTAATCTTAGGATACGGGCCTAGGGCCCTTCATTACAATGGTGAAAGGGAAGGGGTTACTTCATACGGCACATAATTTTAAAGATGGAAAACTAACGTTTGTTTGAGATAAGCATACGAAACGAAATCTATAACCTTCATTGATTTAGGTGCATACACACAGGTAATTTTGTGAAACTGTGTTACACTACAATGTTTATAGTTACTTCGTTTTTAGAGGCTTCGATTTTTTAAACATTTTACCAGTCCAATAACATTAAATCAGTGATGTATCTTGATTTATTTGAAAAATAAACATGTGATACATACATAGGGCCAGATTAACTAATTCCTTTTACTACACTAGTGTAAATCAAGAAAAAAACACTACCGCATTTATCAATTCACAAAACATTACATAACATAAAATGCGAACATTCACCCAGAAGGGTATCTTGGTGCTGAATAACAGATGTTTACTGTCACCCAACTCAATTGTATTAATTTTATCAACCTCAGAAGGATGAAAGGCTGAGTGAACCCGCCGGGATTTGAACCTTTGACTATGAGGTCCAACACAAGCCCCTACAGTGGATCCATTAGTCCACCAAGCCACAAGTCACGAATTGTGTGTTTGCAAAATGCACTGGATATGCACGAACTGCTGTGCAACAGTGCAAAATGTGCACTCCATGACTTGGCAGGTAGAATACAAGGTGCAAAAAAACCCAGCTCAATCCTCATTTACAGAAGGATGCACTGGGATGTAAACCGGTAGTACGGTACACCTTATCTACCCGCAGTAGCCCATATTTGGCATACGGCTGCCACAGAAGAAGATGAAACTTATGGCAGGGCATAGAAATGTTTCCTCTCTACGTTACAGACCCCGTGCACCGCACCTCCAAACAAAGTATGAGCAGTCGACTATGTAATTACATTCCAACCTCGTCACTAAATTTGGGAATGCCTTTGACTGCCAACCCATGCAAGGGTTCTTTGCTGCACGTATATGGAAATGTACTTCCCTGAGTAAAATAAGTGCATGGGTTGGGAGATTTCTGACATCATCAGGCTCACCTACTCATTCTAATATCAATTATTTAGACATTAACATTGAATTACAACAAGGTGGTTTTAAAACTTGAGTTTACAGGAAGCTAACTGATCGGAATAATGCGCTTCATTTCAAAAGTTTCCACTCTCCATCTCTAAAAAATCCTCTGCCACTATCTCAGTTTATCAGGATTAAACGTATAACCTCTGATGATGCAACAAGCAACACAGACATTGAAAACATGTCGCAGCAATTTGAACAAAGAGGGTACCCGGGTGAAATTTTGGCAACAGCTAGGCAGAAAGTATCACATTTACAGAGGGAACAACTGTTGAAGAAGATCACGAGAACGAAGACAAAGAGGGAAGTCTGTGTCATTAAATACTCTACAGCTGCATCAGCTATTAAACTGAGCATTCTGAGAAGATGGGAATTTATTGAACAGGAACATGATTTTAAGGAAGTTTTTGTTGCTCAACCAATGTTTGCGTATTCTAGATCAAAAAACCTACGTGAACTGTTGAAAAAACGTCAGGCTGCTCAACCCCAAATAAAACACTTAGGGATGCGGACACTGTGGGAACGTGATCGTAGGTAATTCATTTGCTCACCCACACACGGGTAAAGCAATTAAACTGAGACATACTTCTGACTGTAGCTCAGAAATGGTGATTTACGCTATTAAATGCCCTTGAGGGCTGGCATATGTAGGCCGTACTTCAAGCAAAATGAAGGTTAGGCTCATGGAGCATAAAAGTACCATTAGGACAGCGAATACTAAATCGATTCTGGCGGCACACTGGGTGGAACAAAACCACACGATACCGCAGTTGCGTTCTACTACACTTGAGAAAATCACAGTGACACCTCATATTGATGCTCACAAGGATTTGGCGCAAAGAGAAACATACTGGATACGCACTCTTAATACTCTCATACCACATGGTTTGAACGATAAGTTAGAAATGGCCTGTTTTTTGTAAACTATGCTGATTACTTTCGTGTATTTTGCACATGGACTTTTTTGTCATTATTTTTGTAAAAAACAATGTACTTTGGGTGCTTTCAAGCTTCACACGTGTTTTGTTTAAACACACTGATATATCTCTAGAGATATACCAGCAGAGTCTTCTCTAACATATTTTACCGACACACATTGTTGATAGCATTTGGAAAGTGATTTGTCCCTACACTGGTACATAGACAAGAGTCATATTGGTGTATATGGATTATACCGGTATGGCTACAGGTAGCTCACTTTGTTAGTTGTAGGCATATATGCCCTAATTTTTCATAGGGTTCGAGTGATCTATCCGCAAAAAAATGTTTCTACTGATTTTCATTTTTATATATATTTTCAATTGCATTATTTAATTTATCGGTCCTTTTTATGTTTGCAGTTTGGGGATTCAACTTCCCAACATGAATTAATGCGTTCATGTTATACAACCGACTTAGAAAGTCTGTCCTTTATATCTATTATACGAGGCGCATTCAATCCTCGCGCCATTTCCGGGTTTAAAAGCACCACGTTAGAAGCAGTCAGAGTGCAGACGGCAAACAAGAAGGAGGCGAAAGGTGCACGCACACAGTGACGATTACAATTTAGTAAGTAGGAGTTGCTTGGAGAGTGGGCGCACTGGGGCTGTGGGACGGTTTTAGATGTAACTGGCTCGTTTTCGTATTTTTGTAGTTTGATGTGTGAATCGATGATGAACTTCTGCTGAGGCTGGCAACAAAGAAGTAATCTCAGGAGGTAATTCTTGTTTCTTTTAACATAAAAACGGAGATCAAAGATATGAATTTGGGCAGTAAAAGCAGACTTCGATACTTTTGCTTATAGAGTCGGTGTAACTGGTGCAGTAACTGGACCTGTGTTATCAACTTAACGCTTTTGCTGGTTGGAATGTAACTAGGAAAACTCGGTAACAACAGGCAGTAGGACCGTCATTTCTTCATGTGAGTCATATTCTTTTAGATTATTCAAGTAGTATTGGATTGTGATTTATGTCAGATGGAATTAAGTCCACGTTAGTGTCAGATTTTTATGTGTCCTTTTTCTCGTTTTTCATAATTTTGAATATTTGTAGTTTCATACCTGGATAGGTGAGGTATTAGGTGATTTTTGCAATTTTAGAAGACTCTGGGCTATAAGGTGCAGCTCTATTTCAACACAATACATGTCAGTTTGGTTAAGGGTCTTCAACGCACCGCGCAGATCTATTTTTAGTTACACATCTCTTACGGTGCTTTCAATGAATCTTTCACGTGATAAGCTTGAATGATCCAGATATATTTTTTAAAATACACTGTTTGCCTGTGGGACACGGGACTATTTCTGATAAGCCTGAAGAGTGAATATAATATGATACGTTATATATTGTCTCTTGATCAAGGAATTTATTTTGTTACTTTCAGTGTTCCCCTGATGAAGGGTCTTCCCGAAATGCATTGGGATATGTAACACTACATGGAGTTTGAGACTCGAAGAACGAATCTACATTTTGATTTATTGTTCAATAAATATGATGCCATAGATCATTATTACTTTTGTGTAATTACTGATTGCAGGAGCAAACATGAGACTGGCTCTTGAAGATTTGCATTCTGATTTGAACATTATGTTACTTGTAAACTTTATGTGCTAATTTATAAAAAAAACTTTTTGTATAATAACCATTGCAATTATATAGCACCAATTTTTGGGCTGGTGGAAAGCGCACCTTGTATTCATGTGGCAGTTTTTTGTTCTCATGTTACTTTGATTTATTTACCTGACAGGAGCTGGTCGGGGTAACAGGGTGGCGCCATTAGGAAAATTATTGATTAAATAAGATAGAAGTGTATACTTGGGTGTGCAGGTTATAACCCTCTCATTGAGTCTTAAAAATGTGCCATTACTTTCAGGATATATTTCCAGGAACATATTTGTTACGTCACTACCACCATGCCACCTTGCCATGGTGAACCTGCCAAAATGGTCATTGTCCTCCACCCCCTTGATTACATCGATTTCGGAGTGAAAAGTCCAGGTTAGGATTTCAAAATGTGTGTGGTGCATTAGAGGTGCAGACAATTTTGTATGAAGACCTCTAAACTTCACTAAACCCTATTGAGTTTTTGCAATGATGCCAAAAACAAATTGGTGCACATTTTCTGTCTGTTCCTTCTATTTACGATTGAATATCGGCCCCCAGAACATTGCCGTATAAGAAAATCAAGGGCATTATATGGAGGGGCAAAATATTGAAAGATAAGGGCATATAGGGAAGCGTAGATTTACTATTCCTAAATCCACATCGACATACCTTGAAGATATATGTACAATGCATGCAGTAGCGGCCCGTGCAGGTAAACACAGTGTTTACCTGCACGCACCCTTTACCTGCACGCACCCTCCCACCCCCCCTGCCGTGGGGGGTGGGAGGGTGAAAGTGGCAAATGACGGGATAGGGAATGTAAAATAAATAATTAAATAAAACCACCTACCTTGCGCTCGCCACATCACCGACTCGGCGATGCGGCAAGCGCCAGGTAAGGGGTTTAATTTATGTATTTATTTTACATTCCCTATCCCGTCGTTTGTCACTTTCACCACTCCCGCCCCACCCCACCACACTTACCTGCACAGGCCGCCACTGAGTGTAGGCACATATATGTGGAGTGAGGTATAGAAAATATAGACTCACTTACCTGTCTATATTTTTTCCGCGATATCTGTCCCCGCAATATTCAGGGGTCTATATTCAGGGTGCACACCTCTGTTCACTACTCTTGAAATCTGTTTCTGTAAAATGAAAGACATAAACATTCTTCCTATCACACTTATCATGTTAGATGTGTTGGATCTCAGTTGGGAAAGGAAACTGAGTTTTAATGTGCTCAGTTTTTGAAGTATTATTTTCATATTCACGTCTGCTCTTCTCCTCTGTCTGCTAACTGTCTGCCACAAAACTAGCAAGGGGTTAGGTTTGGCCAAATTGTTTGTTTGTCATTAAAATATAATTATCAACTTTTGCTTCTCGGAATCATTGTCAAACTAAAGCAATTATGTACTAAGTGCCATTTTATAATTTTCTATTATGACAATTTAGAATGTGCCTATTTAGGACAAAAACATTTAAAAATGAAATCACAGGCGAAAACATATTAGCAATCGTGCTGCTGATGCTCCAGTTTCTACTTCTTTGCCTCATATAATCCATTAATAATAGTAGTACATCTTTTCCCATATTTTTGCAGGCTCGCGACAGGACAGTTATGCCATCTTTCGCTGAAGGCATTGTACACAATGCTACACGAAGCAAGCATCATGTAAGACCTTGCTTCTGATTAGATGGCTTGCTTGTCAATTTCAGCTCTCTGCTCTTAATTTGATGGCTTTCCTCCTTATTTTGTGTTTGTCCCTCCATGGAGCAGAGCTTGTTTACCCTTGCTTTTAATTTGATAGGGTGCATCCTTTCACTTCTGATGTCACAGACCCCTTATTTTTCAGCTGTTTTTAAGGACTCCATAAGAGTGAAGGTCTATAAAAAGGCCATTATCAACACCAAAAGCGATTGGGATGAGCAGAGGTGGAAGGCTCTTTTGTATCCATGCTCGGCCAATGACCTTTCTAAATTATGGTCAGTAGTTGCACAGGGTAGCCCTACCGCTGCATTGGACCCCACAAACATTGTTGCTGCTTCTCTCTGGGTTGATTATTTCTATAAACTTTACTCTGATGATTCTTTCGTCTCACCGCTACTATTGCTCCTCCGACCACCATTAGTGCAATGCCATTGTTTGACTTTGCTGACATTGTGTAGTCCCTAAATGCTGTCACGCGTGGATGTGCGGCCGGACCTGATGGTGTCCCAGCAGATATATTCTTATCTGATATAGAGGCCTGGTCACGTTATATTTTATATGTATGCAAATTAGAAACAGAGTTTTATAATATATAATATCTTATATATAAAATGTTTTTTATTAATGTTTTTTAGATGAATATTGTGGGAGACACTGAATAGTAGTTTTTAGCCTGAAGAAGGTGGTGAACTAAATGATACCACCGAAACGCGTCGCTTTGGTTAAGAAAGCACCCAAGCAACACCTGGTCTGAATAGGAGAAAAGGAACTCTATGTAACATCAAACCAGGGTTTTCAGTATCAAAAATTCCTATGTACTTGGAGTGCTTTCTAAATGTATCGGGTTGTTGACGATTTTATAGTATGACAAAATTCTCCCTTTTTATTTGTGAATGAAATGTTTTTTAAATATATGTGTATTGATGATATATGTGTTTTTTATAATTTTTGATATCTGTATAAATTACAAGGATCCTAATAAATAAAGAATACATGATAGTCTTTATATTATGTTTTTGGTTTCTGATTGGTGCTGGTGAGTGGTCCGTGAGCGGATGTAAGTAGGGATTGCTGTATGCTTTAAAAAGAGTCCAAAGGGATCTTTACATTTGACAGAAGTGTCACGTTATATTTTAGCCATAGCCAATGCAATTGCTGCAGGGGTCCCCATTCCTGATTCATGGAAAGGTGCTATGGTCTTTCCCATACACAGAAAAGGCGATCGTCTTCACCTTCTAACTATAGGCCAATAAGCCTTATAGACAGCATTTCAAACATTTTTTTGTCACTATCTTCTCGTCAAAATCCAGGACAAGATCATGGACAGCGATGTCCTTAGTCCATTCCAAGCAGGTTTCCGATGGAGGGTCTCAACCATTGATCAGGCATTCCGTTTTATACTTATCTATTGGAAGACTGTTCTGATCGGCAGAGGCAGCCTTTATGTTGCCTTTGTCGACCCGAAATCGGCTTTTGATCTGATCACTCGGTCTGGCCTCTGCAAAGTTCTTGCTGACTTAGCAATGCCCCCTCATATTTATCACTCTTAATTCATCTGCCTGAGGATAACCATGCACGTTGCCGGTGGGGGGACCAGGCTCAGCTGACTAACAGGGTACCCGTCCGTAAAGGTGTTCTCCAGGGCTGTGTCTTTGCTCCCACTTTGTTTTCACTTTTTATTAATGACATTGTCCACTTCTTGTCTCAGGCTGACGTGGACGCTCCTTCTCTGGCACAAACCAAAATTCCAATCCTCCTCTTTGCGGATGGTACTCTGTTGATCCCCAAGACCCCGTGCGGACTTCAGAAACCTTTGACTTGTATCGATGGGTTTTGCTCCACATGTGGCTTGGAGATCAACACCTCCAAAACCAAAGTGATGTTTTTCAATCAACACAAATCCTTCAAGGGCAGCCTCTCCTCGGGGTGTGTACCCCCTTGAGAAGTTTGATTCCTTTGCATATCATGGGGTCACATTCGTGGAGGAGATGACATGGCATCTTCATATTAATAAGGCAACCACTAAACTCAAACAGATATCTGGAGTGATACTCAAGGAATTCTCTTTGTCCCACACTAAACCTATTTCACCAGCTCTTAAGATCTACGAGGCCAAAGCCTTGGGCTCAGCCTTATATGGGGCAGAATTATGGGGCTAATCTAAACATGAGGATTTACCCAGAACTGAGAATACATTTCTTAGAAATCTTGCCTCTCTTCCTCCTAGCACTCCGCTGTAACAGCTGTTCTTGGATATTGGAGTAACAGAGGCACTGGGTAAAATCTGACTTCGTCCCCTATTATATTGGAGATGTCTATGGACCACTTCACAACTCCCCCACTATGTGGAAAGTCTTAAGGAAGGACGTCAAGAAGGCTGACCAATTCAGCAAGCTTCCCTAGCTCTCGAAAATAAAGTCAGCATTGTACTCACTAGGGATGCATGATTTGTGGGACCATCCAGATTCTCCCATCATCCCAACTAAGGCCTACATGAAAAAGTAATATTGGTCATTAGTAGTGGTAGAGGAATCTCGTAGAGCAGTTCACTCTCAACTGACTAGTTATTTTATTGACATTAAGCCAACACATGGGTTTGAGTCATTTTGGAATCTTGTCTCAGTTCCACTGAAAAGGAAGTTATAGTTCCAGTTTCGAGTAGGTACCCTAACCCTTAGAGTGTTTACCTCAGGGTGGGTTGGTGGGGGAGACAGTAGGGGGCCGATTGCAATGTCGGTCGGAAGTGCCTCCACAGACCTGTTGAGGGAAGTCAAACCGACCGATCTCACTTTGAAGGCAGTCACTCCGACCGCTGTATTATGATGCCAAAAATCCATTGCTTAGCAACCGACTCGGTTTCTCGGACTCCGACTGAAATTCCGACCACAAAGTAATGGAGCCGATCGGAGCAACTTCTGACCCCGGAACCTCCCGCCCTATTATGATGCGTATTTCCAACACATTTCATCTCTGTCGGTCCAACCAACTCGTCAGAGCAGGCGGAAGGGGAGTATTTCAAGTCCGAAAATTGGAACAACACGCTTTCTACGAAATCTGCAGAGCAAATATGGAGTCCATCGCTCATGTCATCCCTCTACTATACATCATCGATGAATATGAGAATCCGAACCAATGCGGATGTCTCCACCAATAAGTAATACACCTACCCCTACACATTAACGTAACTACGAAGTGAAAGTCAATAGAGTTTAATGTGTCCCATAGCATGTTGAGCATAGCAAAAGAAGGAATGTCATCTTCAGGTATCTACAGTCTGACCAGAAAATACTGGGAGAAACACAAATTTAAGATTAGATCAGAATTGGCTATAGCTACATATATGTATGTATACCTACATGAATGGATGAGTACACCACAGCACAAAAAGCAATATCAGATGGCGACAGAACATCAATGCACTCACAAAAGTATGTCCACAGAAACATATGCATTGGCACCAGGGCCGCTACTAGATTAATCATTTCCCTGGTCAGAACCTGAATATATGAATCGCATATAAATACTATAAGATGTCATGTCATAGGAAGTCACATTGCAGGAAGTGACATCAAGTAACCATATTTACCCTGCCATTGTTCAACCAGCTTTGCAAGAAGCACTTCATCCAGTGTGGATATCTGGAAATTGGCCAACAATATGTATAAACACCACATTAAAATGATGTAAAAAATAGGGCACATCTGTCAAGTGTTGACAGATCAATGAATGACTCTAAACACTAAACTGACTAATATAGTCCAGCCTGGCCTGCCACTCCCCCATCAGCCCAATCGTGCAGTCCCACATCCTGTGTCCTGATGAGTACAGCAGTATCGGAGCAGGCATCCACCAAAGCCTCCGCTCTCCATGATCCCAGCCTCACCGCTTGCCATCGCACACAAGATCTCCCTCTGACTCTCCACCTCCAGCACGAGCGACCCCTTCACCAACACAGAGCACCTCCACTTCCAGATCCAAACCAGCCCCAGAACCACGCTTCGCGGGACCCTCGTCTACAGACCCCCCGGGTCTTGCGCCTCTTCCGCCACCTCCATTGCCGACCTCGTCACACCCCACGCCATCGCCTCCATGGACTACATCCTCATCGGAGACCTGAACTTCCACCTCGACAACCGCAGCGACCCCGACTCCACCACCCTCCTTGACAACCTCGCCAACCTCGGACTGAAGCAGCTTGTCACCACCCCCACCCACAGAGCCGGACACACCCTTGACCACATCTTCGCAGGAGGGACAAACATCCACTTCAGCCACACCACGCAGCTCCTCTGGACAGACCGCCACTGCGTACACTTCACCTTCAACACCACCACCACACCCAAACCGGCCCGCGCCCACCACGAAGGAACTGGAGCAAGATCACAGAGGAACACCTCAACACCACCCTCCTCCACGACCCCCCCCCATCTGCCACAACCGACGCCAACGCCGCAGCCAAAGAACTACACCGCTCGATCTCCGGCTGCGCTGACATGCTCGCACCCCTCCGCCACCCCATCAAACAACACCCCCTGAAGGCCTCCTGGTTCACCACTGACCTCCAAGAAGCCAGGCGCTCCTGCAGATGCCTCGAGAAACTCTGGCGGAACAGGAAAATCAAAGAAGACCAGAACAACTACAGGAACGCCATGAATGAATACCACCAGCACATAAGAGCCACCAAGCAGACCTTTATCAAGAACAAAATCCACACCAATGCAAGTAACGCAAAAGAGCTCTTCAACGTCATACAGCAGTTCACCAAACCCCCCAGCGAAGCCACGGACGTCACACCATCACAGGACCTCTGCAACAAGCTCAGCTCCTACTTCCACCTGAAAATCAAGGCCCTCTACGACAACTTCAGCGAACAGACTCCGGACACCACCCCCCTCTCCACCACCGACAACCAGCCGACCATCACTACCTGGAAATCTGCCACCACTGAAGACACCACCACGACCATAAAGAACACCCACTCAGGAGCCCCCACGGACCCCTGCCCACCGCACATCTACTACAGAGCCGCCTCCAACATAGCATCCGAACTAGGCCGGACCATCAACGCCTCCCTCGAATCCGGCATCTTCCCCAAGGACTGGAAGCGGGCAGAGGTCAAGCCCCTCCTCAAGAAAGCCTCGGCCGACCTGACTGATCTGAAAAACTACCGGCCCATCTCTCTCCTTCCCTTCGCAGCCAAAGTCACCGAGAGATTCATCAACGCCCAGCTGACCACCTTCATCGAAGTGAACGCCATCCTTGACTCCTCCCAGTCTGGATTTCGCAGTAACCACAGCACCGAGACCGCCCTCCTCGCCACCATCGATGATATCCACATGATACTCAACCAGGGCCACACTGTGGCCCTCATCCTACTAGACCTCTCCGCAGCCTTTGACACCATCTCACACCGCACTCTCGCAGCCAGACTCGCCGGTATACAAGGAACCTCCCTCAACTGGATCCGCTCCTTTCTCTCCAGCAGAACCCAGAGGATCAGACTCCCTCCCTTCCTCTCTGAACCTACAGAGATCAACTGTGGAGTACCCCAAGGATCCTCGCTCAGCCCCATGCTCTTCAACATCTACATGGCCCCCCCTCGCCGCCATCGTCAGACAGCATGGGCTCAGCATAGTATCTTATGCAGACGACACCCAGCTCCTCCTCTCTCTCACGAAGAACCCCGAAGACACCAGACTCAGGTTCCAAGAAGGAATGAAAGACGTCTCAGCCTGGATCAGCGACAGCTGCCTAAAACTGAACTCGGAGAAGACAGAGGTCCTCGTCCTCGGACCCTCCCCCACCGCGTGGGACAGCTCCTGGTGGCCCCCTGCCCTCAGAAACCCACCCACCCCGACAGACCACGCCTGGAACCTCAGCATCTTTCTAGACTCCTCCTTCACCTTGACCCGCCAGAGCAACGCCGTCACCTCCACCTGCTTCAACTCCCTCCGCATCCTCCGCAAGACCTTCAAGTGGATCCCCCCGAATGCAGAAAGACCGTCCCCCCACGCACTCACAACCAGCAGACTTGACTACGGTAATGCCCTCTACGCCGGAATCAACAAAACCCTGCTACACAAGCTCCAAACCATCCAGAACACCGCAGCCAGACTCGTCCTCGGAACCCCACAACACGAGCACATGACCCAGCACCTACAAGACCTCCACTGGCTCCCCATCGAGAAGAGAGTAACCTTCAAACTACTCACCCATGCCTACAAATCCCTCCACAACATCGTACCCAAATACCTCAACAAAAGAGTCTCCTTCCACATACCCAAAAGGAACCTCCACTCCGCCGACCTTGCCCTGGCAGAGACCCCACGCATCCGCAGAACCAGAGCAGGTGGAAAAGCCGTCTCCTACATCACAGCAAAGACCTGGAACGAGCTCCCAGTCAACATCAGACGGTCCCCCACTCTGCACACCTTCAGGAAGCGCCTCAAGACCTGGCTCTTTGACTGATCTGGAGCTGCAACCCCCCACCCCCCAGCGCCATGGCATGAGAAGAATTTGCACGCATTGCTGTGCCGCTGCGAAAACCGATGCAGCGCCTGTCGCCACTGCAAGAATCGACGCATTGAGGGATCGCGGCTGAAGAAAACCGACGCAGCGTCGCTCGGCGCTGCCGCATCGATCACCGACGCATCCCGGATTTCTATGCATCGCACCTAAGCGGCAAGTTTTCCCGACTCATCACCGGCGGACCGGAACCGTCATGAAGAATCGACGCATCACTCCTCATACAGACCGGATTCTACGCAACCCTTCCTCTTCGTGCAGTGGGACTGTCGCATCACCTCCCCAAGGTCTCAGGAGTTGACGCATATCTTTGTTTCCGACTCTGCAGCTGTTTGGCCTTGTGAATTTTGACACAACTACAGGTACTTTGTGTAAAAGTCATGCACCCATAGTTTTCTATGGTACAAGTTCTTGAAACCTTTTGAAACTCATATTTTCAACTGTGTATGTTGGAATTTTGTTGTTTTGGTCTTGTTAAGTTTAGATAAAGATATTTTATTTTTCTAAACTGGTGTGGTGCCCATTTGTGGTGTTTTCACTGTGTTACTGTGAGTTTTGTTACAAATACTTTACACATTGCCTTTGGGATAGGCCTGTCTGCTCGTGCCAAGCTACCAAGGGGGTGAGCAGGGGTTATCTAAAGTGTGTATCCCCCTTACCCTCACTAGAAGCAAGGGTCAATATTTGGACAAAGGTACCTACCTCTGCCAACTAGAGAACCCCATTTCTAACATCTGGTCAGCTGTGCATAACAAACATCCATCGCTGAGTCAAGTATAACACTACAGGAGCATATGGTACAATATTGAACAACTTCAAAAACACGATAACCATAACAAGATAGACAAGCACAGAGGGATCATGGGCATTTAGAAGGTCAGCATCCCACATACCTTGCAGTCCAGGAATGGGGGAGGGTGAGACCGTGGCCTTTAGTACACTAGCCATTGTTAACAGTCGACACTCATTTCTTGCATTGTGCACACAATGTACAGCTTAAACGCTATTGCTTTTCTTCTCAGTTTTTTTTACAGCACTTCAGAATGATGCTCATGTGACATCTCTGAATCTAACAGTAAGGCAACTAAAACCATGGTTTACAAAGCATCATGTATAACCAGTTAAGAGCATTTACACACATGAGAACCGTTGTGAATGTGTTTTTGACATCATCCCTTTCAATTAAAATCCTGTTTCCACCACTGAATGGCATGTGTTGTCACTATTACAGAGTCAGAAACATGGACTCAGTTTTGGAATAGAGAGGATAGAATCTTACACTCAATCAAGTGAAAGGCCAGGTGACATGAGTGACCAGACCTGTAAGTTGACCATCGGATACATTGGAGTACACTGGGCACCAGTGCTGGGACCTAACATTGGCAAGCTGACCAATCACTACTCACCAAGCCCTCACCATAGACATTACCTGCTACCTGGATGTATAGCATGGTGATCCAACATCACCATAGTTTACAGAGTTGATGTGGCCACACAGAGAACAGTCCAGACATTTGTCAATGTGCTGACACATGTTGAGCACTTACAATAGTTCTGAAGGTTATCTCTATACACATGTTGTTCTCATGCGTTCAGATTACAATAGCATGGCACTACTGTCAATACCCTGACCATTTTATCCTCACATGTCCCAGATGAAAGGGCATAACCATGCATCTACTAACTCTGGTGCATATGCATCTTTTTACACTGAACAGTGGCTTTGAGCATCACACAGCCTATAAAAGGGGTAGCAGGCTCAAATACTGGCACATGCAAGGGTTATTGTGTAGTGCATCAAAGCAAATACTCACCCCCTCCTTGCTGCTGTCTGCCTCTCAACTGCCCACCCAGGTCAGGGAAGACCCCCGCAGCATTAGGGGGGCCAGGGTGTGGTGCGTGCCCCTCTAGTCTGGAGGTGATAGGCCCAGCTGGACTTTCACGATCTTCCTGGTCCAGCCTCTCAAGTCCTGCCACTGTTTCCTGCAGTGGGCACTGTGCCGACATGTGACCCCGACGGAGCACACTTTCTGGGTGATGGACCTCCACAGGTATGCCTTCTGATGGGAGTTGACCTGTAAGGATGACATGGTGACAGACCCTGAGTTCACATGCAACATGTACATTTACAAATACTGGTACACATAGGTCATGTACAGCTTGCCCACACTGTCTGAAAGTTAGCAAATTGGTATTCTGTGCACTTCACCAGTGTTCAATGATGACTCTTCCCCATAAGAACAGTGATATGGTGTTAATACATTGAATACACATCTACAGCAGGGTACTGGCCCAGAACAGTTACATACAAACTTTGCTGATTTAAATAACAAGTTTAAAGGTTGTCTCTAGGTTTCCTAAAGCCAGAAGTGCATGGTTATTTCACATGTAATCTAACAATGCTGTCTGATCATCACTCGTCTTGTCCTCTGGTGTGCCATAGAGCTGCCTGTACAGGGGCAGAGTGTGTCCAGCAGCATCTTGTTCTCCTCAGCTGTGAAGGCTGGGGCCCTGTGCCCTGTACAGCAAGACATTGTAGCTCCCAGAGGATGTGGACAGCAGCAGAGAGATGGGGAGGTCCTGGAAAAATGCAGTCAGTGCAGGCAAGTGAACTATCTAGGGAACGGCAAGACCTATATCTAGACCGCATAGGTGTTCTGCAGTCCAGGCGGCCAAAGCAATTGGTCCGCGTCAGTCGCATTTTCCAAACCCATCCAAAGCATTCCCTTGCTTACTGACACCACGCCTACCGCACGGAACAAAATATATCAGCGGTCCGCGAGTAACTTTGATACATGACTAATGGAAGTTTACCGTGTTGGTTTACGCGTGATGCGGACACAATCCGAGATACGCGACTGTCACCATAACAACTAATAGCCTATGGCTGTGTCTGATTCGGTTATGATGCGCTTACCGCGACCTCTGAAAAATCGGTCTGCAGTGGAAACACTTTTGTAAATGTTGTGAGTTTGTGATATTTCATGCCTGGATGCAACATTTGTCTGGTGAAAGGGACATCTAACTGAAACGCTCACACTCCCATGATGACCTAACCTTGAGGGGCACATGACACACTGATTGGGAGGCTAATCCCAACAGGAAATAAAACTACTCCATTTTGCCTCTTCGGGTTGATCACAGTCAATATGCGTATTTGGTGCATTCCAAGTACAGTTTTCACCTAGTTACTGCATTATAGGACATTGTGACCCAGTGTGCAATCTGTGTGATTGAGACTGGAAAGGTGGTGTGTTTTTCAAGTCCTGGATATCACATTTCCAGAGGAATGAATACACTGTGACATTAAGCAGCCACATACGCTTAGCTCTGATATATGAGTTTCTAGGGCATCTTGGTGTGCTACACTTAAGTGTACAACTGCATTTTCTGACACTTCTATATTGTAAATGGTTTGTGTATGTAATTGTTTGTGGAATGCAGACATGACAAAATGACAGTGTCCACCCTGTGACATTAGTGTGCATAAATTGCATTGTGATATGCTTGATGTATGTGGTGTCCCAGATGTCATGCATTACATGATCCTTTTGTGTGTACAGATGAACTACATAATTGATCTCACAAACAGAAGCCTAGGCTTCTTGGCTTGTGAGTTTTGGAGTATGTCCTGCTTGATTTACATGAACAATAACTGACACTAGTGAAAATCACACTACTACACTCTAATTGCTGTGTCACCAAACCTTTCTAACCTGTATAGCAATGACCTGTATGCTGTGATATGTATCTAAGGTTAACATTGATCATTGAAATGTGTTTTTCACTGACATGAAGTGTTATGTGTGTTTAATTGCTCTTTGCTGTATGTCTACTTGCATGTTGCTTGGTACATTTTGAACTAACACCAACTGTATATACACTCTACACATAGGTATCGTGGAGGAGCTGGAAGACAGCCTCCTGTGTACAGGCTCTTTGCAGACCTTGAAGGAAGTGACCTGCTTGGGGCCACCCGGGTCACCTCGGACCACCTCTCAGCCTTCCATACCAAATGAAGAGTCGGAGGAACAGTGGACAATATACCAATAATTGTTTTATTCAGATACACTCAGAGGGGAGCCCCGTCTGCACACTCTTGAAGAGTGGTACAAAGGGAACTAAAGATCAGCAAGTAAAACAATACATTATGTTCATTTCTTAGTCAGTCGACTTAGAACACGCCCACAATGGAATTTTCCAGGCAGATGCAGCTGGATTGTGGAATACAGAAAAAAAAGGTTTCTGTTCTCATATCTTCACAACGCAGCACAGTCCAAGGTCATTACACCCTGAGCCATGATCAAACTACCAGACAGGTGGGAGAGGGCCTTTATCTAGTGGGAAAGCTATGCACTGGCACTAACAGTTCATTATTGCAGAAACAAAACTCAACAGAAGCTTTTCTCAGAAACAGTAAAGGATTAGTTTTGATCATCATTCAAAATGGCATCTAAACAGAAAATGGTGCCGCGAATGCTAACTTATATAGGGCACTGCTGCGTAAGCATTCACGGGTCTATTCTAACAGACCCTCCTTTTAGCATGAGCTAAAACATTTTTAACTATAGCAAAGAAGAACAAAATTGCAAGTGATAATAGAGTATCAAATTAGGGTGCAGTTATGAGCACTCCATACCATCAACATCAGAAAGCGAAACAGCAAGGAGAGATGTATCCTCAAATACTCCCTCGTCAATATTCATCAAATCATCAACATCTTTCTGGAGCATTATTGTGGCATTTGTGCCATGAATTGATATTTTCTTTTTGGGCGTGAAAACAGTGGTACAATAGGAACAACAAAAGGGGAGACACTGAACAAGGACACAGCAGAGCATAAATACCACAATAAGATAAATCACTTTTTCAAGAATCCAGCCCCAGCTGCCGAAAAGGGACCAACTCCAATTCCCACTCTCCATTCCCTTGACATTTTCAAGAATATCTAAAATGTGTTTGGTAATATTCTTTTCCATATTCTTGATCCCGACCACACTCTGATCTCCAACTACCGCGCATACACTACCACTCTTGGCCAGAATAAAATCCACTGCATATCAAGTCTGTTCCGAATATATCCGCATACTCTCCAACTGAGTGGCGATGTCGCGCAAAGCTGCCACTGTATAGAATTTGCATCTTGCATCCAAAGTATTCTCTAGCCTTCTCACCCCTGGCCATGGACGTACCACCCAATGTGAAAATAGAAGAAAGGTGATACCATTACTGTAATTATTGACCTCTATATTGGTCACTCCCTCACAGAATTCTTTCGTTAGTGTCCTTTTAACCCATCTTACTTTAGGCTTGGCATATTTACGGGGCACACCCAAAGGCAATACCATTCCAAGGGCTACATTGTCTGTACCATTATAGATATTGGAATAAGTCCCATTAGACAAGAAGAAAAACCCTGGGTGTGCTTAAATCGGCCCCTCATAATTCACTGCAGCATACCTGGAGTTCATTCCGAAAGTACATGGATCCTCTTTATTCACTAAGGGGACCGTATGTTTGTACAACACTATTCCTGAACAATTTATATACAATGAAGTATCCAGTACTGTTCACAATGGGGCCACAAGCAGGGTAATAACCGGCCTCTCGAGGGACTGTCAATTCCTTGTAATGCCAACCCACTAATGTTACGTTCTGTTCTTCCATATAAACATTATTACAATATGTATTGTTATCACAACCTGGATAACCCACTCCCAGTGGCTTTCTATGGTATAGACATGGCCCCGGATAACCAAAAGCAAACACTCCTTTCACTTCTGTAAACTGAGGTGGCCGAGTATATGTGTAATTTGCGAGTGACAATGGATATGCAGTCCACAGACTGGTGACAGATTGAGTGGGGTGTTCATCAATAAGTTGGCGCTTTTGAGCACCGGCGATGGAGCTTGCTATGTCCTAAGCTATTCTATCCCACGTCGATAAAGGTGGTATACTTTTAAGTATACTTTCTTCCCTGACTAATGTTCAAACAACAAAGGCAAAGCAAATTCAGAATTTTCACTTATTTTCGTTATTCATTGGTACTATTATTCAGTACTACCTATCTTGCGCAATCCATCCCTAATCTTTTTTCTCCTTAGATTCAGTAGCCCTCAGCCAAGGACGCAAATTGTACCTGGCAGCCCCAGGCACTGTGTGATCAATAACCAAAGGCTCCTGGATAGCTCGTATTTCTGGTGGGATCGCCTCATTCAAAACATCGTCGTTCTCCTTGTCTGTTTGTGTCCAGGTCAATTGAGCATCGCTGAAGGGGACAAACCTGGGCACTTGCTCACATTCGGTGTTGCCAATACTCTCCTTGACCGACTGGTCGTATGGCAACGGCAAAGGAACCCTCTGGCACTGGGTGGCATGCACCCAGTTCTTTCGACCAGCAACCTTTACAGCCATCCGTGTCACCAACAGAACCTGCTCAGGACCTTTCCAGCGGGCCTCCAGACTTTTTTTTGCTCTGGAAGTTCTTAACCAAAATATAATCGCCAGGCTGAATTTTGTGGCCGATCCCCTGTGGTATAGGAGGTAGTGATTCACGTACCTGCTGGTGAATAGAACGCAAACTTTCTGTTAACTGGCCAAGATAATCAAGCAACACAGGATATTCAATATCAGAATATATTCAAGGACGTGGGACACCCCAGACATTTGCCGGGCATCCACACACGACCTCGTAAGGTGACAAACCAGTTCTAGAATGGGCTGTAGTTCTTGTTGACAAAAGAGCTAGCGGTAGAGCATATGGCCATTTCAACCCTGTCGTCTCTTGGATTTTTGCCAATTTCAGTTTGAGAGTGCCATTGTACTTCTCAACAAGGCCAGCTGATTGCGGGTGATTGGCAGCATGAAATTTCTGTTTAACGTGCAGACCCTCACAAATCAATTTAATCACTTTCCCATTAAAATGAGACCCGTTGTCACTCCAGATAATTTGGGGCAAACCAAATCGAGGAAAATACTCTTTAATGAGTACTTTTGCAGTTGTAATGGCCGTATTGTCCTTAGTGGGGTAAGCCTCAACCCATTTACTGAACGCACATATGATCACTAAAACATTCTTAAGATTATTGCATCGTTCTAATTCAATAAAATCCATTTGGAGGACTTCAAACAGGAAAGTGGATGGTGCAAAATTACCAGACGGTGTAGGGGTACCTTTCCCTAGATTACGTTTCATACAGATTATGCAATGTTTCACCAAATGTGCAGCTGTCTTAGAGATGTTATCGTTATGCCAAACAGGGGCTAACAATTTACAAATGCCTTTCGCACTAATATGGGCTGGTCCATGGGCCATAGTAACCACAGGAAGTACATATGCATCGGGCAACATCCATTTCTGTTTTCCAGATTTATCAACCCAACATCCTTCCTCATTTAACTGTGCTGTACTCTCCTGCCATTTCGCTAATTCCTCTATCGTGGCTTCGCTTTGTATCTCCTTTACACTCTCAATGGTATTTTCAAACATAGCAACCTCAGGAACCCACCTAGCTGGACCTGCAACAAACATTCTTTTCATTTTACTTCGGGCTGCCTCCTTGGCTACCTGATCTGCAAATGCATTTCCTCTACCCACGTCATCAGTAACCTTCTTATGAGCGCTGCATTTAATTATTGCCAATTTCTTGGGGAGCGTTAATGCCGATAACAATCGCAACATGAGGTGTCCATGCTTTATCTTAGTACCATGAGAAGTAAGGAACGCTCTCTCCGCCCACAGTCAACCAAAATTATGGGCAACCCCAAACGCGTACTGACTATTTGTATAAACATTGAACACCAGCCCTTCACTCAATTCACAAGCTCGGATAAGGGCAGCAAGCTCAGCGGCTTCAGCCGACTGATCGGGGACCCGGAATGTCTCTACCACCGTCTGCAATGTAGTGATAGCATAAGCTGCAGTGGTTGTGCCATTTGGTAATTTAAAACAGGAGCCATCGACATATAGTTCTCCTTGGGGGTCAGATATGGTAACATCAGTCAGGTCTGCCCGTCCTTTTGTCTCTTCTTCTGTCCGGAAAATGCAGTCATGTTTGTCAACTGCATCATTCTCAGAAGGCAGGGGTAGTAACGTGGCTGGGTTCAGAGTGGCACATCTTTTGATCGTAATATGTTTAGCAAACAATGTAATTCATAACCAGTAAGACGTGCACTGGTGAGGTGCTGTGTCTTCGTCTTATTCAAAAGCGTATTCACAGCATGGGGTACCATAACTGTGAGGTCAGTCGATTGCCTGATTGAAGTGGCCACAGTCGCAACCGCTCTCAGACAGCTCGGAAGGGCCCCAGCAACAGGGTCAAGCATAGCAGAAAAATAAGCACAAGGCCTCTGTTTATCCCCAAATTTCTGTGTTAAGACAGAAAGTGCGCAACCGGCCATCTCATGAACATAAAGCACAAACGGTTTCCTATAGTTAGGTGTGCCAAGCACCGGTGCCGAGCAAAGCGCAGTTTTTAGTTGCTCAAAAGATTGCTGACATCCTGGCGTCCAAGGCAAAGGCTCATGCACT
Source organism: Calotriton arnoldi (assembly GCA_963921515.1). Taxonomy (NCBI): domain Eukaryota; kingdom Metazoa; phylum Chordata; class Amphibia; order Caudata; family Salamandridae; genus Calotriton; species Calotriton arnoldi. The sequence goes on along the minus strand of CAWUFW010008439.1, from coordinate 157,989 downwards.
GCTTTCATTGTTAATGCAAGCAAAGATTTGATTAGTAAAGAATAATTCGGGATCCACTGGCGACAGTAGGAAGTAATACCTATAAAAGCACGTACATCTTTTTGAGTTTGTGGAATGGGCATTGTGATAATGGTACTGATGCACTCAGGGGTCAATCTCCTACCCTCCTTCGACAGTAGGTGACCTAAATAGGTAACCTCCTATCGACAATACTGAAATTTCGAAAGAGAGACCTTATGTCCATGATTTGCCAAATGCAACAACAATTTCTCTGTACTGTCCTTACAACCTTGTTCCGTATCAGAAACAATTAATAGGTCATCGACATACTGCACCAATACATTACCTGGGGACAGCGATAGTGAATCCAACTGACTTTTTAATGCCTGACTATAAATACTAGGACTCTCTGTATAGCTTTGAGGAGAACAACAGAATCTAAAGCTTCTGCCAGCCAGTGTAAATCCAAACAAATACCTACTGTCCAGGTGTATAGGAATACTGAAGAATGCATTTTTAAAATCAATAACAGAAAAGAACGTAGCAGTAGATGTGATCATTGTTAAAAGTGTAGTAATATCAGGAACCACCGGAAATTGCGGAACTACTATTTTATTAACCTCTCGCAAATCAATCACAAAGCAATAGACATCATCAATAGCATCAGAGGAACCCGAGGGTGTCCTCTTAAGGACCGGAAGAAAAGGACTATTGCAAATGTTGGCAGACGTTTCTTCAACTACTCCCTTTCGTATCAAATCCTGAATAATCTGAAGAAGGGCCCGTTCCCCTGCCTGTGGTATTTTATATTGAGGAATACGGGGCAGAATAGCATTATCTTTAACTTGTATAGAAACTGGTGGTATATGCAACAGATCCACGTTTGTATCACCTGTGGCCCATAGTGTGGGTGATACCTGAGCAAACTCATCTGGAAAGGGTGCATCCCGAGACAAACACTGTCTAGTACTCACACCCAGACCCATAGTAATATAAGACACCATCAGGAGAACAATAAATAGTAGAATGCAACTTCTTCAACAAGTCCAAACCCATCAAATTTTCACCACAATTAGATGTTAACAAGAATGGAGACTCCACAGTGACAGGACCAACAGTAAGTGCAAGGGGGCTTGAAATAGGGCTGACAATCGGTACACCGGAAAAACATACTAAAACATTATTTTGGCCAGACAGGGCCGCCCCAGGGACCATATGTCGAGAAACAGAACTTTTTGTCGCACTTGTGTCCACCAGAAATTCCTTAGTCGAGCCTTGTAAATCTGCTGTGACATAAGGACCACGCTGGTTTACAGGTATCTGAACTGGTCCCTCACCCTATCCCTGACTGTCCTAGCTGTAAGACATACCTGTCACATCACCAATATCATATTCCTCATGATAATACTGTCCATCTCTGGGGTCATCAAAATAATTATTGTCTAAGCAGCCCACAGGAGCTGCACCATTCTGATTTCTGTCAGTCCCACAGCCTCTACCACCAGAACCGCGTCCTCTAGGGGACAAAACCTTCTGTAAAAGCATAGGGCACTGGCTACACCAATGTCCTTCCTCCTTACAATACGCACACTGATTCTGTCCCAAAGGTGTCACAGAAGGCTGCTTAGTACGTGGGAGTTGTCGGGAAGGACCTCCCCGTCCTCTGGTATTACCCCAAAATACCTGCTGCAACAACACTTTCGTCTTTAAATCCTTATGTTTTTTTATCAGTTTTATCCTTTTTCTCCTGATCTCGATGCTCATAATATTGAGCCATATTCAAAATAACAGAGGGAGAAGACGTAGAGCAAGTACTTTCAGATGCCCGCAAACGAGTCATTATTTCAGGAGGAAGATTAGTAACAAATCTGTTGACGAACAAACAAACTCCTCCCTCCGTGGAAATATCCTGCCCACTATAATCCAAAAACATATCTTCAAACCTAGTAAAAAAATCAGATACACTCTCATCCTTCTCCGTCCCACAGCTGCAGGCTCCTGGGGTACTAGGGACTCTCTGCCTGGCTCAACGTCCCTCCCTGTGGCTTGTGCAAATGTTGTCGCCACAGATGTAGTAGGCACACAGGGAGGGGTACTTAGGTGATGAGCTATCTGGCAGAGGCTGGTACCGATATCCAGCAGCACCCAGTGATGTCGTCCATTAGTTAATTGAACTGGCCCATTCTTTGTTTTTTGGACGTCTGCAGCTGTTCGATATTTCTGAGAATTTGGATAACGGGGCCCATTTCTCCCTGGTATCCCTCATAAGCATTGAGTACCCGGGAGAGGTTTGGGTGGCCATTGGCAGCACCAGCTGCTTGACGACGTGGATCCACACAACCCCTCCCTCCACCCATGCCCCCACGGGCATGCACAGTTTGTGGTGGCACAGTCAACCCTGAGTCTTCTTCCTTATTGACTGTGGTGTTGTTGTCGGTCAACTCCAGAGTGCTCTGTGTTGCTGTGCTGTTGTTGTTAGCCGTGGCTTCTGTGTCTGTCTGGGTAGGGGTCAGCTGGGTGTTGGTAGCTGAGGCAGGAGTTGTCACTGTGGATCCTTATGTAGCTGCTGGTGCTGTCTGCCAAACCAAACCTGATGGGCCTGGTTGCTCTCCTGAGTGAGAGTCCTCAAAGCTGGTGAGTTTGCTCTCGGCTAGAGTCAGGGCTTGGCTGTCATCAGTGGGCACAGCAGTGTTCCCAGCTCGCCCTGTGGGTACAGAAATGACAGTCAATTATATGAATGTCCAATGCACCTCAAATGGTACCCATTACGTAAATGACAGGATAAAAAAATCTATTTAGGGTGATTGATTGGCCTCCTTTATCCATGATGGTCGCCTATGCTTGGGATGAACAATGCAACTTTGACAAGATGTGGATTGGTGATCAGTTCCACCTATGTGCAGAAATGGCCATTTTCTGTTTAGTTCTTATAACATGTCCACTGACATTAACTTGTACCTGACACTATGTAGATGACACTGTTGGATTAGTGTGCTCCACATCTGTAGAATGTCAATGACATACGTACTCTTTAGCTCCTATTGTTTGAGTTTGTCTGGCTGTGTACTGGACTTAGTCCATGTATCAGCAGTGACATAGGTGTGACTGCCTACACACTCACAGTCTGTTGTTTCTTTCCCAGTAATTTTTAATCATGCTGTGAGTGATGTGCTTATTCTTCTCAGCTCAAGATCCTCGACTGATTCCCCTTAAGGAGGAAAACATGTGACTGCTTAGCTTTGTGCATACACAGCTCATGGATTTAGACTTTTGACTCCATAGTTAGATGAGATCTCAATTTTTCTTGCTACTTTATAACTAACTATTTTTGTAAGCTGGGCTTCGAGTGCTGCTGGGCTATTTGGGAAACTAAACAAAGTCCTCCTCCCACTCAGCCCAACCAGCCCCCCTGGAACTCTGCTTTCCTGACAGTGAGTGGAAATGTACTAGCAAGATGGCTGACCTTGGTACCTGGTGTCTGACTTTAACCTAACTCCCATCAAGGCATTGTGCTCCAAACACCAGGCACCAGTGCCAGCCATCTTGCAAGTACACTTCCCCTCATTGTCTGGACACCACTCTTTCTGGTGGCCTGGTTGAGCTGGGTGGGAGGAGGAGTGTTTGCTATGACTACATCTCCCATCAGGCTCTGTCCTACACACACCTACCCACCTAGCCCAACCAGCCCATCAGGAACTATGCTTTCCTCACAGTGGTTTGAAATGTACTAGCAGGATGGCTGACACTGGTGACTGGTGTTTGACTTGATCACAACTACCAACAGGGCCTTGTGCTCCAAACACCAGACATCAGTGTCAGCCATCTTGCTAGTACACTTTCTCTCACTGTCAGGTAGCCATAGGCCCAGATGAGCTGGTTGCGCTGGGTGGCAGGAGGAGTGGTTGCTATTACCACAACTCCCATCAGGCTCTGTCCTACACACACTCTTCCCACCCAGCCCACACAGCCCACCAGGAACTATGCTTACCTGACAGTGAGTGGAAATATACTTGCAAGATGGCTGACTTTGGTGTCCTATTGTCTGACTTTACCCCAACTCCCATCAAGGCCTTGTGCTCCAAACACCAGGCACCAGTGTCAGCCATCTTGCTACTACACTTCCCCTCACTGTCAGGTAGCCATAGGCCCAGATGAGCTGAGCTGTGTGGAAAGGTGTGTGTAGCACAGGGCCTGGTGTGAGTCCTTGATGGGAGTTTGGGAGAAGTGTGTACATGTCACTAGTTTTGAGCCTTTTAATCTTCATTGTAGGTTTGTGGGTTATCTGTAAATGATTTTTGACTATTAGTTTGTTTGAATCAAAATACGTTCATTTAGCTAACTGGTACCATTACAGAGATATCTGCAGGAGTGTCATTGCTAACTTGTGTGAAATGTGGAGTACCTACTTACCAGATTCCATTCCTTCTGGTATTCCAAACAAGCTCTCCGGTTGAATGATGGCACGCACCTTCTCCTCCCAGGAAGTAAAGTGCACAGGTGGTGTAGGAGGGCCACCACCAGTCCGTTGTGCAGCCTTGTGTTCTTTGCCGCACAATATTTTGACCCTACGTCTCAGGTCATACCACCTCTTCTTGATATCATACATTTTGAGCAGGACAGGTGCTACAGTGTTCACCTTGTTGATTATCCTGTCCCACGTCTTATTTTTCTGGCTGATGGGGGTCTGTTGAACTAGGGTCCCGAATAAATGTGGCTCTACCCTAAGGATTTCATCAATAAGCACTATCAACTCCTGATCTTTAAAACGTGGCTGCTTCTTCTTGTACATGGTGAGGGTGAGGGTGAGGGTGAGGGTGAATGTGAATTAGAGGGTGTTTCTATGAAAATGAATCTGAACAAAAAAGTGATATGTGCAAGTAGTGGTGTGAATGCAGTGTGTGAGTGTGTGCAGGGCTGACAGCAGTGACTGGCAAAAAGACCTCCGTAGATCTTGCAGCAGTATTGTGTGAGCATAGGATCATAGTTATTTTTTGGTCTTTATATAAGTGGATTGGTGGGTATGTCTACTATTTAAATGTTTCTTTTTTTTGGCGCTGCCTATGCTTGTTGTTGTTAGGCCTGAGTTTTTCAGTTTTGCATTTGCCATGTGGCACACAACCCATCATGGTTCAGCAAACCGCATCAAATGCATCCTAATCTGCTAGGCGGGACAATGGATGCATATTTGTAACCGGAATCCATATGGGACAGCCTTTCCGACCAATGCGGTTGGTTTGGACTTGTTTCTGACCGACGCGGTCAGATCAGAATCGTCTCCGACTGACACGGTCGGAGTTTTCCCTGCTATACATCATAATACGGCGGTCGGAGACATCGCGGTCTAGTCAGGTGGAATGTATCTGTGACCGCGTGGGTCAGGCGGTCTTTACGACCAACATTGTAATAAGCCCCTAGGTGTCCAATTTCTAACTCAACAGAAGAGAGTATTCAACATGCTTTGTTTGTGTGCCCAGGCTGTGCCTCTCCTCGACGAACCTGGCTAGCTCCTTTATGTAGGCTACTAGGAGTACGCAGTCACTCGTTTGCCCTCTGTATTCTTAGGGCGGATTGGCACCCAGTAATAGTCATTTCCATCTCCAAATTCCTGGGTGCCAGGTGGGTGCGCCACATCAAGGCCCTTTGTGTCTCTACTGTCTGACTCTGTCTAGGCTTTCCACTAGGCATCACCTCACTGCATCACTTTCCAATTGCCTGGTAGGAAGGTACTCTCCCTCATTTTTGGTAGCTGTGTATGCTGCCACATTGCCTATACAGTTAATGAACGTGATTACGTATGACTGTGCACTTTTTCTCATGTAATTTTGTTTTATATTGTACTCAGTCTTTTAGCTTTTAACTTGTCTTGTTGGGAAAATCTTTTATATATGTTTTATTCATTTTATACTTTTTTTATACTGTTTGTACTTTCATGGCCCAGGCAGCCGAAATAAAGTGATTTGAACTGAACTGCATGCCGGGTCCTTTTTCCTTATCTTGAAAGCATGCTACAGAACGTTCTCTTACTCGTCCCACACTCGCACAGTCTCTTTATCTCCCACTGATCCATTGAGTGCTACTCTGCTGTATGCCAGGGTCAGGATGGCAGCCTGGAATGTTTAAAGGGAGACACTGGCTGGATGGCTGCCAATTTTCCTAAATTAAATTCTGACAAAACTGAAGTTCTTTGTTTTGGTTCATATGGCCCACCTCCTCCTAGTCTTTGGTGGCCTGAGTAAATGAATCTGCCTCCGGCCCCTGCTTTCACAGCTATAAACCTGGGAATAGTATTTGATTTGAGCCTCTCTTTCCCCACCCAAATTAAATAAGTGTCATCTATCTGCTTCACCAAACTCAAATCTCAAAAGAAGTTTCGGCATTTAATCCTTGAGGATACACATAAGACAGTGGGCCGTTCTCTGGTAATCTCCCGGTTGGACTATGTAAGTAGTTTTTATCTGGGCCTTCCTGGCTAACTAATTCAAAGACTTCAAATGGTTCAAAATGCAGCAGCTAGACTGATCCGAAGAGTTCCATACCGGCAGCCTATGTCACCTCATCTGAAACAACTTCACAGGCTGCCTGTCAAAAAGCAAATTCAATTCAAAGCCTTTACTCCTGCATTTAGGGCCTTTTTGGGTGAGGGCCTAGCCTACTTGGGAAAGAGACTTCGCCCATACAAGCAATGCCGATGACTTAGGTCGAACAATCGTCTACTTTAGCAGGTCCCAAACTTCTCTAAAGCCAAACAGGGAGAAAGATCCTTTACGGTTTTGACATCTAAACTATGGAATGCATTCCCAGTTAGGCTCTGCAAGAGCCACTTCTATTTAAAACTTAAAGAAGGATCTGAAACCTTTTTTTCAATAAAGATTAGCCCATATCGCATTTACTCATTTTCAGTGATCAATCTCCGTTTTTAGCGCTGGTATGCTTCTGGTGAAGTATCTGTGCAGTAAATAAATGTTCTTTAATTGATTTACTGTATGTTACCCTGTTCTTTATGCCCCGCTTTTTTAAACCTTGCCTCTTCTCCTTGTCATGGTGTTAGTCTGTAGTGGCCGTGCCAATGCCAGATGCTATTAAATTCACTTAAAAAGGCAAACCTAATAGCTACAAAGGTATGTGTTAAAAGCATAGAAAATAATATTTTCTGTACTTTCCAGATGGCCACCATGTTGTTTTGATGCAATGTGATGAAGTGCTACAGCTATCATCTTAAAAGCGGAGTGTCTAAAACACAATACCCTTTGAATCATGGGGGGCAATACCCAGCAACTGAAAACCCCTTATGGTATTGTTGAACAAATGTACCTGTTTCAAATTCTTATAGCTTTTCAATTTATACTATTTTTTCAATAAATTCAAAACAGTTGAAAGATCAGAATTATTTTCCCTTAATTATTTAAGAGTTTAAAATTATGAAAAATCTAGATTTATATTTTTGAAGTAAGAGCAAAAATAATCTAATCAGTTTGAGGATTTTAAAACTTTGAAATCTTAGAAAAGAATGCTTTCTTTAAAATCATTCTCAAATAAGCTTATTTAAATCTATCATTTTATACAGCACAGACACAACCTCTGGTGGCACAGAAGTTTTTATGAGAGTGATTCAACGGGCTGGATTCCTGGCTGGATGCCTGTGAGCATGGTGGTATCAGGCTGAAGTTCCTGTGATAGCTGCATGCCCAAAGCCCCTTAACTGATGTCAGAGCCTCATAATGCCTTGAAGCGGGGGGTTCATTACCAGAAGGAACACCCCTGGAATAACCCTAACATGAAAGGCCCGATCTGAGGACTTTCACTAATCGAGGGTGAGGAGAAATGGTCTGAACCCTCTGCCGGGGGTGGGTCCAGGAACACAGTGGAGATCGGGGTGCATGCTTCCATCCCTGAGAGCCACGTTCGGCACTTTCAGCCGACCACCAACTTCAGTTATGGATCATCTTGGGTTGAGGAGGAACTTAGGAATTTTCCCCACTGCATGTGCTACGGCCACTGCACTTCAGACTCTGGTGTAATGCTCCTCCCCAGACAACCAGAGATCCTTGGGCCAGGGAGAGGAGACAGACGTGAGATCCCACTCGTTAACAGACCTTGACTGCAATGCACCATGAGTACCCAGGAGCAACCCATCAATGGGGGCCAGAGCGCCCATCTTTGTTTGGGCTCATCAGCGGTTCCTACGATTGGCGCTCTTACATCTGCGCGGTAACAAGTTCTCTTCCTCGCACTATGAAGGCCATCTTAGGGACATTCTAATCCACTGAAGACCAGAGTGGCTTGATCGTACCTCACCAATCAGCACCTGGGAGGCACCACTGTCTAACGCAAATCTCACTGATTTTCCCCCAAATTGTAATTTATGGACATTTTAGGTCAGATTTCCTCGCATTCTGTGTCGATGGACTGTAAACTGGTAGCACTTCACTCCTGAGCCCTGTTCCTAGGATACAGGACCTAGTTAATGAAAGACAAACCAATCAATAAGGTCAAGTGAGGGGTTGAAGATTATTACCCCATGCAAATTTTCACCCAGGGCGGTCCCACCTAGGCGGGAAAGCTTGAAGAGTTGCATATCCTAGCCTCAACAACAGCATGTGAAGCTACTGAGCATCCCTCATGTCACATGGCTCAACATCCAAACACACCAAACAACTAATAGTGTGCAGTGGATGAGAAGTTGAAGTAAAAAGCCCAGAAGAACTCTATGGTAGAGGAGGTACTGATAGTGGTGTCTGATACCGCTCTGGCCATTTTGCTGAAAGAACTGTCTGACATCAATCTCTCCATTGGGGCAGTCAACGATGTGATCTCAACCACATTTAATGAGGTACAATCCCTCCAAGGAGATATTAGCTATTTACAATTGAAAAAGAACACTCTGGAACCAAGAATGTCTTCTAAAGAGGCCAGATGGGATAATCAACCTGTTTGGGGACCAGGGATATGGGAACTCTGTGGGAAAAGCATAGTCCTGAAGACAGGAGTGAGAGGAACAACATACAGATTTTGGGGGTGCCAGAGAATTTGTAAAAGGATAATGTTATGGACTTCTTAGCTAAATGGCTCCTGAATCTTTTGAACATTACCTTAGACCACCCCCTTTCAGAGTTCCAGAAGGCTTACAGGGTATGTTCACCCTGTCCACCCTCACAATCAAGGCCCTGGCAAATTCTATCCTTGTACCTATGACACCAAACGTGGGCCATATTCTTTTGACAATTATCAAATTCTCCTTTTGGCAGACTTTTCATTCAAAACAAAAGAGGTTTTGGAACTGCACCCATGACTGCAGAAAAAAGAGATAAAATACGAGCTAATGGAACTTGTAAGAATTCTCATTACTATGGAAGGTCAGACCAAGGACAAAAATGAACTGTAGGACCTAGAGCAATGGCTGGATGAACTGGATGGGAAAGATATGATTCAAATGGAAACTGCCTCCCTGGAGACCCCTCCGGCCAGAACTGGTGAAGAAGCATCTGCACGGGGCAAGGAGGGCCTCTCAGGAGTGTGTGTGCCCAGAGGAGGTGACACAGAGATTGAGAATGACTACCAAAACAGAGCAACGGGAGGCACAAACTGGCAGAGACAAATCCCACTCTCCAATAAAACCATAAAATGTATCTCTTTGTTATCACTCCACTTCACGCTATTCCACTGAACACCACTCAACTCTAACACACTCCACTGTATGCCACTGCACTATACACCACTACACTGTACACCAATCCACTCTACATTATTCCATTGTATACACCTCCTATGTACTCTATGCAATTCCATGCTATCCCACTACACTGTGCGCCACTCTAATTTACTGCATTCCACTGTATGCCACTCCACTGTACGCCACTGCACTCTACACCACTGCACTCTACCCCACTCCACTCTATGCCAGTCCACTCTACCCCACTCCACTCTATGCCACTCCAGTCTATGCCACTGCACTCTATGCAAGTCCCTTCAACACTACTGAAATCTTTTCCACTGTACACATCTCCACTCTTGACACTACACTTCACTATTCCACTCTATGCCACTCCATGCCACTCCACTATATGGTATTCTACTCTACGTCGCTACACTTTTCGACACTCCACTTTATGGCAATCCACTATATGTTATTCTACTTTACGTCACTCCACTCAATCACACTGTATGCCGCTACACTGTACACTGCTCCACTGTACTTTGCTCCACTCTATGCCACTGCATTCTACGCTACTCCACTGTATGCTATTACACTCTACCACACTACACTCTACATCACTTCAATCTTTGGCAGTCCACTGTATGCCATTCTGCTGTACGCCACTCCACTGTATGCCATGCCACTCTCCAGCAACCCACTGAACTTTATTCCGCTGTACGCCACTCCACTGTACCACATTCTACTCTACTCCATTCTATGACAATTTACTCTACGACAGTACACTTTACGAAAGTTTCTTTCACTCTACTGTACTGCACTCAACTTATTTACGAAGGTAGGGCGCTCAATGCTTCAAATATTTTATTTTTCGGGTGGGCTTACAACAACAACGGTCTCTCGGGACACGTTTCGGCTTCCACCTTTTGCAACATAAATTTTGCCATTTTGGAAAGATGTATTTATATCCCCATACATGTTCCTGGGCATGACTTCATCATAAAAAGGGAAAAGCTACACAAGTGCTGCCTAATTGGGCTTGAGGTTACACATGACTATATTCCAATTTCCCTGCAGGACAGTGAATACAAATAAAACTATTGTTTCAATGTATGAAAAATCTAAATTAAGAATAACAACAAGTAGAGTTAAACTACAAGAAAAATTATAATCAAGCATGTTATGTTTAACCATAGAGTATATAGTGATGACGTTCTCACTACAATTAACATGCAATTAGTTCCATGGGTAGGATACGTTAGAGTATTACTATACCCATGCTATTTTTTTAAGAATTCACGCCCCAGTGGGCTAGTAATCTTATTCGCTATTCACAGATCTTCAATGTCTACTCTGAGTATAAATATATTCATTCTATCCTGCAAATAGAACAAAATAAAATAAGACATTAGCTGTCTGGTTTCATTAACAACAAATTAACATCAAAATTGGCTTATACATACTGCTGGCAGTTCAGGACAATCACTATTCTATCATAGGTTATATGCACATAATATAGTGTACATTAACATTACAGAGCTTTCACAGATGTACATATAATTCCTCGTTTGCGTTGAGTCCTTTCGGCTCCTTACTGTCGAGTGCCAAGATATACTTAGATTCCAGAATCCTAAGTTTTTTCTCTCTGTCTCCACCTCTTTCATCCATCCTGATCCCGTCAATCACACTGAACTTAACATCTTTAGTGTCACTTTCATTAAAGGCCTGGCAATGTTGGGCTAGTGCATAGCTAAGATCCTTATTCTTAACCGCTCTAAGGTGTTGTAGGGTACGTTTGTGTACTTGCATTGTAGTACTGCCCACGTACATCTTCTCGCATCCGCATTTCAACACATATACTGCATATTCACTCTTACATGTTTAGTGACCTTTTATTTTGTATACCCTTTTATTGATAGAAATCTCTTTCAAATTTTCTCCATTCTTGCAAGCTTTGCATTTACTGCAGTGGAAAAAAACATCTTATGGTCATAACCATGTTTCTTTTTCAACTCTAACATCACTGTGGACCAGCCGGTCTCGGATTGAGTCTGCTCTTTCAAATGTGATCAAGGGTTTTATCAGTATATCTATACCTATAATGGGGTCACTTTTCAGTAGATGCCAGTGTTTCTGCAATATAGTTCTAAGAGTTTTGTGTGCAGTGTTGTAGGTGGTAATGAATCAGTGTTCCACTTTTTTCTCTACTCTGTGCTTTTTTCTGAAAATGAGAGATTCCCTTTGAGTTCTCTCTATGCTCTTACTGGCTTTTTCAAGGGTGCTTTTACTGTACCCTCGTTGCTGGAATCTTTGTGTCATTTCTTCTTTAGCTTTCTTAAAACCCTCTTCCGAGTTACAAATTCTTCTTCTCTTAAATACTCGCCATAGGGGAAGCCCCGTATCTGGCTGAGGGGGTGAAAGCTCTGTGCATGCAGTAAGCTATTCCCTGCGCTAGGTTTCCTGAATAGCGAGGTAATAATTTCTTTGTTCTTAACTTTGACTCTTACATCTAGGAACTCAGCTGAAGTTATGCTTATTTGACTTGTGAATTTAAGATTCAGGGTATTCTCATTTATTTCGCGTACAAAATTTTCAGCACTATCAGTATCACCTCGCCAATTGACGAAAATATCATCAATAAAGCGTAGCCATGTCACTATGTTATTGCTCCATTTTTCCAGTGGGTAATTGTTCAAAATCTGATCTTCCCAGCACCCCATATGCAGGTTCGCAAAACTTGGGGCAAAACATGTGCCCATGGCTGTCCCTTGTTGTTGTTCATAGATGTCGTTGTTAAAGAAGAAAATATTGTGTCTAAGGCACCATAGGTGTGCACTCTGTTACCTTTTTCTTGTGACTTAACAATTTACTGCCTATTCGACGAGTTGCACCCACGTACTAAAGATGATAAACAGATAAAGAGCACATCGTCATACGCTGGACCAGTTGAACAGCTTTTCCTTGTAAGTGAAGTACATGAACAATTTTTTTGAGAACATATACAATGGACAACGAACAGTTGGATTCATGGTTGATTCTATGTCACGATTTTACTTACACAGAGCACATGATCGATATATGTTTCAATCAATGTAGATAATGATACCAGCGGGTGGGTGGGGAATTTGTTGTGTTCATGAAATGAAATGAAATACCAGCATTTGTAAAGCGCACAGCTACCTCTGGAGAGGTGTCCCGGCGCTGGGGGCCCTCGGGAAGATTAAGCGGGCTATTGCCCAGAGTCACATGGTGCTGGGCTAACCTGCCGCCGGCACCAGGAATCAAACCGTGAACCCCGTGGTCCGGAGTCAGGCACCCTGGCCGCTGCGCCACACCTCTTCCACCTCTTCATACTGACGTTGATGCTAGAAACACCAGAGGTTAATGCATACGGGGTTGAGATGGTAACAACTTGGCAATACACCCGCACGTTACACAATTAGCTAGGTTTATTTTAATATCGGGGAGAGAGATGTATGAGAGCCATTACACTAACATCAATGCAGCTGCTCCAACAGCCATGACTCGGTACAACTGGACATAGAACAGAGAACCATTGCTACAAAGTGAGATGAACATGGTTCATACACACAAATTACACACTGTGTGTAAAGAGTTTATGATTGCGACATTTGGCAGCATGAGCATTTGAGATCGCGAAGCATTTAAAAATGGATTATTTAAACAGGTGCAGTGCATCATGGGTTTTGTAGTTTGATTGAACTAGCGGATTGTAATTGGAGGGATTGGAATGGGCGGAGACACGTCACAGGTGCTTTAAATAGAGCAAGTGAGTCATGGTATCAGAATGGTTCCGAACAGGAAAATAAGCAGTTACCAGAATGTTTAAGGTATGGGCTCGCTTTTGTAAAAGGCTTGTAAAACAAGGGGGAAACACCTGGATTACGTGGGGGTGTGTACACACTGGTGAGGGAACAACGTAATGAGAATTTAGAGGGGTTTAATGTACTCTAGCACAGGTACGGAAACGATTGGGTACACTCTTAGGAATTCAGCGGTCAATACATTGATTAGGGGGTTCACTTACATGTACGTTTTAAATTTCATTTATGTGCTTAATGTGGCAAACATGATCTATGTAACAAACGGAGCTAATGATTATGTTTTTAAATTTATAGATAACCCCTGATGAAGGGCCAAAGAAGGCCCGAAATGCATTGGGTATTGGAAGCAACTTAACGAGGAATACTTATGTAATACGCCATGCTGCAGAGTAAAGCCAGTGTCGGCATTTCTTCAGCATTAAGGAGTGTGTAAACATAGGCGTCCACTGTGTGACTGGATAAAAAGATGATTGTAAAACAAATTATGGAGAAAACGAAAATAAAAACCTTTTTTTGACAATATTGGAACAAATGCTGCATTTCCATGCATAAACGACGGCTGTGCGTCCGGAGTGGGGTGTAACGTCGTCCCACATTTTTCAGTGATTAAGACACCAACTCGTCATTTCAGTCAACATCATATTGTGCCTGTAAAATCTTATATGTCTCTCCTTAAGAAAATACTCAGTACCCCTGATACCATCATCATGGTTGATACTGGTATACAGTGACTGAACATCCAATGTCATGAGTGGAAAACCCTCCTCCCATTGCGTGTCCTGTAGGTGCCTGAGGAAATCAGTGGTGTCCCTAATATATGATGGTAATCTCTCAACAAACAGTCTGAGGAAGAAGTCAATATATTTGGACACATTTTCAAACAAGCTCCCCTGTGCTGCAATGATTGGCCTGCCTGGTGGTTTAGAGGCGTCTTTGTGTATCTTAGGGATGAGGTAAAAAACAGGAAGTTTAGGTTTCTCCACTCTCAAAAACCTGTATTCAACCTTTCATTTTTCCATTGGGACAGTCGATTGCTGAAGCCCTTTTCCACTTCCTTACAGTGTGCTAAGTTAACCTTTTTGTTGCATGCTGGGTCCCTCAAATGACTATATGCTTCATTCATATAGTCTTTCTTTGACCAGAGGACTATATTGCCACCTTTGTCGGCACTCCTTACCACTATATTTCGATTCTCAGATATTTTCATCATAGTTTCCTTGAGGCTGGGATTGGCATTGTACCTTACTAGTTTTCTAGAGTCCCTCATTTCTTTGATTTCAATGGTGACCCTTTCCACGAATTTGTCTATGTCATCATTTAAGGTAGGGGGTAAGGTTTTCGATCTAGGTCTTAAGGCCGTACCGCCTTCTTCAGAGACCCAGACGCCCTCCTTTTCTAGTCTTTCAGCTATCAAATTCTGTTCTGAGGAACCCGTCTGTCCTTTCCAGTTCGAATAACTGCTGCATAACATCAATATCACCTACTACTAAGTTCTGCTTGGTGGTGTTAGTGGCGGCAGCTACTGCACTTTTAGGGGTACTCATTTTGAATAGTTTTGCTAGCATCAGTTTCCTAATAAATTTGAAAAGCTCAATTCTGGTTTCCACATAATCAAAGTTTTTAGATACACAGTATGATAGTCCCAATGTCAAGTTTTATATATCTCAAAAAGGACTACTCACAACCTCACAACGGTAGGTTACGCTTGTGAGTAATTTACACTTGGAAATGTATTCTTACACTTTTGAGTAACTTTATCTATTTTGGCTATTCAGCAAATCTGAATGAAAAGTTACTCAAAAGTATAGACTTACACATCTCCACCCCTTGTAAAAGGGAGTGAATACTAACTTCAAAGTGTACTTTACTATTAAAAGAAACAGTAGTAAGTCTTGCTGCATATCTATCCATGCCCTAGTAGTGCAACATTATCACATAGAAATAATGCGGCAGGGACTTAAAGGTAAACCCCATGGAAAATAATCAAATTACATAATATTAATTATAAAATAATTTAATAACCTTTTTACATTAGCAAATTCAAGTAATAAAAATCTTTATTAAACATAAGTAAATTGCTTAAAAAATTGTATACATCACTTTTAATAATGATCAACACACAATAAGAATTATTATTTTGAATTTAGGTGAGTTTATTTTTTTCATTTCACCTAGGGAAAAATTATTTTAATTTACTTTGATATATTTTAAATAATTACATTTTTTCAAGTCAAAATGTAGTTAATCGGGCTGAACCTTTTGTTTTCTTTAGATCCACCTTTTGAACAAACAAATAAAAATAATCTACATTAATAATTAACATAAAACATATTAACAATCTTTTTCTAAGTTAAAAAACCTTTTTTACTATTCCCTATACTATACCATGTCCAGACCACTGCCACCAGAGTGGAGTTCTCCCTATGGTAAAGCATAGGGTATATTTTCCTAACCCTAATCAAAATGGAGGGCTCTGCCACTTTGGTAGAGATCTCCCTATGGTAACGCAACTTGCCCTATACTTTACAATGTGGAAATCTCCATCCTGACTGCAAAGTCTCCCCATGGAACAGTGACACTGTGATGAAGCTACAGTACAACACTGGTGAATCAGAATATCAGACTTATTTCTCACATAGCTGGGAAAGATATTGTGAGCCTATAGAAAATGTACTGTTATTTTAGCTTCAGTAGCACATTCTATAACCTCTATGAGAAAATTATGAGAGAAAATGGTCGTCAGAAATTAGTTTTATGGTTGGCAGTGGTATGCACCCTGTTCAAGCATGAAGCACAATCCTAGTCAGGGTAAGCTAGATACATACTGAAAGGTAACCTGTGCTCACCCTCTGGTAACTTGGCACAGAGCAGTCAGGTTTATCTAAAGAGGCAATGTGTAAAGCATTTATGGAGCACACTCAAACAGTAAAAAAATGAAAACACCACAAAAAGACTCCACACTGGTCTAGAAAAATAGACAATAATTTTATAAATAACCCTAGACCAAAATGACAAAAATCCAATAAGTAGAAGTTGAGATATGAATTTTTAAAGAATGAAGAGTTCTAGCACTTAGAAGCAATAAGCTCCATTGGGGGTTATCTGGTCACGCTGAACCGGGGCAGAGTCGACAGTTCAGGCTGACTGCAATGGAGCGCAGGCTGGGTACAAGAGCCAGGCAGGCCCGGTGAACGGAGTACCTTGATCCTGGTCGCAACAGTGAGATGAGAGGTCAGGCGAGTGTTGCATCGATACTTAGCCCACAGTCGAGGTGATGCATCAATTTTCTCCACCCAGTGGTGGAGATGCGTCGGTTCTGAAGACGAAGTACAGAGCCGAGATGCGTTAGTTCCGAAGTGTGATGCGCCAGGTTTCTTCACACTGTCGAGGGGATGCATTGATCTCTCCACACTACTGTGGCAGTAATGTGCGGTTCTGATGCGTTGGGCTCTCAAGGCGATGCGTTGGTTCAAGAGCAATGTGCATATTCTGCTCCCGCAACAGGGTCAATGCACCAGTTCTGCTACACACAGACTGGAGATGCACCTCTTTCTCTGGTGCAAGTATCTGGGTCCACTTTCAGTGAACCGGGCACAGGAGCAGATGTAGAGACTTTGATAGCCCTCAAGCATCAGAAGGCAAGCCAACAAGCCTTTAGAGATCACTTCAGTTGCAAGGCAGAGTCCAGATTTCCCTCAGCAGGGTCAGAGAGCAGCAGGCAGCAGGGCAGCACAGCAAAAAAAACAGGCCTTCCAGATCAGCAGTCCAGCAAAGTGTCAGTTCTTGATGAAACACAGCAGATCCCCCGACAGAGGTCAGTTACAGGTCCAGAAGTGTCTGATCTGGTGAGGTCAGAGACCCCGTACTTATACCTAGTTGTGCCTTTGAAGTGAGGGTGACTTTAAAGAAGGGTCAAAGAAGTATTTCTTCCCAGTCCTGCCTCCAGACTAACTTTAGAAGGTAATCAGCCCTTTGTTTGGGGACAGGATCCTTCTTATTCATGTGTAACTCTCAGCTCCTCCCTCCCTTCCTGCCCAGGAAGAGCAATCAGAATGCAGATGAGTACTCAGACATACCTAACCTTTCCGTGTTTGTGGCTGCCTGGAGGCAATGAACAAAGTGCAGCTGTCACTCATCACAGACGTGTACTGGAGACAAGCTGCAGGCACACAGTGCTAAGAGCAGAGAAATGTCCACTTTCTGAAAGTGACTTTTCTAAAATAGTAATGTTAAATTCAACTTTACTAGTAAAGAAGATTTATCATTACTATTGCAAAGATATAAAACATGACACAGCTACATCTTTCTAATCGGGAATTACAGTTTAAAAGTGTATTAAGGAATTCCCAATGTTAACCTGTGAGAGGAGTAGGCCTCACAGTAGTGAAAAACCAATTAAGCTGTTTGTCACCACCTGGACATGCAAAACTTAAAAGCACGTCATACCTTTTACTTATAGATAATGTTGTGAGAAGGGCCCTCCACACCAAAGGGACAGGGCTGCGTATAGACTGTAAAGTAAAGTTAATATTCCCTTTGGGCTCCAACCTAACCATACGCTACAAGCTGCACAATCCTTATCTTAATCACACCTCATGTATACATCCAACCACCACTGTTAATTATAGTGCCACAGACATATGAGTAATATAAAAGTTGTATTTAATAAAAATTATATTATATTATTAATCAGAACACATCACTTAAAAACCAATATATCAATCTTAAATATGAACAAAAATACTGTTTCACAATTGATCAGACCCCATCAATTGAAATGTGATAAAGTGTATTAAGTGCAAATCCTAAGACAGATAAGCCGGCATATTACCTATAGCATGTTTAAAATACAATGGAAAAAACAATAAAAAAATGTTTTACAAAAAGAAGAGAGATAAAACACATAAGACAGTAAACTTTGTCATCAATTCATCAACTAATCCATCTATATAATCACTACAGGCATATGATCAGTACAAAGTTCCCATCTAGCATGCCGGTATGTCCCACAGATTTAGTCTGTTAGATGCGTCGACGTATTTCGGTAGTATTGCACAAATATAGACCACGTTTTTCAAGACCACAATTATAACTCTCATTTGTGAATCGTTATCATTGGCACCCGTCAGGCCTTTTAATCAGTCCCCATCATGTGTCTGTTGCACGCTTTTGTTGTAGACCATTATTTGGAGTCTGTCTGTACTTCAACAATGTCAGTATGTCCCATATATTGATTGACTTTTTATTTAGATAGAGCACCCTTCTTTCTGATTATGTTGGGTTTCTTTAGCATGGTAGGCCAATCATCGTCTTTGGCTGTTAGTCGCTCAAAAACCGGCCTCCACTCAGCCTCAATGGGCCCGTTCTCTCGGTTCGTGTATGGCGTGAAGCATCTACGCGTCTTGCCGTCCTCTTTGTATTTTCATATACAAACAGGATGGCAAGAAACTACATAAGGGTTGACGTGTAATAAAAAGGGAGTTTAAGGCTTGGCAAAGAGTTTTAGATGCCAAGTCAAAATAGCATTGAGACTACACACACAGGCTCTGCAGTGGCAGGCCTGAGACAGGTCTGAAGGCTACTTTTATGGGAGGCACAATCAGTGCTGCTGGCCCACTAGTGGCATTTAAGTTACAGGCCCTGGGTATATGGTATAGCATTTTACAAGGTACGCACAAGTAAATTAAATATGCCAGTTGTGTATACACCAATGTTACCATGTTTAGGGAGAAGCACATGCACTTTAGCACTGGTCAGCAGTGGTAAAGTGCTCAGAGTCCTAAGGCCAACAGAAAGATTCAGCAAAAAGAGTAGGTAAGCAGGCAAAAGGTTTGGAGGAAGACCGCCCTAAGGCTGACAGGTCTAACAAAAATATGCTCTGAAACTTGGTTCATTAAATTCCAGCAGAGAGTCAACATTTTTCATAGGGTAAAATCAACTGGTAGTCCAACAATGATTTATTTGTAACTAAGATCTGATATCACCCTTATACATACTTTTTATGACCCATACAACCTGTCATTCACTGCAATGTATTTCAATGAGGACCATGTCCCCGGTGCCCTGTAATGCCTGCTGCAACATGTCGTCCATGTTGTGGTCAGTCAATAAAGGCAGTGGTTTTTTTTGGGACCCCCTTAAACATGCCCATGGGTGTCAGGGTGTGCTCATCCTGCCCCCTTGTGACTTTTTTAATTTCATTTTCAGGATGCTGAGACCATGGAATTTACCAGTTATAGCTTACTGAGCTAACTATAAATTGCACCTCGCCATGCGCTGCTTATGAATTCACATATTGCATCATTCATGACATATCAAATGACATTATTGAGGGCATCACCAATGACATCTCAAATTACATCATTGATGATGTCACTGTTCACATCACCCATGACATCATATGAGTGTCATAGTTTGCCAAACACTTCAGACATTCAATGGAATTTAGTGAGCTACATCTAGAGCTACTTTTCAATAGCTTTTATACTGCTGAGTGTAAGTTTTTACAACATTCTTGACCTCATAATACGGCTTGTGTTTATGGAGTTGTGCGCATGGTGGAGCCTGTGTGTAGTAGGGGCTTGGACACCTAATGGGGGTTGGTGGCTTTCCCACCTAAGGGGGCTTAGGTGTCTCTAGAGAGTAAGCTTTCCATGAAGAGCTGTGCACAGAGCGAAGACTGTGTGTAGTAGGAGCTTGGCCACCCAATGGGATTTGGATGTTTGGAGGGAGTAGGCTCTCCATAAAGAGTTTTGCACAAGGTGAAGGCTGTGTGTGTTAGGAGCTTGGATTCCAAATGGTGCTTTGGAGTATGGAGGTAGTGGAATCACTGTTAAAATTTGTGCACATTGTGAAGAATGTATGCAGTAGGGGTTTGGACACCAAATAGGGCCTTTGTATCTCAAGGCAGTGGATTACAGTCTAATTATTTTACATAATCACATTTGTTTATATGAATTATGCTTTATATGATTCTGTGCCATTTAGTATTTATTTACATATTTCAAAGGCTGTATTGTGTTGTAGAATTAATTGATCAACGTTATGGTGGATAATGTCATCAAAGATGTCATCAATGATGTAATTTAAGATGTTGTCAGTGATGTCAACAAGCTTGTCATGAATGATGTAATAAGTGAGGTCATAAGCAGTGCATGAAGGAGCAGACATTATAGTTAGCTCAGAAAAATATAACTGGTGAATTCGAGTTTTTCTTTACAATAACATTTAATTTTTTAATAGTCTTTTTCAACTAACTATAAAGTCACTTTAATCTTTGGCTTTTTAGTGAGTTCCTCTGTTTTTTTTTTTACCATAAAGTAAGATCTTATTACCCTACCTAACTATAACGTCATTTTAACCTTGTGTTTGTCAGTGAATTAATATGTTTTTTAATGTAAAGTATGATCTTATTACCAGGTCTTTCTATAACTTCACTGACCTGTGGAAGACAGGCCCTGCAATAAACCCAGCTGGGGGCAGCCAATCCCCCCGTGTACTGCCAGTCAATTAGGATGCTCATCACAATATAGAGGGATGTCATTTTAAATAAGGCGTGCCTACTGGCTTTGTCAAGGGGTCACCACATCAATGATATAAAAGGCCAGAGCAATATACATGGAAAGCCTATTGGGTTTTTCAAGGGGCCACCACTTCATTATATAATAACAACTCTACTGGCTTTGTCGAGGGGTAATCACATCATTATATGAAGATACGTTTATTGGCTGTGTCAAGGAGTGACTACTTCAATATACAAGGCAAGCCTATTGGCTTTGCCAAGGAGTCACCACATTCATATATGAAGGCAAGCCTGTTTGCCTTGTCAACAACAGTAAACACTGTCTTAGTTTTTCTTTAACACTGTCCAGGCCACATAATGCATTTATTAAACCAACCATATGGGATCCCTGTAATCCTTTGTTGAAGAGCAAAAGCTTCAGCTCTGGGAATGCTTAGATACACTATAAATGTTTCCTGGGGTCACATTGTATGCCCTGCACGAAATATAGGTATTATTTTGACATAAATATTACTAGGGGCTGTTTTAACTCCCTGCAGCACCCCACAACACTTATTGTAACGTTAGTGGTGCCCCTGCCCAGTTTAGGGCACCCCAAAGCAGGGGAAAATATGCAAATTATTCCACAGAGGTCATTATATGGCACTCCTTGCCGGTTCAGTGAATAAGAAATGAGTGGCTCTGGCCACTCATTTGCCTCATCTCACATTGTTTTATTCTATTTTTGGGAGCCACAGCCCCACCACGGACTTCCACATGGTGTTTTATTGTTGGTGGTCTCCGTGGCCAGCCACAAGGATTTCACATCCCCTCCGGCTCCTGAATGTAACCACTGTCCTCTGGGGCAGTGCAGGAGCAGGCAACATTCCCTCTGTGCTCCTGCTCGTTAACAGATTGACTGGCACCGCACTACCAGCAGCTGGTACTGATGCTGGGCCAGATGCAGCGGGTGTTGGTGGAGGTGGTGATAGAGCTGAAGAAGTTGAAGGCAGTGCTGGAGTGACGGATGTAGCAGGTGGTGCTGGAGGTCCTGCCGACACCGAAAAAGTTGAAGATCTCACAGTAGCCAAAGAAGTGGCTGCTGCCGATGTTCCTGCTTCCAAACTCCTTTTGACGCCTTCTTTTGGCCCACACCAGCCTGGTTGAACGCATCGCCTGCAGGTGTTTCCTCATTCCCGTCGTATGAAATGAGTACTGTTTGCTGTTGCCACTGGAATTTACCTTTGTGCAAAGGATGCAAGTTCCCAGTTTCATATCTCCAGCTGGCAAGGAGAAAAACTTCCACAGAACAGAATTCTTGAGTTTCTTCCTGCGTTCCACCTCCTGCTCCTCCTCTTGCATCCTGTGCTTAACATTCTTCTGCCTCCTCCACAAGCAGGATCTTGTTGGTCAGACATTGCAGTTCAGCAAAATCTGAAAAGTGGCTTGCATGGGCAAGTTTTTTTTCTCTCAGAAACAGTCCAAACCACCTTTGAAGAGCTTACTAGAATGGGGAAAAGGGATGTAAACTTCCTGTTTCCAACAACAGAGATGTAAACCAGTGAAATGGTGTTTAACAAAAGTGAAAGTATTGCAGTACTATCGCGATAGTATCTTGGAAATACAGCGGTACTTACAAAATAAAAAAAATATTATATATGTCAAAATCAACAAAGACATAATATATGGTGGCTCTTAAAATAGACTTTTTTTAAAGTAAACATATTTGGAATAAAAATAAGGAGCAAAGCATTGTGTGATTGGTTAATCCCAATGCCACTAAATTCCAGCGACAACCATAGAGACTCTGCTGACTGTTGAAAAGCAATAAAGCTCTATTTCTTCTTGAAGGAAATAACAGAGAAATTTAAAATTATACCTATTCAGCTCCATCTATATATCTTTTTTCATAAAAGAGGTAAGGCTATTCTAGGAATAATAGGTACTGAAACTCACCCGAGTTGTGACCTGTTCAGTATAAGCTACTCTTGAATGTTTAAATATTCTACATTTAAGCACCAGTGCCATAAAATTGGAAAGATTTGTATATCTAGTAATACACGATTCCAAATCTAGTCCATTGAACTATGGGGCATATTAGCAAGGGCACTATCGCCGCTTTAGCGGCACTTTTGCCGCTAAAGCGGCGATATTTATATCGCCCTATCAGCAAACTGTCTCTAACAGCAGTTAGCGACAGTTTGCGGGCATTAGCGCCCGTTTTTACCGCTTTGCATGTCAGCGATATTTATCGCTAATGACATGCAAAGTGGGCGTTCCGACGAACAAACCTGGGAAACACTCGCTAACAGGCCTATCGCCTATTAGCAAGGTGGCCATGGCCCCAGTTAGCGACGTGAAAAGTCGCGCTAACCGGTGTCATCGCCATTTATTTAACACCTGCAATTAGCAGGTGTTAGCCATACCTAACATGGGGAGGTGGATTATGCTGATACGACCACAGGGTCGTATCAGCAAGGTGTTCTCCCTTCTCCATGCAACATCGCTGGTTTTTCAGCGATGTTGGCCTATTACCCCGCTATCGCTGGAATATTCATCGCCATAGCGCTAATCGTTGCTAATACAGCGTTAGCGTGGCGATATATTCCAGCGATAGACGGCGATAAAAAAATCACGCTAACCAGGGTTAGCGATGATTATCGCCTCTTCTTGCTAATATGCCCCTATGTTCTATCTAAAGCTGTGGTAAATAACTTATATCCAAAATGTGAACAAGAACTTGTCCCCAGACTTAATTTAACAATAACAACAAAATAAGTAATTTGTATGATTAAAAAATGTTCTATCTGCTTATGATGCCTTCTGTCCACACACGCTAATGTGGTGGAAGAAATTGCCTGCAGATATTTTTTCATTCCTGTATGCATTCCCAGCATCTATAGGGCCTTTTCGCAATCCAATTGGTTTGTTTTTCACCAGTGTTTCATGACGACTATTACCATATGACCATCTTCAACTGTAAATGTTCTGAATAATGACTTATTAATGTAACAGAAAAGGTACTTTTGTCTGAAAACACATAAAAAGAAAAACAGTGATGGATTTAGTTTGAGTTATGTTACAAAAAAATTATATAATAAATAAAATATAAAAATTCAATGAAAGAAAAAAAAGGTTAAAGCTTATTTATAGTTTAAGAAAACGAGATTTGTTATTTCTATACAAAGCCAAATTAAACTACAAAAACATTAGAAATTCTAAAGTTGTAGTCGGGAAGGGACGAGTTAATCTAGTGTGGCTAGAGATTTGACAATGTGTTGGTATTTTCCAAAATATATTTAGGACACATTATCTATGTCAGATGGTACTTCTTACAATGATATTTGAAAATAAAGGCACTTATGAAACATACTAAAGGGGATGGGAGTATGATTGCAATAAGTCTAACCAGTGGTAGTCGCTTGGGGTAGCATTCTAACCTATGGTTCGTTTTGTATGCTTTATTAAAACAGCTACATTTTTATTTGATTTTGGTCGGTATGGTGAGTTCATTTTCCAGAGCAGTGCAGAGGTGTCTTTCTTAAGATCTCATTGATTTATTATCCCCTGTGGTCTGTTAGCAATTTGGTTTGGGTCATACTCTTCGTGCAGTTTCTTTTCATCCAGTGGAATCTGGTTTCTGCCAGTGAGGCGTTCTTTATTATAGCCAGCCAGAGCCATGTTCAGAATGATTGAAGGAATGGAGCGATATGAAGAAAGGTGAGAATTTAGAGTATTCTCAAGTTAGAACATCATGGCACATGTTCAAATCGGATTGTGAGGGATTGAGCTCACTACCATGGTGACGACATCAATCTTGGAGGAGAAGGTATTTTAGGTTGGATGGTAAGTTTTCAAATTTGAGCAAGCAGAGTTTTCTTTGACAGGAATTGTAGTAGCTCTGCGCTCTCTTCTCTGAATTCTGATAGAGTCAGTGTATGCAGTGAAATGGAAGGCAGTGGTGATGGTACCTCAGAAACCAGTTGAAGGTTACATTTGCCATCTTCGTTGGAATCTCAATTGGCAAAAGGGTGAACTTGCTGATATTCTGATTCCTGTATGTATTACATGTAGCGGGTGAAAGAGAGGTGTGATTCAACTTAGAGTCAAGGTGCTACCTTTGGATTGTTGTGCTGGGGGGTTATGCTATGATAACAGAGATTTGAGAATAGCATCCAGAGAGATCTTCTGAATTGCTGTGTGGAGTGAGGCTTTAACCTTGTCCCTTCTTTGCAAGTGCATGTAGGATCTTCAAAGACCTTCAAATGGGCATACAATTTAGCTGTTTCGGAGAGGACATTTAATAATGCTCAAATCTTGGATTAATCCTAACACTTGTATTGGAACTCTTGCAATGCTGACATTTTGCAATGGATTCTGACGCTAGTGATGTCGTATTTTTAATACACAAGACAATCCAGACTGTAATGGGCATCAACTGTAAGTCGGAGATAGAGGGGCCAGAGATTGGCATGGAAAAGGACCGCCAGTGATGCACAGGGGCTGAAGGTACCCCTTGTTGGCTCTGAGCACCGGAGCAGAAAGTGCCTGATGTTATAGCTGTGAATATGGGAGTGGTAACTGAGTGCCTAATGACTTATTTGCAAACACTGAAATATGAGTCACCAGCAGACATTTTAGCAAGCTAAATAAGAGAATGAAACGTTTCAGGGGTGGAAAACTGTGAGAAGCTGGCCTGGTATATGATGTCCACTAATGTAAGTGGACACCTTGCACCAGTCCAGAAAACCCTTATGGTGATTTAAGAGGTCTTAGACAACCTTAGAAAGCTATCCAAGTGGTAGCTGTGGAGAGCAGCCTTCAGGCTTAGTCTTGAAGGAGTGTAAAGCAGCTTGTTTTACAAGAATGCAATCTTATAATATAGATTTCATGAAAAAGAACCACACAAAGTATTTATTAAAATAGGTATTTATTATATAACACTATCTAGTATGTTACAGTATCTCCTACAGAAAGACACAAAGCACACAATACCTTAGCAAAGAAATCACAGTAAATGGCACTAATATATAGTGGGCCCGGGGGGAGAGGGGAACCAAACCATATACTAAGAAAGTGGTAAAAGAACCACGACTCGAGTCAGGACGATGTCGAGAGGACGTAGAATTGCTGGGGACACACAGAACTACCCAAGGTAAGTAGTTAGAGACCCCACGGAGAGCGTGTGCAGAGTGTGAACACGACCTCGTGCTACGTACAAGGCTATGTGCAAGTCGTGGTTGGATTTTTAAAGATTAGGGACCCTTCCCAGTGGACCCTGAAGAAACCCCATTGAAGACAGAAGGTTGGAGAGCCACCCCACCCGTAGATACCGTGGTACCCAAGTTACCTATCCCAGGGAAGCCGGGTGCATAGGTGTAAAGTGGCATTGGAAACCGCCGTTGAACCCAATGGAGGACTTCAGGAAAATGCTGCTGCTGGAAGATGAGAAAGTGTCCGGAGGAATCCAGATGTGGATTTTTGGAGAGGAGTTCCTGAAAGCAGAGGGGACAGAGTCTATATCACTTGAGAGTGACCAGGAGCCCTTGAAGACGAATGCCCTCCGATGTCGGGTGCTTCAGGAAAGATGACGATGATCTTGAGTCTGCAGCTGCGAGGACCAGGCGATGCTGAGGATGACCAGGATCCAGATACGAGCTGTCCCAAGAAGGATGTCGAGTGCTGAGAGGTCGGTGTCCGGCAGGAGCACCAACAAGCCTTGGCAATTGCAACCCACGTAGGAAATCAAGAAGGTGCACGGTTGGGACCAGCAAAGTCCAGGAGACTCACCACAAGCAGGGGAGTCAGGGCAGGCCCCCAGCAATCAGAGGAGCCCAAGGAAAACAAAGATGACCCTCAATTGGACCCACAGGCCAGAGGCACAGGAGTTTTGAGAGGACCTCAAGCAGCTCACCAAAAGGAGCAGGCCATGGTGCCCACGAGGTGGTGTGGCTGAAGATCTTGGTGGAAGAAGATGTCGGAGGTTGGGGCTACTTGGAGCCTAATGCACTTGTCGCAAAGTTGCCAACAAGCATTTGCACTTGCAAAAGTATGCGTACACAGGGGTTTGGTTAATGCAGCCCCCACGAGGGATTCTGACCTCAATCTTGGTGAGAGGACAGCTCAGGCCCTGAGGAGCATAGAAAACCACCACCTGTGTTGTTGAACCCTTCAGAGTCTGCAGGAGCTTGGGATCAGCAGACCGGTCAGCAGTGTTGAGGTGCCTGCGAATGCAGGGAAGTGACTCCTTCACTTCAAGTGAGATTCCTTCAGGTGTCTTGGATGCTCCACCAGTCCTACACATTTCCTGTATGGTGTACAGGCACAGACGATGCAGCAGACTGGAAGGGAGACGAAGTCAGGCCCAAACGAAGTCCAGTGAAGTCCAGAGTGCCCAGGCGGTAGAAGTGCAGTGGGTTCAGTTCTGAATCTTATCCCACGACGAATCTCAAGACCTACACCCAGGTGAACCCTTAAGTACCCTAGGGAAAGGGTTGGGAAGATTCAGGGGACCCTCCCAGGGGAGGGTCTGGACAGGGGGGAGGTTACTCCCATGTCCTTTGTCCAGTTTCACACCAGAGCGGGAGCCAATGGCTCCCAGGACTGGTTTGAACTGGACTATGCACAGGGACACCAAATGTGCCCCTCATGCAGACTTTCTGGCGCTGGCAAGCGCACCCACCCAGCCCTAATACACTAAATCCTGTCTGGGAGGTGGTCACACCTCCCTGTGACAGGATGCCTATTGTTCCACCTTCCTCTGCTCAAGCTTGGCTCAGCAGCAGGAGGGCAGAAATGTGTCTCTGGTCTGCAGCAACCATTTTGTGCTGTCGGGGTCAAGAAGACTGGTACCGGGAACACTGAGAGCCTAACTGAGGGCTCTTCTGTTTACGGTGTGGGGGTATGATTCCAACATGTTTGAAACCAAACATGATAGGATTTATTGCAGCTGTTTTCGAGATGGTCTTCGCTTGATTACGCGGTGTCCCTCTATATAGTACAAGGCTGCTTCACCGTTAACCTGGGAGAATGGACTCCGTAGGCTGCAGGGGTGTCCTGCTCCTGCAGGGGCACCCTCTCACTTATAATCAAGCACCCTGCTTTCAGGATTGTAAAGGCCTGCTATAGGGGTGACTTATAGGTTTTAAGTGCAGTGACCCTTAGATATCGTAAACCTATATCTTTAGTACGTGGTGCATTCACCAACTTACACAGACTGCAATGGCAGGCCTGTAGTTCCATTATGAATAGTCTCTCATGGGTGGCATAATACATGCTGCAGCCCATGGGAGACCTCTGGGGTACCTATGCCCTGGGTACAGTATCCATTCTGGGATGTACCTAAGTACTGAACACAACAATTTAGGGAGAAAGCAGATAGACTGGGGTCCTGATTAGCAGGATCCCAGTCAGACTAGTCAAAAACAGCATTGCATCAAGCAAAAAGCGTGGGTAACCATAAGAAGCAGATCCTACTTTCCTACGCAAACAAATTAGTGGTGAGTTGGAGGGGTGTCCACAGTTTGACAGGGGTATGTAATGGGAGGCCAGAGATGTTAGTTCAGACGATAGGAAAGGTGTGATTACACCCCAACGTCTGAACAGTTGGGTTAATGGTCATACCCAGCCATGACTGTGAGTCTGAGGATAACCCAAAGGCTAGCATCATTGGTGGTTTGTGGAAGGATAGCCAGGAGACTTGCATGGGCGAAGATAAAACCAGTAATGAGCCTGGACCTAAGGCACACAGTACATTCACAAAGGAAATTAACAACTTCAATGCTAGTCATCTGGACTGCTGCTCACGATTTTACCACTACGTAGCCATCTCCACACTTTGGCTCCCATACTCATGGCTTTCCAAGGATGCTGGAGAAGACAGAATAGCATTATCCGTAGTAGTTGAGAAGTCTGTAGAAGTCAAGAAGGCCTTACATAGAAACACACAACTTGGACAGTGGACCAACCAAAAGCACTTGTGGCACCAATCGCGAAAAGAATTTTTGCCAATGAAATCAAAATCTTAAACAATCTTGTGTGCAAGCTTCTAAAAGTGCCCCCTGTCCAAGAGCAGCCCCCTTCCCCCAGGGGCAATTGTACAAATAAACTAGATCAGAGCTGCACCACTTTAAAGTGAACAAGTCCATACAAATAGTTATAGCTCAATCAGGCGCGAATTGGAACTGTTTCTTCTTTATTATTTCATTCTTAAAAAGCAACACCCAACGCGTTTCGTCCTGTAGCGTAGGACTTCTTCAGGGCTGTAAGTTAAAAACATATAAAAAAAACGACATTTACAATATATGAACTATACAACACGTACAACATTAATATATACATATATATAAAGAGTTTAGAAAACATCAGATAAACCCCCTATATACAACAACTGTTCACATAAAAGAAACACACATGACAAACATTGATACAAAACCATACCCAAACTCTAACACATATAAGAAAACATTAACACAATAGTACTAATTAAAAATCAAAAACACATAACAAGACCTTAATGTCATTAATTCAATTGTAATTGAACAAGGAGAAGGAGAAAATAGGCAACAGCCAAAGAAAGGAGAAGAAGTTAAGCTAAGCAAGAAATAATGTGATCCAGCAAGAATCCAGATTAAAAGCCCAAGTGGAATCCCGTGTAAACCTCGCCAGAAACGTCATTATCTAAACCATATGCGCATGATTTAAAATGCCACAGTCCTCCCAACCATAGCGAGTCACGCATAGGTAAACCGAATGTAAGTCACAGTGTGTCAATGATGGAACCCTTTGCAGTCAGGACTCACAAAAGATGACAATCAACAATCAGATTAACAAAGTACACCACATTTGGGGTGCGCTAGTAGCATGAAAATTCGGTATATAATTTTGACGTAAACCAAGAACCAAGAATGTGCCCAGTAGCCCAAGTAAGGAACTACACTCGTCTGTGTCAAGAACACCCTGAGCAATGTGAACACCTACCATTCATCAATCTAAGTCGACCAGATGAAAGAGTACAGATGGTAGTTGCCTTATGAGCAAATTTTTTCCCCAAACAAAAGCAGCAATCTCACGTCTGTGTAGAACAAAAAAATAAATGGGAGAAAACCACATCATAAGAATATTAATAAACCATATGTTTGAATGGTAAGCACAATGTGTACCCATATGCTCGAAAAAGCCTACCTCACCTGTGTATCAAAAGGTTGATCCGGAATAAGGATCAGGTCGTATTTTAATGAGTTTCCAATTTCCAAAGGTCGTAACAAGGTCTATGGGTTAGCGTGATGTGATAACCACGGTTGTATAAGAGAGATACTGGTACATTAGAACCAGCACATTTTTTTCGAAGCGCTCCTAATATATGTAGCTGTACTTATGAGGAACAAAGAAGATAAATGACATCAAGGTCACATAAGAATCACGAATGAGTTCCACAAATTCAGCTGTTATGTCCTAATTATATATAAATCGATCATCCAGCAAGGACAAATTATTATACGGTGCCATTTGTATTCTACCTAAACCCAAGAGGTCAGCGAGAGAGATAGCATAAATATAACCCAGTATCTCTATCTTGGGGGCCCTTCGAATGCATACCAATAGATATAAGTAGGATCCACATAAGGATCACAAATTTCAAAAAGCGCGACAGTTGCAGTCTAATTATGTACAAATCGGTCACGCGGTAGAAACCGCGGTGATGACGCGGCATCCTAGTGCATTAACAGTACACCTTGTGGCACAACGAGCATTAAGCCAAATTGCACAACAAAGCGGGTCCTAGCGCATTAACACCACACCCTGTAGCGCAACGAGCATTAAGGTAAAAGGCACAACAAAACGGGGTCTCAACGCATTGACAAGCATTAAGGCAAAAGGCACAATAAAACGGGGTCCCAATGCGTTAACAACACCCCCTATGGTACAACGAGCGTCAAGGAAAAAGGCACCACAAAGCGGGTCCTGGCGCAAAGCTTCTGGCCCTGAACAAAAATCCAAGCACCCCATAAGATTACTTACTTCATAGTGGCGGTTTAGCCCGGCATTGTATCCAGCGTGGTCCTCCCGCCCGTGGTTCAAACCGGGATGGTAACGCGGCGTCTTAATATTGGAGAGCGCAACGTCATCAAATGGCGCACACACCCTCGATTAAAACCGAACGGCTGGATAGGAAGATTCCAGATCCGCCATATTGGAATGGAGTTTGTGTGACACAAAGTACATGGAGCCAATCGGATTTATAGATCCATATAAAAGTAAGCAACATGTGGAGCCCATATTAGGGTAGACAAAAGCAAAAACCATGGAGTCCAGATCTAATACAAAAACGAATGATCCGTCAAATCAAAATTTTCATAACTGGTACTGGTCACCCCAAGAACTCAAGACAGCAGGTTTACTACACAATTCTACCTGCTGGAGGTGTCCATAGGGTTGCAATATCCTACACATTTTATTCCGATGCCCAGTTTTAAAGGAATACTGGCCTCTCAACACAGAGCTATACAGGATGATTTATTGCTATCACACTCACTTTCGCAAAAATGTGTACATTACCACATTGGAGAACACCACAACATCCTACACATGATGAATGGCTAATTGAAACATATAAAATGGCATCATATGAAAAACTCTTTTTACAGATTGCAGGCTAATGTTGGAACTTTCATCCAAATTTGGAAACCTTTTCCAGCTCATAAAAATTCTGTTTGTTTCTGGTAATGCTTACGATTTTTCCTCCTAATTAGGAAATGCAATAAGGGAGCTTCTCATTATCATTATTATTTATATTCATGCTGTTATTATTAAGACTGTTGACACTTTAGCCATTATCACTGTTATTTTAATTAGGACTTAATGTTCACCTATTGGGCATTGTTGAATCAGCAGGAATATCTCCATTTGAAATGTTATATTTGTGGATTTGCATGATATTATCTATGCTATCTTGTAACTAACTATAATATATGGTTTAATACATATTGCATAATATTTACATCATCTCCTCCCTTGTCCACCTCCCTATTTCTTTCTTTCCAAGTTTTCTTTTGAGGTCTTCTTTCTAAGATCAAATTCACAGCTAGATGCATTATGAATAATATTTCAGATATTGTATCTATTGATATCTGTATTATGTTTTTTGTTTTTAGAAATCTGAGAAGTTAACATTTCATAGTATTTTACCGTGTGACCATAATTTGACCTATTCTTTAATACTCTTTTTTGACATATTGTTTATATACTGACACATGCTTCTCAATAAAAATATGCAATATTACCAATGGAAAATATGCCCCAAGCATAAGTGTTTATTGCAGACAAATTATGAGGTTTGTGGTGTGTTCTTTTGAGCTGGGGAGCTTGGCACATAACAGTTTAGAATGTGCAAGATGAGCATACATTTAGCAGTCAGATACACCTTTATTCTTAGTAGCCACAGACTGAACACTGTGATTGATCGCATGAGGGTAGTTTTCCATTACTGCCTAGATAAACACATTTTTTTCCAAGCAAAATATCCCTGAATGCAGTTACGTGAACTCAGGTTGTAGATGTGCTGGAGAGATATAAATTCCTCACTTCATTAAACAGATATTGAAAATGAAGTCTATAGGTGTAGATAGATTAAGACTACTCAAGGATCACAGGGCAGGCATTTCCATCTTTTCCAAGGATCCCCAGATTTATTATGGATTGCGAGACTGCTAGTCTCTGGCCCCAGTTCTGGTCTGCACAGACTCTGCTTAAGCTTCACCTAAAATGATACTGAATTGTACAACTTGCATTCCTTTGTACGCTTATTATCTATCAGATTTGGGCAGCAATTTTCAGAAGTGAATTTTCAAGATAATGTACCTTAAATCCCAACCAGAACTGCATGATATGCTGGTCTATTTATAATCCTTTGATGTAGCCTTCCTTGGCCAAAGAATCTGGGCAACAAGATCACCAACTTGAAATGTCATATGAGCTCGAGCTTGGACAGAAAATGTGACCGCTGTTGTTCCTTTTCTTTTTTTAAGAAGGTATGAAATTAGGACTCCCTTGTACTATTATTTGTTTACAAACCAGTATGTGTAAACTGCACACCAACTGGGTTGCGAAAATATATGCAATTTGCGATGCAACATTTGACCAAACGATCATTTTGCAAATTGCGCAGTTTGCGGATGTTGCGTAGCTTCCTGCCAACACATATTAATTAGGCAGACAGCTACCTGCGACCCCCCAAGAATGGCTATCAATGCTGGGAAGAGGCCTCCATGGGGCTGCAGGCCTCCATCCTTCTGTTCAAATTCCCAAATGGAAAACTTTTTTTTTTAAAGCAGCCTATATTTTGTAAAGAGTTGTTTTTAGGTCTCGGCTAGGCAGCGCATGCGCTGTCTCGTCGAGAGATGCTGTATACAGTATAGCGGGGGAAGCTCCGCCCACTTTCCGCCTATCATTTTGATTGGCCGCAGTTCTAAAGGCTGCATTTTGATTGGTTTTCGGGAACTTAATCCCGCCTCCTGACGGCCATGTCGTCATTTTCCTCCTTCCGAGGCTATCGGCCCCTTTACTTCCAACACAGTTTTGTTCCCCTGCCTCTCCCCGTTCCCTCCCGTAGTCCGTAACTTCTTGGACCATCACCACCCACACCACCCCCTCCCGTCCATGCCTTCTTTCACGCACGCACTTCTGTTGAAAATGCAATAGGTCTCGCGTAAATACGAGTCCTATTGCATTTTCAATGCTTGTTTGTCGTGTGATTGGTGGGTGGATTCGCACTCTTTGTCTCGCATGCACGCGATGCCTTACATCGTACGCATGCGGGACAAAACAGTGGCGTTGCCCGCAGCCGCTCCATCCCAGCGTCAGCCTGCCGCAGCTCTCCCTCGGCCGCGGCCAGCCCTGCCAGCCTGCAGCACCAGCGGCCACGGCTCCACGTCGGACGGGCTAAACAGGCAAAACAGCGTCAAGGGCCGAGATGTCAGCGGGCCCCGGACCGCCCTGCAGAGCCCGCATGGGCCCAGAGTCTCCCCGCGGAGCTCGCATGGGCCCTGAGTCTCACCCCGGATCCCGGAAGTTTCCCCGGCCTCCCACCTCACTGTCCCCGGCTGGCGGGCCTCTGTCCCCATCCACCCCTCCGGACCTGGCTCCCGAGCAGAGCTGCGTACTGTGCTGCCAGGAGCTGGAGGTGCTGGCGCTGGGCCGCTGCGATCAAGCCGTCTGCTTCCGATGCTCCACCAAGATGCAGGTGCTCTGCGAGCAGAGGTACAGCGCCGTGTGCCGGGAGGTGCTGGACAAGGTAAAAGAGCAGCATGGCTGGGTAGCGGCAGCTGTCAAAATGGCAGTCTGGGGAAGCTTGGTGAGGGTGGAATAACCTACCCTCTTGAAAGACCGAACTTACTTCCCTAGCCTAAACTCTACTGTAGCAAAACAGACAGCTTTCAGTGTCTAGTATGTATTTGTATCGAGGTTTATATCTGATTCCGCAGTGTGACGCAGTATATTCACAGCTCGACCTTTAACTCTGTCGCAAGCGTGACTGTTAAGTAGAAACATGACATACCCTACGCTCTCTAAGCGTGCCATGTGTCATCCTCAAAATCACACAGCCTTCACTCTTGTCAACTCCGGTGTGACAGAGCAGCCTTCCTTCAGAATGACTATTTGCAGCCTGACAGAGCAGTTGTCGCTCATTGTGCAATTTCCAATAAAATATCACCCCCCCCCACTTTGTTAACGATTGTCTGTTGTCAGTGAGTCACTCCACCGTGTGAAAGGTGTTCCTTTCCCCAGTCCTAAGAGCCAACCTTCTTTTTGTTTTTCATTAGTCGACTCTTTCACAGAGTGGTCTTCTGCCCAAAGTCAGCTGTCAGTTCGATTACATCTGTTGTTCCCCAGTAAGACAGCCCTGAGTCTTTCAAATGAACCTACCGCAATATTCTATACCCCAGTCCAAGAGCTAAGACTTCTCCCAGTTCCCCACATGATTGATCATTTCTTCATCAGTAAGACATCCCCCTGTAAATATCTTTTTCTCTCAGTATGCTATATTTTAAATAGCGTTCTCAAAATAAATCATCCCCTAGTGTGACAGATCATCCATCCTGCTTTTGACAGCGTGGCACCCCAGCGTGGACCATGAGTCCTCTTCCAAATTGTCGACTCTAGTTGGCCAGAATAAGCTTCTGTCGTTATGTCCGATATCTCTTTCTTCAGTTTATTATCCCTCATAGTGAAAGCTAACCCCCTCAATAGGCTAATTGTCTAACACATTAACATCCCCTTAGCCTGCAGCTCCCACTGTGAAACATATAGTTTCACCCAGTATGCCAGCCCAGTCGTGCAGGTCAACATTCTTTGTATTAATCTTGATGTGATCCTAAACATAACTAACATTATCAGGCCCCATTGTATGAACATTGCCTCAAAAAACAGATCTAGTGACTTGTTGGAGTTTACTACCCAAATTAAAAAAAATAACCTATCACAGTTTTCAGATATTCACTTGTTCTATTTCTGGCTTGACTCCCAGGCTCATGAATCTTGCCAGATTTACTATTGCCTCCAAAGTTTCCAGCAGGACTAGGGAGGTAAATATGCGCTGTTGTAATTACACAATTTTGCTTGAACTTTGGGCATATCCTGGAATGTTAGTTTACAGGCATATAGTGCAGCCATCAATTGCTTTCATCTTTTTACCCACCGTGTAGATTCTGGTGCAAAGGTATAACCTCTGAGCTACCCTGTATTTCTTCTATTTCTCTGCCAATGGTGGTTACTTTTTTTCAGCATGAAAAAGTCACCTTTTTTCGGAAAAAAATACTTTAATTTATCCACTTCCAATCTGCAAGTTGGGATGCATCTCTATTAACAGATTTGGTGTATTGGATGAGACTCTGTTCAGATCTCAAGTATTGGGTTCATGGCCCCATTCCAGTTTCCACTAAATTAGTCAGAGAACCTCACTTTAACTCTGTTCAGTGCTTTCTTTCTCTTGAGGGAAGGTGCCAGATGGCAGGAGACCTTTCCTCACAGACTTACCGCCCTCAAACTTGCAACGAAGGGCTGTGCCTCACTGCAGGATCCATTAAGGGACTCTAACCAATATAAAGCTAAATATATGTGTCATTTGGTTATGTAGTGTACATTTTGATGAGTCTGGTACATTGCAGTCTAAATTCATAGGCTGAGGACAATATGATGTGTACCTCCTCCCAATATGCTTTTAGCTTTTGTGTGCTAAGGGGGTTGTAAGAAACTATATTATCAGACTATAAGTGAATTAGGCCCCAGTCTTGAAACGAGCTGTGGCTGAGCTCCCACACTGTTAAACCAATCTAGCACCTGTATTCCAGAGGATTCACACGCATAGCTTTCCTAGTTTGACCCAAGGAGCAATGACTTTCTCAGAGAAAAATGCCTGTGATAATTGGATAGCAATATCAAAAAACATTACAGTTACAAAAAATAAGACATTTCCCAAATCAAATTGTTAAAAGGAAACCATTTTAATTATTAACATGATCAAAATGAAGTAGATCTTACGTTTGAAAGAGGAGATTTTTTTTTTTTTTAAAAAGAACTGGGGTATTTTTACACTAAATGCACCCTCCGGAAAATAAAAATAAAGCAATGCAAAAAACACCACGGTTTATTTTTGTCTTAAGTGCAGCCTCTGGAAATGCATGTGTGAACACATCAATGCTCTGGCTTCTCAAAGAAACATCCACTATGGTGGTGTGGTTTATCCAACTTTGACGCTGAAATTATGAAATTTGCCCCCACTGAATGTTTATGAAACAACGCTTCATTCATTTCAAGTCGCAACTGGATAAAAGAAATTACAAGAGTTCTACAACTGTTGTGTTCTGGAGCTCCAAACACCCCCTCAAAGTAATGTTCCTCTCACGCTAGGCCACAGGTTGTAGTGACAAAAAAACCTTTCCCTTCATCCAGTCAGAACCACAGACAGAAGTCCAGTTTAACTGGTCTTGCAGGTTTTTGTTCCCTGGAGGTGAGGCAGGCAGAAGATTAGGTCCCCGGCAGACAGGCTTTTTCTTAAAAGATCTTGGAGCCCGCATCTTTAGGTCGAGCATTCAAGACCTCTTGTATATACTTTAGTATATACTTATATGTGTATGTACTTTGTGGGCTCTGAAGATCAGCCCTAGGACTTGTCTGCTTCCGCTTAGGGACTTTTTTTTTCTGTACAACTGCCTCTATTTAACTGTCTTAATGGAAAACGACCAGCACAGGCCAGTAAAATACCAGAATTGCTTTCTGCTTAGGGACTTTATTTTTTTATTTTTGGGGCAACTGCCTCTATTTAACTTATTTGATAGAAAACGACCAGCAGAGGTCAGTAAAATACCAGAATCACTTTAGCATTCACTAGATTCCAGTCAATAGAAATTGTCTTCCATGAGCACCCGTAGACAATAATATTTTTTTCAAATCTTGTATTTTCAGTGATATGACCACCGAAGGCCCTGATTTTATATTAAAAACAGAGCTTTGGACTA
The DNA here is from genome assembly GCA_963921515.1 of Calotriton arnoldi. Classification (NCBI taxonomy): domain Eukaryota; kingdom Metazoa; phylum Chordata; class Amphibia; order Caudata; family Salamandridae; genus Calotriton; species Calotriton arnoldi. Next base: position 120,477 of record CAWUFW010008439.1, on the reverse strand, counting down.
CACGATTCCCGCCGAAATGCAATATTTCTCTCCATGTGTCCCCATACTTGGCGTGTCACGCAGTTTGGTGCTTACTTTCCCTCCATGTTAAAGAACAGTAGATGTTTCAGCACCCAGGCTAATATGCTGAATAGCTAAATACATATAAGGTCTAAAAGGCGAGACCGATTGCATTGCAAATGCTTGTTTCATTTGCGAAGGCATTAGGGAGAGCACGCAGTGTTACCCACAACCACTGTCCGCTCCCCCTCAAACCACCTGCCATGATTGACAAATGGGAAAGTGTTCAATGTTGCAAGAAGGTCGACTTCCCCTGTGTGAACCAGATACCACATCAGCTCTGTTACTGGTATCTCTTCAATGGTGGCCACAAACCACTGATGCACAAAAAAACACTGCACATCGCGACCTAGATGTGTTAATTTATCAAGATTAGACTTTATGCAGTATGTCACATTTTCAAATTGAGGAATCTTGCCTTTTATTAGCATTGTCATCTTCTTCATTATCAGTGGCCTTACAAAGTTCAGCTAACCCACAGGCATCCACACATACAATATTTTAAGAGCCACCCCCTTAAATTGTTTAGAAACTATTTTAAAGGCAAAACATACACATATAATATGTTGTCAAATTCTGAAAACTATAACAGGCTTCTGAAATCTCACCTTGAATTTGGACTCACAGCAATCCTACCTCTTTTGCAAGCTTCAGCAAGACATCGCCCTCGTTATGCGTGGATATGCTAATGCGGCGATTGTACTAATGTGCCAGGCAAATTACCTAAGGAAGGCGCTTGTTAAGTACTTCTCTGTTACCAAAGAATAACATGTCAATCGATGCAGCCCTTTTCTCAATGAGCGCCACTTATCTTGTTCTAGCGCTCCGGGAAGGTGACGTCTCCCTTTGTGACCTGGGGCTGGATAATTAATGCTAACTATGCAGTTTCTGCCCCTACTCTCCAGGCTCCGTCTTAAAAGTGGATTTCTTTGCCACTCAATCAAAATGATGCGCGTATTAAACTGTCACGCACGCTGACAATTCCTGTACCAGGCTCCTATAGGGAGATTAAGCATTAGACATTGAGCATATGTTGCCTGTGGTTCCCCTGACACCCATTAACTACACATATATGTGTATTGCTGTTTCTCTGGAGCCGTTGCACGTGACCTTAATCAATGCACGCTTGTGATGAAGGTTAAAATTGAAACAGAATAATCATGAAGGCTCTGTTTGTGCTTTATAAAACGTTTTTTTTTTAACAAGATACTGTTAGCAGGAGCTAGGAGCATATTTTGAATTCAAAAGAGGTTTGTGAATTGCAGCTAAAAAAATTAACCTCTTCAGCTGAAGAAGATGTTAAGGCAAATTTCATATCATGTTTTGATGAGATTTACCATTCTTTGAAAATTGCTATATTTTGCATAGAAAGGCGGATAATTTTTCAATCTACGTCCTCCTCAGGCTGACAATAGAATGCACACCCACTATAATCATCTCATTTTCTTTAGCACTAAATTAGTATTTTCTGTTCTCAATTCTTTCAAAATTGCAGTCCTACATGTTAACCACAGGATATACTGGTACATGTGAATTATACCAAATTTGAAAAAAAGATTACATGTGGCAAATAATTGAAGGATACCAGGTGTTTTATAGCAATATTATAGTTTTGTTCATGTATTTAGGAGTGTAAACTTTGAACTTCTTGGAAACGAATTACAATATTGTGATCACTGCTGGTTTCACACCACTGTATTGCACATCGACAGAGCAAGAGGCAACAGTAGGTGCTGAGGGGTCCACCCAGATAGCCTTCTGGCTTCACCATTTTGCCCCCGGTATGAGAGAGACCAGTGCAGTGTTGACCTTCTAATATACTGAGAAGGACACCTCCCACCTTTCCGTTGTCCAGTTCCCGCCAGGTGAGGGGGCAGGGGCCTAAGGCTCCAGGGAGTGGACACAGGTTCAAGGGGATTCCTCAAGGGAGGGATGGAAGGAGGTGTCTGCTTTTTTAATACCTAATCAGTGCCCGGTGCTCCCCCTTTTGATCCTGCCGTCGGATGAATCGCCTTCTCTGAGATCAACAATTTTCCCACCCACCCAAGCCCCGGATACAAGGTTCTCAAGGGGGTTCCTTTACGTTTCAGGTGATAGAAGGCAGAAAACCCCTCAGTGATATCTGGGATTGGCGAATATATGACACCATACACGGATCAAAAGCTGGGTCCTAATTTCTGTTGATGTCGGTTTGGGGTTGGCTGGAAGGTTGGGTGGGCCTGAAGGCAGCCTGGCATTCTAGCCCCACCCAGCGGTTATCACATCTGGATTTCATTTTTTGGCTGGAAGGGAAGTGGTTTGGCTTGGCCACAGGTGTTTTCCCTCCCAATGCTGATGGGCATCACTGTATGGAATTTGTTTCTATGCCTACACAACAAATTAATTCTAGTGAAAAAAGGTACAGTATATCCATATAATTGTGTGTGCAAATATATATCGATATGAATGCTTCTCTTTTGGCTTTTGCATATGCTGCTTAAAGAAGGACTGACTTCTCCTCCCTGTCATACTGTATTATGGCATGATATTTTCAGTACTTTGACTTTAAAAATGTGAAATGATGACAAACTGTTTGTTTACTTTGTAGCCTGAAAAGTAAAGAAGAATATGGCCAACTCATAAACCAAACATGAGTCAGTTCATTTTGTGACGGGGAGGGGTACCTGAGTGCACTCACTATGTGATAGAGAAAGAACAGCCACCTTGAAGTTTCAATTCCTAAAATATCCTGTATATTGATGTCTAAGCATATGACATATGACATTTCTTCAGTGCAAACATATAATCAGCTATAATTTGCCCTGTTTAATATTTGCTTGGATGTTGGCTGCATCCACTTTCAATTAAAGAGAATTGGGTTGTATTGTAAACCATAGAAGGGCTCAATACATTATTGATGCCAGACACAATTTGTGCAGCAGACTCTCTTTCAAATTCAAATTTGAATGCATAGCAAACCTGAAGCGACAGCTGTCAGACTATGTTACAATCATCAAGCAGGTTTATTTATTATATTAGTTTTTCTACAGCGCTTCCTCCATGAATAACAAGTTAGATTTAGAAGTCCACCTCTTGCTTCCATGGTAGGAATACTTTATGTGATGCAGCACATAAGAGTATGAAATGATAAAAGTACCAAATTTACTTAAAATGAATGGATTTCTAAGATTGTTACATCACCTTCTGATGGCTTTAATAAGTAAGTGAAAGAAAAAAAATATGCTAACGTTCCTGATGAAAATGTTTAGTAAACCGATGAATAGACTTCACCGACTATTCACAAACTGCAATAGTACTACTAATGTACTACAAAATGTTATTCACAATCCTACAAGTGTAAATCTCCACCTCCACCTATAGCGTGTTTTCTATGGGGAGATCCTCACACATGTAAGTCTACTACTTAGTAGTAAATGTGGGAGGGACCAGAGGAAGTGGATGGAAAAAGGGGCATACATCTATTAAATGGGAGGGGTTTAGGGAGGAGTAAGGAGGGGTTAAAAGAGGGTCAGGGAGGGGATTTTACCCACCCACAAAAGAGTAAGCCCATTCCTATTCACAAACTGCACTTCTAAAGTTAATACAACTACAAAGGGACCCAAAACAGTAGTAAATTACTCGAGCTCAGAACTGAAGTCCAGACATGACCAACCCCTGGTACAGCAACATCCTCCCATAGAATATAATTGAGGTAGTGATTTAAGATAAAATCCCATAGGGAACAGTGTTAAAATAAATTAAATAATTTAAAAGAGGCATTACTCTAAATGAATACAATTTAATATAAACAAATCTAAAAAGAAAACAGATTTATTATTCAATTGTAAAATATTTTAACAACTGTTTTTTTATTTATTAATTAATTTATTTAACATTATTTTTACTAAATATAATTAAATTACTTGTAATTATTTCTACACATCACTTTTAAATATTATTAATGCATAATACTAATATACTTTTTTACTTTAGGTGGGAATTTTATTTTTTATTTAACTTCAGAAATATATTTTTTATTTAATTTAACATTTTTTAGTTAATTAAATATTTAATTTAAAATTAATGGCCTCATTTTGATGTTGGTGGGGTCACCACTGACAGGCCATCGTGGCGGTCCCACTGACATCCGGGCTATCAGTCCGATAGCTGCATTATGATGAGGACGGTCAAACCGCAGCGGTCTGGGAGACAGACCTCCGCCTCTGACAGGCTCAAGGAGCCCGTTGGGGCAGCGGTCGGACACTAATCCCTACAATGGAGGCAGTGCCTGCTCAGGAAAAGCCACAGGGATTAGGATGTCCATTTCCCACAGCCTTTTCATGGCGGTCCCACCACCATGACAAAGCTGTCATAAAGGGACTTTGGGGGCCCCAAGCTGGGCCCCGTCTCTGTGGGCCACTGCTACTAGGCCAGGGAGGGCACATGTGGAGCCCCACAAACATCCATGCACCATGTGTCAGGCACCATATGGTGCCTGGCACACAGTGCATTGATGTTTGAAAAGTGCCTGTATGTACTGCAGCTTGTGCTGCGCCCCTTTTCCTGGGCCGCAGCACAAACTGCAGTACAAAAAGGCACATTCCGACTGCTGTGCTGGCAGTCCTATACTAATCGGGCAGGTGGGACCTCCTACTTAGTGTCGAACGGACACCTGCCCGCGCCTTTGGCAGTTGGACTCTCGTCTGACTGCCATCGTAATGAGGACCTAAGTTACTAGTTTAGTAGCATTTTTAGGTCGAGCCTAGCGGCAGCGCGCATGCAGCGCGCATGCACTGCTTGCTCTGCAAGACTGCTGTAGTAGAGTATGGGCGAGAAGCCACGCCCACTCTCCGCCCATATTTTTCATTGGCTTGTGTCATTGTCTTTCGTAAATGCTGCCTTCGGAATCGTTACTAGGCTTGTTAGTCCCTCCTTAGTATGGCATTGTCTTCATTTGTACCCTCCCATTGCGACTGGCCCCTTTACTTTGGTTGTTTCACGGGACCTGTTATTTAGTCTGTAAGCACTATTTACTTTATTGAATTTCTCTTACTGCAGGCCAGACATGCGCTGCTTCAGCTGAAACCTCTTGTGTTTTTTTAAGCAGCACAGCCGCCCCCGTAACATGGGCGCCTGCTTTCAATCAATTTAACCCGGCATTATCTCATGTCTGTTTCAACCTCCCCCAAGTACAATGGATTTTGAAATGATTAGCGAATTAAGTCATGTGAATTTCAGGTAGCACATAATCCTGTGCTAATGGGCTGAAGCTGACAACAGCACATATGTGTTACATGTCATCTGTACTAAAGCCACCTGACGGGTTGTTTTCAAAAGCATGTTTTATTAACAACAACACCACCATTACCACCACCATCAATACCACCACTAATAACACCATCATCAATACCACCACCTCCACCAATACCACCACCACCAATACCACCACCACAAATACCACAACCAATACCACCACCACCGCCAATACCACCACCACCAATACCACCACCAATACCACTACCACCACCACCAATACCACCACCACCAATACAACTACCAATACCACCACCACCAATACCACCACCAATGCCGCCACCAATACCACCACCACCAATACCACCACCAATACCACCACCACCAATACCACCACCAATGCCACCACCACCAATACTACCACCACCACTAACACCACCACCACCAATACCACCAACAATACCACTACCACCACCACCACCACCAATACCAATACCACCATCACCACCAATACTACCACCAATACCACCACCAATAGCACCACTAATACCACCACCACCAATACCACCACCATCACCAATACCACCACCACCAATATCACCACCACCAATACCACCACCAATACCCCACCACCAATAACACCACCACCACCAATACCACCACCAATACCACCACCAATACCACCACCAATACGACCACCACCAATACCAGGACTACCACCACCAATACCAATACCACTACCAATACCACCACCACCAATACCAATACCGCACCACCAATACCACCAACACCAATACCAGTACCACCACCAATACCACCACCAACATCAATACTGCCACCACCAATACCACCACCTCCACCGATACCACCATCACCAATACCACCAATGCCACCACCAATACCACCACCACCAATACCACCACCAGCAATACCACTACCACCATCACCACCAATACCACCACCACCATCAATACCACCACCAATACCACCACCAGCAATACCATCACCACCAATACCACCACCACCAATACCACCACCACCACCACCAATACCATCACCACCAATACCACCACCAATACCACCACCACCATCACCAATACCACCATCACCATCAATACCACCACCAATACCACCACCACCAATACCACCACTACTACCACCATCACCAATACCACCTCCACCACCAATACCACCACCTATAACACCACCACCAATACCACCACCACTACCACCACTAATACCACCACCACCAATATCACCAATACCATCACCACCAATACCACCACCAGTACCACCCCCACCACCAATACCACCACCAATACCAGCACCACAACCAATACCACCACCACCAACAATACAACCACCACCAATACCACCACAGCCAGTACCAATATCACCACCAATACCAAAACCACCACCAATACCAATACCACCACCACCACCACCAATACCACCACCAATACCACTACCAATACCACCACAAACAATACCCCACCACGAATACCACCACTACCAATAACATCACCAATACCACCACCAATACCACCACCAATACCACCACCATCAATACCACTACTGCCACCACCAATACTGCCACCACCAATACCACCACCACCAATACCAGTACCACCACCAATACCAGTATCAGTACCACCACCACCAATACCAATACCACCACCACCAATACCACCACCACCAATACCAATACCGCCACCACCAATACCACCACTTCTACCAATACCGCCACCAATACCACCAATGCTACCACCACCACCAATACCACCTGTACCACCACCACCAATACCAGCACCACCAATATCACCACCACCACCACCAATACCAACACCACCAATACCAATACCACCACCTCAGCACCTCTCGCTCACTAGTAATAGCAGGGGCACTGTACGAGGCTGGAGCTGCAGCTGAGACCATCCCTCCCTCCCTCCATGCCTGCCATAAAGCTCAGCCTGCCCTGCACCAGGAGGTGAAGCCAGGGCCCTACTACAGCTGGAGTGTTTTTTATTAGGCCAAAGATAGCAATGACATTACGCAATGCCACACTGCACACTCAAATCACGTTGAGGGCAGGAAATAGCCCCCCCTCCCGCTCTTCCTCCTGAGCCGCGACAGTGTAATCACAGAGCGAAAAGTGTTGGAGGACTTTTTTGGGGTTTATAGCTCAGATCATATGTAACTCTCACTTCACACTTTGTGTCTGTGTAATTTACAACACTTACACATCTTCTTCACTGCACTATTTATCACTACTTTGAAGACGACGCAGGCCGGTCTCTTCCTCTGATATTTACAATCTAACAAGTGGTCGAGAAGGCCCTTTATTGCAATGCAACAGGTCTCGCATCTGCGAGAGTTTAAGCTATTAGTATTGTAAATGACAATGCCTTTTATTTATGTTTTAAAACCCAAAACATAAATAAAAGGCATTGTCATTTACAATGCCAATAGCTCAAACTCGCATGAATGTGAGACCTATTGCATTGCAAATGCTTGTTATATTTTGTTCTACATTTAAAATAAATATATAAAATTAATTTACATTAATATGTAATAATAAACGGAAGGTCAAGAGCAGGACAAAGAATCAGGTGAGCTTTGGCTGGCAACGAAACAGGAACTTAGAGAGACAGTAATGTAGAGATGCGCCTCATAATAACACAACAGCATCTGACACCACTGCTAGTTCATGGTAAACTGGAATGCACAGCAAGTCCCACCATCAGTGTCCGTTGTATGTTTGCATCCAATTATTGAGGCATGGAACACTGAAGTTTTAATTCTCCCTGGTCAGAAGGTTGCAAAATGTTGACCCAATCAGCTCTGGTGGGGTTGTAATCAGCTGTGGTGGGGTAGCAATGATAAGGATACAGATCACTCCCTCATGTTGGCACTGTAGTTATTCATTAGACCACTATGGGAGACTGTGGTTTATTAATAGGTACTTAACTGACAGACTGCTGCTGGTGTTACAATTGCATGCTTCAATTCGCGTGTCAAAATGTTTTACTGAAATTAATGAGGAAGATATTTGAGAGCTCATAGAAAATGTGTCCTCATTTTAGCTTTCTGTAGCACTAACCATAATTTCTATGGCAAAAATAACCCCTCATTTTGTTACTTCCTACGGTAATGCTTTATGTTTTACAGCTTTGATTGCATCAGGATGGCTTCAAGTGTGCCACAGTTTTGTCTGGAAATGCTTTAGGTTTTGCAGCTTTGATTCTTTCATAATGGGAAAAGCATTTTTTGACCCATGTATTCAGCCCCCACTTGACAGATCACTCCAAAACTATCCGAAAAGGAGCTGAGGTGGGTGAATTCTTTGGTTTTTGGAAGGTTATGTGAAGATTCATCAAACTGTACCAGAGTTACTAGTGAAACAAAAAATGCTCTTTCTATGAAAACTCTGACCTAAAAGTATCTACACATATCTACACAGTGATGACAGCTACTGTGCAATAAATATCTCTATCTGAATCTATAGCTCCCTCTTTATCTATAGATATAGGGCCTGGTTCACAAAGGCAAATGTACACATCTGTGTAAGTTTACATTTAGTTTGAAATTCACAAAACTACATTTTAATACTAGGTTTACATGTGTAGAGACTGCACATAAAATGATCAAAACAAGCTTATCTTTTTATGTGCAGAGTTCTCCGCCCGACTGCAGAGTTTCCGCACTCGTACACTTAGAACTAAAATGTAGTTTTGTGAATTCCAAAACAAACGTAAACTTACACAGGAATGTAAGTTTATCTTTGTGAATCAGGCCCATAGACATAGATACAGATATATAAATACAAATAGGTATATTTATACATGGATAAATATAGATAGATAGATAGATAGATAGATAGATAGATAGATAGATAGATAGATAGTGTTAGACCTGGCCCTTTCTGCAGCATCACACCCAAGCTTTTGCCTTCCTCCTCCCCTTTTTTCTGAATTTATTTTTTGTTGACTTTACTACTCTGGGCACTTTACCACTTTTAACCAGTGCTAAAGTGCATGTGCTCTTTGCTTAAATCATGGTAACATTGGTTAATCCACAATTGGCATATTTAATTTACGTATAAGTCCTTAGTACAGTGCACTACATGTGCCCAGGGACTGTAAATTAAATTCTACTGGTGAGTCTGTAGCACTGACAGTGCCACCCACTTTAGTAGCCCTTTGAACATGTCTCAGGCCTACCATTGCAGAGCCTGTGTGTACAGTTGGACGATGTGAAGCCTTGCAAAGCAACACCGCGCAGACCATGCTGTCGTACAGTTTCCACTTTCTCAGTAGTAACTGTTTGGTGGACAATATAAAAGTTGGGATGATGCGAGACTGATTCTCTGCAGCCCCTCAGGAAATGTTAACCTATAGACCAGCTAGATCACAGTGCCACCATATGTACACCTAAACCTAGTAAGGGGTTCCCCAAGGAATCGTAGTCACAGAGCTAGAACCTTTTCGCTCAGTCACTCGTGCTCACTCAGAAAGATACACAAGAATACACAAGGGGGTGTTTTGAATATTTATTTAACCAGTGTGATTCTTGTATAAAATATATGTGCTGCAATGAGTAACAGACAGAAGCAGATTAAAGTGATTAGCGATACAAGGACAGTGAAAAGAATGACTAATTCCACCATTGTGCTAAAACAGTGTATATATATGATGGCATATAAGTACTGGGTATATTGTACCCCTACTATGCGCTTCGTAACCTAGTTACCTATGGCGGTTGTTCTGCCAAGAATCCCCTACTGGATGATCTAACTCCCCATTACTTGAAGGCAAGGAAGTAGGTCCCTGTCTTGGTCACAAGTTGGACGTCCTTCCTCCCCGAGGGTAAACAGGAATCAGCTGGGCTGAAACTCAGACACAGCGACAACCTCACAATGAATGAAGAACGCTCCTCTAATTTGAGCACGGAAATGAATGTGTCTTTATAATAGCAGCATCCATGTTTCCATGTTGATGCTCCAGCAAAGGTTACATTGTTTATTGTGGTTATGATTGCCATGTCGCCTCATGGATGAATAACAGTCAACAATATTTGCACAATGTGTGTTCAGGCCTTGTACTAAATGTTCAAGGTGTTGTGATAGTGTACTTATGAAGTGGAATTGTAACCAATGTAGTTTCAGAGAAACTAATCCTGCATTGTCGCGCAAGCAAATGTGTGCCAAAAGTCATTGCATAGAAAAGAAGGCACCTTAAGAAACATGTACATGTAAAATAGCAGTGTTTCTTCCCGGGGCCAACCTAGCCATGTGACACTCACTCCTCGGATACAAGTAGAGCAAAATCTATCAAACAACAAGAAAGTTATCCATAGCAAAGCTACAGCATGTGCTCATATAAATGTGCTAAAATAAAAAAAAAAGTCTAAAAAAGGCAATCATACAGTTTGAAAGCCAAAGCGTACGGAAACCTGTTATTCAAAATATAAACGCTAATAAAACCCTAATTTAAAAAGGAATTTAAGATGTTAAAAGCAGGCCAAATTAAAAGTTCCCACCAAACAGAATAGCCAATTGTTTATGTGTTCCAAGAGGTAGGAAAAACATTTCTGTTCCCAGCAACCGCAGACGCTGATCCCAGAGGCACACCTCGGAGCAGGTTTATGAAGCAAGTGTGTTCCCATCCAACCCCTCAGCAGCCATGGAAGGAGTGCCCACAGCCAGTGGGCAATCCACAGAACCGGAGCCAAGACCCAATTCACCAGGAGTGGAAGCATCCCAGGAGGGCTCATAGAATACATTCAGAAGCAATGGCAGATGCAGGGGACATCGATAGGAATGGGCCTTTAGGGAGTCTAACAGTACTTCTATGTCCAGAGGTCAAACCAGGTGCATTCCTAGGCACAAGTCCAAGGCGCACTCAAAAGTGCAAAGCAGACAGTGGAATACAGACTGCATGCATTGAAGCCACAAAGGCTGTAAGAACAAGAACTAATACTCATTTATTTCCTGAAGCAAAGGCGTGCCAAAGCATTGTACCATGTGTTCACAGCACAGCAGCACATGTAGCAGTGCCAAATCCATACAATCTCGAAATGGGACATCCATTGAGGAGCAAAACAAATTTAAATCACAGACTCGACAATCAGGAACAGAACCAGCTCACACTTATGAGTAATGAGTGAATAAATGATGGAATGACTCTGAAGACTGTTCTGAAGGTGCTAATCAAACATGAAAGTATCCAGTCTGTGAAGGTGGGCAGTGTTAGAAAAGAGGAGGCGTTATGTGGGCACATTCCGATATCATATGATGACATCCATGTCAGCAAGGCGATGGCCCAAGACAACTTCTGGGGGAGATGGTGTGACCCGCACTCCAACATAATAAGCACTTCCTGCTCTTCTTGTCACCTTCCTTTACACAGGGCTCCCATTTCTGCTACTTCATGATTTTTTTTGATAAGTATAAATAATCAACAAAACAAAATTCACAAAACGTCAACCACAGTTGGTAAGAGAGGACAGGGTAAATCATGGTGTTAGCCAGACCTCGCCACAGGCGTGAATAGTAAGGCTGAGCAGCAGTTCGTCGACACTGCTTGACATGTCACCCCCATTTCTGAGAATGTTCATGGGAACGGTTCCTGGGCCTATGCCTGTGTGCAGGCAGTACCATACACCAACGCAGTGCATTGCCCACTACAGCCACCACAATCCTGGTCAAAGCACAATACACAACACTGAACTATTATCAAAAGCAGTGCACTGCATGAATGCAGCCCCAGGGGGCCTGAACACTGTTACAGCCACAATTACCACACTGTATACAGGCGTAGAGCACTGCTGACTGCAGCCACCGCAGGCCTAGAAAATGAGACATGCACACACACACACACACACTGCATAATACACAGAAACAGTGCACTAAACAGAGGTGAAGTGCACTGCTGTCTGCACCCACACCATGTCTGGACACGGTAGAGTAGGCACACCACACTGTGCAGTGCTTCCTGATATCTGTTAGGAGCATTTTTTAACTGTGCTGATAAGAGCTGTGAACTCTGGACCAAACACTGTCTGTGCAGCTTCAGCAAAAGATTGTCCAGGATGTTGAAGAGCACAATGACTCCTGCATGCACTGACTGACCCACTCACACACTTACTCTCACACTCACAGACCCACTCAGAGACTCACACACACTCTCTCAAAGGTTACAGGGATGTTATAGTTAGGAAATAGAATAAAAAAAACCTTTGGAATTCACTGACAAAGGTTACTGAGACGTTATAGTCAGGCTCATATTTCACTTGTACAAAACCAAAGAAATTCAGCAGTTATAGTTACCTGAGCTAACTATAATTTACACCCCCACAATGCACTGTTACCACCTCACATATTACATCACTCATGACATTGTTTCTGACATCACTGATGACATCATCCACATAACCACTCACATACCCACTTGTACACCCACTCAACCACTCACACACCCACTTACCCACTCATACTCCAACACCACCACTCATATACTGACTAACATACCTATACAGCCACTCACACACACACACCCACTCATATAGCTACTCATACAACCAGTCACTCATCAATACAGCCATTCACACAGCTACACACTCATCCATGCAGCTACTCACATACCCACTTATTCACCTATACAGCTACTCACACACCTACTCACTTACCCATTTACCCTCTCAACACTCCCACTCACTCACCATTTCAAGCATTCACACACTCACTCGAACACAACCACTTACATACCCATTCACACATCCATACAAGCACTCCATATCCACTCACTCACCCATACAGTGATTAATACCAACACTCACTTTCCAAAAGAGCCACTCACACACCACCTCAGTTAATCAAATACCCACTCATGCACCAAGTCACTCACCCATACAGCCACTTACACACCCAGTCATTCATTTATACATCCATTCAGACACCCACTCACTCACCCATACAGTCACTCACACACCCACCTACCCAACCAAACAGCCACTCACCCAGCTACCCACTCACCCATACAGCCACTGACACACCCACTCATTCACCAAAACAGCCACTCACACAGCCACTCATTCACCCACACAATTACTCACGCAACTGCTCACACACCCACTTATACACCCATGCGTCCACTCACACACCTATACAGCCACACAGACACCCACTCACAGATAGATTCACACAGTTATACAGCCACTCACATAATATATGCTAGAAGTAGTATTACTCCTTCGTAGTACACCTTGTATACTAATTTAACTTTTGTAGTAGCTTAGGATATATATGTATAACACTTCTAAACTCTTAGAAAATACTTAAACTCACTGGATGAAGTCATTGGTAATGCCATTTCAGATGTCATCAGTGATGTCATCATTGATGTCACTGACCATGTCATTTGTGATGTAGTATGTGAGGTCACAAGCAGTGCATTAAGGGGGCGTAAGTTAGCTCAGGCAGCTGTAGCTGCTTAATTTCTATGGTTTGGTGCGAGTGAAATCTGAGCCTACATATAATGTCTTTGGAACCTTTGGTTTTTTCAGTGAATATATACATATATTAACTGAAAAAAACAAAGGTTACAGGGACAATATAGTTACTGAGATTTAAGATGTTAAAACATTTCTGAGACTGAGTGGCTGTATGGGTGAATTAGAGGGTGTGTGAGTAGCTATATGGGTGAGTGTGTGACTCTGTGAGTGGTTGTATTGGTGAGTGAGTGGATGTGTGAGCGGCTGTATGGGTGGGTGAGTGGCTCTGTGAGTGACTCTTTGGGTGGTTGAGTGTATGTGTTAGTGGCTGTATCGGTGACTGAGTGGTTGTGTGAGTGGCTGTATTGGAGGATGAGTATGTATCTGAGTAGGTGTTTGGGTGACTGAGTGGCTTTGTGAATGGCTCTACGGGTGAGTGACTGGGTGGGTAAGTGGATGTAGGGGTAAGTGAATGGCTGTTTGAGTGGGTGTATGGGTAAGTGACCTGGTGTGTGAGCCGCTGCTTTGCACAGTAAGTATCTGTGAGAGTGACTTTATAGGTGAGTGAGTGGGTGTGTGAGTGCTTGTATCAATTTGTGAATGGGTATGCAAGTGGTTTTGTGGATGAGTGAATGGATGGGTGAGTGAGTAGCTCTGTTAGTAGATGTATATGTGAGTGAGTGGCTATATGGGTGAGTGATTGGTTGTATGAGCGGCTGTGTGGGTGTGTAAGTGGGTATGTGAGTGGTTGTACAGTTGTGTGAGTGGGTGTGTGAGTGGCTGTATGGGTCTGTGAGTGGTTTTGTGGGTGTGTGAGTGGCTGTATGGGTCTGTGAGTGGCTGTATGAGTGGCTGTATGTGTGACTGAGTAGTTGTTTGACTGGCTAGATGAGTGAGTGTGTTCCTCAGTAGTTGTATGGGTCTGTGAATGGGTATGTGAGTGGCTGTGTGGGTGTGTGAGTCAGTGTGTGAGAGGTTGTATGGGGGTGTGAGTGCGTGTGTGAGTGGATCTGTGGATGATGTCATGAGTGATGCCATTTGTGATGTCATCAGGGATGTCACTGACTGTGTCATGAGTGATGTAATATGGGAGGTAATAAGCAGTGCAATGCAGGGGCGTTAGTTATAGTTAGCTCAGGTAACTATAACTGCTGAACTTCTATGGTTTTGTACAAGTGACACCTTAGCCTAACTATAACGTCCCTGTAACTTTTGAATTTTCTGTGGATTTCTAAGTGTTTTTTATTCAATTTCCTACCTATAACAGCCCTGCAACTTATGCTCTTTTCAGTGAACATTTATATATATATATATTTATATTTTCCAACAAATTTGCCCTCAGCAACGAGAGGTCACTCAACAACATCCTGCCATCCGGCTCTGATATGCAGACTGCCTTGCACATTCATAATTATTTTCCTTTTTGCCGACGCGTTTCAAGGCCACAAGCCTCTTCTTCCTGGGCTGCAATACAAACACATCAGAGGCTCGCATTATTTCATTTCCTGACTTTATTTATTTCCATTACCCCCAATGGGCGTATGCTCAGTGCAAAGTCCTTAGTGCATTCTGGGGTATGGAGTCACTAATGCGAGTATAATTATTCACTTGTAGTAAGTTCCAATGTGCAGTTTAAAATGATGCATTTTTTTCTCCTATAGTAGGTAATGATTGTGAAAGCAGGCTCATTACGCATTGAATGTTGTGCCATTAAAGTCCCGAACAGTTCAGAACAAGCTTCTCCCAACCGGCAATGATATTCCTACCCCAGCTGGTGACGGTGCTCCTCTCCACGGCCGGGCCGCCGTGTGTAATATTTTCCATCAAATTTGCCCTCAGCAACGAGAGGTCACTCAACAACATCCTGCCATCCGGCTCTGATATGCAGACTGCCTTGCACATTCATAATTATTTTCCTTTTTGCCGATGTGTTTCAAGGCCACAAGCCTCTTCTTCCTGGGCTGCAATACAAACACATCAGAGGCTCGCATTATTTCATTTCCTGACTTTATTTATTTCCATGACCCCCAATGGGCGTATGCTCAGTGCAAAGTCCTTAGTGCATTCTGGGGTATGGAGTCACTAATGCGAGTATAATTATTCACTTGTAGTAAGTTCCAATGTGCAGTTTAAAATGATGCATTCTTCTCCCCCTATAGTAGGTAATGATTGTGAAAGCAGGCTCATTACGCATTGAAAGTTGTGCCATTAAAGTCCCGAACAGTTCAGAACAAGCTTCTCCCAACCGGCAATGATATTCCTACCCCAGCTGGTGACGGTGCTCCTCTCCACGGCCGGGCCGCCGTGTGTAATATTTTCCATCAAATTTGCCCTCAGCAACGAGAGGTCACTCAACAACATCCTGCCATCCGGCTCTGATATGCAGACTGCCTTGCACATTCATAATTATTTTCCTTTTTGCCGACGCATTTCAAGGCCACAAGCCTCTTCTTCCTGGGCTGCAATACAAACACATCAGAGGCTCGCATTATTTCATTTCCTGACTTTATTTATTTCCATGACCCCCAATGGGCGTATGCTCAGTGCAAAGTCCTTAGTGCATTCTGGGGTATGGAGTCACTAATGCGAGTATAATTATTCACTTGTAGTAAGTTCCAATGTGCAGTTTAAAATGATGCATTTTTTTCTCCCTATAGTAGGTAATGATTGTGAAAGCAGGCTCATTACGCATTGAATGTTGTGCCATTAAAGGCCCGAACAGTTCAGAACAAGCTTCTCCCAACCGGCAATGATATTCCTACCCCAGCTGGTGACGGTGCTCCTCTCCACGGCCGGGCCGCCGTGTGTAATATTTTCCATCAAATTTGCCCTCAGCAACGAGGGGTCACTCAACAACATCCTGCCATCCGGCTCTGATATGCAGACTGCCTTGCACATTCATAATTATTTTCCTTTTTGCCAACGCGTTTCAAGGCCACAAGCCTCTTCTGCCTGGGCTGCAATACAAACACATCAGAGGCTCGCATTATTTCATTTCCTGACTTTATTTATTTCCATGACCCCCAATGGGCGTATGCTCAGTGCAAAGTCCTTAGTGCATTCTGGGGTATGGAGTCACTAATGCAAGTATAATTATTCACTTGTAGTAAGTTCCAATGTGCAGTTTAAAATGATGCATTTTTTTCTCCCTATAGTAGGTAATGATTGTGAAAGCAGGCTCATTACGCATTGAATGTTGTGCCATTAAAGTCCCGAACAGTTCAGAACAAGCTTCTCCCAACCGGCAATGATATTCCTACCCCAGCTGGTGACGGTGCTCCTCTCCACGGCCGGGCCGCCGTGTGTAATATTTTCCATCAAATTTGCCCTCAGCAACGAGAGGTCACTCAACAACATCCTGCCATCCGGCTCTGATATGCAGACTGCCTTGCACATTCATAATTATTTTCCTTTTTGCCGACGCGTTTCAAGTAAGGGTGGGCGTAGTTCGCGAAGTAATGCTTCGCGAGGCTACGCAAAGTGCAGTTCGCGCTACGCATAGCTTCGCGTAGCACTACGCGGACTGCGTAGCGCACTGTTCGCAATGATTGCACAGTGCCGGATGCTTGTCCGCACTGTGCAATCATTGAAAACGGCAACTTGCACAGTGCGAGCTGTCTTTACTGCCGCTCGAGTAGATTTTTACTCGAGCGGCAGCTTTCAACGCGGACTGGTAGTTTCTCATCGCGAGCGGTCGCGAGCATACGCGACCACTCGCAATGAGAAACCTGACCTCCCGCGTTGAGAATCTCGCCGGGAGGTTTATTTTCCACGCTCGCGATCGGCAACTTGATGTTGCTGATCGCGAACGAGGAAAAGTCTCGCCGGATGTCATTTTGCTTGCTCGCGGTCGCCAACTTGACGTTGAGGACCGCGAGCAAGCAAATGACCGCGGCACTACGCTACACTACCCTACGCGTGTTTGCACTGTGCTACGTGCAATTCGCGTTGTGCGAAGTAGCGCAAGCTTCGCAAACTACGCGAGCGTAGCGTAGCACTTCGCCCAGGGTTAGTTTCAAGGCCACAAGCCTCTTCTGCCTGGGCTGCAATACAAACACATCAGAGGCTCGCATTATTTCATTTCCTGACTTTATTTATTTCCATGACCCCCAATGGGCGTATGCTCAGTGCAAAGTCCTTAGTGCATTCTGGGGTATGGAGTCACTAATGCGAGTATAATTATTCACTTGTAGTAAGTTCCAATGTGCAGTTTAAAATGATGCATTTTTTCTCCCTATAGTAGGTAATGATTGTGAAAGCAGGCTCATTACGCATTGAATGTTGTGCCATTAAAGTCCCGAACAGTTCAGAACAAGCTTCTCCCAACCGGCAATGATATTCCTACCCCAGCTGGTGACGGTGCTCCTCTCCACGGCCGGGCCGCCGTGTGTAATATTTTCCATCAAATTTGCCCTCAGCAACGAGAGGTCACTCAACAACATCCTGCCATCCGGCTCTGATATGCAGACTGCCTTGCACATTCATAATTATTTTCCTTTTTGCCGACGCGTTTCAAGGCCACAAGCCTCTTCTGCCTGGGCTGCAATACAAACACATCAGAGGCTCGCATTATTTCATTTCCTGACTTTATTTATTTCCATGACCCCCAATGGGCGTATGCTCAGTGCAAAGTCCTTAGTGCATTCTGGGGTATGGAGTCACTAATGCGAGTATAATTATTCACTTGTAGTAAGTTCCAATGTGCAGTTTAAAATGATGCATTTTTTTCTCCCTATAGTAGGTAATGATTGTGAAAGCAGGCTCATTACGCATTGAATGGACTTTGCACTGAGCATACGCCCATTGGGGGTCATGGAAATAAATAAAGTCAGGAAATGAAATAATGCGAGCCTCTGATGTGTTTGTATTGCAGCGCAGGAAGAAGAGGCTTGTGGCCTTGAAACGCGTCGGCAAAATGGAAAATAATTATGAATGTGCAAGGCAGTCTGCATATCAGAGCCGGATGGCAGGATGTTGTTGAGTGACCTCTCGTTGCTGAGGGCAAATTTGATGGAAAATATTACACACGGCGGCCCGGCCGTGGAGAGGAGCACCGTCACCAGCTGGGGTAGGAATATCATTGCCGGTTGGGAGAAGCTTGTTCTGAACTGCTCTGGACTTTAATGGCACAACATTCAATGCGTAATGAGCCTGCTTTCACAATCATTACCTACTATAGGGAGAAAAAAATGCATCATTTTAAACTGCACATTGGAACTTACTACAAGTGAATAATTATACTCGCATTAGTGACTCCATACCCCAGAATGCAATAAGGACTTTGCACTGAGCATACGCCCATTGGGGGTCATGGAAATAAATAAAGTCAGGAAATGAAATAATGCGAGCCTCTGATGTGTTTGTATTGCAGCCCAGGAAGAAGAGGCTTGTGGCCTTGAAACGCGTCGGCAAAAAGGAAAATAATTATGAATGTGCAAGGCAGTCTGCATATCAGAGCCGGATGGCAGGATGTTGTTGAGTGACCTCTCGTTGCTGAGGGCAAATTTGATGGAAAATATATATTTATATATGGAACAGTACCTCCTTCTTGCGAGAGAGCAGAGACCACACAGGGGAACATTTCGGAAGCGATCTTTATTTCTTGCATGGCGAATGCATTTCGGCAATTTATCAGCCTTCATCAGCGCCCAAGTATCCAGGAGGCTTCCACATCTCGATCAGAAGTTCTGCCGCCCTCTTATTGGTGGAGGGCCCGCTCCGCCCCTTATGGATGTCTGCACACCTGTTGTCAGTTCACGCAGTTCCAGTGGACTGCAACACCCAGAATGCATAGTGGTGAGTCCAGGTAGGTGTCGCATAGGGAGTAAAACACCTAATGGTCATGCGGGGATGGCAAAACAGTTCGTGAGATTTAAAACCAATTTCCTGCTTGAAAGAAACAAAGCGCCTCCTCGAGTCCCCAAACCGCTTCAGCCTCAGAAATCGGGGGTCTATCCGGCGGGGGCAGCAATGACAATACACGCCACCCAGCATGTGGTTAAATAACCTCACAACCACCTTGTTTTTGCCCCAAAGTCCATGGCGGGCCCCGACCTTCCAATCCCTTGGACACACGAAAAGCTGCCACACAGCAAAGCCAGTGAAGTCAGGGCCAACTTATGAGGCGGGGGTCTCTGAAACGTGTCTCTGGCTGACACGGAAATATGCAACAGTACCTCCTTCTTGCGAGAGAGCAGAGACCACACAGGGGAACATTTAGGAAGCGATCTTTATTTCTTGCATGGCGAATGCATTTCGGCAATTTATCAGCCTTCATCAGCGCCCAAGTATCCAGGAGGCTTCCACATCTCGATCAGAAGTTCTCCCGCCCTCTTATTGGTGGAGGGCCCGCTCCGCCCCTTATGGATGTCTGCACACCTGTTGTCAGTTCACGCAGTTCCAGTGGACTGCAACACCCAGAATGCATAGTGATGAGTCCAGGTAGGTGTCGCATAGGGAGTATAACACCTAATGGTCATGCGGGGATGGCAAAACAGTTCGTGAGATTTAAAACCAATTTCCTGCTTGAAAGAAACAAAGCGCCTCCTCGAGTCCCCAAACCGCTTCAGCCTCAGAAATCGGGGGTCGTATCCGGCGGGGGCAGCAATGACAATACACGCCGCCCAGCATGTGGTTAAATAACCTCACAACCACCTTGTTTTCGCCCCAAAGTCCATGGCGGGCCCCGACCTTCCAATCCCTTGGACACACGAAAAGCTGCCACAGCAGCAAAGCCAGTGAAGTCAGGGCCAACTTATGAGGCGGGGGCCTCTGAAACGTGTCTCTGGCTGACACGGAAATATGCAACAGTACCTCCTTCTTGCGAGAGAGCAGAGACCACACAGGGGAACATTTCGGAAGCGATCTTTATTTCTTGCATGGCGAATGCATTTCGGCAATTTATCAGCCTTCATCAGCGCCCAAGTATCCAGGAGGCTTCCACATCTCAATCAGAAGTTCTGCCGCCCTCTTATTGGTGGAGGGCCGGCTCTGCCCCTTATGGATGTCTGCACACCTGTTGTCAGTTCACGCAGTTCCAGTGGACTGCAACACCCAGAATGCATAGTGATGAGTCCAGGTAGGTGTCGCATAGGGAGTATAACACCTAATGGTCATGCGGGGATGGCAAAACAGTTCGTGAGATGAGATTTAAAACCAATTTCCTGCTTGAAAGAAACAAAGCGCCTCCTCGAGTCCCCAAACCGCTTCAGCCTCAGAAATCGGGGGTCGTATCCGGCGGGGGCAGCAATGACAATACACAAAATATATTTATATATATATATATATATCAAAGGGCACGCTTTCTTAAAGTAAAGGAAGCCAAAACCGCACACAATGTTTCCAAATCAAGAGATGTGGCTGTGATTTTAGGCATCTTGTCGCTGCTTTGCTCGCTGCACCTTCATTAAAGTAATTTGAATCCACCTGAGAGGCTTTTCCGTATGGGGCAACCCTTTTTCTGGACTTAATACGGCTGGCCCGGTAGTGGAACTGCCCGCCGCGGAAGTGCGGATCTGTGGACCACGAGTGTGTGGTACCTGGGACTGGTGGTTTTCCTGATGAAGGCTACAGGTATTGGCAGGGAGCAGATTGGTGACATTAATGCCAACCCACTGTGGTAATAATTTGTGCAAAAGACTGGGAGCAACATCGAGACCCACTGGGGTTTTATTTTGTTTTGCAGCACTACAAGCACCAGAATGTTCGGAGGCCCGTTGAGGCGGGGCATCTATGAAAGAAAATCATGTGACTGCAGTCCTCACTGTTGACTCTTTGCCTAGCCTGTGAACAAGGGCGTGGAAGCCCGAAATGCGTCTGGCTGTGATTTTAGGCATCTTGATGCTGCTTTGCTTGCTGCACTTTCATTAAAGGAATTTGAATCCACCTGAGAGGCTTTTCCGTATGGGGGCAACCCTTTTACTGGATTTATACGGCTGACTTGGTCGTAGAACTGCCCGCCGCGGAAGTGCGGATCTGTGGACCACGAGTGCGTGGTAGCTGAGACTGGTGTTTTTCCTGATGAAGGCTACAGGTATTGCAGGGAGCAGGTTGGTGACATTAATGCCAACCCACTGTGGTAATAATTTGTGCAAGAGACTGGGAGCAACATCAAGACCCACTGGGGTTTTATTTTGTTTTGCAGCACTACAAGCACCAGAATGCTCGGAGGCCCGTTGGGGCGGGGCATCTTTGAAAGAAAATCATGTGACTGCAGTCCTTGCTGTTGACTCTTTCCCTAGCCTGTGAACAAGGGCGTGGAAGCCCGAAACGCATCTGACTGTGATTTTAGGCATCTTGTTGCTGCTTTGCTAGCTGCACCTTCATTAAAGGAATTTGAATCCACCTGAGTGGCTTTTCCGTATGGGGGCAACCCTTTTACTGGATTTATACGGCTGGCTCGGTCGTGGAACTGCCCGCCGCGGAAGTGCGGATCTGTGGACCACGAGTGTGTGGTACCTGGGACTGGTGTTTTTCCTGATGAAGGCTACAGGTATTGGCAGAGAGCAGGTTGGTGACATTAATGCCAACCCACTGTGGTAATAATTTGTGCAAGAGACTGGGAGCAACATCGAGACCCACTGGGGTTTTATTTTGCTTTGCAGAACTACAAGCACCAGAATGCTCGGAGGCCCGTTTGGGCGGGGCATCTTTGAAAGAAAATCATGTGACTGCAGTCCTCGCTGTTGACTCTTTGCCTAGCCTGTGAACAAGGGCGTGGAAGCCCGAAATGCTTCTGGCTGTGATTTTAGGCATCTTGTCGCTGCTTTGCTCACTGCACCTTCATTAAAGGAATTTGAATCCACCTGAGAGGGCTTTTCTGTATGGGAGCAACCTCTTTTCTGGATATACATATATATATATATATATATATATATATATATATATATATATATATATATATATATATATATATATATCCTACTGGCAGTCGCCAGTAGGTAGTTATAGTTAGGACCTAGTTTCCATAGGAAAAGCATTTTTTGATTTGCCAATATCTTTCGTGCCATTTGACGAATCTTCGCGAAATTTTCAAAACTAATGGGGCGCTCCGCTCAGCTCCTGTTTTGAAAGTTTCGGGGTGATTCGTCAAGCGGGGGCTGAGAAAAAAGGGGGGTCCCAAAATGCGTTTTCCCAATGTTAATTTCTATAAGAACTTTTGTCGCGGCTACAGCCCAAACTGCTGAACGGAATTACACCAAATTTGGCAGAGCGGTAGCTGTTGTTCCAGAGTGCACTCTTTGCTTTAAATGGTGTAAATCCATTCAGTAGTTGCTGAGAAATAAAAAAAAAAAAATTATATATCTGAGCACCGAGGAGGGTTCGCGAACCCTCCCGAGCACGAGCTTCATTCTGATTGGCTGCCAAGACTCCAAACCAGAATGTGTTGGCAGCCATCTTGTGACTCGGTAACCGAGTCACAAGAAAACAGTCTAGAAAATGATAAAAAACCAAAAAAGGGGGCAGGGTACAAACACCCTGACCCCCTAGGCCTGCTCAGGGGGTCCCACAAGGACCCCCAGGGCCCAAAAAAGTATTTTTTTTTTAAAAATCAGCCAAATTCACGCTGGTTGCGCAAATCCGGCTGAGAAAATAAAAAAAAAATGAGGCGCGGGCTCCCGCACTTCGTTTTCTATAAGCCCCCGTGTGGGCCAGGTCCCGGGGGCAATGCGCAATAAATTAGCGGGCCCCCGCAGCCCCGGGGACTGCCACCTCCCTGGGGCTTGTAAAAAAAATGCATGGGGGGGCTCCTGCCCCCCCCATGCTGCCCCGGGGACTGCCACCTTCCCGGGGCATTCATCATTATGGGCGGGGGGCCTTGCGGGCCTCCCAAGCCCCGCGGACTGCCACCTCCCCGGGGCTTAATTTAAAATAAATAAGTGTGGGGGGGGCTCCTGCCCCCTCATGCTGCCCCAGGGACCGCCACCTCCCCGGGGCATTTATCATTATGGGCGGGGGGCCTCACGGGCCTCCCAAGCCCCGGGGACTGCCACCTCCCCGGGGCTTAAATTAAAATAAAAAAGTGTGGGGGTGCTCCTGCCCCCCCACACTGCCCGGGGACCACCACCTCCCCGGGGCACTAACTATTTAAATATGGGGGTCAGTTGCAGACCCCCGGGGACCACCACCTCCCCGGGGCTTTGAACAGTTGGGCGGGGAGGCGTGCGACCCCCCCTCCTGGATCCCTCCTTTGCCCTGGGGACCGCCGCCCCCCAGGGCCGGCTCCTGCAATGTCCCGGGGTGAGAATCTGAGAATATATATATATATATGGAATACAAGTCTGTCAGAAGAGTGCATTTCGCTTGGGTGTAACTCCTTTTATTTTCAATTAATATGGCTTGCCCGGAAGGTGGAGTGTACCACCACGCAATCTCAGCGGGCCTCGGCCTGCTTATTGGGGCAGCATTTGCGGATCGACAGACCCAGTGAAGGAGAGCGCTTCTAGGTGAGACATGCATTGGCAAAAGGAAACATTGTGAACATGCGATGGACTGGCAGCCCACATGGGTAATATTCAAAACCACCAATCCCAGAATACCTTGCACTGGCTCAATACTCACCTGAGGACAATGATGTTTACATGGGTACTTATTGGTGGCAAATTGTGCACAGTCTTTCATGAGTGCAGCCTTTGTGAAAGGAAACTTTTTCCGAAACGTGTCAGGCACCATTTTGCTGTGTTGTGGTACTTACAAGAGCTGCTCGGTTTGGAATAAAAGTCTGTCGGAAGAATGCACTTCACTCGGGGGTAACTCCTTTTTGTTTCAAATATATATATATATATATATAAGAAAAGACAAGAGAAGAATGGCAGATACAAGCTCGGAGTGGAGCTCTGAGGTAGATACGGATCTCGAGGATGGAGCCAGAGCTACAAGTACTAGTAACCCGGAAAAACCATCTACTGTAATTGAAGAAATTCGTTTTTTAGGTCTGGATCAGACTATCAACGCCAGACAAAGAAGGAAGAGGTCGGGGATCCAGAGGAAACACAAGAGAAGAAGGAGGAGGTATGGAGTTACGCTCAGGTGGGAGAACAAAAGACAACAAACAGAGCAAATAAAAGCAACACCCATTACAGTTATCAATTTATCTGACCTGACAATGTCTGAAGCAGAGATCAATACCCTATCACTAGGTTTATCCTTTTGAAAAAGAACTAACTTCAACTATGCCCAAACACGAGTCGACTTTTATAAATATGTGAGAAAACTCAAGTTGAAGAAATATTTTAGCAACCGATCTGGCAGTAAGGCCAGCATGCAAGAGTATATTGACCAGGAGGCACAGAGTAACCTGGTGGTAGACTATTTAAACCTGCTCAGGGATCTCGATCTGTTGGAGAGGGTAAATAAAGATCCCGACTTGGCAACATCTTGTAAGGACCCTGCTGACAGATTGGGTATAGATATCTATGGAAGTAGTAGAACTGACTTCAAAAAGAAATCAACCTTTGTACCGACCCTTCCGAGAGACTCAATTGATATTTTCTCAGACCGAGTGATCAAGGAACTGAAGGAACTATCAACAGAATCTAGCAAAAACTATTGTAAAGGCATGAAAGAAGAGGAAAGAAGCTATTTAAAGATCATGGACAAATTGAGATCCAGGACTGATATTGTAATTCGACAATCGGATAAAGCTGGCAATGTAGTCCTGTGGCCCCTGTGCAAGTACAACGAGGAGGCTAAATCGCAGCTGAGGGACACTGAGTGCTACCAAAGAGTACCACAAAGTAACCTTTTAGAGGTTAAGAATACCATAAGGAACTAGCCAGATGGAGGGGGATGGGGCTCAACACAGAAGGAGAATATCAATATCTAAAAGTAGATGACCCGATAACACCAATTCTGTACCTCATACCAAAAATCCATAAGGACATGCTAACCCCTCCTGGCAGGCCTATAATATCAGCCATTGGTAGTTTATTTTAAACCTCATCAAGGTACATAGATCACTTCCTGCAAGATATTGTAAAATCTCTGCCATCCTACATTCAGGACACCAGGGATTTTCTGCGGAAGTTGCACAGTGTCCCTTGGGAAGAATCAGATCTGCTAATAACACTAGATGTGGCCTCGTTGTACACGAGGATTGCGCATAAGGATGGCCTAAGGACTCTTAGGCACTTTTTGGGCACCAGACCTATATACTTATACCAACACTCTGAGATGCTGATCACAATGGCTGAATTATGCCTGGAAAATAACATTTCCTATTTGGGAAGAA
The DNA here is from genome assembly GCA_963921515.1 of Calotriton arnoldi. Classification (NCBI taxonomy): domain Eukaryota; kingdom Metazoa; phylum Chordata; class Amphibia; order Caudata; family Salamandridae; genus Calotriton; species Calotriton arnoldi. The sequence continues at coordinate 94,466 of CAWUFW010008439.1, read as the reverse complement.
CACTTACAGGCAACTGAGGGGCACGGCCATGGGCACCTGCTTCGCCCCCAGCTATGTGAATCTTCACATGGGCTGGTGGAAGGAGAAGGTGCTCAGGGTTGAAAATGAGGCAGAGTGGAAAGAAAATGTTAAGGTCTGGTGTCATTTTATTGACCATTTGTTCATCATCTGGAGGGGGTCCCTAGAGAGGGCCTATGCCTTTATAGCTGATATGAACACCAATACGCTAAATCTGACTTTTACAAGTACTATCAGCGAATCACATGTGCACTTTTTAGACTTGGAAGTTTTTATCAAAGAGGGCAGCTTGCACATATGCTATTTCAGAAAACCCACTGCAGGGAATTCTATCCTACACTCGAGTAGTTTCCACCGACAAAAACTGAAACAAAGCATTCCCTATGCGGAACATCTCTGTATGAAAAGGTATTGTAGCAAGATAACCTCTCTCAAACAAGCACAAACTGATCTAACACAAAGATTTAGAGAGAGGGGTTATAGTCAGCAAGCCTTAAACCAAGCATTAAGTAAAGTGGATGGACTATCTAGAGAGGATATTCTATTTAAAGAAAAGAGGGGAGAGAAACAAGCAGGAGACAAAAAGGAGGAGATTCGAATGATAACCGGATACAATGCCTATCATGCAAGGGTGAGAGACTGTATGAATAGGGATTGGCACCTGGTTAAAGAAGATTCAACACTGAACAGCTTAGTCTCACGTAGACCCCTCATTTCTTTTAGAAGAGCTAAATCCATGAGGCAGCAGCTGGTGAAAAATAGCCCTGAGCTAGTTGAAACTGACAGTTGGTTGAGGGCAAATCCAGGCTTTAATAAGTGTTTGAAGTGCAAGGCATGCAAGCATGGAGTGAACAAAACGGAGATCGAACTACCATTAATGAACAAACCATGAAAATCCCACGCTTCTTCAATTGTAGGAGTGACCATGTAGTGTATGTCCTTCAATGCACTTGCCCCAAGATCTACATGGGTGGTACAATCCACATGGCACATGTTAGGATACTCCAGCACCTTAGATGCAGTAAAAAACAGGGATAAGTCATACCTGGTAGCCCGGCATATCAATGAGGTCCATGGAGGCAATGTGGAGGAGCTGTCGTACTATGTAATTGATTCAGTCCCCAGAAATAGACGAGGTGGGAACCGTGAAAGTAAGCTCAGGCAACTTGAACCCCAATATATATTAATGGTTGATAGCATGACACCTCGAGGCCTGAATTCAGATGAAGATATGTATGTCCATCTTGAGTAGGAAAAATACAAAACTGACCAATCCATTTTACAATGGGAGAGAGGGAAAATAATGTTAATTGTGTCTGATCAATGCTTTTAGTTTTTTTTTATATGGTTATGTATTTTCACGTAAACAACTTGGTTTTTAAGATCATGCCCCAACATTTGCACATTGATAAGGTAACGTAATTGTGCAATGAGATTACTTGATAAACATATAGGTATGTATTTGTGTATTACTTGAATAATTGATATTGCCTATACCGCACTGACACTTTTGAATAAGCATTATAAACAGGCACTTGCACTTTATGCTGACACTCCAACAGTGTTTTTAACCACTGCATTGGCACTTTACAAGAGTAGCGATTTCCACTGATGCACTTGCACTTTGAAATATCTGAGACTACACAATAGCACATTACCAGAAGAATGAGTAATGAGATTAAAACTATTGTGGGTTTTTATAATTATACTAAATTGCATTTGCACTTTTATGCAAAATTGCACTTAGTAGGGTCCCAGTATTTATGGTGAGCCTTTGTAATTTGCACAGTTATACTTTTATTGGAGTGTTATAGTATGTATAGAGTGTTTGTGTTCAGGCAGTTATGGTCTAACAGTCGAACAACTCAAAATGTAGGCATTTACATTAAATACCGATATTCCAACAGTGACGGTATTTAAGGCACTTGCACTTTACACAACATGCGATGTTTTGTACAGATGCACTGGCGCGTAGGAAGAAAGAGGGAATGTAATGGAGAAATCCAATCCACTGTGGGTGTTTGTAACTTTATTATTGTATTTGCACTTTAAATGCAAAATTGCACTCAGGAGAAACTCGATTGAGTACAGTGAGCTTATGTATTCTTGCACAGTTAAAACTACACTTTAATGCAAATTTGTGCATATTGAGGTCTTCCAATAGTGCCATATCAGAAGATCAGACATTAAGGTACAAATTCAAGAGAGATAGACTTGCACTTGCACTTTAATGCAATACTACATCTATTAGATGCGTGCATATACCTCTTGGAAAAATTCTTCTATATTGCGTCAGAACAAAGTATAGAGTAGTATGCTGTCAATATGCACTAAGCGTTTTACCAACTAATGCCTATGGTTATACACGGCGAATGGCGCAACTGAGTAGGCGACATCTCAACACTCAGGACCCTACAAGTGCAATGTTTATGCCAAAGGGTTTAATTTTAAATACAATAATACATAAAGACATAACAACGCCTGTTCCGGTGCCAACACATTACAACGTGAGTGCAATACAAAGAGACATCTCCAAGGGGCATTAAGTTGATACACATTAAGAGAACAGTAAAACACAAGTGGGTTTGATGATAAGAGCGCACAGTAATTAGTAATTTTCACATATATGCATATAGCATGCAAACTGAATAAATATAAAAGAAAAACAATAAATGACTATATGAAAAATATAAAAATTAGAGATCAGCAACGATGCATGTTAAGCAAATGAAATTTGAAAGCATGAAAATGTGAGAGAATGTTTTGACGATGATCAAAATTGAAACCAGTAATATCATTATTTATATATAAATATTTTTTATGAATTCTAATATTTACAAATGTGCAAGATTTGTTTGTATAATTGTATAGAATAAGGCAAAATAATTGTCAAACCTCAGAAATCAAATAGCAACATTGAAACTTGTAAGTGTGTTGTTTATGTCTATGATACCATGTGACCGTATCCCCTGATATAAGTAAAATGCAGTAATGTAGCTCTTTGTGTGAACAAGGCAGGAGACCCTGCCGAAACGTATTACAGCCCTTAAATAAACAACAACTTTACCTAAAAACTGGAGCTGCAGTTTCGATATCTGGCTGTGAGATTATGCATGCTGGAGCTGGTCGTGGATATATATATATATATATATATATATATATATATATATATATATATATATATATATATCACAGGTTACTCCGTCGAACCACAGGATCTCTCCAAGAACGGACACGGACCCAGGTTTAGTGCAAAATTATTTATTCCTCGTTAGTCGTCATAACGCGTTTTGGCTCGTCCGAGCCTTGATCACATGACAGTGGCAAGTTTCGAATACGCGATATTTAAAGTCATAGTGCCTCATCCAAAATGTATCATGTGATTTGGTAATCATGAACATAAAAGAAATGTTATATATATGTTTGTGTATGTAGTTCAAAATTCTATACATTTTAACCAATTGCGCTTGATATGATATGATATTTCACACATTGTAATTTTTAAAATGAATTGATATCATCAACAAGCAGTAATAAACATAAATATCATAAAATATAATAATTTACGTTTCCAAATAGAGTTACTCATGAAATGCACATCTATTAAATATAGGTAAAATACCATATTGAGTCTTGGATGTTCGTGCAACTCTTTAAAATAACATAACATCATGGGATAAATCCTCTTGGTTAAATCTATAACTTTGTCTGTTCAAATGAATCAACCGATTAATACACATGATACTAAAACCCAAAGTGCTAAGTGCTGAAAAAGTGCATAAGTGTTAAATATTAAAAAATATATATTTTATGAAAGATTTTCAAATTCTTTTTAGACTCTAAAATTGGCGGTTTGAAATGTCTAGGTCCACTTAATAGCTTTCTATTGTCTGAATGTATCCGAGTTTTAGTTCAGGCTTGTATGGACACCCATATAATTAAGATTTGTTGCTGTTCCCCCTTTGTTACGATTGTTTCTAGAGAATCCTATATTGTGGCAATTTGATACCTCAACTTGAGGGATAGGAATAGTGTGCAATACTTCTGCTGACAAATATAAATACATACATATCTCAAAACAGATAAAAAAGCTTCTAAAAACCATAAATATCTGTTCATCAATAAATAAATAAATATAAATATAAATAAATTCCTATATACATTCCCTTATGACATCATCTAAAATTGCCTTCATATAAATAAATTCATAAAACTGGAATATCAAAAGTATAAAACTTTTTTCTCTCAAAACTTTTTCTCAAAATCATTGCTGTGTAATATGCTCCCTTATACATTAAATCTGTACCAAGTATTCTCATGTTAGACACGTGTGCAAATCTTCTGTTACGTTTAATCCCCCCGGTTGTTTGGAATCTAGCTGAAGTATATATTTTGTTTCAAGCTTTCTTAATTTGTTTTCTCGATCACCTCCTCTTCTGCTAGGGGGGATTGTATCAATTACATAATATTTCAGGAATAAATTATTAGATTCATGTTTTTCCCTGAAATGCCGCGCCACAGGATAAGTATTGTCCTGGTTTGTGATAGCCCTCAAATGTTGCAACACTCGCTTGTGTACTGGTAATTTTGTGCTGCCAACATATTGAAGGCCACACGGACAAAGCAGCACGTAAATTGCAAATTCTGTCTTGCATGTTAGTAAATTGGAGATCTTATAGACTTTTTCACTAAATGGTGTGTTGTAGGAGTTCTTATTTATACCATGGGAACATGCCTTGCAAGATTTGCATCTGTAAAAACCTTTGTTTGATTGTATCCAGCTACTATTGTTTATGATTTCTGGGCTTGTTTTTACCAGAATGTCCCTCATGGATGGTGCCTTACTGAAAGTGATGGACACCCTCTGCGGTAGCAGGGGTCCAATCACAGGATCATTTCGTACCAGAGGCCAATTTTGCTGGATAATTTTACTCAGTGACTTGTATTGCTTGCTATATTTCATAATCAATCTGAATTCATCATTACCATGATCTTTTACATTACCCTCACTGGTAGCTATGTGATTTAAGACACTTGTTTTTTCTTTCAATGCTTCCTCTCTTGTCAATAGCAACGATTTAGTAATGGCTTTCTCAATTACTTGCGTCGAGTATCCTCTATGTTTAAACCGTTCACTACTCTCCAGCTGTGCTACTCTCAAGTCTTGACTATTGCTACATATACGTCGTAGACGCAGCATTTCCCCATAGGGGATGCTGTTGATGAGGTGTTTGGGATGTGAACTAGTCGCATGGAGAGTAGAGTTACCCGCTGTTGGCTTTCTAAATAAGCGGGTTTCAATTTTACAGTTGTTAATGTATATCTGGGTATCTAGAAATTCGACACTAGTATGACTGATTGTCGCAGTAAAATACAGATTAATGTTGTTCGAATTGATACTATCTACAAATTTGTTGGCTTCTTCCAATGTTCCCTGCCACACCACAAACAGGTCATCAATATAACGTAACCACATTCTGACATTGTTCACCATACATTGTCTGTGTTTTTCCATGAGGACCAGCTCCTCCCACATACCCATATGTAGACAGGCATAACTGGGTGAGAAACTGGCCCCCATGGCAACCCCTCTGATTTGCTGATACAGTTGACTGTTGAACATAAAAATATTGTTAAACAGACTAAATTTAATCATTTCAATTAACATATGGCTATGTTCCTTGTATTGCACAGGCCTACGTGCCAGATAATATTCAATTGCTGCTATACCATCAGTGTGTTCAATGCTCGTATACAGCGTGGTTACATCTAAAGCAATCAAAAGAAAATCATCTTGCCAAACCACTCCAGAAATTTTCCTTAAAAAGTCACTAGTGTCTTTGACATATGATGTTAAGCCCTGTACAAAATCTTGTAAAAAATAATCAATATATTTCGTGGTATGTTCCAATAATCCTTCCCTGGCAGAGATAATTGGTCGTCCTGGAGGGTTCAAAGCATTTTTGTGCACTTTCGGGATAAAGTACATGGTAGGTATTGTAGGATTATCATTTTTCAAATATTTATATTCATCCATGCTTAAAAGATTTGCACCTTTCCATCCAGAAAGTTTGATGTAAAACTCTTTATACGTAGCTTTCAAATTGGCTATATTGGTACGATTATAACAGGTTCGATCATTCAACTGGTTAATCGCTTCTTTGTTGTAATTCGTTAATGGCCAAATCACAATAATGCCACCCTTATCGCTGTTGCGGATAACAATAGTTTTGTCTTTCTGCAGTTTCGTCACCAAATTTCTATATTGTCGATTTATTTTGTCAAACTTTTTATGTTTCGATTGCACATTTTTATTCAATATTTTGATTTGCGAAACAACTGTCTCGTGAAAGATGTCAATGGAGTCCCGCACAGCTATCGGATTGAATGAGGACCTGGGTTTAAATGGAGTTGGTGGTCTTGAGGTATTTCCATCATTGGATTTACAGTTGTTAAGTGTCATGATGTTTGAACCTGCCTGCCCCTCATTTTCATCATAAAGATCCTGCATCACTTGTAGTATAGGAACATCTGAATATGATAGGCCTAATTGGGCAACCGACATTGATGTTATTTGACTTTGACTGGGTTCTGTTGGTGCCTTGTTTGTCAAAAAATATTTTTTCAATTTCAAATTGCGTACTCCTTTATATACATCCAATCTAGTGGATGCATAATCGAAATCCGTATGTGGAGCATATGACAATCCAAGGCATAAAATATTTTCCTACTGTTTTGTCAATTTTATGTTGGCAATATTGACAATCGTTTTGTTTGTTTTATCCTCACTTACTGTTTGTTTCTCCAGTATCCCCGCCCTCTTTTTCTGTTCAGATTTGGCTCGCCTGGCATTTGCTTTGCACCTTTGCTGCCGCTTATAGTTTGCACTTCCAGATTTTTTGGGGGCCTTGGGCATAGTGTTTGGCGCCTTTCTTGACATAAAAAATTAAGATCTTCCCCAGGTGACGGTTTAGGTTTTTGTCCAGTCGTAATTACATTACGCATTTCAGATTCAGATTCGCTGCCTCCCATTGAACTGGCATCGGATTGAGAGGTGTTGGATGACCGACCATACTGACTTGTAGCTGGTACAGATGCTACTACGGTCCCCTCCATCGGATGGAATTTCGATTTCCTTATAGCATCATAGCGTTTGGCAAATGTGAAAATCTGACCCATATCGTAATCGTTCTTATCTCTCTGAAATTTGAACGTTTTCCGTGCTTTGATTTTATCCTCCTCTTTTTTAAGTCTAACTGTCATATCATTTCGTAATCTGCTCTGCTCATCTTTCTGATTTAATGTTTCCAATTCCTCGTTGATTTCATCTATCTCCTTTAATAATTTTGCCCTGTCTATATCCGCATACTTTATAAGGATGAGTGTTAACCTTCTTGATGATTCAAGGTTACACTCAGCCCATTCTTTCATTAATTCCGGATTAGGGTCGTCATAGCTTGGCGCTGTTAGGATTCTTAGGCCTCTGGGAATTCTTTCTACGTCAATATACCGCTGTAATGACCTAGACTCCCACCATTTATTCTGTTCCAATCTCATTTTCTTCTCAAGTTTTTTAAATAAATCTTTAATTGAATTGTTCGTATGTGGGCTTTCTTTAGTTTGTTCTATGGCTCCACTCATTGTCGGGGGGTATCGGAGAACATCTCCATAGCCGCCATCTCCTGCGCTCTCACCACGTCAGCCGACATGAGGACACTTTTGTGTATGTATGTAGAATGTTGCAAACAGCGTCACGATCACTTTTAATTGCTGTGCAACTTTCAGCACACCTCCTCACCCTGTAATACCCGGCTAACTCCTACCTGCTCCACTCCGTTTTCACCGAGCCCTCCGACTCGGCATCCGCAGGCTCCCGCAGGTCTCTTTCGGCTTCTCCAGGTTACAAGGGGTCAGACGCTCGAAATCCTCATCGGCTCAAAAAATGCTTCCTGGTTGCCCCGGAAGTGATGTCTCACTAGTAGCGTCGACCTGATCGAGGAGGGGGTCCGTGAATGACCGCGTGAAACAATCCGGTCAATTACATCACAGGTTACTCCGTCGAACCACAGGATCTCTCCAAGAACGGACACGGACCCAGGTTTAGTGCAAAATTATTTATTCCTCGTTAGTCGTCATAACGCGTTTCGGCTCGTCCGAGCCTTGATCACATGACAGTGGCAAGTTTCGAATACGCGATATTTAAAGTCATAGTGCCTCATCCAAAATGTATCATGTGATTTGGTAATCATGAACATAAAAGAAATTTTATATATATGTTTGTGTATGTAGTTCAAAATTCTATACATTTTAACCAATTGCGCTTGATATGATATGATATTTCACACATTGTAATTTTTAAAATGAATTGATATCATCAACAAGCAGTAATAAACATAAATATCATAAAATATAATAATTTACGTTTCCAAATAGAGTTACTCATGGCTGTGAGATTATGCATGCTGGAGCTGGTCGTGGATATATATATATATATATATATATATATATATATATATATATATATATATATATATATGCCACGATAATTCCCAACAGTCATCCACTGACTTGGACAAATGGGCACGGACTCCAGTAGAATATGTGCATATTTTTCTTTATTCCTCGCAACAAGTCATTACGCGTTTCGGTCACTACACGTGACCTTGATCACATGGTAAACGCTCTGTGAATCAGTGATTTAAACCCTTAGTGTCACTTGACATATTATTTCATAGGCATGAAAGACAGACTTGGAATACATGGATTCATTAATACATAAAATGCCTCGCCTTGACAACATTAATAAAGCAATATCTGAGGTACATAACCATTATCATTTAACTGCATAGTGCATATTTGATAACTCATCATATATGTAGTGTATCATTAAAAAGATATAACTGCTTAATGCATGTACTTTATCCACTACTCCATATACTATTCATATTGTTAGAAAAGGCTAATGATAATATTTTGTTCATCCATGTTAATCATTTCCTAGAGCCTATTCCACATTTCATATTTCTGCTTGAAGGCATATATTTAGACAGGAATAGGTTCATACATTGATTTCAATAGTCTTTGATTGTAAAGTGCTGTGCATTAATATGTAAACAATTATTAAAGTGCAACATGCTTCCCAAAGTGTTGAGTGGCTAATCTCATAAAGTGCTAAATGTGTATAATATATTTACAGAAGGTTAAAACAATGAGGTTCAGCATTAGATTGGCCTGAGAGGAACCTTCTCTCCTTCAAGTTCACTAAGAATATATACTGTACCCTGTATCTTCATTTCTATATTGGAAGTGGGGATCGTAATGTAGTGCAAATAACCATAATATAGAATACAATTTTCCAAGGTATGCGTATACTATAATTGTTAATATTGCACCCTTGCTCACATCCCTGACCTGCTACCCTCTGTTATTGCACTGATGCTCATATTATAAAGTGCCCCAATGCATAGTGTATGATAGAGACTGACTGTAGATACACCTATTGCACATATATATATAAAAATATACACTGCAATTGATACAAATGTATATAAAAAATGATTATATATGATTATAGAAAATTGTGCAAATCTTTGCTGTTGTTCAAACCTGATGGGAACTTTGAGTCTAATTCTAAGATCATTTTTTACTCCAATCTCCTAAGTAATTTTTCTCTATTTCCACTCCTTCTGAGCGGTGGTATGGCTCCAATGACAAAATAGGTGAGACATTTAAGATCATTATTGTGTTCTGCTTTGAAATGTCTGGCTACAGGGTATGAAGGGTCTGAGTTGACGATAGCCCTTAAATGCTGGAGTATTCTCATATACACCTGAAGCTTCGTGCTCCTCACATAGCGTAACCCACAGGTGCACTCAAGCACATACACTGCATAATCTGTACGGCAGTTATAATTTTCTCTTATTGGTACTTGTTCCGAACTGAAAGGTGTAGTGTAATGGGTGGTATTGACCGCAAACTTGCATGCCCTATAAAAGCTGCATCTGTAAAAACCTTTTCTGGGAGCTAGCCAGGTAGTGGCTGTACTTATCTCTGGACTATTCCTAACCAGTATTCTCCTCATTGAAGAAGCTCACCGGAATGTTAGGGTAGGTTTTTTGGGAGTTTTCTGGGCCATAATAGTATCTGTTAGGACTATAGGCCAGTTCTTATTGATGATTGACCTAAGTTTATTTTCCTGCTGGCTATATGTTGTTATTAGCCTAATATTAGGGCCTTCATTCTCCCTTTCCTTGGTTTTCTGTTGTATTGCCTTAGGCGTGCTATTATTCTCTGCCAGCATACTCTCTCTTGAAATATTAGCTTTAGCAATCGCCTGATTAAGTGTCCTGTTGTTATATCCTCTCCTAAGAAATCTTGACCTTGTTTCCTGTTGGCATTTCGCTAAATCTTTTTTAGCGCTGCATATCCTCCTAAGTCGTAAAAATTCACCATAGGGAATGCTGTTGATGAGATGCCTTGGGTGGAATCTATTGGCATGTAACATTGAATTACCTGCAGTGCCTTTACGGTTTAATGTTGTCTCTAACATGTTTTCTGTTGTGTATACTCTAACATTGAGGAAATCAATTGAGTGTTCATCAATGTGTGCAGTAAATTCTAAATTGTATTGGTTGTTATTAATAGCTTCAATAAAACATTCTGCACTCTCTTTTGTACCATGCCATACTATAAAAATATCATCGATGAACCTCATCCAATTAAATCGGAACATTTCGGAATATTCCTTTCTGAGGACCTGCTCCTCCCACCAGCCCACATGAAGACATGCATAGCTGGGGGAGAAGCAGGCCCCCATCGCCACTCCTCTCACCTGACGAAATATTTCCTTCCCAAACAGAAAAAAGTTATTGTAAAGGCACCACCTGATTAAATCCAATAGCATTTTGTTATGATTCAACATGTCAATAGGTCGTTTGTTTAAAAAATATTGTACTGCATTCAAACCCACTTGGTGATCTATACTAGTGTATAGGGATGTTATATCTAACGTGATGAGGATATATTCATCTGTCCAATGTATTTCCTGCAGTTTCGTTAAAAAGTCCCAGGCGTCGTTTATAAAGGACGGCAGTTGTTGAACATATTCCTGCAAGAAGAAATCTACATACTGAGATATACATATATATATATATATATATATATATATATATATATATATATATATATATATATATATATATATATCCATCCAAAACTTGTATCCGCTAGAAGCCCGACCACACCAGGGCGTTCTCGGCGAATGGGGGCGGAACACCCCATTTACATTACAGCAATAACCTTCAACTCCACAGAAAAGAAGGGTGCCGCACACCGGATTGCAGGAAACGTCAGCACTTTATTACGCTCAGTAACAGCTTGCTTCCAAACCTAACGCGTTTCAGCTATTTGAATAGCCTTGTTCACAGGTGAGTGTCATAATGGAATTTGCGGCGTGACTACATCCTTTTATGCGCCCAAGTCGCACTACTGAGTTTCCTATAGTCTTGACATAATACAATTCCCATAATGCACTATGAAAGTAATGACTCTGTAATGGGAATTGTATTATGTCAAGACTACAGGAAACTCAGTAGTTCGTAATAAAGTGCTGAAGTTTCCTGCAATCCGGTGTGCGGCGCCTTTCTTTTCTGTGGAGTTGAAGGTTATTGCTGGAATGTAAATGGGGTGTTCCGCCCCCATGCGCCGAGGCCGCCCTGGTGTGGTCGGGCTTCTAGCGGATACAAGTTTTGGATGGATGTTTATTGAAGCAAGCCTAATCTGCCGGCAGTGTCCCTGGCGAAAAAAATGGCACGAGGAAGCTCAGCCGAGTATTTTGGGTGATGTTGCGAGGCAAGGGAGAGTGAAGGACATTTGTCTTCGCTCCATGGATTGCAGGACACACAGGTACCGCAAAAAGTGGAATACGAGTAACAGCAAGCGCCATGCTATGAGTTTTATATGAACACTCTGGAAGGACTTTTATATAAAAAATATGCGCTGCAAATGCACCCTTTTATTATTGAAAAGTTAAATGGGAAAAGGATTTGTAAAAGGCACAATAATTACAGAGTCATTACTTTCATAGTGCATTATGGGAATTGTATTATGTCAAGACTACAGGAAACTCAGTAGTTCGACTTGGGCGCATAAAAGGATGTAGTCACGCCACAAATTCCATTATGACACTCATCTGTGAACAATGCTATTCAAATAGCTGAAACACGTTAGGTTTGGAAGCAAGATGTTACCGAGCGTAATAAAGTGCTGAAGTTTCCTGCAATCCGGTGTGCGGCGCCCTTCTTTTCTGTGGAGTTGAAGGTTATTGCTGGAATATATATATATATATATATATATATATATATATACATATATATATATATATATGGTATTCGCTCCTGTCACACACCCTCAACATCAACACTGCAAGAATCCATTGAGGCGAACAGCAAAACAGCACAGTCTGGTGTGGCGTGGATCTTTCCAAGTTTGTTTATTTCTTCTTTTTCGGCCAAATGCATTGTGCTAAACGACAAAGGCCTACGCTTTACGTTCGGCCGGAGCCTTCAACTTGGCAATAGAGTGGTTGCATCTAGAGTGTTTTTTTAAAGGGCAACTGCCCTAATTACCTCCACCTCCATTAAAGAACAGCTAGATCGCAGCTATTATTTCCAATTTGGAGGTTTGTGAATTTCTTTTCATTTTTCCACAAATTGCAGTGTTGAAGATACAAAGCATTTTAGGTGTTCTCTAATGTTTTTACAGACATCACAGTGAATAATATGAAATTACTTTAAAGTACAATATTCACTTGAAGGAGAAATACTCTTTGGTGGATTTATCTTCGTGTTGATTCACAGACTTTCACATAAATTCTTAAAAATGTGCAGTACAATACAGTGTTTACTGACATCTTAATGTACAATATTCATTTAAAAGAGGACATCTCTTTTGATGTATATTTGTCTTCATGTTGATTCACAAACCTTTCACAAGAATCATAAAAAGTTCTGTAAAGTACATCACTTTAAATTTATATACTGCTTCTGTCAAGAAGCATTCGTATTATCACTCCAACTTCATGTGAAATCTCTCACATTTCATGTCAATTGATCTTTTGACTTGATTTTATAATTCTCTACAATACACACACACACACACATATATATATATATATCTATATATATATATATATATATATATATTCACTGAAAAAACCATAGGTTTTAGGGACAGTTATAGTTAGTTGGACATTGCACTCGTACAAAACCCGTGAAATTCCCCCGTTATAGTTAGTCCAGCTAACTATAACTCGCGCCCCGCAATGCACTGCTGATGACGTCACATATTACATCACTCATGACATGGTCAGTGACATCACTGATGACATCACTGATGACATCTCAAATGACATCACTGATGACATCATCCAGTGACTGTGTGTTTCTGTAAAGTTTAAATATTTTTAATATATATAGGAAAAGACGTATTGAAGAATGAGTGGGTGTGTAAGTGTCTGTATGGATGATTTAGTAGGTGCGTGACTGACTCTATAAGTGAGTGATTTAACGTATCTTACTGAATGCATGGGTTAGTGACTAAACTGGGTGAATGTCTGTATCCGTCTGTCTGTTGCTGTGTAAATGGCTGCATGTGTTTGTGAATAGCTACATGAGTGTCTATATGAGTTATTGAATGCTTGTCTGAGTATCTGTATGGGTGCCTGAGTGTTTGTGTGGGAGGGGTGTGTGCAACTCTGTGCATAGATGTGTGAGTGGGTGATTCACTGGGTGGATGGTTTCAAGAGTGCATCTGTGATAGACTGTATGGGTGGGTAAGTGTGTGTAAGTGTGTTAGTGAGTGAATGTATGTCCCAGTGGTACATGTGTGAGTAACTACATATGTGAAAGGCAGTATATATGTGTGTTGGAGTATATAAATAGCTATAAGCGAGAGTGAGTGATTGTGATAGTGGCTGTATGGATGAGTGTGTGCTTGTATCAGTGATTGTATAAGAGCGTAAGAATGTGCTACTATTTGTATGAGTAAGTGAGCTGGTGTGTGTATAACTGTAAATGGTAGTGTGTTTAATTATTTGCATGACTGACTAGGTGTGTGAGTACCTCTATGGATGAGTGGCGGTGTTTGAGTGTCTATATAGGAGTATGAGTGCATATGATAGTCCTGTACTGAGTGACCGTAAGTATGAGTGACTGTACGGGTGAGTGAGTGGATGTGTGCGTAGACCTAAGAATCAGTGAGTGGGTATGTAGTTATTGGTGTTGGAGTGTCTATGGTTTTGCGAATGGCAGTCTGTAATTTAGAGTGGGTGTATCAAAGGTTATATTGGGGTGTGAGGAGGTGCATCAGATTATCACGTGGATGATGTCATCAGTGATGTCATTTGAGATGTCATCAGTGATGTCATCAGTGATGTCACTGACCATGTCATGAGTGATGTAATATGTGACGTCATCAGCAGTGCATTGCGGGGCGCGAGTTATAGTTAGCTGGACTAACTGTAACGGGGAATTTCAAGGGTTTTGTACGAGTGCAATGTCCAACTAACTATAACTGTCCCTAAAACCTATGGTTTTTTCAGTGAATTTCAAAGGTTTTTAAATGCTAATTTGTAACTATAACGTCCCTGAAACCTATGGTTTTTTCAGTGAATTTCAAAGGTTTTTTAAATGCTAATTTGTAACTATAACATGTCTGAAACCTACGGTTTTTTCAGTGAATTTCAAAGGTTTTGTAAATGACAATTTTTAAATGTATTAATTGTTATATAAATTTTTTTCATACTGATTTACTACATTTTTAGAAACAATTTTTTTTTACATATTTTATTTTTTAAATTACATTGTAATTACATTATACATTACATTACAAAAAATGCTTTCTCAGAATGAATTACTTTAGTTTAAATACTTTGCACATAGGCAATACACTTTTAAGTACAGTAGTTACAGTTGTTGCAATGGGCAACACATTTTCAAACACAATGCAACATTCAGCTCAATGTGAATTTCTAGTTAAATCCAATTAGTTACTTTATGGATTACTTTTTCTAACCACAGGACTGGATCCTAGATTCAGTCCTGGGACATCTCCTGTAAACAGTTGAGTAAAAGCGTTTTGGTTACAGTCGTGATTTTTAAGGAATATTATTGTACTTTAAAAGTTGACACAGAAACTTTTTCTCATAGAATCACCAATGTTATCCTATGGAAGGAAATTCACTTAGAAGGTAAAAACTGTTATCGTTACTTTTTCTTACTCAGTGTTGGATCCTGGATCCAGCACTGGTGCATCTCCTTTAAACAGTTGAAAGAATGCGTTTAAGTCATACAGGCGATTTTTTAGGAATATTTGTAGTTTGTGAAAATCGACACTTTGAAACTTTTCTGCTGAAAACCAGACAATGGATTCCTATGGAAGAAAATATAAGTTACTGGTAAGTACGGTTAAAATTACTTTTCAGGGTCAGTGCTGGGCTAAAAGATGCAGCACTGGGTTCTCTCCTGATAACAGGTGAGTAAATTGGAATTCGTACTTTGGTTGATTTTAGAGGAATATTATAAAGTTCCAAAACTCCACACTTAGAAGAATTTCCAAGTGAAACCAGTCAATGTTAACCTATGAAGGAAATTCAAGTTACCGGTAAGTACGGTTAAAATTACTTTTCAGGACCAGTACTGGGCTGAAAGATGCAGCACTGAGGTCTCTCCTGATAACAGGTGAGTAAATCAGAATTCGGATTTCGGCTGATTTTAGAGGAATATTTGTATGTTTCAAAAATCAACACTTAGAAACTTTTTCAGCAAAAAGCAGGCAATGATATCCTATGGAAGGAAATTCAAGTTACTGGTAAGTACGGTTAAAATTACTTTTGAGGATCAGTACTGGGCTGAAAGATGCAGCACTGAGGTCTCTCCTGATAACAGGTGAGTAAATCGGAATTCGTATTTTGGCTGATTTTAGAGGAATATTTTAAAGTTCCAAAACTCCACACTTAGAAGAATTTCCAAGTGAAACCAGTCAATGTTAACCTACGAAGGAAATTCAAGTTACCGGTAAGTACGGTTAAAATTACTTTTCAGGACCAGTACTGGGCTGAAAGATGCAGCACTGAGGTCTCTCCTGATAACAGGTGAGTAAATCAGAATTCGGATTTCGGCTGATTTTAGAGGAATATTTGTATGTTTCAAAAATCAACACTTAGAAACTTTTTCAGCAAAAAGCAGGCAATGATATCCTATGGAAGGAAATTCAAGTTACTGGTAAGTACGGTTAAAATTACTTTTCAGGATTAGTACTGGGCTGAAAGATGCAGCACTGAGGTCTCTCCTGATAACAGGTGAGTAAATCGGAATTCGTATTTCGGCTGATTTTAGAGGAATATTTGTATGTTTCAAAAATCAACACTTAGAAACTTTTTCATCAAAAAGCAGTCAATGTTAGCCTATGGAAGGAAATTCAAGTTACTGGTAAGTACGGTTAAAATTACTTTTCAGGACCAGTACTGGGCTGAAAGATACAGCACTGAGGTCTCTCCTTATAACAGGTGAGTAAATCGGAATTCGTATTTCGGCTGATTTTAGAGGAATATTTGTATGTTTCAAAAATCAACACTTAGAAACTTTTTCAACAAAAAGCAGGCAATGATATCCTATGGAAGGAAATTCAAGTTACTGGTAAGTACGGTTAAAATTACTTTTCAGGATTAGTACTGGGCTGAAAGATGCAGCACTGAGGTCTCTCCTGATAACAGGTGAGTAAATCGGAATTCGTATTTCGGCTGATTTTAGAGGAATATTTGTATGTTTCAAAAATCAACACTTAGAAACTTTTTCAACAAAAAGCAGTCAATGTTAGCCTATGGAAGGAAATTCAAGTTACTGGTAAGTATGGTTAAAATTACTTTTCAGGACCAGTACTGGGCTGAAAGATACAGCACTGAGGTCTCTCCTTATAACAGGTGAGTAAATCGGAATTCGTATTTCGGCTGATTTTAGAGGAATATTTGTATGTTTCAAAAATCAACACTTAGAATCTTTTTCAGCAAAAAGCAGGCAATGATATCCTATGGAAGGAAATTCAAGTTACTGGTAAGTACGGTTAAAATTACTTTTCAGGACTAGTACTGGGCTGAAAGATGCAGCACTGAGGTCTCTCCTTATAACAGGTGAGTAAATCGGAATTCGTATTTCGGATGATTTTAGAAGAATATTTGCACAATGGTGAAGGGAGGGGGCGGGGCCTGAGGTGACATCTGTGCAAACGCGCCCCGTGGCGCGTTTTAAGTTGTGGGATTAAGTCCCCTTGAATCCTGAGGGTCCCTAGGGGCCAACTAGCCCACCAGGAACCTCCAATATGCGCCAGGGGCTGCGTTGCAGAGACGTGTAGAGAGGCCACACCCTTTTACACCTCTCTGCAACGCAGCTCTGTGGCGCTTTCTGGATGTACCTGTTGGGCTAGTTGGCCCCAGGGACCCTCAGGATTGAAGGGGATTTAATTCCCCATCTTAAAACGCGCCACGGGGCCTGTTTGCACACATGTCACCTGAAGCCCCGCCCCTCCCTTCACCACTGTGCAAACGCGCCCCGTGGCGCGTTTTAAGTTGGGGGATTAAGTCCCCTTGAATCCTGAGGGTCCCCGGAGTCCAACTAGCCCACCATATACCTCCAAAAGCGCCACAGAGCTGCGTTGCAGAGAGGTGTAAAAGGGGCGTGGCCTCTGTACACCTCTCTGCAAGGCAGCCCCTGGCGCATACTGGAGGTTCCTGGTGGGCTAGTTGGCCCCCAGGGACCCCCAGTATTCAAGGGGAATTGTTCCCCTCTGCAAACGCGCCAGGGGCGCGTTTGCAGAGTGGTGAAGGAAGGGGGCGGGGCCTGCGGGCCCGATCGGTTTAAAAAAAAATAAAATAAATGTGTCCTCTGAAGGGGGCTGTGTGGCCCCCTTCCTTTTTCCTGTTTTTGGGCCCTGGGGACCCCATCCCCCAGGGCCTTACCCCTTTTTTTTAATTAAAAATTAAAATAAAAACGGGAAGGGGGCCGCGTGGCCCCCTTCCCTGGGCCTGTATTGGCCCCGGGGACCCCATCCCCCGGGGCATGGCCTCTATTTTTATTTTTATTCTTTGGAGGGGGCTGCGTGGCCCCCTCCTCTGGCCATTTAAGGCCCCGGGGACCCCATCCCCGGGGCCGGCCATACCCTTTTTTTTATTTATTTTTATTTTTTTAAACTTTGGGGAGGGGGGCCGCGTGGCCCCCCTCCCGGGCCACTACTTGCCCCGGGGACCCCATCCCCCGGGGCTGGCCCTCTCCGTTGGGGACTGTGGGGGTCCCCAATCCCCCACAGTCCCGCCGGCTCCCCGTGTCCTACGGGAGCCGGCATTGCTTTACACATGGGGAGCAGCTAACATGCTGCTCCCCATGTGGAAAGCAATCAGCTTTGGATATTGGAAGAGAGAGCAGGTTTCCCTGCTCTCTCTTCCAATATCCAAAGCAAGTTTGCAATGACAGGACGGGAGCCGCGAGGCTCCCGTCCTGTCATTGCAAACAGCAGTGTCCCGGGGTAGGCACCCCGGGACACTGCAGGAGCCGGCCCTGGGGGTGGTGGTCCCCAGGGCCATCAAGGGCTCCAGGAGGGGGCCGCGCGGCCCCCTCCCATTCAGTTCACAGCCCCGGGGAGGTGGTGGTCCCCGGGTCTCTGGGGTCCGTAACGGACCCCCATATTTAAATGTTTAGTGCCCCGAAGAGGTGGCGGTCTCGGGCGTGTGGGGGGCTGGAGCCCCCCACACAGGTTTTTCAATTAATAAAAAAAGCCCCGGGAGGTGGTGGTCCTCGGGGCTGCGGGAGGGCTCAGAGCCCTCCCGCACCATTTAAAAAAAGCCCCGGGGGTGGCGGTCCCCGGGCTTGGGGGCCCTTGAGGCCCCCACACATTAAATTATCCCCCCCACCATGCCCCCGGGACTTGGCCCACCCGGGGCCACTGCATCGAAGCGCGGGAGACCGCGCTTCGATTTTTTTTTTTTCGGCAGGATTCGCGCACCCTGAGCGCATCCTGCCGACCTGAGCAGACCTAGGGGGTCAGGGTGTTTCTACCCTGCCCCCTTTGTGCGCTTTGCGCACTTGTTTCTGTCCCTCAGTTCTACCGAGGGACAAAATGGCTGCCAACACTTCCTGATTTGGAGTGTTGACAGCCAATTAGCATGCAGCTCGTGATCGGGAGGGTGCGCGAATCCGACGCGGCCATAGATATCACTATCTTTTTACTTTTGATTTTCTCAGCAACTACTGAACGGATTTACACCATTTAACAAAAAGGGTTCTTTCTGAACCAAGAACTACCTCTTTGCCAAATTTGGTGTAATTCCGTTCAGCAGTTCGGGCTGTAGCCGTGTCTAAAGTTTCCTATGGAAAATTGCATGGGGAAAACGCGTTTTGGGACCCCCCTTTTTTCTCGGCCCCCGCTTGACGAATCCCCCCGAGACTTTCAGGGTAGGAGCGGACCGGAGCAGGCCATAAAGTTTGAAAATTTTGCGAAGATACGTCAATTGGCAAGAGAGTTATTTCAAATAGAATGTCGCGGATTTCCTATGGATAATAGGTTGTAACTATAACTATCTACTGGCGACCGCCAGTAGATAATATATATGTGTGTATATATATATATATATACATATATATACATGTGCATATACATATATGTTTATGTTTATGTTTATGTATATATATATATATATATATATATATATATATATATATATATATATATATTTTTTTTAAATCCTATTTTAAGGCTACAACTCATAGATATAAGTATTAACAATAGGAACGTCTTAAATGGAGAAGTCTGTAGTGATATCATAGATGAGTATGAAGCTCAAGGCAATATTTTTGCAACTTGTACTGAAAAAATGAAAGATTCCCATCCCAATTGGCCAGAACCAGACAGCGATAATGCATGGCATGAAATCTATTCATCCTTTTACTGGGATCAAGTTTACTGCTAGCAGAACATTGCTGGAGTCAACTGGGATTACCTTTACAGCTGTCAAATAAACATGCCATTTGGAAGCTTCTAAAAACACAGGGGTCTGAATCTGTTTTCTTCACAGAGCACTGCATTCGCGAGTGATGTTAAAGTTTGCTTGAGAAACTTTTTCCACAATGGAATGTATTATTTTGCATGAGAGAATCCTTCATACTTGACACACTAAGGGCACTTTTGCCTTCGCTGTTAAGGGAAAGTCAATAAAACTTATATATCATTTATGCTATTGTGGTGCCTTCAACACCTTGTGCAGCATTACATAAATTGTCCAATGTAGCTCTAACTTTTTGTAAACCCCAGTGAAACTTGCGTAATTTACTTTTTTGAAATTAGGGCTAATGCCAAAATGTTAAGTGAAATTATGGATTGCAGGAGATGGCATTCTGGCACCTCACGTTTTAGATGCAAGGTGGCATTTCACACTAAAACGTAGTGTGCAAAAATGCGTCACTTGAATGACAATTGCTCACATTTGCGTGCTTATTTACAAGTGGCCTGTGCCGCCGCTGTGTGAAAATTTTTGACTCAGTGGTGGTTCAGGCAGTACTCCATACTTACAAGTAGAAGCATGTGGTCAAATTCATTCGTTTTCATAGGCCTGTGTCAGAATATTCTGTGCAAGACCTGGCTGCGGCACGCAGAAATTCAAAAATGAAAGGTAGGCATTCCCCATAAAACCCAGTGCAAAACCCACACAGTGATTTTTATGGTTTTCACAATGTGTGACGCATCGCCAGCAAGCTGCGTGCAGAGGCTGCAATGCATCAAAATACCTGCGCTTCAGCAACCCAGGCGCAGGAAATGTCTCATTGGCTGTGGTACATAAAGACAAGTCCCACAAAACAGTCTGGCAAGCTCAATTACGCCACAGAGGTGCTTATTTTGCAGCTGGGAGTTGCAAGGAGACCACCACCACGTAGGCAGTGCAGGAGAAGGGAGCGTTTTCTGCCAGCGGACTGCCCTTGTTGACCTCAGGGAGGATGAGGTCATCACATACTACTGAGTCAGCAGGGAGTCCATAATAGATCTGCTGAACAAGATAGCGCCGAGGCTCCAGCCACCAACTGACACGCCCACTGACATTCCTCCGCAGGCCAAGCTGATGACTGTCTCCACATGCTGGCATCTGGTTCATTCCAGACCAAAACAGCCAGAGTGGCAGGAATATCTTTGACATCTTTTTCTGACTTCCTACTCTCTGTCCTGGATGCCATCATCCAACTAACACCCCAGTACCTCCTCTTCCCCAACATTCAACAACTGCAGTTGGAGACCAAGCAAGGTTTCTATGCCATTGTGGGATTCCCACATGTGCTAGGTGCCGTGGATTGCACACTTGTGCAACTGGTTCCCCCTGCAGCAAGATCACACCTGTACAGGAACCGGAAGCACACCTACTCTATCAATGTCCAAGCCATCGTGGGCCATCAGGGGATGTTTACCAATGTGGTGGCAAAGTACCTAGGGAGTGCGCATGAAGCCAACATCTTCAGGCACTCCATCATCAACGAGCGCTTCCAGAATGGATGATATGGGAATGGCCTACTTGTAGGTAAGCAAAACTCAAGTACATAATAGGCCTACTAACAGTTAGAAATGTATGGCATAATAGCCAGCTCTGTGTCTGTTGATACAGATAGGGCCATATGTATGAGAGGTGTGCCTCAGACATGCACCATGCATCATGGTGCATGTGTAAGGCAAACCCCCAAGTCACGTTAAGACGCCAAAGCTACTTTCTGTGCCTTTGAATGGCGTAAAGGTACAGAGCAATGCAACGGCTGGCCAAAATACAGTGTGCCATCACTGAGTGCAAGGGAGGGGTTCCACGGGCATTGTGGGGGTACCTACATGCAACTCCCATGGTTCATGAGGGATGTCATGTATCCCACCCCAGGAAAACATTTAAATGTGACAAATCAATTGGTTTACCCAGGTGATGTGTAACAATAAAAAAGAACTGTAGTCATCCAAGGCAATCCTGCTTCCTATGAGTGCTGCATTCTGTAGCACACATACATAGATGATCAGGTCCCTGAGGGTACACCGTGTGGAGTAAGGTGCACCCCATGCACAAAGACAACCCACATGCAAAGCAGGCCCGAGCACTGTGGTACAAGTGTAACTGTGTTTGTGCTAGGCAGCACATTGTGTGCTAGTGTAAGGCAAAAGGTCTGGAATGTGCTGTATGGCCTAAACACTGCGCACTACTGCACTTCTTCAGTGGTGCTGTGCAGTGCAGGCAGGTGGCTTGCTGCACTGCACAGTGCCACTCTCCCAAATACCCTGGCTCTTGTGTCATGTGCACATAGTGGGAACAATGCACTGCAATGTGTCTGCAATAAAGTGCCACATTGACTTGTACTTACTAATCTATCAATGGCAGTTGCGACAGAACATCAGTGAGTAGCAATGTGTCATTTCACTTTGTGTGGATGGATGGGACCACATCAGCTGCACTGGGTAAGGAATCTTTAATTAAATCATGTGACATGACAGATAAGCCAATTATGAGTGCCAAGGCAACACCAGTGAAAAGTCTGAGGTGAGTGTCTCCTTGATGACGTACCATCTCTTGGTATCAGTCACAGGTTAACAAAGTCAGTGGTTTGAGTACAAGTATTGTCGAAATCAGCAAGTGTGTCACACATGGCATTATACTTGTATGTTTAACAAAGTTTCAGGAGCAACACAAGTAGAATTATGTGGAAAGCCTTTGTGTGGCATGCCATGTCAGTATAGGCACCATACAAGTGTAAATGTCAATCCTGGATAACATCGTTACACCAACACTACGAAACACACATATGTCTCAGCAATACTGACAGTTTATGTACACACATACATGTAGGTAGACAGCTGCATTGATAGATGTAACCAGAGGAAGGGTTCACCTGTTCTGTGTAGTAAGTAGCCCAAATGAAAAGCCGAGGAATTCAGCAATGTTAAACTCACAAAGTCAAACACAATGTTGCCAAACATGTCATACATCAGTCAACAACATAGATTCATGTCCAACTTGGACGAGGCACCAAAAGTATACTCATGGTAACAATCTAAACATTAATTTGCCACAGTAATGATGAAACAATCTAAGTATGGAAATACACAATCCCCTACAAGTTAGAGTCAGACACATGCATCTGAAAACTCAATGTATTGTGTCTACTTTTGTAGTACACAGTTCCTTCTAACAAAATCAGTGTCTACCATGTGAAGATGGCCTACATTGCAATACATATGTGTTAATCAAAGTGCACCATGAGCTCTTCTCTGACAAAAACAAAAGTTGAAGCCTGGCTGTTGGAAATGGGGGTCTCTAGTTGGCAATGGCTGGCGCCACTGTCCAAATAGGGACCCTTCTTCCCAAGTCAGGGCAAGTGGGCTACCCCCCTTTGATAACCCCTGCTCAACCCTGTGGTAACGTAGCACGAGCAGCTAGGCCTATCTCAGAGGCAGTGTGTGAAGCACTTATGACCATGCACAATAAGGCAGTAACGACACCACAAAAGGACACAACTCAAGTAGGTATAGAGAAAATAGTATCTTTATCTAAGGTTTGGTACGAGACTCTCAAAAGAATTTTAACCAGTCATCAGGCATGTAAATCATTAGGGACTTAAAAGGCAATACGTGTTCACCAGAACGTGGCACTGACTGAGTTCAAGGCCTGGGTCTACGCGACCCGTTGCACACCAGATACCTGCCGTTGGACGGGGACACAGCACGTAGCTTCTCGAAGAAGCGGAGACGGTGACAGGCGGACTCCCAGCGACCACAGTTCTCGATGGCAGTGGTCCGCAAAGTGCACTCGCAACGATTCGGGCACTCCGGGACAGGCGGGTCCTCAGCGGCAGCAGCACGCGGCTGCGACGGCCCGGGCTGGTGGTGGCGATGACTCTCGTCATGCAGCTCCGTGGTGGGCTCGCGGCGGCAGCAGCGCTCTCCTAGCTGCGGCGGCCCACAGGACGGTTCACGATGGTGCAAGGTTGACAAGGACGTGGGCACTCAGCGGCAGCAGCTCTCTCTAAGCTGCGGCAGCCCACAGGACAAATCCCAATGATGCGAGGTTAGCAAGGGGGCGAGCACTCCATGGCAGCAGCTCTCTCTTAGCTGCGGCGGCTCACAGGACAAATCACGAGGATGCAAAGTTAGCAAGGGTGCGAGCACTCAGCGGCGGCAGCTCTCTCTTAGCTGCGGCGGCTCACAGGTCAACTCACGATGATGCACAGTTAGCAAAGGTGCGAGCACTCCACGGCGGCAACTCTCTCTTAGCTGCGGCGGCTCACAGGACAAATCACGGTGATGCCAAGTTAGCAACGGTGCGAGCACTCAGCGGCAGCAGCCCTCTCTTGGCTTGGCTAGGCCAGGCATGCCACATTTCAAATTCCAAATTGATCCTCACTCTCCCCTTGCACTTGAGCAATGCAGAGCTACACAGCTAGCACTCCTGCTGTGTTTTGTAGCAGCAAAGTGTAAATTGGGTTGCACACAGTGAAGTTTGGAACCCAAACTACCAACTTCCATATTTGAGAATAACCTCACAATGTAGTGTGTCTCACCAGTGTGTGAGCATGCAGAATGAGAGCATCTTGCTTGAACTAATGTTGGTGCAGATACCATCAGAGATAATGAGTGACAATTGTCATGGACAAAGGCCTAGTGTCATGTGAACATATAAATCTGTCACTTGATCAGATCTTGATCAGATGTCGATCACTTCTCTGGAAACTGTACATAATTGGATTTCTAATGCAATTGATCATTGCCTTCCACTTTCCATTAAAAAATTGTATAATCACCGTCCCCCCGCTCCTTGGTTTACAGAACAACTAAAAATTGAAAAAAGCAAATGCAAAGCGCTGGAGAGACGTTGGAGGAAGAACTATTCATTTGACTTTAAAATGACATATAAAAACGCTCTAAAAGAATATCAAGCTTTATGTAAATCAGCTCTAGCGGAATATGTTTCCTCCACTATTTCTAATGCACAGAACTGTTCACGTACTCTGTTTACAATGGTTAAAAAACTAGCCGGCTCAGATACACAGCCTACTTCCCCTATTTAAGATGAATTACAATGTGATACTCTTGCTAACTTTTTATAAATAAAGTGGAACAAATATACCGGACAATTGATAAAACTAGGCCAACGGTCCCTATTCAGTTAGTTTCCTCCCCTGAGCTCATTTCTATGGCTGAACCTTCCATTAAATTGGAATCGTGGGCACCTCTTAATATTAATTCTTTAAAATAAATCGTAGGTAGCATTAAATCAGGATCTATTTGTGACCTCCTTCCTGCCTCAGTACTACAGCAGCTTGATTTGCCATCCATGAAGATTGTTATGGAGTTACTCAATGCTTCATTGCAAGAGGCCATGGTCCCGCCTGACTGGAAACATGCCATGGTCCTTCCTCTCCTGAAAAAGGCTAATGCTGATCCTGCCCAGTTATCTAATTTTAGGCCAATTTCCCTGCTCCCAATTTTCTCCAAAATCCAGGAAAAACATGTAAATCTACAATTAACACAGTTTATTGAATCCTCTAACTTCCTACACTTTTCTCAGTCAGGCTTCAGAGTGGGTTTCTCGACCGAGACGACTCTTCTTGGAGTCACCGAAATGCTACGGCAACGTCTGGATATAGGAGACACAGTGGCCCTCATATTGCTCGACTTGAGCGCCGCATTTGACACGGTGTCCCACACCGTGCTCATTAAATCTTTGCAGTCTCTTGGCATTGCCGGTTCAGCACTTGGTTGGCTTTCTTCATTTTTATCCAAGCGGACTTTTCAAGTTTTTTCATCTAGGGCTACTTCTAAAATCCATTCTTCCCCCTATGGGGTACCCCAAGGGTCGATTCTAAGTCCTCTTCTGTTTAATATGTATGTTCAACCTTTGGCAGCGATTGCAGAAGAGGCTGGGTTGTCTCTCTTTTCTTACGCCGATGACACCCAAATCATTTTCTCCCTTTCTACGGAAAAGCTGCCGGGACCTTCAATTCTTCAAGC
Organism: Calotriton arnoldi; assembly: GCA_963921515.1. NCBI lineage: Eukaryota > Metazoa > Chordata > Amphibia > Caudata > Salamandridae > Calotriton > Calotriton arnoldi. The sequence continues at coordinate 68,381 of CAWUFW010008439.1, read as the reverse complement.
GTGTTTGAGTAACATTGCATCTTGGATGCAAACCAATCTACTCAAACTCAATGGTGAAAAAACTGAGATCCTGATTCTCGGGGAAAACCAAGATCTTTGGGGCCCCCAACACTGGCCCAGCGCAATGGGCCTTTTACCTCAGCCCACCTCCCAAGTCCGCAACCTGGAAGTCATCATTGATGACAAACTATCAATGAAACAACAAGCGGTAAAAGTTGCAGCCACCTGCTTCACCATTTTAAAATGGTTGAAGAAAATTATCTGCATGCTCCCTAGTGCTACCCAAAAAAACGTAGTCCAGGCACTTGTAACATCTAGACTGGACTATGGGAACATACTTTATTTGGGAGCAAATAGGGATGTGTTACGGAGGCTTCAGGTGGTACAAAACTCTGCCGCTAGATTGATTTGCAAGATCCCAAGAATGTCTTCCACCTCTAGTGCCTTGAGAGATCTGCATTGGCTTAGAGTTGAAAATGGTGCCAAATTCAAAGCCTTGAACTATATGTTCAAGATCAAGGCGGGCACTGCTCCTCAATATTTGCAAAATCTAGTCCATCCTTACCAGCCCTCTCGCCTGTTGCGTTCCGCGACTCATGAAAAATTTGTGGTTCCCAGGATCAAACTTACAAGAATGGGTGGTCGCTCTTTCTCTTATCTTGGCCCATCCTTGTGGAATTCTCTCCCCATAGTCATTCGCAAAGAAACGCTACATATGAATTTCTGTAAACTCCTAAAGACCTGGTTGTTTAATCAATAATCTCTTACTTTTTTCTTTTCTGTTCCTTCAGGCTTGCGCTGGGAAACCCTTATTGGGTAGCTGTGCGTATTATAAAATTAACTTAACATAACATAACATAACATAACATAACTTGTAAAGAACGCATACATGCATGTGTGACTTTTCACAAAACACAGCACCTGTGGACTATTTGCTGGCAATACAGCACAAATCCTTGGGTCTAAGTCATCTGAACAAACCTGACAAAACAAACACAAAGGCACTGTCACACAACCTACCCGGGGGAAAGATCCCTTCAGGAAGAAATCCCTCACCCACCTATGGTGGCATGCTTCATCATTTGGGATTCTCCTCCCAGAGGAAACACCTAGTTCCTCTGAGGGCTACAACCCTTCGCTGAGAGAGAGGAGCTCAGGGATGTTTTTCAACTACACTAGTTGGATCTACTAAATCCTCCAAATGAGACTGCTAGTGTGAGAGGGAAAGCAAAAAAAGAGAAATTTTTGTATATAAAGTGAGTGAAGTGATGTTAAAACTGGCTAGAGAGAACCAAGCAAAAGGCTTTATTCAGGAGTTCTCGCTGTCAGGGTTAAAAAACAGTGCACCTGCGGTATAGATTTAAACCGCACGTGTCAGGTGGAAAATTATGGTCGACATGTTTCAGCCAAAGGGCCCCAATTTGGACCAGGCTTTCTTCAGGACCACTATAATACTGCTGCTAAGTGAAGTGTGTGACACAAAAAATGAAAACTACAAGTTAAACACCCGGAACCAGAAATACTTGCGGTTCCTGTTCAATAGAAGTCCTCCCTCGATAGACTCTACCCGACTGGGGTACCGACGGAGAGAGCGGTGCCTCCCCTCTGAGCTGTTGCCAGGTTGAGGTTTGCAACGTACCCAGTCGTTACGGGTACGGGTACCTTCTATTTTTGAAAAACATCCCTGAGCTCCTCTCTCTCAGCGAGGGGGTTGTAGCCCTCAGAGGAACTAGGTGTTTCCTCTGGGAGGAGAATCCCAAATGATGAAGCATGCCACCATAGGTGGGTGAGGGATTTCTTCCTGAAGGGATCTTTCCCCCGGGTAGGTTGTGTGACAGTGCCTTTGTGTTTGTTTTGTCAGGTTTGTTCAGATGACTTAGACCCAAGGATTTGTGCTGTATTGTATTGATAAAGTTTGGGGATATAATCCTTTGCAGGTCTTTTAAACGTCTCCCTAGGACCCTCCACCTATTGTATTTGTTGACTATTTGCTGGCTACATTGTCACATATACCACATCATGCTAGAGTAGATAAAGGACACATTTGCCGTGCATTGCACAGCAATGCAATGAGGAACAAAGGCATGTAAAATTACAAAATGAGCAGATGACATTGTACAGTCAGTATATAGCCAGAGCTGTATGACATTTTGTAGGTTATATGCAAACATCTGAACACTTGAAGAATACTGAGAAGTCAAGAGTGGGATTACACTTGGGTCAGAAGGCAGACAAAGCTGTATGTGCATATTCACAAACTCTTTGCACATGCTTAGATGGAGGGATTTTGACATGAACTTTCCTTTGCATGGCAAGAGTTGTGTACCTCTGACCTGAGTGTACAAGTACATAGTAGAGCAGCTCACAAATCTTGTATCCACCCAAAGGTGAAATGTAAGTTGAACGCGTCCCATTACATATGTCTGTGTCAGGGAATGCAGTATCCTTGGACCAGGAGGCACACACAAAGGCTGGCCCTCAGAGTAGATGTACTGCTACTAACGTTGACAGGAGTAAGACACAGATCATGTGTGTATGGCAGCATCATGTTAATTGAACATCACAAGTAACATGGACTATTTAATGATGTTTCACTGCAATGATGACTAATGGCTCACTCACCTACTCCAAAGGTCTGTTGCTGTGTGACACAGTCACCCCAGACCCACATCATGTTTTCAGAAAAATGTGTGAATAAGAACACCATGTGCCAAATATGTGTGCATGTGCAACTTATACACAACAGAAAGTCAGCAATGTGTAACAGTGTGCACATGCAGAGATTGTGTGTGGTGCTACAATGTGTTCAGCTGCAGACCCCCTGCCACAGTGCAAAGTGAGTGTAGTTCAAAAGAGTGTGCGATGACTGAGTGTGTGTCCTGAACTTCATGACTGATATGCACTCACCTGATCCCAACCAGGGAGATGATACTGGAGCCCATGCTGGACCTCATATCCCTCTCAGCTTCGCACATCAACAAGGAACAAAAACTCCTTACATCCTGCACTTCCCCTGGGGAGAAGGGGTTTTGGGATAAAACTTGAGAGACTTGCGTAACTTTATCTGCCCTGTTGCTGTGCAACACTGCTTCTCATGAGGCCTTCTGTGTTTGCACGGCAGCTGTGCACAGGACCATAACCTTGGGTTTTGCTAAGACGCAATACACTTGAAATGACAAGAGAAGGCAGTTACCATCAGTACACTAATAGGCCCTTGGGTGCGTCTGACGCACCAGTGCTCATGTGCGCAGGACGGCCCCCAGCCGTCCGATCACATGGCACTGGGAATCCCTCTGGTGCAGGCACCAGGGGGATTCCCTTTCCCCCCCAACAGCCTCGAGAGCTGGGGAAGAGCTTCCCCAGCTCCCGAGGCTGTTTCTTTGGTTTCCCTGAAATGACGATCAGCGCGCACGTCGCGCTGACGTCATTTCAGTGAAACCGAATCTGAAATGAGCCTTTAGGCTCATTTCAGTTTCACTTTCTACATGCTCAGGGGCCTATCTCAGCCCCCAGAGCACGTAGAAAGATGGGAGAGGTATCATTGGAAAGGGGAGAATCTCTCCTTTCCAATGGTACCCCTCCCTAGTGGATCCCTGCTTGGGGGGCTGTGTCCGGACAAATGTCCCATGGGACAGGGACCATCAAGAGCAGGAGCCAATGTAGGATGAAGATGGTGGAGGGATCCAGAATACAGTGGCTGGGAATAGGCAACGCAACCAGGTTGTGCAACATTTCTTCTCCTGAAGCCCATTTGCTGTGATGGAGCATGTCCAAACATATTCTGAAGGTACAACATGCAAATAAATGCTTGACTCCATTATTTGTGTTTGCGTGTACTTACTTACATCTTGACAACGAGAAATAGGCCTCAAAATGTAACAATCATATCATCATGGGTCCATGCCTCACATCCATCAATTGCATATAGACAGAAAAGCTATGTGAAGCAGTGTACTGCATTGAAGGGACAGGCCAGGCATGCCACATTTCAAATTCCAAATTGATCCTCACTCTCCCCTTGCACTTGAGCAATGCAGAGCTACACAGCTAGCACTCCTGCTGTGTTTTGTAGCAGCAAAGTATAAATTGGGTTGCACACAGTGAAGTTTGGAACCCAAACTACCAACTTCCATATTTGAGAATTACCTCACAATGTAGTGTGTCTCACCAGTGTGTGAGCATGCAGAATGAGAGCATCTTGCTTGAACTAATGTTGGTGCAGATACCATCAGAGATAATGAGTGACAATTGTCATGGACAAAGGCCTAGTGTCATGTGAACATATAAATCTGTCACTTGATCAGATCTTGATCAGATGTCGATCACTTCTCTGGAAACTGTACATAATTGGATTTCTAATGCAATTGATCATTGCCTTCCACTTTCCATTAAAAAATTGTATAACCACCGTCCCCCCGCTCCTTGGTTTACAGAACAACTAAAAATTGAAAAAAGCAAATGCAAAGCGCTGGAGAGACGTTGGAGGAAGAACTATTCATTTGATTTTAAAATGACATATAAAAACGCTCTAAAAGAATATCAAGCTTTATGTAAATCAGCTCGAGCGGAATATGTTTCCTCCACTATTTCTAATGCACAGAACTGTTCACGTACTCTGTTTACAATGGTTAAAAAACTAGCCGGCTCAGATACACAGCCTACTTCCCCTATTTTAGATGAATTACAATGTGATACTCTTGCTAACTTTTTATAAATAAAGTGGAACAAATATACCGGACAATTGATAAAACTAAGCCAACGGTCCCTATTCAGTTAGTTTCCTCCCCTGAGCTCATTTCTATGGCTGAACCTTCCATTAAATTGGAATCGTGGGCACCTCTTAATATTAATTCTTTAAAAAAATCGTAGGTAGCATTAAATCAGGATCTCCTTGTGACCTCCTTCCTGCCTCAGTACTACAGCAGCTTGATTTGCCATCCATGAAGATTGTTATGGAGTTACTCAATGCTTCATTGCAAGAGGCCATGGTCCCGCATGACTGGAAACATGCCATGGTCCTTCCTCTCCTGAAAAAGGCTAATGCTGATCCTGCCCAGTTATCTAATTTTAGGCCAATTTCCCTGCTCCCAATTTTCTCCAAAATCCAGGAAAAACATGTAAATCTACAATTAACACAGTTTATTGAATCCTCTAACTTCCTACACTTTTCTCAGTCAGGCTTCAGAGTGGGTTTCTCGACCGAGACGACTCTTCTTGGAGTCACCGAAATGCTACGGCAACGTCTGGATATAGGAGACACAGTGGCCCTCATATTGCTCGACTTGAGCGCCGCATTTGACACGGTGTCCCACACCGTGCTCATTAAATCTTTGCAGTCTCTTGGCATTGCCGGTTCAGCACTTGGTTGGCTTTCTTCATTTTTATCCAAGCGGACTTTTCAAGTTTTTTCATCTAGGGCTACTGCTAAAATCCATTCTCCCCCCTATGGGGTATCCCAAGGGTCGATTCTAAGTCCTCTTCTGTTTAATATGTATGTTCAACGTTTGGCAGCGATTGCAGAAGAGGCTGGGTTGTCTCTCTTTTCTTATGCCGATGACACCCAAATCATTTTCTCCCTTTCTACGGAAAAGCTGCTGGGACCTTCAATTCTTCAAGCGGGTTTGAGTAACATTGCATCTTGGATGCAAACCAATCTACTCAAACTCAATGGTGAAAAAACTGAGATCCTGATTCTGGGGAAAAACAAAGATCTTTGGGGCCCCCAACACTGGCCCAGCGCAATGGGCCTTTTACCTCAGCCCACCTCCCAAGTCCGCAACCTGGGAGTCATCATTGATGACAAACTATCAATGAAACAACAAGCGGTAAAAGGTGCAGCCACCTGCTTCACCATTTTAAAATGGTTGAAGAAAATTATCTGCATGCTCCCTAGTGCTACCCAAAAAAACGTAGTCCAGGCACTTGTAACATCTAGACTGGACTATGGGAACATACTTTATTTGGGAGCAAATAGGGATGTGTTACGGAGGCTTCAGGTGGTACAAAACTCTGCCGCTAGATTGCTTTGCAAGATCCTAAGAATGTCTTCCACCTCTAGTGCCTTGAGAGATCTGCATTGGCTTAGAGTTGAAAATGGTGCCAAATTCAAAGCCTTGAACTATATGTTCAAGATCAAGGCGGGCACTGCTCCTCAATATTTGCAAAATCTAGTCCATCCTTACCAGACCTCTCGCCTGTTGCGTTCCGCGACTCAGGAAACATTTGTGGTTCCCAGGATCAAACTTACAAGAATGGGTGGTCGCTCTTTCTCTTATCTTGGCCCATCCTTGTGGAATTCTCTCCCCATAGTCATTCGCAAAGAAACGCTACATATGAATTTCTGTAAACTCCTAAAGACCTGGTTGTTTAATCAATAATCTCTTACTTTTTTCTTTTCTGTTCCTTCAGGCTTGCGCTGGGAAACCCTTGTTGGGTAGCTGTGCGTATTATAAAATTAACTTAACATAACATAACATAACATAACTTGTAAAGAACGCATACATGCATGTGTGACTTTTCACAAAACACAGCACCTGTGGACTATTTGCTGGCTACATTGTCACATATACCACATCATGCTAGAGTAGATAAAGGACACATTTGCCGTGCATTGCACAGCAATGCAATGAGGAACAAAGGCATGTAAAATTACAAAATGAGCAGATGACATTGTACAGTCAGTATATAGCCAGAGCTTGAACACTTGAAGAATACTGAGATGTCAAGAGTGGGATTACACTTGGGTCAGAAGGCAGACAAAGCTGTATGTGCATATTCACAAACTCTTTGCACATGCTTAGATGGAGGGATTTTGACATGAACTTTCCTTTGCATGGCAAGAGTTGTGTACCTCTGACCTGAGTGTACAAGTGCATAGTAGAGCAGCTCACAAATCTTGTATCCACCCAAAGGTGAAATGTAAGTTGAACGCGTCCCATTACATATGTCTGTGTCAGGGAATGCAGTATCCTTGGACCAGGAGGCACACACAAAGGCTGGCCCTCAGAGTAGATGTACTGCTACTAACGTTGACAGGAGTAAGACACAGATCATGTGTGTATGGCAGCATCATGTTAATTGAACATCACAAGTAACATGGACTATTTAATGATGTTTCACTGCAATGATGACTAATGGCTCACTCACCTACTCCAAAGGTCTGTTGCTGTGTGACACAGTCACCCCAGACCCACATCATGTTTTCAGAAAAATGTGTGAATAAGAACACCATGTGCCAAATATGTGTGCCTGTGCAACTTATACACAACAGAAAGTCAGCAATGTGTAACATTGTGCACCTGCAGAGATTGTGTGTGGTGCTACAATGTGTTCAGCTGCAGACCCCCTGCCACAGTGCAAAGTGAGTGTAGTTCAAAAGAGTGTGCGATGACTGAGTGTGTGTCCTGAACTTCATGACTGATATGCACTCACCTGATCCCAACCAGGGAGATGATACTGGAGCCCATGCTGGACCTCATATCCCTCTCAGCTTCGCACATCAACAAGGAACAAAAACTCCTTACATCCTGCGCTTCCCCTGGGGAGAAGGGGTTTTGGGATAAAACCTGAGAGACTTGCGTAACTTTATCTGCCCTGTTGCTGTGCAACACTGCTTCTCATGAGGCCTTCTGTGTTTGCACGGCAGTTGTGCACAGGACCATAACCTTGGGTTTTGCTAAGACGCAATACACTTGAAATGACAAGAGAAGGCAGTTACCATCAGTACACTAATAGGCCCTTGGGTGCGTCTGACGCACCAGTGCTCATGTGCGCAGGACGGCCCCCGGCCGTCCGATCACATGGCACTGGGAATCCCTCTGGTGCAGGCACCAGGGGGATTCCCTTTCCCCCCCAACAGCCTCGAGAGCTGGGGAAGAGCTTCCCCAGCTCCCGAGGCTGTTTCTTTGGTTTCCCTGAAATGACGATCAGCGCGCACGTCGCGCTGACGTCATTTCAGTGAAACCGAAACTGAAATGAGCCTTTAGGCTCATTTCAGTTTCACTTTCTACGTGCTCAGGGGGCTATCTCAGCCCCCAGAGCACGTAGAAAGATGGGAGAGGTATCATTGGAAAGGGGAGAATCTCTCCTTTCCAATGGTACCCCTCCCTACTGGATCCCTGCTTGGGGATTGCCCTAGGGGGGCGATCCCCAAGCAGGGATCCACCCACTAGGCACCAGGGAGGGGGGAGCGGCCCCTTGGGCAAGGGCCTTTGCTCCCCTCATAAATTTTGGGCTAAATTCAGTCTTTCTGCCCCCCCAGGGGGGTAGGACATTTGTGCGGGCACAGTGATTCCACCCAAAAATATTTGGAAAATGTGTTTTTTTCAGCTAAATTTGACGTTTGCAGGGGATTCTGGGTAGGGAAATGTTGGGGGACTCACGCAAGCCCTACCTTGCTGGACTCCCCTTGGTGTCTAGTTTTCAGAAATGTGTGGTTTTGGAAGGTTTCCTGTTAGACCTGGCATACTGGGCATGATTACCCCTGACTTTTTGCCTCTATCCCCTTTGTTTTTAGATGCTTTGGGTACTTTTCCACTGCTGATCAGTGTCAAAGTACAAGGGTTCCCTATGTAAAGTACAATGATAATTGGTTGGCCATGATTGGTAAGTTTGCCTTACTAGTAAAAGTCCCTAGTGATGTGCACTGTGTGTGCAAGGGCTAGTAATGCAAAGGCGCGCAGAGAAGGGAACTCAGGCCTTCAGTGTAGGGCCTGCGCGCAGTTTGCGATGTTAGCATGTTGTCCTGACAAGTGCCATCACTTGTCAGGTCTTACTTTCCCTTTTGCGTACACTGTGGGCACCCCTGTGGTAGGCCCCGGGTAACGTCTGGGCAGGGTGCAGTGCAGGTAAAAGGCAGGTCGTATACTGAGGTGTGTGCTATATCCTGACAGTGAAAAAACACTCCATTTCGTTTTCACTGGTGAAAGGCCATTCTGCCCATAGGACAGAATGGGGGAGGCTGGGTATGGTGTTTTGTTAGCCTAGATTCCTATAAGTTTATAATGGAGAGGTGAAGTTTAGTATGTATGAACTCACAGTGTCATAACACATCTTTCTATGAAAGTGGTTTTGTCACTGTGTGTTCAGAAACCACTCTTTTAGAAAGTGGCTGAATTTTGTGCTTTAAGCATTTCTGTGTGTCTCTGCTGAATGTGGATTGACTGTCTGGATCTGAGATTGGAGGGGGTGAGATGGCACCTGGCTGACCTGCATCTGGAGAGTATGCGAGGAGAGGCCCTGGGAGGTGAAGAGGCCTGGGTTGCAGCTATAAAACAATTGACCCATCTCCTGCTGAGTGATTAAGGATCCAGACCCCCAGTTTCAAAGGGATAAAGGTGACACTGGGAGGGAGACACCCAGAACTGATTTAAGCAGGGGTCAGGGACCCCTGAGCAAACGAACTTCAAAGACATGAAGGGGTATAACTAAGAGAACTGAAACCCCTAGAATTTGGTGTAATTTTGAATGGCAAAATGAACAGGTCGAGTCTGCAAAGGCTTTGACCTCTTTCGTGGTCAAGAAGAACCTCTGCCAAGGAAGAAGTTGCTGAAGAGACTGCTGGATAGGACTGACCCTTGCTTTGTGATCTGGGGCTGGCCTGCAGTTTGTAGCTTTTACTAGGGAAGAGAGTGAAGGGACATTGCAGTGGGTGGTGTCCCCCCCTTCGTGAACAGGACTGTGCTTTGTGCTGTGTCCTGAACCCCAAGGGCCCGAGGTGAGCTGGCTCCCTGTTTGGAAACACAGGAACATAAAAGTTTCCGGAGAAGTCCCAAGCAACGCGGTGTGCGTGTGCTTTTGCAGCTTGAGACCCTCAGAAGTTGTGCCTTGTGATCGTGGGCACGCAGGAGTAAACTGAGTCTTGGACGCGCAGGGTGCGTGTCGTGGTGCAAGCCGAGGTGTTGGTGAGGAGCGCCTGGTCGTTGTGTGCACCGGGAGACGAGGTGAGACTCGGGCGCGCAGGGTGCGTGTCGTGGTGCAAGCTGAGGCGTTGGTGAGGAGCAACTGGTCGTTGTGTGCACTGGGAAAAGAAGTGAATCTCGGACGGGCAGGGTGCATGTCATGGTGCAAGCCAAGGCGTTGGTGAGGAGCGCCTGGTCGTTGTGTGCACTGAGAGAAGAGGTGAGACTCGGACGCGCAGGGTGCATGTCGTGGCGCAAGCCAAGGCATTGCTGAAGAGCGCCTGGTTGTTGTGTGCACCGGGAGAAGAGGTGAGACTCGGACGCGCAGGGTGCGTGTCGAGGTGCATGCCGAGGAGTAGTGACGATCGCCTGGTCATCGTGTGCACCAGAGAAGAGGTGAGTCTTGGACGCGCAGAGTGCGTGTCGCGGTGCAACCAGAGGCACTGGTGAGGAGTTCCTGGGTAGCTTGTGCACCGAAATCGAAGTAAGTCTCCACAAGTGCTGAGGGCAGTTCTCGGTGTCCACTGAGACCGCCGGAAGGAGGGCCAGGTCATTGGGCCCTCGGAGTGCAACAGTAGCGGCCCGGACCGGCTGTCCCGGAGGAGCGGAGTCGCCGGCCTGAGCTCGCCGTGCCCATTGACGGAGTTCTGGATCAAGGCCCAAGTCGCTGAAGGAGGGGAGGAGAGTGGGGTCGCGCCCCACCCAGGTAACGTGGATCACCACCTGGGGTGGGGTGCGGGCTCGGAGGGACACTCTCTCGGCCTCTCGCTCCTGGCAGCTGCATGAGCCTGTTGCTTCGGCTCGGATCGAGGTCCGTGCTGGCCCAAGGAGGGGCAGTACTGGGGCCGGAGTGAGAAGCGGTACTTTTGTGTCATCATTGATCCATGTCGGGGGCAACTGTTAACGGAGCACCTAGACTGTCGTATTACACTTTGCATTATTGGTGCTAACGAATTATCGAACTGTCGTATGACGCCTGACTCTATTTGTGCTTGATGAACTACATGCTGGGTGCGCTACGCACTGCGTTATTTTCCCTTGCAGAGTACATGATTGTAAGCGTGGCGCATTGCATTATTTCTTCATCGCACAGTACCTGATTATAACGTGGCGCATTGCATTATTTTTTCAGTGCACAGTACATGATTGTAGCGTGACGCATTGCTTTGTTTCTTCCTTGCACAGGGCATGCTGGTGGTGATAAGCATTACATTATTCCTTCTATTGCAAAGTACATGACTGTGGCGCTACGTATGGCATTGTTTCTCTATTGCACTGTTCAGGAGTATATCGTTACGCATTGCAGTATTTTGTTTCTTTTGCAACGTGCGTGATTCTAGCAATACGACCTACCTAACCTTTTGGAAACGGTTAGAAGTCAGCTTAACTGTTGGTTAGAAGCGGTGGTTGGGATTAGAACCTACCAATCCACCGGAAGAAATACTACCCATTATTATATGTTGGTTTTGTATCGTGTGGTCATATCGTATATCTTCTTGTATAAAGATTATACTCGTTTTATAAAAACTCGTGTGGAGTCTATTTGTGGTGACATCATTGTGTTGCTGTGAGTGTGGTTGCACATACTGTACACTCGTGCCTTGAAGATAAGCCTGGCTGCTCGTGCCAAGCTACTAAGGGGGTGAGCAGGGCTATCTCAGACGGTGTCCTTACTTAGCCTAACGTTGAAATGAGGGGTCCGGATATCGCACCTGGCAACAGCGGTGTGGGACGGGGACTCCCGCCTCCAGCATTTGGTGGTGGCGGTGAGGGATAAGGACCCCCACTTCCAACATTTGGCGGCAGAGCGGTGGGATTCGATCCTAATGTAAATTAAATGTGTATGTGCAAAATCACTCACAGTAATTGGTGTTCATCATAAATTGATCGCAGAACACGACGCAACCACATATTGTGTTTTTGGAATTGTTGGTTTTATTGTTGAGTAACCTTTAAACCACACATCATGTCTCAGGGAGAGAGCCAGATAGCCGTGTGAGGCTGAGGCTGCAGAATTAGAGTTTAACATTGAGGCACTGTTTTCCTACAAGGTTGATCAGTTGAGGAAATTCTGCAGAGCTTTGGGATGTCCCATGAAGGGTAGCGCCAAGAAGGAGGAGCTGCAAATGGCCTTGAGTGCCTGGTGGGAAGCCAAAAAGGCTCAGGAGACGGGGGATGTTGAGGTGGATGAGGATGACCCAGGGAATGGATTTGGTCCACAGGATTTGCCAGTGGAGAGACCAGCCGCAGGGGCTGGTAGTAGCCATTCAGGGAGGTGTTTTTCACCAGAGGAGTTGGAGGAAAACCAAAGGGTCAGACTGCATGCGTTGGAGAAGTTAAAACTTAAAACTCAACCAGAGGCGAGCAGGAATGCTCTCGCGTTGGAAGAGAAACGGATTCTCTTCGCTCATGAATTAAGCATGAGGGAACTGGACATTAAGGGTAAACAAACTGTCCAGTTCGAATGGTGGCAGCGCACCACCAGTGCCAGGAGGGAAGGTGTACATTCCCAAGGATTTACTGTGAGATTACCAGAGGGGTGATGACATTTATGCGTGGTTCACGGCATATGAGATCGCACTGAGGATGAATGAGGTGCCTGAAAAGCATTGGGGGGCGGGCCTATGGAAACACTTTGAGGCTTCGGGGAGGGACGTTCTATCACCCTTAGAGAGGGCGGGAACCCTGACCTACGCCAACATGAGGGAGGCTTTATGCCTCCGGTATGGGCTCACTCCTGAACAATACCGGCAGAAGTTCAGGACCTCCAAGAAACTAGAATCCCATACTTGGGTAGAATGTGTGAATGAGTACACCCGGGCACTGGATGGTTGGATGCTGGGCAGCAAGGTCAATGATTTTAAGGGCTTATGCGATTTAATCAGTTGGGAGCACTTGAGTAGTCTGTGTGTTCCAGAGCTGCGCCAGCATCTATTGGATAGTAAGCTGACTGATCCCAGTAAGCTTGCTTAGGAGGCGGACCGCTGGACTAGTACCCGGGTCCACAAGGGGATTGGGAGTACCCCTGCTAAAGGTGTGCAGGGTCCCCCGCCGAGTGTGGGGGAGGACAAGGGTAACCACAAGGAGTCCCCTAAAGGGCCCCAAGGTAGTTCCCCAAGAAAGGGTCCTAGTCTCCCAAGGCCAAGAGGGCCTGGGCCTCCAAGGGCAAGAAGGAGCCCCGAGGTCCTCCTATGTGTTACTTCTGTAAAGAAGTGGGTCATATTTCCCCTAAATGCCCCAAAAAGTCATCTGCACCCACTGGTGCTCCAACACCTGGTTTAGTGAGTGTAGCGTTGGGGGAGGAATTGAGTCCTTGGAATGGGGAGGAGCAAGCAATTATGACCCTGGTCTCCTTAGGAGATCGATTGATGGTTCAAGAAATCCCTCTGCCTGAGAACACTAGAAAATTCAGGCACTGGGTGACCATCAATGGACGGAGGGTGGAGGCTCTGAGGGACACCGGAGCCAGTTTGACATCTGTCAGGTGTCAGTGGGTGTCTGAAGAGCAAGTAATTCCCGATGTGCTTCACCCTGTAATGTCAGCAGACAATTCAGTGCGCCTCTGCAAGGTGGCGCTGGTTCCCTTTGAATGGGGAGGGGTCTCAGGTTCTTTGAAGGTTGTTGTAAGTCCGTCCATGCCTGTAGACTGTCTGCTAGGGAATGACCTGGAGAGTTCCGCCTGGAAGGAGGTGGAGCGCCAGTCGCATTTGGAGATGTTGGGTCTACCTGAGTGGGCTTGTGTGACCACTCGGTCTATGATAGCCAGTAAAGGTAATCATGGGAACCTGGAGCCTGAAACAGTGGCCCAGGTGCCTGCCAGTAAGAGAAGAGGCAGGGGGCATGGGAAACTGGCCCCCACAGTTCCCACGGCCAGGAGGAGGTACCCTTTGAGGGGGATGCCCTGGAGCCTACGGGGGAACAAGTGGCTCAACTGGGGGACCTACCCGGGCTGACTTAATGGCAGGAGGAAGGGGGGCCCTCCAGGGAGGAATTCTGTGAGGAGTAGAAGAAGTGCCCTTCTCTTGTGGGTTTGCGGCAGCAGGCAGCAAACCAGGCAGCAGGTGATCCGCCGGGATCACACTTGATTTACTGGGAAAACGATCTCCTGTATAGTGAGCCAAAGGTGGCTGAGTCTGGGTCAGCCCGGGCGCTGGTGGTACCCCAGTGCTTCAGAGCCTTCCTATTGGGGTTGGCTCATGATGTACCTTTGGCCGGACATTTGGGGCAGGACAAGATCTTTGAGCAGCTTGTCACCCACTTCTACTGGCCCCAGATGCGCAAGAGTTCTGATACTCATTGCAGGACCTGTCAGACTTGTCAGGCAAGTGGTAAGAGTGGAAGGAAGCGAAAGGCTCCCCTCCAACCTTTCCCTGTGGTCAGCACACCCTTTGAGAGGGTGGGCATTGACATTGAGGGTTCTCTGGATCCCAAGACAGCCATGGGCAACAGGTTCATCCTGGTCTTGGTGGACCATGCCACCCGGTGCCCGGAAGCCATCCCTTTCCGGACGGTGACGGCCCCCGTGGTGGGCCGTGAACTGATGGGGATTTTCTCCCGTGTGGGGTTCCCCAGAGAGGTGGTGTCTGACAGGGGTACTAATTTCATATCGCGGTATATGAAATCTCTGTGGAAGGAGTGTGGGGTAACTTACAAGTTCATCACCCCTTACCACCCCCAGGGTAATGGTTTGGTTGAGAGGTTTAACCAGACATTGAAGGGCATGATTATGGGTCTGGAGGAACCCATGAGGCGTAAGTGGGATGTCCTCTTGCCATGCCTGCTGTTTGCCTATAGGGAGGTGCCACAGAGGTCATTGGGGTTCAGTCCCTTTGAGCTCCTGTATGGGCACCCGGTCAGAGGACTGGGGGAAGGCTCCTAGTAAACCCCCCCAGGATGTATACAGTTACATGCTGGCCTTCAGGAACCAAACTAGGCATTTCAGGCAGCTCGCTCAGGCGAACCTGGAAGCCAGCCAGGAGGATATGAAACGATGGTACGACCAGAATGACATTCTGGTCGAGTTTCAATCTGGGTAGAAAGTGTGGGTAATGGCACCAGTGGAGCATTGTGCGCTCCAGGACAAGTGGACTGGGCCTTATGAGGTGGTGGAGCGCCGGAGCGAAGTGACCTACCTGGTGGACTTACAGTCTCCTAGGAATCCTTTGAGAGTTCTCCATGTGAACCGCCTCAAACCACACTTTGAGAGGTCTGAGGTGACCATGCTCTTGGCTACAGATGACGGGGCGGAAGAGGAGGGTGAACCCCTTCCAAACCTCCTGTCAGCCAAGGAGAAGGATGGGTCAGTGGATGGGGTGTACCTCTCTCCTACCCTGACCCCGAACAGCGGAGGGACTGTCGCCAGGTACTGGGTCAGTTTGCCTCCCTGTTTTCCCTGACCCCAGGAGTCACCAAATGGTGCATCCATGATGTGGACACTGGAGACAGTCTGTCAGTAAAACAGATATTTTACAGGGTAGCTGAAAAGGTCAGGGCCAGCATCAAGGTGGAGGTTTCCAAGATGCTGGCGCTAGGGGTGATTGAGCCATCCAGCAGCCCCTGAGCCAGTCCAGTGGTCCTTGTGCCAAAAGCTGCTGTGCCGGGTGCCACTCCCGAACTTCAGTTCTGTGTGGATTACCGTGGGCTCAATGCGGTCACTAAGACTGACGCACACTCCATCCCCAGAGCTGATGAGCTTGTGGATCGGGTGAGCTGGGGGCTGCCCGGTACTTCAGTACATTTGATTTGACATCGGGGTACTGGCAGATTGCCTTGACCGAGGGGGCCAAGGAGAGGTCAGTGTTCTCAACGCCAGAGGGGCACTACCAGTTCAGGGTTATGCCCTTTGGGTTGAAGAACGCCCCTGCCACCTTCCAGAGACTGGTTAACCAGGTGCTGAATGGGCTGGAGGAATTCAGCGCTGCTTACCTGTACGACATTGCAGTGTTCAGCTCCAGTTGGGAGGAACATTTGCAACATCTCTGAGAAGTATTAAAGGCCTTGCAGAGGGCGGGCCTTATTATCAAGGCAAGTAAGTGCCAGATAGGGCAGGGTTCCGTGGTGTACTTGGGACACCTGGTGGGGAGTGGCTAGGTGGCACCCCTACAGGCAAAAATTGATACCATCCTGGCTTGGGAACCCCCCAAGACCCAGAAAGGAGTGAGGGCCTTTCTAGGACTCACTGGGTATTACAGACGGTTCGTGAAGGGGTATGGCACCCTCGTTGCCCCCTTGACGGAACTGACGTCCAAGAAACAGCCCAAAAAGGTGGTCTGAACTGATGCCTGCCAGACCGCCTTTGATGCCCTGAAGACTGCCATGTGCACAGCACCCGTGTTACGGGCGCCGGATTTCTCCAGAGAGATTATAGTGCAGACAGATGCTTCAGAGCATGGGGTGGGAGCAGTACTCTCACAACTGAACAACGAGGGCTTGGACCAACCTGTAGCTTTCATTAGCAGAAGGCTACTTCCCAGGGAACAGAGGTGGAGTGCAATTGAACGAGAAGCTTTTGCTGTGGTCTGGGCGCTGAAGAAGTTGAGGCCCTACTTGTTTGGGACTCACTTCCTGGTTCAGACCGACCACAGGCCCCTCAGATGGTTGATGCAGATGAGGGGTGAGAACCCAAAACTGTTGAGGTGGTCCATCTCCCTACAGGGGATGGACTTCATGGTGGAACACCGTCCGGGAACAGACCACGCCAATGCTGATGGTCTGTCCAGATTTTTCTGCCTTAGTGATGAGAACTCCCATGTGTAGGAGAGTAGGATCTGCTTCACATGGGTACCCCCACTTTTTGCTGATGCTTCACTGTTTTTCGACTTTAGTCTGGCTGGGGCCCTGCTAATCAGAACCCCAGCCTAGCTGCTTCCTCTCTAAAATGGTTTCCATGTGCCTTAGGCACACCTCTGATTGGAATCTGGAGTGCCCTTATAAGTCCCTAGTATATGGTATACTATGTACCCAGGGCATAGGTACCTCAGAGGCCTACCAGGGGCTGCAGCATGTATTGTGCCACCCCTGGAAGGCCATCCAAAATGACACCACAGGTCTGCTACTGCAGCCTGGGTAAGGTGGTGCATGCACCCCTTACTGTGATATAGGCTACCTATATCACTACATACATACACACATATAAACCTATAAGTCACTCCTATGGCAGGCCTTATCAATCCTGAAGGCAGAGTGCTTGGTTCCTATGTGAGAGGGTGCCCCTGCATGAGCAGAGCCCTCTGCAGCGTTCGGAGACCCTTCTCTGATGCTGTTTGTAGTGCAGCCTGACCATATACTCTTAAGCGCATTATAACCTCGCGTTAAATGCTAACTTTGGGATGGCTGCACAGAAACATGTCGTGTTTGGTGTCAAACATCTTGGAATACTACCCCCCCCCCCGCCAGTTCTGCGGCGGCGGGGGTAGCATTCCACCCTTCTAGAGGGAGAGACATGTACACACCGGCCTGCCCGGTAACTTCTTTCCAAGCCCTGGCATCACAAAATGGATGCCGCTGCCACACACACGAGTCTGGCCTCCTGCTGCTGACCGAAACTCCGGCAGGGGAGGCCTGGACAATAGGTTTCCTGTCCCAGGGAGGTGTAACCACCTCCCCAGACAGGATAGTGTGTATTGGGGCTGGGCGGGAGCACTCTCTGGTGCTTTGAAGTCCTGCACTGGGGGCACATTTGGTGTCCCTGTGCATACCCCAGTTCAAACCGGCTCAGGGGCTTCCAGCCCCTGCTCTGGCGCGAAACTGGACAAAGGGAAAGGGGTGTAACCACCCCTCTGCCCTGACCCTCCCATAGGTGGGTCCCCAGAGTATGTCCAACCCCCTAACTTGGTATAAGTATGGGACCCCAGTCCTTAGGACTTTAGATTTACCTGGACGAAACTCTGACACAGAATCCTGGACCTTCGACGCTCTACTTTAAGATTAGAGGACTGAAGAATCTCCCTTGGGGTCAAGGAGTGACTCCCCTGCTTGGCAGGCACCAACGAAGCAATTGTCCGGTCTGCAACGCTGAAGCTCCCGCCGGACGCCGAAGTCTTTGAGGTGGATTTCCAGACTTCCCCGAGGCTACCCTGAGTCCCCAGCAAAGCTGAGGCCCGTGGCTATCGTGGGTAATGTGGAACCGTGACCCCTGGACACCGCGCACATTTGCAAGTGCATCCTCTTCTGGATCTCCCACGAAGTTGTGCTTTGGGCTCCGAGTAGCCCCAGCCTCCAGCACCGACTGCACCGAAGATCACTGGCCTCCACTCCCCGAGTGTCCTGTGAGCCAGCTCCAAGTGCGTCTACTCGAGGCTCCTTCGCGGTCGCTAGTCCATTGGCTAGTAGGCCCTCCCGAAGGCCAATCTTTTTCTGCTTGGGCTCCCTAGTTGCTCCTGGCGTGTCCTGACTTACCTTCGCTGGGTGAGTCCCACAGACCTTGCTGGTCAGCACCATCGTCCTTCATCCATTTCCACAAGACTTGCCGTTGCCAAGGCTTGTTGCGTCCAATCCGGTCGCCGACACCCCTGCAATCGACAGACGTCATGGGATAGCTCGAATCCAGCTCCTGGTTGTCGTCGACGCCTCCTGGACCTCGTGGCTGAAGAGTCAAGATGACTGTCAACTTACCTGAAGCACTCAACATCGGTGGGCATCTGCTCATTGCCTTCCTGGTCACTGGCTAGTGACCCAGACTCTGTCCCCTCTGCTTTCAGGTTCTTCAGATCTTCGATCCACCTTTGGATCCACCCGAACACTTTCGACTTGGCCGCCAGCAGCGCTTTGCAGCAGATCGCCATTGAAAACGACGACGAAACCCGACCCCGAAAGACACCTATGCACCCGGCTTCCCTGGGTGAGGTAACTCGAGTACTCCGGTGCTCCCGTGGGTATAGACTCTAGAACAACCCAGTTCTAAAGTGGTTTGCTCCAAGTCCTCCTCTAAGTGTCCCTTTTCTTTAAAATTCCAACCGCGACTTTCCCCATAGAAGTCAACGGCGATTCGCGGCTGTGTTCTTACACTGCACGCGTCCCCCGTGGGTCCCCTGTGTCACTACCTTGGGTGGTTCCTTGTGGTCCAAGCACTTCTACAGGCTCTAGGCCCTGTGTCTAGCTCAGTCGTGGTTCTTATACCACTTTATTGGTATATGGTTTGGTACGCCCCTAGGGCTCAAACGTGTAATTGTGCTATTACTGTAGATAACTAACTTATAACTTATGTACTTCGAACTCTAGCCTCATAAAGAGACTAGAGGGGTGTGTTTAGCAATAAATACATATATTTTGAATATATACCTGGTGTGGTCCTCTTTCATTTGGTCACTCAAGAGATTATAGACTGGTAAAACAAGCTGCTTTACATTCCTTCAAGACTTAGCCTGAAGGCTGCTCTCCATAGCTACCACTAGGATAGCTTTCAATAAAGGTTGTCTTTAACCTATCTCCAATAAGGGGTTGTTTGGACTGGTGCAAGGTGCCCACTATAAATAGTGGACAGCATATGCCAGGCCAACTTCTCACACCATGAGGGTGGGTAGTTCCCCCCACTTTTCGGCTGGAGGGGACGCGTGTTAGACCTGGCTTATCTGGGCGTGATTACCCCTGACTTTTTGCCTCTATCTCCTTTGTTTTTAGATGCTTTGGGTACTTTGCCACGGCTGATCAGTGTCAAAGTACAAGGGTTCCCTATGTAAAGTACAATGGTAATTGGTTGGCCATGATTGGTATGTTTGCCTTACTAGTAAAAGTCCCTAGTGATGTGCACTGTGTGTGCAAGGGCTAGTAATGCACAGGCGCGCAGAGATGGGAACTCAGGCCTTCAGTGTAGGGCCTGTGCGCAGTTTGCTAAGTTAGCATGTTGTCTTGACAAGTGCAACCACTTGTCAGGCCTTACTTTCCCTTTTGCGTACACTGTGGGCACCCCTGTGGTAGGTCCCGGGTAACCCCTGGGCAGGGTGCAGTGTAGGTAAAAGGCAGGACATATACTGAGGTGTGTGCTTTGCCCTGACAGTGAAAAAACACTCCATTTCGTTTTCACTGGTGAAAGGCCATTCTGCCCATAGGACAGAATGGGGGAGGCTGGGTATGGTGTTTTGTTAGCCTAATTTCCTATAAGTTTATAATGGAGAGGTGAAGTTTAGTATGTATGAACTCACAGTGTCATAACACATCTTTCTATGAAAGTGGTTTTGTCACTGTGTGTTCAGAAACCACTCTTTTAGAAAGTGGCTGAATTTTGTGCTTTAAGCATTTCTGTGTGTCTCTGCTGAATGTGGATTGACTGTCTGGATCTGAGATTGGAGGGGGTGAGATGGCACCTGGCTGACCTGCATCTGGAGAGTATGCGAGGAGAGGCCCCGGGAGGTGAAGAGCCCTGGGTTGCAGCTATAAAACAATTGACCCATCAACTGCTGAGTGATTAAGGGTCCAGACCCCCAGTATCAAAGGGAGAAAGGTGACACTGGGAGGGAGACACCCAGAACTGATTTAGGCAGGGGTCAGGGACCCCTGAGCACAACGAACTTCAAAGACATGAAGGGGTATAACTAAGAGAACTGAAACCCCTAGAATTTGGTGTAATTTTGAATGGCAAAATGGACAGGTCGAGTCTGCAAAGGCTTTGACCTCTTTAATGGTCGAGAAGAACCTCTGCCAAGGAAGAAGTTGCTGAAGAGACTGCTGGATAGGACTGACCCTACCTTGTGATCTGGGGCTGGCCTGCAGTTTGTAGCTTTTACTAGGGAAAAGACTGAAGGGACATTGCAGTGGGTGGTGTCCCCCCTTCTTGAACAGGACTGTGCTTTGTGCTGTGTCCTGAAGCCCAAGGGCCCGGGGTGAGCTGGCTCCCTGTTTGTAAACACAGGAACATAAAAGTTTCTGGAGAAGTCCCAAGCAACGCGGTGTGCGCGTGCTTTTGCAGCTTGAGACCCTCAGAAGTTGTGCCTTGTGATCCTGGGCACGCAGGAGTAAACTGAGTCTCGGACGCGCAGGGTGCGTGTCGTGGTGCAAGCCGAGGCGTTGGTGAGGAGCGCCTGGTCGTTGTGTGCACCGGGAGACGAGGTGAGACTTGGACGCACAGGATGCGTGTCGTGGTGCAAGCCGAGGCGTTGGTGAGGAGCGCCAGGTCGTTGTGTGCACCGGGAAAAGAAGTGAGTCTCGGACGCGTAGGGTGCGTGTCATGGTGCAAGCCAAGGCATTGGTGAGGAGCGCCTGGTCGTTGTGTGCACCGAGAGAAGAGGTGAGACTCAGACACGCAGGGTGCGTGTCGTGGTGCAAGCCGAGGCGTTGGTGAAGAGCGCCTGGTCGTTGTGTGCACCGGGAGAAGAGGTGAGACTCGGACGCACAGGGTGCGTGTCGAGGTGCGAGCCGAGGAGTGGTGACGATCGCCTGGTCATCGTGTGCACCAGAGAAGAGGCGAGTCTTGGACGCGCAGAGTGCGTGTCGCGGTGCAACCAGAGGCACTGGTGAGGAGTTCCTGGGTAGCGTGTGCACCGAAATCGAAGTAAGTCTCCACAAGTGCTGAGGGCGGTTCTCGGTGTCCACTGAGACCGCCGGAAGAAGGGCCAGGTCATTGGGCCCTCGGAGTGCAACAGTAGTGGCCCGGACCAGCAGTCCCGGAGGAGCGGAGTCGCCGACCCGAGCTCGCCGTGCCCATTGACGGAGTTCTGGATCAAGGCCCAAGTCGCTGAAGGAGGGGAGGAGAGTGGGGTCGTGCCCCCCCAGGTAACGTGGATCATCACCTGGGGTGGGGTGCGGGCTCGGAGGGACACTCTCTCGACCTCTCGCTCCTGGCAGCTGCGTGAGCCTGTTGCTTCAGCTCAGATCGGGGCCCGTGCTGGCCCAAGGAGGGGCAGTACTGGGGCCGGAGTGAGAAGCAGTACTTTTGTGTCATCATTGATCCATGTCGGGGGCAACTGTTAACGGAGCACCTAGACTGTCGTATTACACTTTGCATTATTGCTGCTAACGAACTATCGAACTGTCGTATAACAACTGACTCTATTTGTGCCTTACGAACTTCATGCTGGGTGCGCTACGCACTGCGTTATTTTCCCTTGCAGAGTACATGATTGTAAGCGTGGCGCATTGCATTATTTCTTCATCGCACAGTACCTGATTATAACGTGTCACATTGCATTATTTCTTCAGTGCACAGTACATGATTGTAGCATGACGCATTGCTTTGTTTCTTCCTTGCACAGGGCATGCTGGTGGTGATACGCATTGCATTATTCCTTCTATTGCAAAGTACATAACTGTGGCGCTACGTATAGCATTGTTTCTCTATTGCATAGTTCAGGAGTATATCGTTACGCATTGCAGTATTTCGTTTCTTTTGCAACGTGTGTGATTCTAGCAATACGACCTACCTAACCTTTTGGAAATGGTTAGAAGTCAGCTTAACTGTTGGTTAGAAGTGGTGGTTGGGATTAGAACTTACCAATCCACCAGAAGAAATATTACCCATTATTATATGTTGATTTTGTATCGTGTGGTCATATCGTATATTTTCTTGTATAAAGATTATACTTGTTTTATAAAAACTTGTGTGGAGTCTATTTGTGGTGACATCATTGAGTTGCTGTGAGTGTGGTTGCACATACTGTACACTCGTGCCCTGGAGATAAGCCTGGCTGCTCGTGCCAAGCTACTAAGGGGGTGAGCAGGGCTATCTCAGACGGTGTCCTTACTTAGCCTAACGTTGAAACGAGGGGTCCGGATCTCGCATCTGGTAACAGCGGTGTGGGACGGGGACTCCCGCCTCCAGCATTTGGTGGCAGCGGTGAGGGATAAGGACCCCCACTTCCAACATTTCCCTAGATGGCTGCCGAGCCTGGGGCCAAAAACTCATGGGACCCCCTTGCAAATCCAGGTTGTTTTGTGACAGGTAATTTTGATGTCGCCTCAATAGGTTTTGGGCCCTTGCCTGTCGCGGGTACTTGACCCACCCATGCGAGTGAGGTACCATTTTTATCCGGAGACCTGGGGGAACGCTGGGTGGTAGGAAATTTGTGGATCCACGCAGATTCCATAACTTTCCCACACAGAAATTTGAGAAAAAACTGATTTTTTCATCTAAATTTGAGGTTTGCAGGGGATTCTGGGTAGGGAAATGTTGGGAGACCCACGCAAGCCATCCCTTGCTGGACTCCCCCGGGTGTCTAGTTTTCAGAAATGTGTGGGTTTGGTAGGTTTCCCTAGATGGCGGCTGACCCCGGGGCCAAAAACTCATGGGACACCCCTTGCTAAACCAGGTTATTTTGTGATAGGTAATTTTGATGTCGCCTCAATAGGTTTTGGGCCCTTGCCTGTCGCGGGTACTTGACCCACCCACACAAGTGAGGTCCCATTTTTCTGGGAAGACTTTGGGGAACGTGGGGTGGGTTGAATTTTGTGGATCCACACAGATTCCAGAACTTTCCACCACAGAAATGTGAGGAAAATGTGTTTTTTTAAAACAAATTTTGAGGTTTGCAAGGGATTCTGTGTAACAGAACCTGGTGAGAGTCAGACAAGTCACCCCATCCTGGATTCCCCTGGGTGTCTAGTTTTCAAAAATGTATAGGTTTTCTAGGTTTCCCTAGGTGCCGGCAGAGCTAGGGTTCAAAATCTACAGCTAGGCACTTTGCAAAGAAAAGGGTCCGTTTGCATTGTGAAAATGTGGTGTGTCCACGTTGCGTTTTGGGCCGTTTCCTGTCACGGGCACTAGGCCTACCCACACAAGTGAGGTACCATTTTTCTCAGAAGACTTTGGGGAATGCAGGCTGGTTGGAATTTTGTGGATCCACGCAGATTCCAGAGCTTTCCACCACAGAAATGTGAGGAAAATGTGTTTTTGTTTACAAATTTTGAGGTTTGCAAGGGATTCTGGGTAACAGAACCTGGTGAGAGCCAGACAAGTCACCCCATCCTGGATTTCCCTGGATGTCTAGTTTTAAAAAATGTATAGGTTTGCTAGGTTTCCCTAGGTGCCGGCAGATCTAGGGTTCAAAATCTACAGCTAGGCACTTTGCAAAAAAAGGGTCCGTTTTCACTGTGAAAATGTGGTGTGTCCACGTTGCGTTTTGGGCCGTTTCCTGTCGCGGGCACTAGGCCTACCCACACAAGTGAGGTACCATTCTTCTCGGAAGACTTTGGGGAATGCGGGGTGGGTGGAAGTTTGTGGATCCACGCAGATTCCAGAACTTTCCACGACAGAAATGTGAGGAAAATGTGTTTGTTTTTTTACACATTTTGAGGTTTGCAAGGGATTCTGGGTAACAGAACCTGGTGAGAGCCAAACAGTCACCCCATCCTGTTTTCCCCTGGGTGTCTAATTTTCAAAAATGTATAATTTTGCTAGGTTTCCCTAGGTGCCAGCAGAGCTAGGGTTCAAAATCTACAGCTAGGCACTTTGCAAAAAAAGGCTCAGTTTTCACTGTGAAAATGTGGTTTGTCCACGTTGTGTTTTGGGCCGTTTCCTGTCGCGGGCACTAGGCCTACCCACACAAGTGAGGTACCATTTTTCTCGGAAGTCTTTGGGGAATGCGGGGTGGGTGGAATTTTATGGATCCTCGCAGATTCCAGAACTTTACACCAGAGAAATGTGAGGAAAATGTGGTTTTTTGGACAAAATTTGAGGTTTGCAAGGGATTCTGGGTAACAGAACCTGGTGAAAGCCAGACAAGTCACCCCATCCTGGATTCCCCTGGGTGTCTAGTTTTAAAAAATGTATAGGTTTGCTAGGTTTCCCTAGGTGCCGGCAGAGCTAGGGTTCAAAATCTACAGCTAGGCACTTTGCAAAAAAAGGGTTGGTTTTCACTGTGAAAATGTGGTGTGTCCACGTTGCGTTTTGGGCCATTTCTTGTCGCGGGAACTAGACCTACCCATACAAGTGAGGTACCATTTTTCTCAGAAGACTTTGGGAAATGCGGGGTGGGTGGAATTTTGTGGATCCACGCAGATTCCAGAACTTTCCACCACAGAAATGTGAGGAAAATGTGGTTTGTTTGACAAATTTTGAGGTTTGCAAGGGATTCTGGGTAACAGAACCTGGTGACAGCCATACAAGTCACCCCATCCTGGAATCCCCTTGGTGTCTAGTTTTTAAAAATGTATAGGTTTGCTTGGTTTCCCTAGGTGCCGGCAGAGCTAGGGTTCAAAATCTACAGCTAGGCACTTTGCAAAAAAAGGGTCCGTTTTCACTGTGAAAATGTGGTGTGTCCACATTGCGTTTTGGGCCGCTTCCTGTCGCGGGCACTAGACCTAAGCACACAAGTGAGGTACCATTTTTCTCAGAAGACTTTGGGAAATGCGAGGTGGGTGGAATTTTGTGGATCCACGCAGATTCCAGAACTTTCCACCACAGAAATGTGAGGAAAATGTGGTTTTTTGGGACAAATTTTGAGGTTTGCAAGGGATTCTGGGTAACAGAACCTGGTGAGAGCCAGACAAGTCACCCCATCCTGGATTCCCCACGGTGTCTAGGTTTTAAAAATGAATAGGTTTGCTAGGTTTCCTTAGGTGCCGGCAGAGCTAGGGTTCAAAATCTACAACTAGGCACTTTGCAAAAAAGGGGTCCGTTTTCACTGTGAAAATGTGGTGTGTCCACGTTGCGTTTTGGACCGTTTCCTGTCGCGGGCACTAGGCCTACCCACACAAGTGAGGTACCATTTTTCTCAGAAGACTTTAGGGAATGCGGGGTGGGGAGAATTTTGTGGATCCTCGCAGATTCCAGAACTTTCCACCACAGAAATGTGAGGAAAATGTGTTTTTTTTACACATTTTTAGGTTTGCAAGGGATTCTGGGTAATAGAACCTGGTGAGAGCCAGTCAAGTCACCCCATCCTGGATTCCCCTGGGTGTCTAGTTTTCAAAAATGTATAGGTTTGCTAGGTTTCCCTAGGTGCCAGCAGAGCTAGGGTTCGAAATCTACAGCTAGGCACTTTGCAAAAAAAGGGTCAGTTTTCAATGTAAAAATAAAGTGTGTCCACGTTGCATTTTGAGCCGTTTCCTGTCGCGGGCACTAGGCCTACCCACACAAGTGAGGTACCATTTGTATCGGGAGACTTAGGGTAACACAGAATTGTACAGCAACTGTTATTACCTATTGACTTTCAATGCATTTCTGCCTCCCAAATGAAAGACAATGTGTAAAAAAGAAGTCATTTTGAAAAATGACCTATAATTCTCATGCTAGTATGGGTATTCACAATTTTGGAAATGTGCAATTATCTACTGTTTCTAAACTCTATATTTTGTTCCAATTTCAGAAATACATAGGTGTCTTTCATACCGTTTTTTCCATGTATATATTTTCCCAAATTAATTGCTATATACCCGGTACATAATAAAAAACCATTGCAAGACACTGCTCAGTTATTGGCTCTGGGTTCGTCGGGTTCTTTGTGAACCTACAAGTCCTATATATCCCCACAACCAGAAAGGTCCAGCGGATGTAAAGGTATATTGCTTTCAAACAGCTGTCATAATTAGAAGATGTTAGAGGTGAAAACGTTGACACAAATGGCTGTTTTGTTCAACTAATTTTCAATTATTCCTATATTCAACTGTTAGTTTCTATAAAGAAACCTTGAAGGATCTACACAAATGACCCCTTGCTGAATTCAGAATTTTGTCTACTGTTCTAAAATGTATAGCTTTCCAGGATCCATTATTGCTTTCATACCCATTTCTACCATTAACTGGAAGGAGGTTGAAAGCACAAAAAATAGCCAAAATAGGCTATGTCCCAGAAAAATGCCAAAACTGTGTAAAACATTTTGGTTTTCTGACAAAAGTCTGCTTGTCCCTGAAAGCTGGGAAAATGGTGATTTCAGCACCACAACCCCTTTGTTGATACCATTTTCAGGGAGAAAACCAGACGCTTTCATCTGTAGCCCTTTTTTCCTATTTTTCCCAACAAAACCAAAATGTAGCTATATTTTGGCTAATTTCTGGTTCCCCTCCAGGGGTATCCACAAACCCTGGGTACCTTTAGAGTCCCCATGATGTTGGAAGAAAAGGACGCAAATTTGGCGTGGATACCTTATGTGGTCAAAAAGTTACAGGGGCCTAAGCGCGAACTACCCTAAATAGCCAAAAAAAAGGCTTAGCACAGGGGGGGAAAAGGCCTAGCAGCTAAGGGGTTAAATTCAGTGACACACACTTACAGGCTTCTTCTGAAGCATGACATGTGAGCAGAATAACCAAGACCACATTTAAGAATATCTGAGTCTGCCAAGGACAAACGTGAATTACTGATTGGATTTCCAGACACTCCCAGTAATCTGTTGTAATACAGATTGGAGTCACTGACACTTCCAAGGCTAAACTGGGAACACAGATTGGACCACATGGCTCTCCCAAGGATGAACTTTGAACACAAGTTTCGTTACAAGGTTCATTCAAATATCCAGCACTCTGAAGGGCTTTCTCTTGGCACTGTTAATCAGAGACACATGGAGACAAAGTCTTGGGTGCTTGTGCAATTATCAGTTCAAGTGCCAATGTAGCAAGAAGGGTCCAGCACTCGAACTGACAGGGTGCGCTGGTGGAAATCATGGAGAGGGACTGGAGACAGGTTTGTAGTCTTGAGGAAGCACCACAGTGGTAACACACCATGATCCCTGCACATCACACCCACAACACAGAGGGCACATGAGAGGGTCATGACAATGATGTTGCTTTCGGTCTTACATATGTGGACCACTGTATAGTCGACATGATGTTCTGAGACTATAAATAGAGGGGCTTATATTGGGAATGGCCACATAGTGAGGCACAGCAGCCATTTCTCCTTTTGGGCACAGGAGTGTCACTGTGCCTGCTCCGAGCGTAGCAGTAAGCCAACTTAAATAATAAAATGGTCTATACCATTTTAATATTGTGTGCCTGCCTTAGTGAGTGTGATGGTGTGCGGTGGTGATTCTCTGATTGATAATAGTGAGCAGCAGGGATGACACTTTAAAGTGCACAGTGCGCATGTCAGGTTGGCCGGCCGCTGAGTTTAGGCCCATTGTGAAGAAAGTACAGGACATGATGAAAACATTCTCTCTGTTGCCTGCTGTGCCCTCTGCCAAGCCAGTGCTGCGTGATGTTTGAGCTCTATCATTGTGCTCACACACGTGGGAGACTGAGCTCCCTGCTGCTTTCAGCCCTACAAACCGAAGGAAGCTACACCCGCGAACCAGTGCACGTAAGTGAACCCAGCTGGATAACAGTGCTCCATCTCTGTCACCCGCAGTCAGGTCGACTTAACTTTTCCTCAACCTACCCCCTCGCCACCACTGGAGTGACTGCTCCGGGAATAATAAACAGCTCCTTCCTGCAGCGCAGCCATGATTTTTTGCACTGCAGGTTAATTTAGACTTGTTACTTACAGGGGAGGGGTAAGCCAACCTTCAGCTATTTTCTCAAAGCCAAAACTAACCTGGAAATGTCGTGTCTTTTTAAAGCATAAATCATTTAGTGATTTTAGGAAAATGAAACTTTAAAAAAAATATATGTTTAAATATAATCACAGACCAATGATACAAAGAATGAAAAATCAATAGGATTGAGAGCAATAAATAGCATCTGTACAAAAATAGTTGATTGATACACTAAAAATCTTTTGATACAAAAACATTTGATATTATTACATTCATAAGTTGGAACAATCAATTTTCCTTATCTCAGCAGCTAGACTCTAGTTTTCCCAGTGGTCTTATGGGCTTATTTGCACCCCGGTAGAGTCTTTCTATGGTGCCTCTCATTCGCCACTACCCTCCTGATGTATACCAGATATTTCCCTTTATTAGTAAAATTCTTGAACGATTTAATCTTCTAACCAGATTTGGCTAAATTTGTGTGTTACCCCCACCCTCAAGAAATAGAATGTTTCCCTATTTTTTACCTGGCTCATCTTTATTACCCAATGTTCAAATCTGGTTGGTTTTAACATTCTCCAATTTTGTAGAATCAGGGATTTGGCTCCCAAAGAAGCAATAAAAACAAACAGCTTTTTACGAATCAATAGATTTAAATTGGGAATCCCAAATAGGGCAACCAGGGGATCGGAGGCTAACTGCAGAATCTGACTCCAGAAGTCTAACAACTTCAGGCAAGTGAAGCAGACATGCATCCAATCTCCTATCAAGTAGCTGCATCTGAAACATTGTGATGACACCGCTGGAAACATCTTATGAAGCTTGGACGGGGAGTAGTAACATTGCCATTTGCAGAAAAGGGTCAAGCATTTAAAATTAGCCCGGCTTATGGCCTTCTTGGACCATTCATTATAAGCTTTCCATTTTGATGCATCTATCCGACCCCACGTAGATGCCTGGATTTTTTGCAGAGCAGTGGGGACTATCTGATCGTAGAATTGCCCATGGAGAATTCAATACCAGTTCCCTATCCCCACCATTTCCCTTACATATAGAGCACAGCTAATTGCATTGGGGAGAGGGCCCTCAGGAAATTGTGATTGTTTTACCAGCTACCTACCTGCATATAGGAGAATAGTAGAGCCAAGAATTGTTCTAGTCTGCCCCTTTTGACTTGCTCCCAGGTCTTCAACTCCTCCCCAACACTAAGGGGTATATTCACAAGAACGCGTGATAACTACCGCAAGAGTAGCGTAACACAACTTTCAATAACGCAGCCTATCACGGGAAAATAACCCCGTGTCAACGTGGAATTCACAACAAGGCGGTAGCATGCGATAGTCACCAGATAACGCGTCAAATGCCAGCGTGAAAATCAACACCACGCCCAAAAAATGCGAAACGCGAACGCGAGAAATCATGCAACGAGGCCAATCACGGTACAAAAAGCTGCGAAAAGCAGCCTCAGGCCTGCAACTCCCACGCATCTGGCGGGCAATTGCACCATAAAAACCACAGGCACAACACACCAGAAACAAGCCAAAGCACGTAGCAACATCCATGCACCCTGACCCAGCGCAGAGGGCAACGCGAACACCACAACACCCACAGACCACAAGCAAGGAACAAGTGGGTCGGGGAAGGCCATGGAGAAAATGGAGAGGAAGACGGGGTGCAGACCGCAGGAAAACAAGACCAAGGCCACGGAGGCGACAGAACACTACCAGCAAATGACCCACAAGCAGACAGCCTGGAATGCAGTCGCAGAGCCCAGGAGGCCAATCCAGGAGGCCAAGAGGCGCCAGCAGGACCTGACAACCTAAACCAGGTACAAACCCGCTGCCAACAGGAAGGCAGCAATGGTGACAGGAGGTGGCAGTCCAGCGCCACCGGAAGAGCAGGAGGAAATCCCGGCCACAGTCATCAGTGTGGAGAGGGTGCAAGGAGTAGGGAGTACGGACACAGCCCGACAGGACCTGACACAACAACAACAGGGTGAGGATCCAACAGGGACTGGGGGGACGGTGGGTGATGGGCACAATGCCACACATGCACAATGAGGTGTAACACACTGCACACCCACAATTACCCAGGGACATGTCCCCCATCCCTGTGGCACACCTCAGCACACACACATAGCAATCACAGCACATACCATGACAATGTGGCACAAAGTGCAACACCCACACTGCAGAACAGGGGACACAACTGGGTCCAACCAGGCACAGTAACAGAACAATCACATCGGACAGAGCAGGGAACTGTGAGATGCACATCTACCCCTACAACCCCACATCAGCCATGTAGGCCAAATGTACACTGTCCCAACTCAAATAGCCACCACCGCCCAAACACTCACAATGTACATCGTCACACAGTCTGCATGTCGACAAGAACAAGGCGCCAACACAATGCCAACATGCACCTCCCCTTCACAATGCAGAGGGACAAACAACACCTCCAGCAGGTCAGAACAGACAACCCATCAGTGATGCCCGAGACGAACACCACAGCCCAGACACTGACGCCCTACAACAGCCCATGGACATCCCACACAACCTACCACCAGGACCAGGGCAGACAAGCCACTCAGAGGAGAACCCAGCCCCTGCAACAGACCACACAGCATGAAGCACCCGCAATCACGGCTGGCTCACAACACTTCACCCACCCACACATGGCATCCCAATGCCAGGTGGCAGAACGCCAAAAGGAGGTGGCCCAACAGGTGAGGGTGTTGCCGAACCCATGGAATGCGAACTAGAACACATACGTGGGTGTCCAATACCCTTCAGGAGCCCCACCACACCCCACAAAGGAGACCCACTTCTCCACAGAGACACATGCACATATGTTGAACTGGCCACGGGCACGTGCGCCCGGCCCCTTTATTGGCAGGGCCACATGTACAGTGACGCCTGTGCTGGATGTGTGTGGGGTGAGTATAAGCCAGCCCACACGGAGTGCTTGGTGCTGCCAACAACCTGAACAGTCGACACCAGTGCAATGGAAACAGAAAACACCAGCATAACAGAGTCAACTGCAGAGCAACATGGAGGGATCCAGAGTAAGGACAGAGGTCACCCAATATTCAGTCTGGACGTTCCTTGAGTTGCAGTGCACTGAGGCAGGGGCACTAGGGAAGAGCGCGCTCATGTGAAGAAATTGCTAGGACCCTTCGGATCAGTCCTGATGCAGAGGCAGTGGGGTGTGTTACACCTGCATCAACTTCCTCATCAACGTCCCAGGTCTCCCACACTGCCTGAGGTGACAGTTGCGTCCGCAGTCCACAGCGCAATACCCAGCAATAGATCCGGGTGTGCAGCTTGACTACCACCACCAGTCTGCATTCCTGCTGTGGGGCTGTTGCCTCCTGCCCTCCCATTGTCTGTGCCCTCTCCCTTCCGCACACTTGACACATCTTCCTCATCGTAGTCCCAGGTCTTCCCCACTGCATGAGGTGACATTGCTGCGCAACCTCACAACAGCACAAAACTCAATCAGTAACGGACAATGGCTTGCGGTGATCTGAGTCACTGGCACCTGGAGTGCTGAGCTGGATATCAGTCCGATGATGGCATCCACAACAGGTCTGAGCAACTCCTTAGGTCTGTCAGGACCACCGTTTCGACTCTGGCAGATGGCGGTTGAAGGTGGTCCTTGCAGTGGTGGCGTGTGCCTCCTGCGGTGATGCGACGTCCGGGCCGGTCAAGACTCGATGCCATGTGTGGGCCCTGGTGGACCGCAGTTGGGGCCAGAGGAGGCGGACAGCACAGGGCCACAGACACATGGCGTTGATGACCCCAAGACCATCGCTACAGAGGCCATTCAATGACTCAGAAGAAGGGGTCCCAGGCCTGAGCAACACAGAGTTAGTGGCCCCGGATGCACTGCGGCTGGCACAGGCACCCAGCCACAGGACGGTGACTTGCGGTGCAGTCAGATGGGCCATGCGACCTGAGCAGATCCCCATCAATGTCCGAGGTGTATGTTGCGGAGGGTTTCGGGGGACAGTGGAAGGTGTCCTCCAGGGCATGATGCGGAAGGTCTGATGTTATCTGGAAGCAGCAAATGGAGGAGTGGAAAGCGCAACCCTCGTCCTCACCAACAATTCGGGATCAGCTACATGAGGATGAAAACTAGCCCCTAGTCCATGGACTCAAACGCCACCAATGTCCGACCAGTGAGTGTCCATGAATGTCGGGAAACAAACTTAGTGGCACAGGTGCTGTGAGGGGATGCAGTCTGCGATGATGCCCGTACACAGATGTGAACTCCAAGAATGCCAAATCAAGGCTCTGTGACCTACTGGACTGCAGTGTAGGCCGGAGGCAGCGGTCAGCAGTGGCCCACAGCCACGGGTCGTTGGCTCGGGAGGCACAGAGTTGGTCACACAGTGGCAGTTGTCGGTAGTGTTCAATCACCTCCGTGATGCTGATCCTGTTCCCTCCGGACTGCAACGTGTCATCCTCTTACAACCCTCCGTGCGTGCAAGGAAATGTATTCTGCCTTCTGAATTACCGATGTTCAGTTACAAATCAGTGATCCCACTCGTGCGCAGCGTAGGCCGAGGGCAGTGGTCCGCGTAGGCCCACAGACACGTGTGGTTGTGATGCCATGCACAGACTTGTTGCCACCACATCGGAGGGTGTATAGTGTATTGTTCTCTGCCTTAAATGATGTTCACTGCCATAGTGTAATCAAGACTCAGTTCCAAATGTGTGACCTACCTGACTGTGGTGTAGGCCTGAGGCAGCGGTCAGCACGGCCCATTCACCGAGTGTCACCGGCATAGGTTGGATGGCCCCACTGGCCTGCGTAGTTCAGGTTCAGTGGCACCACATGTAGCAGCCTGGCTTTGAACAGGGTTAGTGGCACCACGTGTAGCAGCCTGGCATTGAACAGGGTTAGTGGCACCACGTGTAGCAGGCCGGAGTTGAACAGGGTTAGTGGCACCACGTGTCGCAAGATGCCCATATGGAACTATGCCTCACTTAACTGGGGGGGTCTGGTGCTGTGGCCGCTGGCCAGGATATGGGGTCACTGCCATTCATGACTCAAGCCACAGTTCCACAGGTGGGACCTACTGGTCCGAAGAGTAGGCCAGGGGCAGCAGTGGAGTACGTCAACGAAAAAGGAATTAAGCGGGCCGGTGTCGTGGCGGCCGTGATGGTCTGAGGTGGCTGCCAAGGTCTCGGGCCTCGGGCTTGTGGCTTGCGCCGGCAAGTGGTGGGCCCTCCTTGACACACGCCGGTTTCGGAAGGTGATCAGTGTGGCCTGGCTGCGCAGGGGCTGACCTGACGGGTTCGTGGACCAGCGTGCCGGGGTCCGGCAGGCGCACGGCATCTCAGGCAACTCCGCTCACGAGGATGGTGTCGGCCTCGTGGCGAGGTGGGAGGCACCGCCCTGGCAGAGACGTGGGTCTGTCCGGAAGTGGACCACGCCCAGGCCTACGTGGTTTTTATTCACACCCCTACGCTGGCGTGGCGTACGCCGGGCCATCCCACTCTGCTGGCGCTTAGGGGGGGTGTAACAGGCAACATTTCCGTGAGGTCCCCCACTGGCTGTGGTGACATGGTGGCGTCCACTGTCCACTACACTCCATATGCAAGCGGTGTATGTCGCCATGGATATGGGTGTGTTCTGCATACTGCGAGGTGTCCAGCACATCTCTGGCACTGTTGGCATTGTGTACTTTCCCAATCATGGTTCTACTGCATCCTTCACACATGCCTGGTTGCCACCTCTCCCCACATTCGGCTAGTATGTGGTTGAGGTGCCATGCCGTTGCTGGCTCATTTTCAGGGCTTGCCCATGTGGACATTGTAAGTTGTTCTGTCGTGTCTGGTGGGTGGGCATATTGTTGTGCATGTTGTATGTGATTTTGTGACGTGTGCATTGCCAGAGTTGTAAGTTGCATGGTTGTGGTGTTGAGGTGTGTGGGGTGTTCATTTGTATATTGCCAAGGGGCTGTAAATTTCCCTTGTTGCCATCCTGGGAAAACTGGTTGATGATGGACTGTCGGAGGATGAAGGTATCATGCACACTGGCTGTGTATTTGAAGGCGACATTGTCGGGTGTTGCACGGTGTTCTGTTGTTGCCTGCACATTGGTGTGAGATGTGTGCTTCCTGTTGCGGTGATTGTGTGCTGTGTCACCAGGGGGCACAGGTAGTACATGTGTGCTGTGTGTTGTGCACAGGTAGTACATGTGTGCTGTGTGTTGTCCCCAACACATGCGTGCATCCTACTATGGCGTATGGTCCTTGCTTGGTCTCCAGCGGATCCTGCGCATTGTGTTGTACGTATGGGGACTGGGGTACCAGGGTGATGGTGATGTCCAGGACAGTTGTGGGGGACTTGGATGTGGCTGGCTGTGGGACTCCTCCGACTCTGGCGGGTGTTGGATGGGGGTCTCAGGGGCCAACAGGTGCAGCCACGCCATCAGCTTTGTGTGGGGTGGGATGTTGGTTGTCCGCTGTGTTGTTGCCGTAGGCCTGTTAGGCGATGATGGTCAGGATGCGTAGGTTGGTTGTCCCTTTCAGCCTGTAGTGGAAGGTGACATTGTCAGATGTTGGGTCTGTGCGGCTGGTACATTTCCTGGGGTTCCGCTGTCTTTGTCTGCGCTGCATCTGTGTTGGTCCGGGGTGTTCCGGGTGTGGGATGGGGTCCTGGGGTGGTGGGGGTGGGTGTTGTGGCCCTCTTGGGTGTCCGGGCTGCATGATGTGTGGCTCCATGGCATCTGTTGCCCTTCGGTTGTGGCCCTGGGCTGTGCTCCCTTTGTGGTGCTGGCTGCCGTCCGACTTTACACCAAGTCAGAGCAGGTGTAGATTTCCTGGTGCTAACGCGCCTTATCGCATGTTTTGTGTTTTTATCGCAGATGTGGCTGGTCATTGTGAATGTTGAGGTGTGCTGTTGTCTCGGCTTTTGTCACGGGAACGCCTACTCTGCATCTCATTAGCGATATTTGCGAGGGTCCTCTGTGGTGATGTTTTTTGCGGCTGCTATCACGGGTATACTGGTGCTGTGGGCTGTTAACACCGGCTTGTGAATGGGGGGTAAATTTATCACGACTTTGGCTGCGATGAAGTGCTGTTAATTCGGCGATAGGTCTTTTAATAGAGGGACTCCTATTCTTTCCCAGTTCTCGATAGTCTGCAGGTTCACCTGTAATTCCAGATCCTTACAACGCCTTAACTTGATATCCGGATGAATAGTGGAACATTTGAACTCTTTCTTCATTTGAGTGAATCTCTCTAGAATTATATGTGGACTCTTGTATCTATCACATTTAGGTAGTCTGGGGATCTTAATAAAGGGAACTAACTGTAAGTTACTCTCAAATAACATATGCTGCAGATAGAAATTAAATCCAAAATCACAATATGCTACTGCACATCCACACCAATCCATAAATGCTGTCTGAAAGTATTTTTTAATATGGGGCAGCCCGAGCCCTCCTTCTTCCGCTTTAAGCTGTAGGGTTTCTAATTTGGTGTGAGGTTTCTTACCTGACCAAAGAAATTTACTAAAAATGTGATGTATTTTCGAAAAATAACTTTGGGGGACCATGATAAAGACATTTGCAAAAATGAAAACGAATAACGGAAATATCATCATTTTTATAAGGGTGGATCTCCGAATTATGAAAAGTGGTAAAGCTTGCCAGTTGCTTTGTTTAGAGTTGATACATAATTAAGTGAAAAAAGCTGTAGAAAGTCATGGGAGTCTCAAATGCCCAAATAGCGAATTGCTTTAGTTTTGGAAACCTGCATTGGAAGATGACTGGGTAAAACCTGGTCGGGTAATTAATTAATAAAATTTCTGATTTTTTATTGTTGATCTTATACCCCCCTAGGTCGGAGAAATTTGCAATTGTGTCCAAGGTTCGCTTGATTCTGCAGCCAAATAAAGAATAAGGTCATCCGCAAAAAGCTTGAGTTTCAGAACCCCAGCTACAGGTGCTTTAATTACGGTGTTCTGACGTATCACTGAGGCTAGTGGTTCGAAGAATAAAGTGAATAAAACTGGGGACATTGGACACCCTCTGCTAGTGCCTCTTCGAATCTTGATTGTACCTGCGGTATGAGCATTAATTATCATTTTTGCCTCGGCTTTATCATATAGATTCTTTAATATATTAACAAATTCCAGGGGAAACTTGAATTTAGTTAAAGTAGCGAACAAAATGTCCCAGTTGACTAAATCGAACGCTTTTTCCACGTCAATCATAATGAAGCCGCTTTGATATTGTTGTGTGAAAAATAATCGATTGCTTGGACTAAAAAGTTTGTATTGTTGGCGAGAATCCTCCCTGGCAGAAAGCCACATTGATCTTCATGCACCAACTTTTGCGCTGGTGAAATTATTCAGTTAACTAACTTTAACTGCTGAATTTCTCTGGTTTTGTACGAGTGAAATGTCAGAATAACTATAACGTCCCTGTAACCTTTGGTTTTTTCAGTGAATATCTAAGGCTTTTTTAATCCTATTTCCTAACTATAACAGCCCTGTAACCTTTGTTTTTTCAGTGAATTTCTAAGGTTTTTAAAATGCTAATCACTAACTATAACTTACCTGTAACCTTTGGTTTCTTCAGTGAATTTCCATGGTTTTTTAAGTAGCAATGGTCTTTGCAGAATGGTGTGGAAAGGAGGTGGGACCTCTGACCAGCTCTCAAAAATCCCGCTGAGTAGGACTTATAGCAAGTACCAGGAGGGCTTTTTGGTCCCCAAGGTCCTTTTGCATCTAAGACAACTTTATTCCCCAACCAGTAGTGTGCCAGGAGACATGTTTGCAGAGTCGTGCAGAAAAAGGGGTGTGGCCTCAGAACACCTCTTAACATTCTGACTGTGTGGAACTTGCTGAAGGTAACAAGAGGGATACTTGGCCCCCAAATACTCTCAATAGCCAAGGGACTTCATCCCCCAACTAGTACTATGCCAGGAGGCACGTTTGCAGAGTGATGCAGAAAGGACGTCCTTGATGATTGCACAGGTAGTGGCTGTGTGATTCTATGAGTGCCATTGCCAATGACAGACTCCGAATACCGGGTATTTTTAACAAAGTGTAAAACACATATACAGACATATTTTACTTAAGGTTTCAGTGTAGCAATTTAGTAAGATTTTAATTTAACTTTTCCCTTTGTATTCATTTGTCAAAATAACTAAATCAAAAATGCATTTTCCTTCTTCACAGCAACACCAGAGGTCACAATTACATCAGTAGTCACAAATACAAATGACAAAGTGAAAAACAGATATATAGATATAATTTACAGAAAGTTTGAGTCTAGCTGTTTAGTAACATAATTGTTTAACTTTATTTTAACAACACATTTAACAAAAACAACAATTTCAAAAAATAACTCAACATCTGAACTCACAAATAGAACATAACTACCAAACACGCAGCAAACCACCCATTGTTACCCAAACTCATGGGGAATTAAAAACTGTTGCCAAAACTAGCGCAATGCACAATCTTAAAACATCATGTGACCGGGAAAGTAAGGAATATCATTGGATAATAAATTGATCAGTAAAATGAATAGGAAATATACACCTACTCCTCCTTCTTGAATCTTCTTTTCCAGAGGTTTATTGTGAGCAGGTGGTAGATTTTGGCTGGAGACTTTTTTGGCACTCATGTGGGACAAAGTTCATTTTCTATCATCTTAAAACTTATCATAGAAAACGTCTCCAACTGCCGATCAAGAAGAAGGAAGCTGGAAGACCATCTATATCAGTGGCAGCAGCAACAATTCCTGGCCAGAAAGTCCCTTTAGAAGTACAGACTACTACAACAAATATGGCTCCAGAGTTTTCAAGAATGGCCACGTATTGCATGGACTGTACTGGTGGTGAGCAGTGTGTTACAGCTATTTGCAATGCTGCCAAAAATCATACACTGTACATTTTTTCCCCTTTTATATTTTGTGCACATTTCATAAGAAGATTTCATAGTTAGCAGCAAGAAGGCAGGGAAAAGCCGAAAGACCCTCGACTTCAATAGCAGCACAACAACACAGAAGCAGAAAGTCCATTCAAAAGTCCAATCTCAACTTCAAGATTTGGCTCCACAGTTTTCCCCAATGGCATAATACTGCATGGATTGTGGAGTTGTAGTGAGTGCTGGAGAGCA
Source organism: Calotriton arnoldi (assembly GCA_963921515.1). Lineage (NCBI taxonomy): Eukaryota > Metazoa > Chordata > Amphibia > Caudata > Salamandridae > Calotriton > Calotriton arnoldi. The sequence continues at coordinate 30,005 of CAWUFW010008439.1, read as the reverse complement.
GTCCATAATGGCCCTTCGCAATACTGCAAAGAATAATAAATGTTGATTTTATTTTTGGTCCTTCATAGTTTTTCTCCATTAGCAGGCATATTATTATCCTACTAAATGGGTATCTAATATCTATGTGTTGTTCATTTTATTATCTTATAATTTATTGTAACACTACTTACATATAACTTTCCGTATAGACAAGTCAAACCGTCCCTTTACAAATAAATACACAGGTAACTTTTGCCAGTTATCATGATTTACTTTTTCATTTTTTAAATAAAAGTGAACAGTTTGTGTTTAAATCTTCTAGTAAGTGCATCGACAACATATGCAAACATACTCTTTTTTTTTACACAACACTGTCTTCAATTTTGTAATCTCTTCTTTAAAACTATCAAGTGTAATATATGTGTCTTGTTCTGCAACTCCTCCTCTTAACATCTCTTTATTTTCCCTAGAATCCTGCTCAGGACCAAAGAAACAAAACTGCACATCACCACAAACCTTTTCTACGTCTGCCACGCTACCATGAAAAAAAGCTCTATTCATTTCTCCTAAACATAAAGCAGGACTTTTCACATAATACAGCCTTCTACCTAAAGTTCGCATTGCTGAGTGGTATAACGTACTTTGGGGCATATTCTCAAGGACTTATCGCCGAGTTAGCGGCACTTTATCGCAGCCAAAGTGGCGATAGAGTTATCGCCCCATTCACAAGCTGGTGCTAACAGCCGATACTGCCATTTATCCTGCAATAGCAGCCGCAAAAAACATCGCCACGAATGACACCGGCAACTAACGCTAATGAGATGCAGAGTAGGCGTTCCTGTGCAAAAAGCCGCGAAAACACCACTTCGCAACATTCTCAACGACCAACCAGATCGGCGATAAGAACCCAAAACAGGCGATAAGGCGCGTTAGCAGCAGGGATTCAACACCTACTCTTACCTGGTGTTAAGTCGGATGACAAACTGCACCACAAAAGGGAGCCCAGAGCAGAGCCGCACCTGAAGAACAACAGATGCCATGGAGCTACTGATCATGCAGCTCGGAGCCCCAAGAGGGCCACAACACCCACCGCCACCACACCCAGGCCCGCAACCACCCCAAACCCCTCCCGCCCCCCCCCCGGACTACCACAGAGGCAGTGCAGACAAAGACAGCGGACCTACAGAAAACGCACCAGCCTCACAGACTTAAAGCCAGAGGAAGTCATTGCCCACTACAGGCTCAAAAGGACAACCATCCTCCGCATCCTGACCCACATTGCCCACAGGCTGACGGTACCAACACAGTGGACAACCAACATCCCTCCGCAGACAAAGCTGCTGACTGTGCTGCACCTGTTGGCCTCTGGTACATTCCAACAAACAACTGCCAGAGTCGGAGGAGTCTCACAGCCAGCCCTATCCAAGTTCCTCACACCTGTCTTGGATGCCATCATCAGCTTGGTACCCCAGTTCCTCCACTTCCCCCACACTGCGCAGGAACAGCTAGAGAACAAGCAAGGCTTCTACGCCATAGCTGGATTCCCGCACATGTTGGGGGCAATCGACTGCACACATGTACTCCTCATACCCCCTGCCACCACTGCACACAATTACTGCAAAAGGAAGCACACGCATTCCATCAATGTGCAGGCAATAGTGGACCACTGGGGACTCTTCACCAATGTCGTCGCCAACTACCCAGGCAGTGTGCATGATTCCTTTATCTTCCGATAGTCCATCATCAACCAGCGCTTCCAGGATGGCACCTATGGGAATGCATTGCTCGTTGGTAAGTACCAAATGAACACACCACACACCTCAACTCCACAGTCATGCAACTCACGACTCTGGGAATGCCCACGTCACAAACACACATACAACATGCCAAACAACATGCTCACCTACCAGACACGACAGCACAACTTACTGTGGTAACCTGGGCTAGCCAAGTATACAAGCCATCAACGGCATGGCACCTCAGCCACACAATAGCAGAATGTGGGGAGAGGTGGGAACCAGGCATGTGCGAAGGAGGCAAGTGACCCATGAATGAGAATGTACACAATGCCAAGTGTGGCGTTGATGTGCTGGCCAGACTGCAGTATGCAGACCACAGACATGGCCATGTCGACACATACTGCTGGTGTTTGGAGTGTAGTGGACAGTGGACGCCACCATGTCACCCAGGCAGTGGGGAAGATCGTGGAAATATAGCTTGTTACGTCCCCCCCTGTAAGCGTGAGCGGAGTGGGCTGGCCCGGCGTACGCCAGGCCAGCGTAGGGGTGTGAATAAAAAGCCCGTTGCTCGTTCTCTTCCGGAATGGCCAACGTGTCTGCCAGGGCGGCGCCTCTCAGCCCGCCATGAGGCCGACGCCATGAGCGGCAGTGCCTGCGATCCCGTGCGCCTGCTGCACCCCAGGCCGCTGGTCCCCAGACCCGTCTTGGCCGCCCCAGCGCAACCAGGCCTCACTGCCCACCTGCCGACACCGGTGTGTGTCAAAGAGGGCCCACCATGTGACAGTGCAAGCTCCAAGCCCGAGGCCCGCGACCATGGCAGCCTCCTCAGACCATCACGGCCTCCGCGACACAGGCCCCCAGCACTCCTTTCTCGTTGACATACTCCACCGCTGCCTCCGGCCTACACTGCGGTCAAGTAGGTCACACATTTGGAACTGAGTCTTGATTTCATTATGGCTGAGTTCATATGTTTATGGCAGAGTTTATATCACTGTACTCCCTTCGATCTGGTGCCACCAACTCTGTGCATCGCAAGCCCACGACACGTGTCTGTGGACCCCTACTGACTACTGCCTTCGGCCTACACTGCGGTCAAGTAGGTCACACAATTGGAACTGAGTCTTGATTATGCAATGACCGAGTCCATATCATTGTACGCAAGGAGAGGAGTAGGAGGAAAACGCGGTTCAGTCCGGAGGAAAAAAGTATCATCGTCACAGAGGTGATCGAACGCTACCAACAACTGCTCTGGTGCCACTAACTCTGCATCGCAAGCCAACGACACGTGGCTGTGGGCCCCTGCTGCCCGCTGCCTCCGGCCTACACTGCGGTCAAGTAGGTCACACATTTGGAACTGAGTCTTGCTTTTTCCATGGCAGAGTTTATACCATTGTACAGGCCTCATCGCAGACTGCATCCCCTTTCAGCTCTGGTGCCACTAACTCTGTGCCACGTAATTCATGGACACTCTCTGGTTGAACTTTGGTGGCGTCCATGTCCATGGCCTGGGGGCTGTCATCATCATCATGTAGCTGATACTGACTTGGTGTAAAAAATGAGTCTGTAGCATTCATCTCCTCCATATTGCCTGTTTATGCTTGGTTCTGCCCTCTGCATCATGCCCTGGAAGAACACCTTCCACTGTCCCCCAAAACACTGCGCGACATTCATCTTTGACACCGACGAGGACCCGCTCAGCTCCGTGGCCCTACCTCAGTGCACCGCAAGTCACCATCCCGTGGCGGTGTGCCTGTGCCGGCCGCAGTGCATCCGGGGCCACTAACTCTGTGCAGCTCAAGTCATGGACCCTTGCTGTTTGAACTTTGAACTTCTGATTGTCTGATCATTGTCGTAGTTGTTGCCAGCACCAACCACTCCCTGAGGGCTGGCTTACACTGACCCCACTGCCATCCAGCACAGGCGTCACTGGACATGTGGCCCTGGCAATAAAAGGGGCCGGGCGCACGTGCCCGTAGCCAGTTCCACAAACCATCTAAGTGTGTCCGTGTGGTCATTATGTATGCATGAGGGCCCCGGGACTTACCACATGACATTGTGCTGTGTACAGCGGACGCAACCATGTCACCTCTGGTAGTGGGGAAGACCTGGGACATGTAGCTGTGTCGTACTCCCCTGTCAGCGTAAGCGTAGTGGGCTGACGTACGACAGTCCAGCATAGGGGTGTGGATAATCAGCCCTGGGCTCTGGGCATTGCTAAGTGTTGGCCTTGCCAAGGAAGTGACTAATGCGTGTGTCACTGTTGTAGTGTTGGCGCCACACATCCCGCAATGGACAATGTTGCGATGTAGCATGCCCCCAGAGTGCGGGCTTGGCCGAAGGGATGAATGAAGGAGCGCAAGCCTGCTCGGGGTCTGGGATCATACATGCCAACTGTTGTGTGTGTCGCTATTACCGCAGCATAGGCCAAAGGTTTACCCTCAACCGCATCATGAGTTCAGCCAGCCATGAAGTCTACATCTGTGTCCGCCCTATCCTTACCATAGGCCTACACACACGTGGCCGCCCACCTTCGATGCACAACATCACAGTGTCGTTGTCAGACTTGTGGACATGCGCAGACAGGCATGACAATGGTGTGCCGTAGAAGTGCAAGTGATGCAACCGCGCTGTGCACACTAGTAAATATGCATGGGGGAGGGAGGGGCAGCAGTGAGGCTACGTAATACACATTGATGCCGCTCATTTGCTACAAGCAGTACCTGTCAAACGGGAATCACTAAGTCACACATATCACACACCAATGAACTAGTGGGCCTGCCAACACATCATGCAGAACCAACTTTTGACTCATGTCTCTATGCACTGTCACAGGTGATCAAGGATAAGCACTCTGCACTTGGATGATGACACCCTTCCGAGCCCCGAACACACAGGCCCAGAGGCAGTAGAATGCGGCCCACAAACGCACCAGGGGCATCGTAGGATGCACATTTGGCGTCTTGAAGTCACGTTTCAGGTGCCTGGACATCACAGGTGGAAGGCTCCTGTACAGCCCAGGCATCATGTGCAAGATGATCGTTGCATGTTGTGTGTTGCACAACATATGTGTGCGCACCAATGCCCCATGGCTACAAGTGCCAGATGCACCGGACGATGATGAGGAGGATGAGGCAGGTGGACCACACCCCACTGCAGCAGCAGCAGGACTAGCCCGTAGGAACACCATCATTGACAATTTCTTCACATGAGCACGTCACAGTGTCACAGTCCTTAGCAATCATGGTACAGTACAAAATGACCACAGGCACAGCATGTGCAAATAAACGCATTATAACACACATTCCCTGTGTGCAGGTTACTCCTCTGTACAAGCACATCACTCTGACAAGTGTAAGTGCAACATGTAGTGCTAACAATCTCACTAATTGGAAATAGATGGTGAGTGTGTCACCTCTGTACAGAGAGGCTGTTTGGGTGCCACGTATTCGAAATGCCATTTCTGTGTGTCAAAGATAGTACGGAATCCCACTCATCAGCGTTTCACATGTGTCCAAAATCATTACATATAGGCTGTCATTTGTGACCTACAATTGTCAACAGGGCTACTTTTGGGGTCAAATATGTACCACCATGATGCAGGGATGCACCCTGTGACACATGTCCCACAACATGAGCTACATGGATGTAAGGGGGAATCACTGCCCCTACATCCGTCCATGCTTTCATACTTGATTATTCATAGACATGGGACATCTGTGTGTATCAGAATGTATTATTCACGTTCAGTGGAGTGTTGAGGCTGTCTCAGTACTGGGCCTTGCAGACAACACTTTACAATGTTGCCCCGTGGAGGGCCATTCTGAGTCCTTTGGGATTGACAAGTTACTCGGAAGGGGAAGAGTCCAGTCCGCAGGCCAATTGCTGTGTCATTGTTGAGCATACAAGTAATGGCAGTCCATGTCGAGGTCCAAGGTTAGTGTCGCAGAGTGTGTCGGGGGACAGTGGAAGGTGTTATACCAGGGCATGATGCAGAGGGCAGACCCAAGCAGAAACAAGCAATATGGCGGAGGTGAATGCTACTGCTTCCTCCTTGCCACTGAGGCAGATTCATCCTCATCTTCGTCCTCTGACGTTTCATGTGCCTCACATGTGGGTGTTGGTGTGTGGTTTGCAGCACTGTGTGACACTGACACATCAGGGGCCGGGGATGTGGATGTGGGAGTAGCAGCAGCATTCATCTGCGCAATGTCCTGTGGCATCACTCCCATGATGAGGATCTGCAGGGCATGGAAGATCCCATCTACAGCTTTCTCATGTGCAGCCGTGGTAGCCATTGTTTGTGCCTGCATCCTTATGTTTCCCAATTCACGGATGACATCGCTGTAGCCACTCTGACTAGACAGTTGTTGTTGTCTCCGAGTCATGACTCAAGCGACGGCAGCCATGGATTGTTGGAGGGCATGGGGCAGACTGTGGGTGTCCGTTAGGGACTGTAAGTGGTCCCTGATGGGACTTAGACACCCACGTATGGCATCTAGTTTGGCTGCCATGAGGTCGAACCCCACCCACACCTGTTCAACCAGCTCCTTCTGGCAGTCGAACACACGGCGTTAGAACGCCATGTGTTCTTGGGTGAGGTGCTGGGAGCCAGACGTGGTGGTGGGTGCTTCCTGCTGTGTGGTCTGTGCAGGGGGTGGGATCACCTCGATGGTGCTGGGCTGCCCTGCTACTGGAGGTGGGGTGCGGAGGTTGTCCATGAACCGTTGGAGTACGTCGTAGTCGATGTCCTGGGGGTCGTCTCCATCATCACTGACGTGTTGTAGGGTCTTCTCTGCAGGAGGTGTTGATTGTCCCTCTGCAATGTGAATGGGAGATGCATTTTCACAGTGTGTTCCATGTATGTTGACGCATTGGCGGAGTTTACATACAGACTGCATGACAATGTACATTGTGACTGTTTGTGAGGAGATGCCTATTTGATGCGGGACAGTGGACATTTGTACTACATCACGGATGTGTGCTTGTACTCGCACATTGTCATCTCACAGTTTCCTGCTATGCCAGATGTGATTGGCCATTTTGTACACACATGCGGCACCAGTTGTGTCCTGTGTTCTGTTGTGAAAGTGTTGCAGTTTGTACCACATTGTCATCAGTGTTGAGGTGCTCTTATTCTTATGTGTGTGTGCTGCATTGTGGGTGAGTCGCCCCTGTAGCTCTGATTTGGCTGCCCCTTCTCCCTTTCAGGCGGTGTGCCTTTGACTTCTGTGCTTCTACAGTGCAGAGATGTTGCGGGCTTGGGTAAATTGAGCTCTTGGTCGAGTTGTGACTCTTGGGCATGGTTTGTCCACAGATGTGTGGTTGACATCGGGGCTGTTTGTGCACGTGGTTGTGTCAGAGTGTGACCTGCTCCTTTCCGGATGTGGTCCACACTCAGTCACCTCAGTGTCGTGGCGTGCGCCATGTCATGGTAATTGGACTGCAGCCATGCTAATCATCATGCAGTGTCACTTGCATTGTCAGTGTGGCTCACGGACCCGCAGCTTTGCTGGGTTCAGCACATGTGCATGGGTTTGTTGTGAGATTGGTGATGTGTGGGGAGGGCTCCCTCCGGGCACATTGTCGACGGGGGCCTATTTGCTGTTTTTATGTGTACTGCAGTATGCCAAGGAGATCAGGGACATGATCCAGAGTCATTGTGGGTGTGAAGTGTGCTCTACTTAATTGTGCATGTGTGCCATTGTGCCCATCTCCCCCCGACCCCCCAGTCCCTGGTCGGTACTCGCCCTGTTGATGTTGTGTCAGGTCATGTTGAGCAGTGTCCGGATCCACTTCTCCTGGCACTGTATCCCGACTGATGACTGTAGCCACCATTTTCTCCATGTCATCCAGCTCCTGGTGTGCCGCTGGACCCCCACATCCAATTTGCGTTGCTGCTTTCATGTTGGCATCGAGTTTCTTCTTGTTTTTGCCCTTCACATCATTCCAGCGCCTCTTGACCTCTTCCATTGTCCTCCTCAACTCTGCAACTGCATTCACATGGTCCAAGATAGTGTTATGTTATGTTATGTTATATGTATTTATCGCGCGAACAGATACTCCAGAGAGTGTCCCGACGCGTACTTGGAAAAGAGGAAACAGAAGCAGAGCAGAGATAAAAGAGAAGGGTTTTTAGCTTTTTCTTGAAGATTACAGGATCCTGGATGCCCGCAGGACCAGGGGCAGTGCATTCCATGCCAGAGCAGCTTTCCGAACAAAGGAGCTTCCACCAAGCCTTTGGTGGTTGAACCTAGGGGTCTGCACCAGAAGTTGAGAAGAGGAGCGCAACTGTCTCACTGGATTGTAGAAAGCGAATCTCTTCTGTAAGTAAATAGGTCCCAGGCCATGTAGAGCACTATGGACAGTAGCCAACATTTTAAATTTTATTCGGGACTCCACTGGGAGCCAGTGCAAAGAGCGCAAATGACCGCGCACACTACTCCTGCTAGACAGACCCAGCAGGAGTCTGGCAGCCGAATTCTGAACCACCTGCAATTTATTCAAGAGGTAGCCGGGGATGCCAACATACAGTGCGTTGGCATAATCCAGGCAGGATAGAATCAAAGCACGGACAACCGTTTCTTTAGCCGGTCTTGGGAGAAGAGGAAGAAACTTCCTCAGAGCTTTCAGAGTGCCAAAGCAGGTCCCAGCCAGCGTCTTGACCTGGGTAGAAAAAGTGAGGTTCTCATTGAACCAGACCCCCAAATTTTTTGCAACGTTTCCTTTTGCGCTAGGCAGGGGGAAGCCCAAGGGCCACAGCCTCTCTCTGAAGTTAGCAGGAAATACGCCATACAATTGAACCTCTGACTTCTCTTCATTACACTTCAGCTGCGCCTGAGCTAACCAGTGAAAAACAGAGGATAGACAGTGTTGAGCACGAAGGACTGAGTCATCGTCCCTTCCCCAAGAGAACAGAAGCTGGGTGTCATCAACGTAGGCCATCACCTTAGCCCCTAATGTCTCCGCTAGATAAACCAGCGGGGTGACATAGATGTTAAAAAGGAGGGGACTAAGGGATGACCCCTGCGGGACACCCGTGGCCACTTGCTGGGGCTCAGAGGCACACGGTGGAAGCCAGATCTGCTGCGTGCGGCCTTCCAAGAAAGACCTAATCCAGCCCCAGACAGACCCTGATATGCCAATCTCCGAGAGGCGATCAAGGAGCAGGGAGTGGGGCACTGTATCGAATGCCGCCGAGAGATCTAGCATGGCCAGTGCGGCTCTCCCGCCGGCATCCAGACACTCGCGGATCGCTTCTGACACCTCTAGCAATGCCGACTCCATGCTATACGAGGCCCGGAAGCCAGATTGTGCAGGGTGTAACAATCCCGATGCCTCGACGTAATTGGTAAGTTGATTTGTACCCACCTTCTCACAGACTTTAGCCAGACTTGGCAAAAGCGAGATTGGGCGGTAGTTACCAGGGGTCAACGGGTCCAGGGACGGCTTCTTAAGGAGAGGGAGAATTTGTGCCTGCTTCCAGGACACCGGAACAGAAGCCTCCCGCAAGGACATATTAACAATTTGATTAACTTCGGGATTAATAATGTCCGCAGCAGCGGCCAGGAGTCTGGCAGCACAGGGATCAGTTGGAGAGCCCGACTTCAAGGCCTTAAGAATTTTAAGGGTGCCAGACAGATCTATTGGCACAAAGGTTGACAGCGTGTTAGCAGGGTCAACTGCAGGCCGACCAGAAGGGGAAGCCGTAAGCAAAGTGGCACAGGAGGAGAAACTAGCTTGTATAGTGCAAATTTTGTCCAGAAAACACTTTGCCAGAGTATTGCACCAAGACTCCGAGACTGGGGCGGCGCGAGCCTGAGCACTGGGGGACATAAAACTTTGCACAATGGAGAAAATTTCTTTTGAGTTATTGTTGGCCTGGTCGATACGTAAAGCAAAGTATCGGCTTTTAGCGACCGCTATAGCGGCATAATCGTTTTTTTGTTTGGATCTGAGTGAGTGTTTCGCCATAGGACAATAGCAGCTGGAACGCCAAGCCCTCTCCAATATTTTACACTCGTGTTTCAGGGCTTTCAACTCTGGGGAAAACCAAGGTTTTGAAGGGGAATCTCTTGCCAGCTTGGGCCGGCACGGTGAAGATAGAGCGGACACCAAGTCAGAGATCCATTCAGTAAACCTGGTCACATTCCCCTCCAGGTCTTGCTGAAGGGAGGGCCGAGAGGCAGCCAAAGTACTAATAAACTGGGGAGGGTCAATTTTGCTGAATGTCAGAGGGCGATGGCAACAAACCAGCCGGACGGGCTGGGTAACTTCCCAGGAAAAGCAAATAAGGAAGTGATCCGACCAAGAAACAGGGGAGGGCTTGACCACCTGAATAGGGAAGTTAGAACAGATGGGATCTAAGATGTGGTCCCCTTGATGAGTAGGATGAATGACCCATTGAGAGAGTTGAGCCAATTGAAGGGAGTCAAAGAAATCAGCCGAGTCTCCAGCCTCAGGTTGATCAAGATGAAGATTCACATCTCCCAGAGCCATGTAATGGGAGAAACGCAGTGCTCGCTCAGCTACCGCATCCCCACAGGATTTAAGAAAGGCGCCAGCCGGACCAGGGGGCCGGTAGATGAGGGAGCCACCTAATGTGAAATGGGCCAAAAACTGGATGCTGAAATCCAAAACCTCACACTCGCCCCATAGACTGGCAGTTTCGCTATGGAGAACCCAGTTGTCCCTATGCAAAATGGCCAAACCACCCCCTGTGCCAACTGGGCGGTCCAATCGACGAAGCTTGTAACCAGCTGGTGTAGCCAGCGCAACAGTAGGGTTGGATGAAGAATCCAGCCAGGTCTCTGTAACAAACAACAAGTCTAATGAGTTGTCCGAGACCAGGTCGAACACATCCGCATGATGCTTCCTCAATGATCTAGCATTAATAAGGGCAGCTCTAATACGCGAAGCCCTCAAAGATTTATTAGGCAACTTGCTGGGAAGAGGGCTTTAATGTTGGAGTAAAGCCGCAGTCAGTGCAAACAAAGCCCGAATTGGAGAGCATAGTGTTGGTGCTGTGTGAAGGGCAAGAGGGAGGCCGAAGTGTTTTTAGGAGCTCACCCGAAAACTGGAGTACATTACTGGCAGACGGCCCAATTCGGGCAGCATAACTGGCCCTGGCCGCTGACTTGGCGCTGACGGGCGCAGACGGCGATGGCGCGCCCGCTGCGCTCGTCCGCTGCGCGTCCGAGTAGAGCCCATTAAATAGGGTTGTATGAGGACGGCGTGCGGCGTGCAGCGACTAGAGTGCTGACCGCGAATGGCGCGAGGCACGGCAAAAATGGCCGCTAAGAATAAACTGGCCTCGAGAAAGTGCAAAGTGCAAGAGAAAAGGGAGTATAACACACTCCGAACGTTAAAAAAAGTCAACAAATTCTAAATGTCACATAACACAATAAAATGATCCCCCAAATGACAGTACATGTAATAACAACAGAATAAAAGCAGTATTTTAAAAATTAGCAAAGTAAACCTTTCCAAGCGCTGCACGCCCAAGCACAGCCCGTTAAATAGGGGTGTATGAGGACGGCGTGCAGCGTGCAGCGACTAGAGCGCTGGCCGCGAATGGCGCGAGGCACGGCAAAAATGGCCGCTAAGAATAAACAGGCCTCGAGAAAGTGCAAAGTGCAAGAGAAAAGGGAGTATAACACACTCCGAACGTTAAAAAAAGTCAACAAATTCTAAATCTCACATAACACAATAAAATGATCCCCCAAATGACAGTACATGTAATAACAACAGAATAAAAGCAGTATTTTAAAAATTTGCAAAGTAAACCTTTCCAAGCGCTGCACACCCAAGCACAGCCCGTTAAATAGGGGTGTATGAGGACGGCGTGCAGCGTGCAGCGACTAGAGCGCTGGCCGCGAATGGCGCAAGGCATGGCAAAAATGGCCGCTAAGAATAAACTGGCCTCGAGAAAGTGCAAGAGAAAAGGGAGTATAACACACTCCGAACGATAAAAAAAGTCAACAAATTCTAAATGTCACATAACACAATAAAATGATCCCCCAAAGTCTGCCATGTTTGCGTCTTTGTTGCCAATGACACGTTGGAGGTGACGTACAGTTGTTGGTAGTGTTCTGTCACCTCCGTAACTATGGTCCTGTTTTCCTGCGGACTGAACCCCGTCTTCCTCTTCCTCTTCTCCTTGGCCTTCCCCGACCGCGAGGTTCCTTGCTGGTCGTTTGTGGGGCTTGTGGGCTTTGCGTTGTCCTCTGCAGTCCGTCCGGGTGCATCCATGGTGCTACGCAGTTTGAGTTGTTTTGTTTGTGTTTTTCGGTGCTTTTATAGTGCTTTTTCCCGCATGACGCGTGGGAATTGCAGGCTTGTCACTGGTTACCGCTGATTTTTGTATCGCGATTTGGGGCATCGCACCTTTTTCGCGTTCATGTTTCGCATTGTTTCGGCGTTGCGTTAATTTTAACGCAGTCATTTGGCGCGTTATCGTGAGACTATCGCATGGTGCCACCGGGTTGTGAATACAACGTTAACACTGTGTTATTTTCCCGCGATGTGCAAAGTTGCGTTAAGCTAATTTTGCGATGATTATCACACGTTCTTGTGAATATCCCCCTTTGTGTTTTAAACTTCGCCTTGGAAAGATACATAGGAATTTTCTTAATATATCAATGGATTGCTGTCTAATACTACAAACACTACTACAATTCCATTTGTATACAGTATCCTGACTACGCCTTCCTTGCACCGCTTCAGCAATAACTTCTTCTACATTTCTAGGTACCATCACCTCTTTTGCTTTAGGACTACCATTCTTCATTTCATAACATCCTCCTCTTTAATAAATAGCATGAACTCATTTGTTATCCTGGAGATAGCTTTCTTCATTAAAGAAAGGCTCTGTACAAAAAGTATGTATCCATTCTCCACTAAAAACTGTACAACAGTTACTTGTATTCACTAATCTTTTCTTCTGGTTTTGTCTCCTCATGCACAACACTATGTTGTCAAGAGTCTTCATTCTATTTAGATTCAAAATGAAAAGCTTCCTCTTCAAAGCAAAGGCCTTATCAACTACTCGTTCAACTCGTTCTTTCTGTTTCACTGCATCTCTCCTTCTTCTACACTTTTTTAAATTTAACACTAAATTTACAAGGCAGTAAATATGCAACCATTATAACAGTTGCGCAGACCCTATGCAGCCATCTAAACACCCACTTACAACCCATGCAGTCATTCAAATACTGAGGCAAACGCGTTTACTAATGAAACACTCAGGTTCTACTCATGCACTCATGTAATTACGTTGAGAGTACCATTGAAGTAAACATATCACCCATATTGTCTCAAGACTACATATTCCTGAGTATAACTTGTAAATACATGGGTTTGTGGTTGAATACATCAATACTCCCTGGATGATTTAATGAGTGCATAGGTAGTGCCTAGGTGATTCCCTGAGGATACAAGTAGTGCCTAGATGATTCCCTGACTATGTCATAACTTCATGGGTCATTCCATATCTGCATACTTACTGCCTGCGTGTTTGCATGGGTATACCACTAGTATCTGGGTGTTTGGATGAGTGCATGAGTAGAGTCTGAATAATTCTACAAGTGCATGACTAATGCTTCAATAATTCAATACATGCATGGATACTGGTAGGAGGATTAAATGAGTGCAACTCTAGTTCCTGGATGATTGCAAGAGTGCATACGTAGGGGCAGATTTACAAGCCCCTTGCGACATCTTTACGACACCGTTGTGTCACTTCTGTGACGCAGCGGCATCGTAAACAATGCGCCACTATGCGACATATTTACAACGTGACGCATCTAGGGAGATGCGTCACGTTGTAAAGCCCTGCGCTACATTATACCTGAGTCAGGTATAATGTATGCAGGGTGGGCATTCCGTCGCAAGGAAGCCTCATAAAAGTGACGCAGTGAAATCTACAAGATTTCACTGAGTCACTTTTAATTCCCTGCTGCGTCAAAACCTTACGCCTGCTTGTAGCAGGCGTAAGGAGTGATGCAGCACAGCGGGGCAGATTTACAAGCCCCTTGCGACATCTTTACGACACTGTTGCATCACTTCTATGATGCAGCGGCGTTGTAAACAATGCGCCACTCTGCGACATATTTACAATGTGACGCATCTAGGGAGATGCGCCACGGTGTAAAGCCCTGCGCTACATTATACCTGCGTCAGGTATAATGTATGCAGGGTGGGCGTTCTGTCGCAAGGAAGCCTCGTAAAAGTGACGCAGTGCAATCTACAAGATTTCACTGAGTCACTTTTACGATCCCACTGCGTCAAAACCTTACGCCTGCTTGTACCAGGCATAAGGAGTGAGGCAGCACAGCAAGTAGAGGCCGCCCCTGAGCAGTGCTGGAGTTGCGTTGCGCTTGCGACACGACTCCAGCACTGCGTCACCTTTACGCCGACAGATGCATCACGCATCTGTCTATCCTTGCGCCACGGTGCACCGCATTGTAAATGCGACGCATCCATGGTGGCGCAAGGTTTTTTTTATGTCACGCAAAATAACTGGCGCATCCCTGCTAATATGCAGGGATGCGCAGTCTTTGTAAATCTGCCCCACAGCAAGTATAGGCCGCCCCTGAGCAGTGCTGGAGTTGCGTCGAGCTTGCGACACGACTCCAGCACTGCGTCACCTTTACGTTGCCAGATGCGTCACGCATCTGTCTATCCTTGCGCCACGGTGCGCCGCATTGTAAATGTGACGCATCCATGGTGGCGCAAGGGTTTTTTTATGTCACACAAAATAACTGCTGCATCCCTGCTAATATAAACAGGGATGCGCCAGTTATTGTAAATCTGCCCCTAAGTATATAGGTGATTTATGCAGTGCATGTATAGTGCAAACATGATTGTTTAAGCCCATGCATAGCACCTAGCCTTTTGGATGAGTGGATGAATAGTGTTTCAGCGATTGGATACTGCCCATTTCTTTTTGGTTGACTGAACATGTAGTGCATGGATGCTTACATAAGTACATGGGTAGTGCCTGGAGAATTGAATGAGTGCATCAGTAGTGCCTACCTAATTAGATGAGTGCATGACTAGTGTCTGAGTGACTGCATGATTTCATTGTTAAAGCTTGAGAGATTGGATGAAAGTACGTATACTGCTTGGGAGATTGTATTAGTGCAAGTCTATTTGCTCAGTAATTAAATGACTGCATAGTTACTGGATGGGTGATAGGTTTACTACAATGGTACTCTCTACGTAATTACATGAGTGCATGAGTAGAGCCTGATTGTTTCATCAGTGCACGCATGTGCCTCAGTATTTCAATGACTGCATGGGTTGTAAGTGGGTATTTAGATGGCTGCATAGGTTCTGCACACATGTTATAATGATTGCATAGTTACAGCCTTGTTAATTGCATAAGTAAATAGATAGTACCTAGGTAATTAGATGAATGTATACGTAGCACCTGCACTTCAATGACTACATAATTTCTGCCTGCCTGATTGCAAGAGTACATGTATAGTTTCTGGATAACTGAATAACTCCATGGATAGTGAATCACTGATTTGATGACTGCCTGAGTAGTGGCTGAGTGATTCCATGAGTGCCTGAATACTGCCTGACTGACTGAGAAAGTGCCTTCATTGATGTTCGATACATAACAGTTGTCACTATATCTCTGAATCATTGGTTATCTCCTTCTGTCAGTATCAAACTACCTGTTTTACTGTATGCATGCTTTTCTTCTGAGCTATGTGTGAGTGAAATCTAGGTATCACACTTGATATATAATTGCATACATGGCCCTCTAGAAACACACATTGCTTTGTTACTGAGCGTGCACATGCATCAGTAAATTTCTGAAACGGAAAACATTTTGACATTTTTCAAGGCACAAAACCTTTTGCAAATGGCATACCTACATAATTTCTTAAATACGTCTTCTGTTTCTAAAACATATATTCAGCATAACTCACACAAAAGTTACACTCAAAATGAAGCTAGCACAAGAACTCTCAAAGCATTCTGCACTATTAATCATTCTCAATTTTAAACAAACCATGTTTAAAGAAAACACTACCCTCACAATATACATGAATTTTCATCAGCGCTACTGAACATAGATCACAATGTAAACATATATGCAATTTCTTAATAGATGTACACCTTCAAGCCATTGTTCCCAAAATATTTACCTCTCTGCATCTTTAAGCAAACTCAAAGTCCCACTGTATATATAGCTATGTGCAAGCACAAAAACCATATCTCACCATCTAAGCATTTGCAAAGTGATCATATAAGTTAAAAACCACATTGACAAACACTTCCCAATACAAACCTAACAAGTATTACTTCTTTCTAATTCATATACAGGCAGACAACATGTTCTCATCTTTTATTTCTCACTACACTATTCCTGTTTAATAATGTTACTAAAAGTACTACAAATCCCAGAATGCAACTGATAGAGGTATCTATTCTGCACATAATGTTTAGACATATAAAACATTCTTAGTTCCTCATTGCAACTTTCCATAAGACTATACTGTTATTTTTCAATAAAATACACAATGTAATAAACAGGCAGTAATTCATTTTTCTCTTACTTCCCAAAACAGTCACCACTAACCTCTTAAACACATACCCTCTAATAGATACAGTTCATCTCATATATTTTTTCTCATCAGTGTGATAATCCTTTTAATCAAAATCCCATATACATCTACATTTCTAATGTGCATTTTTAAAATAATTACAAACTTCTATAAATACCACTTAATTCAGTTTGTAGATTATATTGTTGTTTTAGCTCTTTCTGCATGGTTTTGACACTGTTAAGAATTGTAAAAACTAAGCACAAGAATGGTACACCACTCTCACACAAAGCAAGTCTAAAATGGCAACCTCTTCTACTTTCCACTCTAGCATCATGAGAAAGGAGGCATTTTAGACTACTGCATCTCCACCTGTGAATGGTTACCATCTGTTAACCCTTTCCCTCTCTTTCAAAATGAGGTTTCTGTCAGCGCGTTTTCACGATGGTTTCATGATCATCGCTGAGAAAGCGCAAAACAAACGGGCATTTTAACTGATATCTAGCTTCATTTTTCTGAAATGTAAATACTTCACAACAGTTTATTACATAGTCCTGAGTTGGAAATTAAAACTTGTCATTACTTACATTGGATTTAACCCATATCTATTGACTGGGGGTGAATGTTTGATTTGCTCTGCATTCCATCTATCATCTGTGTGTCTTTTGCTTTCTCGTCCTAAGGGCACTGGGTATGCCCAGACGTGGGTCCCGGGCTCACTGTGCCACTGGATTCAAGCTAGCCTGGCTGATGAGGGGTGATGTCCCGAAACCAGTCCCAGGAGGACCTGGCTTTGGCAGTTCGGTCTTGACTGTTCCCATGAGGCATAGGGTCAAGACTGATTTGCATATAGCTGTGTCTAAACTGGGGTGGCATGGTGAGCAAAAGAACAATGGATTTAAAACAAATCTATTGATGGGGTGAATGTTTGATTTGCTCTGCATTCCGTCCATCTGTGTGTCTATTACTTACATTGTGTCATCACTCCTCAACTTTTCAAAACAAAATTCTGTTGCTTTAACACCCTTCCACCCAATACAGTCTTAGCTCAGTGTAGCTTACCACCCAGTGGAACCAGTAGGTCCCAAGTTCACAGCACATTCTAGAAGGAACATGCTGCTTCCAACTGAGATACAGCAGGTGTGGTTTACTCCATAGATTCAAAAGTATATTAATGTCTGATTTACATTTCTATTTTTAAACAACAGTCAATAATAAAACTATTTCCTGAGACAGTCAACACACATATATATATATATATATATATATTATCTACTGGCGGTCGCCAGTAGATAGTTATAGTTAGGACCTATTTTCCATAGGAAATCCGCGACATTCTATTTGAAATAACTCTTGCGTCGGTTGACGAATCTTCGCGAAATTTTCAAACTTTATGGCCCGCTCCGGTCCGCTCCTAAACCTGAAAGTCTCAGGGTGATTCGTCAAGCGGGGGCCGAGAAAAAAGGGGGGTCCCAAAACGTGTTTTCCCCATTCATTTTCCCATAGGAAACTTTAGACACGGCTACAGCCCGAACTGCTGAACGGAATTACACCAAATTTGGCAAAGAGGTAGTTCTTGGTTCAGAAAGAACCCTTTTTGTTAAATGGTGTAAATCCGTTCAGTAGTTGCGGAGAAATTAAAAAAATAAGAGTCAAAAATCAATTTCCCATAGGAAACTTTATGCAAGGCTACAGCTCGAACTGCTGAACGGAATTACACCAAATTTGGCAAAGAGGTAGTTCTTGGTTAAAAAAGAACCCTTTTTGTTAAATGGTGTAAATCCGTTCAGTAGTTGCTGAGAAAATCAAAAGTAAAAACACATATATATCTGGGCGGAGCCTAACCACACATGTCATCGTGAGATCTGATTGGCTGTCAGCACTTCATCCTGGAATTGCTGGCAGCCATCTTGGGACCAATATTAATGATAGTACCCCTTTGAAATGCATTGTAGTGAATCAAAGATTTTGAGGGTTACCAAAAGGAGAACTATAAAGGGTGATAACAGACTTTAGTTACATTAGAATTCATTTGTTGATGGTACCATACTAATTTCAGGAATTGTGGTGTGTTCTAAGGTGATTTTACCCTGTGAAAAACCTTCTGCTGGGATATCATGAATCATGTTTGAGAGAAAACTATTTTCACATGCTTGTCCCATACAGTTTTGGAAGGTGCCCCAGAAGCTAAAATGAGAGCATATTTTCTGTAAATTCACATTATCTTTCTCAGTCATGTGAGAATGAAGTCTGACATTCTCAGTAAAACATGTACATCCAACAAGGGCAGAGACTGTCAGTTGATTCCTTTGTGTTCTACTGCAGCTTCCCAGAGTGTTCTAAAGAACAACTAGAGTGCTAACAGCCTTACTTATGACAAAAGTATGGCACACCTGAAGCCATCTTGATTGGAATAAACTGGTAACACTTAAAACATTTAATTTAAAAAGGAACAAAATGATGGGGTTCATCTTGGCATAGAAATTATGGTTAGTGCTCTGGAAAGAAAAATTAGGACATGTTTCAAGTGTGATCTCAAATATCTTCCTGTTATATTTCAACAGGAGCAGCCTGTCAGTTGATGCCTTTGTGTTCTACTGCAGCTTCCCAGAGTGTTCTAAAGAACAACTAGAGCACTAACAGTCTTACTTATGACAAAAGTATGGCACACCTGAAGCCATCTTGATTGGAATAAACTGGTAACACTTAAAACATTTAATTTAAAAAGGAACAAAATGAGGGGGTTCATTTTGCCATAGAAATTATGGTTAGTGCTGTAGAAAGAAAAATTAGGACATGTTTTAAGTGAGATCTCAAATATCTTCCTGTTATATTTCAACAGGAGCAGCCTGTCAGTTGATGCCTTTGTGTTCTACTGCAGCTTCCCAGAGTGTTCTAAAGAACAACTAGAGTGCTAACAGCCTTACTTATGACAAAAGTATGGCACACCTGAAGCCATCTTGATTGGAATAAACTGGTAACACTTAAAACATTTAATTTAAAAAGGAACAAAATGATGGGGTTCATCTTGGCATAGAAATTATGGTTAGTGCTCTGGAAAGAAAAATTAGGACATGTTTCAAGTGTGATCTCAAATATCTTCCTGTTATATTTCAACAGGAGCAGCCTGTCAGTTGATGCCTTTGTGTTCTACTGCAGCTTCCCAGAGTGTTCTAAAGAACAACTAGAGCGCTAACAGTCTTACTTATGACAAAAGTATGGCACACCTGAAGCCATCTTGATTGGAATAAACTGGTAACACTTAAAACATTTAATTTAAAAAGGAACAAAATGAGGGGGTTCATTTTGCCATAGAAATTATGGTTAGTGCTGTAGAAAGAAAAATTAGGACATGTTTTAAGTGAGATCTCAAATATCTTCCTGTTATATTTCAACAGGAGCAGCCTGTCAGTTGATGCCTTTGTGTTCTACTGCAGCTTCCCAGAGTGTTCTAAAGAACAACTAGAGTGCTAACAGCCTTACTTATGACAAAAGTATGGCACACCTGAAGCCATCTTGATTGGAATAAACTGGTAACACTTAAAACATTTAATTTAAAAAGGAACAAAATGAGGGGGTTCATTTTGCCATAGAAATTATGGTTAGTGCTGCAAAAAGAAAATTTAGTGCATGTTTTAAGTGAGATCTCAAATCCTCTTCTATTTCATTAGAAAATTCTGACATGCAGACTGAAACAATCACTTTCAATACCAGCAGTAGACTTCCAGTTAACTCCTTGGTGAGCAGTAGCTTTACTACAGTGATCTAATGAACAACTAGAGTAATAACATTCTGAATTTATGGCAAATGTGTGACACATCTGAATGCCTTCTTGATGGAATCAATGTAAAAAACTGAAAGCATTTCCTACTGAGGAGACTGCAGTAAATGAGGAAATTAGGAAACTTCATAACAAAGAAGTCTTCCAAGATGGCCACCAGTGAAAAAAGAGCCCAAATGTAGCACAAATATTACCGAGATGTAGCCCACATATAGCCCAATGACAAAAGTGTGCAAAACACTTTTTATTTTTAGTTTTTTTGCAGTTTTATGTAGTGCAGACTGGTCAGGTATTGGAGCGTTGCATCTTAAAACATGACCCCCTACACTACAAAAACACCACTGCACTACCCTAAACCCTAAAACACTACCCCAGCACGACCCCCTGCACTATCCTAAACCCTAAAACACTACCCCCAGCATGACCCCCTACACTACACAAACACCACTGCACTACCCTAAACCCTAAAACACTACCCCAACACCACTGCACTAACCTAAATCCTAAAACACTACCCCCAGCACGACCCCCTACACTACCCAAACACCACTGCACTACCCTAAAACATGACCCCCTACACTACACAAACACCACTGCACTACCCTAAACCCTAAAACCCTACCCCCAGCACGACCCCCTACACTACACAAGCACCACTGCACTACCCTAAACCCTAAAACACTACCCCCAGCACGACCCCCTACACTACACAAACACCACTGCACTACCTTAAACCCTAAAACACTACCCCCAGCACGACCCCCTACACTACCCAAACACCACTGCACTAACCTAAATCCTAAAACACTACCCCCAGCACGACCCCCTACACTACCCAAACACCACTGCACTACCCTGAAACATGACCCCCTACACTACACAAACACCACTGCACTACCCTAAACTCTAAAACACTACCCCCAGCACGACCCCTACACTACACAAGCACCACTGCACTACCCTAAACCCTAAAACACTACCCCCAGCACGACTCCCTACACTGCCCGAACACCACTGCACTGCCCTAAACCCTGAAACACCAGCCCCTGCACGACCCCCTACACTGCCTGAACACCACTGCACTGCCCTAAACCCTGAAACACATACCCTAGCACGACCCCCTACACTGCCCGAACACCACTGCACTGCCCTAAACCCTGAAACAACACCCCCTTCACGACCCCCTACACTGCCCAAACACCACTGCACTGCCCTAAACCCTGAAACACCACCCCCAGCATGACCCCTACACTGCGCGAACACCACTGCACTGCCCTAAACCCTGAAACACTACCCCCAGCAAGACCTCCTACACTGCCCGAACACCACTGCACTGCCCTAAACCCTGAAACATCACCCCCAGCAAGACCCCCTACACTGCCCGAACACCACTGCCCTAAACCCTGAAACACCACCCCCAGCACGACCCCCTACACTGCCCGAACACCACTGCACTGCCCTAAACCCTGAAACACCACCCCCAGCACGACCCCCTACACTGCCCGAACACCACTGCACTGCCCTAAACCCTGAAACACCACCCCCTGCACGACCCCCTACACTGCCCGAACACTACTGCACTGCCCTAAACCCTGAAACACCATCCCCAGCACGACCCCCTACACTGCACGAACACCACTGCACTGCCCTAAACCCTGAAACACTACCCCCAGCAAGACCCCCTACACTGTCCGAACACCACTGCACTGCCCTAAACCCTAAAACACCACCCCCAGCAAGACCCCCTACACTGCCCGAACACCACTGCCCTAAACCCTGAAACACCACCCCCAGCAGGACCCCCTACACTGCCCAAACACCACTGCACTGCCCTAAACCCTGAAACACCAGCCCCAGCACGACCCCTACACTGCCCGAACACCACTGCACTGCCCTAAACCCTGAAACACCACCCCTGCACAACCCCCTACACTGCCTGAACACCACTGCACTGCCCTAAACCCTGAAACACCACCCCCAGCACGACCCCCTACACTGCCCGAACACCACTGCACTGCCCTAAACCCTGAAACACCACCCCCTGCACGATCCCCTACACTGCCCGAACACTACTGCACTGCCCTAAACCCTGAAACACCATCCCCAGCACGTCCCCCTACACTGCACGAACACCACTGCACTGCCCTAAACCCCGAAACAATACCCCCAGCAAGACCCCCTACACTGCCCGAACACCACTGCCCTAAACCCTGAAACACCACCCCCAGCAAGACCCCCTACACTGCCCGTACACCACTGCACTGCCCTAAACCCTGAAACACCACCCCCAGCATGACCCCCTACACTGCCCGAACACCACTGCACTGCCCTAAACCCTGAAACACCACCCCCAGCACGACCCCCTACACTGCCCAAACACCACTGCACTGCCCTAAACCCTGAAACTCCAGCCCCAGCACGACCCCTACACTGCCCGAACACCACTGCACTGCCCTAAACCCTGAAACTCCACCCCCAGCACGACCCCCTACACTGCCCGAACACCACTGCACTGCCCTAAACCCTGAAACACCAGCCCCAGCACAACCCCGTACACTGCCCGACCACCACTGCACTGCCCTAAACCCTGAAACACCAGCCCCAGCACGACCGCCTACACTGCCCGAAAACCACTGCACTGCCCTAAACCCTGAAACACCAGCCCCAGCACGACCCCCTACACTGCCCGAACACCACTGCACTACCCTAAACCCTCAAACACCATCCCCAGCACGACCCCCTACACTGCCCGAACACCACTGCACTGCCCTAAACCCTGAAACACCAGCCCCAGCAAGACCCCCTACACTGCCCAAACACCACTGCACTGCCCTAAACCCTGAAACACCACCCCCAGCAAGACCCCCTACACTGCCCGAACACCACTGCACTAAAGCCTGAAACACCACCCCCAGCAAGACCACCTACACTGGCCGAACACCATTGCACTGCCCTAAACCCTGAAACACCACCCCCTGCATGACCCCTTTCACTGCCCAAACACCACTGCACTGCCCTAAACCCTGAAACTCCACCCCTGCACCACCCCCTACACTGCCCGAACACCACTGCACTGCCCTAAACCCTGAAACACCACCCCTCAGCACGACACCCTACACTGCCCGAACACCACTGCACTGCCCTAAACCCTGAAACACCACCCCCAGCATGACCCCCTACACTGCCCGAACACCACTGCACTGTCCTAAACCCTGAAACACCACCCCCTGCACGACCTCCTACACTGCCGGAACACCACTGCACTGCCCTAAACCCTGAAACACCACCCCCAGCACGACCCCCTACACTGCCCGAACACCACTGCACTGCCCTAAACCCTGAAACACCACCCCCTGCACGACCCCCTACACTGCCCGAACACTACTGCACTGCCCTAAACCCTGAAACACCATCCCCAGCACGACCCCCTACACTGCACGAACACCACTGCACTGCCCTAAACCCTGAAACACCACCCCCAGCACGACCCCCTACACTGCCCGAACACCACTGCACTGCCCTAAACCCTGAAACACCACCCCTGCACGACCCCCTACACTGCCCGAACACTACTGCACTGCCCTAAACCCTGAAACACCATCCCCAGCACGACCCCCTACACTGCACGAACACCACTGCACTGCCCTAAACCCTGAAACACTACCCCCAGCAAGACCCCCTACACTGTCCGAACACCACTGCACTGCCCTAAACCCTAAAACACCACCCCCAGCAAGACCCCCTACACTGCCCGAACACCACTGCCCTAAACCCTGAAACACCACCCCCAGCAGGACCCCCTACACTGCCCAAACACCACTGCACTGCCCTAAACCCTGAAACACCAGCCCCAGCACGACCCCTACACTGCCCGAACACCACTGCACTGCCCTAAACCCTGAAACACCACCCCCTGCACAACCCCCTACACTGCCTGAACACCACTGCACTGCCCTAAACCCTGAAACACCACCCCCAGCACGACCCCCTACACTGCCCGAACACCACTGCACTGCCCTAAACCCTGAAACACCACCCCCTGCACGATCCCCTACACTGCCCGAACACTACTGCACTGCCCTAAACCCTGAAACACCACCCCCAGCACGTCCCCCTACACTGCACGAACACCACTGCCCTAAACCCCGAAACAATACCCCCAGCAAGACCCCCTACACTGCCCGAACACCACTGCCCTAAACCCTGAAACACCACCCCCAGCAAGACCCCCTACACTGCCCGTACACCACTGCACTGCCCTAAACCCTGAAACACCACCCCCAGCATGACCCCCTACACTGCCCGAACACCACTGCACTGCCCTAAACCCTGAAACACCACCCCCAGCACGACCCCCTACACTGCCCAAACACCACTGCACTGCCCTAAACCATGAAACACCAGCCCCAGCACGACCCCCTACTCTGCCCGAACACCACTGCACTGCCCTAAACCCTGAAACTCCACCCCCAGCACGACCCCCTACACTGCCCGAACACCACTGCACTGCCCTAAACCCTGAAACACCAGCCCCAGCACAACCCCGTACACTGCCCGACCACCACTGCACTGCCCTAAACCCTGAAACACCAGCCCCAGCACGACCGCCTACACTGCCCGAACACCACTGCACTGCCCTAATCCCTCAAACACCATCCCCAGCACGAACCCCTACACTGCCCGAACACCACTGCACTACCCTAAACCCTCAAACACCATCCCCAGCACGACCCCCTACACTGCCCGAACACCGCTGCACTGCCCTAAACCCTGAAAAACCAGCCCCAGCAAGACCTCCTACACTGCCCAAACACCACTGCACTGCCCTAAACCCTGAAACACCACCCCCAGCAAGACCCCTACACTGCCCGAACACCACTGCACTAAAGCCTGAAACACCACCCCCAGCAAGACCACCTACACTGGCCGAACACCATTGCACTGCCCTAAACCCTGAAACACCACCCCCTGCATGACCCCATACACTGCCCAAACACCACTGCACTGCCCTAAACCCTGAAACTCCACCCCCTGCACCACCCCCTACACTGCCCGAACACCACTGCACTGCCCTAAACCCTGAAACACCACCCCTCAGCACGACACCCTACACTGCCCGAACACCACTGCACTGCCCTAAACCCTGAAACACCACCCCCAGCATGACCCCCTACACTGCCCGAACACCACTGCACTGTCCTAAACCCTGAAACACCACCCCCTGCACGACCTCCTACACTGCCGGAACACCACTGCACTGCCCTAAACCCTGAAACACCACCCCCAGCACGACCCCCTACACTGCCTGAACACCACTGCCCTAAACCCTGAAACACCACCCCCTACACTGCCCGAACACCACTGCACTGCCCTAAACCCTGAAACACCACCCCCAGCATGACCCCCTACACTGCCCGAACACCACTGCACTGTCCTAAACCCTGAAACACCACCCCCTGCATGACCTCCTACACTGCCGGAACACCACTGCACTGCCCTAAACCCTGAAACATCAACCCCAGCAAGACCCCCTACACTGCCTGAACACCACTGCCCTAAACCCTGAAACACCACCCCCTACACTGCACGAACACCACTGCACTGCCCTAAACCCTGAAACACCACCCCCAGCACGACCCCTACACTGCCCGAACACCACTGCACTGCCCTAAACCCTGAAACACCAGCCCCAGCATGACCCCCTACACTGCCCGAACACCACTGCACTGCCCTAAACCCTGAAACACCAGCCCCAGCACGACCCCCTACACTGCCCGAACACCACTATACTGCCCTAAACCCTGAAACACCAGCCCCAGCACGACCCCCTACACTGCCCAAACACCACTGCACTGCCCTAAACCCTGAAACACCACCCCTGCATGACCCCCTACACTGCCCGAACACCACTGCACTGTCCTAAACCCTGAAACACCACCCCCTGCAGCACCCCCTACACTGCCCGACCACCACTGCACTGCCCTAAACCCTGAAACACCAGCCCCAGCACGACCGCCTACACTGCCCGAAAACCACTGCACTGCCCTAAACCCTGAAACACCAGCCCCAGCACGACCCCCTACACTGCCCGAACACCACTGCACTACCCTAAACCCTCAAACACCATCCCCAGCACGACCCCCTACACTGCCCGAACACCACTGCACTGCCCTAAACCCTGAAACACCAGCCCCAGCAAGACCCCCTACACTGCCCAAACACCACTGCACTGCCCTAAACCCTGAAACACCACCCCCAGCAAGACCCCCTACACTGCCCGAACACCACTGCACTAAAGCCTGAAACACCACCCCCAGCAAGACCACCTACACTGGCCGAACACCATTGCACTGCCCTAAACCCTGAAACACCACCCCCTGCATGACCCCTTACACTGCCCAAACACCACTGCACTGCCCTAAACCCTGAAACTCCACCCCTGCACCACCCCTCACACTGCCCGAACACCACTGCACTGCCCTAAACCCTGAAACACCACCCCTCAGCACGACACCCTACACTGCCCGAACACCACTGCACTGCCCTAAACCCTGAAACACCACCCCCAGCATGACCCCCTACACTGCCCGAACACCACTGCACTGTCCTAAACCCTGAAACACCACCCCTGCACGACCTCCTACACTGCCGGAACACCACTGCACTGCCCTAAACCCTGAAACACCACCCCCAGCACGACCCCCTACACTGCCCGAACACCACTGCACTGCCCTAAACCCTGAAACACCACCCCCTGCATGACCCCCTACACTGCCCGAACACTACTGCACTGCCCTAAACCCTGAAACACCATCCCCAGCACGACCCCCTACACTGCACGAACACCACTGCACTGCCCTAAACCCTGAAACACCACCCCCAGCACGACCCCTACACTGCCCGAACACCACTGCACTGCCCTAAACCCTGAAACACCACCCCTGCACGACCCCCTACACTGCCCGAACACTACTGCACTGCCCTAAACCCTGAAACACCATCCCCAGCACGACCCCCTACACTGCACGAACACCACTGCACTGCCCTAAACCCTGAAACACTACCCCCAGCAAGACCCCCTACACTGTCCGAACACCACTGCACTGCCCTAAACCCTAAAACACCACCCCCAGCAAGACCCCTACACTGCCCGAACACCACTGCCCTAAACCCTGAAACACCACCCCCAGCAGGACCCCCTACACTGCCCAAACACCACTGCACTGCCCTAAACCCTGAAACACCAGCCCCAGCACGACCCCTACACTGCCCGAACACCACTGCACTGCCCTAAACCCTGAAACACCACCCCTGCACAACCCCCTACACTGCCTGAACACCACTGCACTGCCCTAAACCCTGAAACACCACCCCCAGCACGACCCCCTACACTGCCCGAACACCACTGCACTGCCCTAAACCCTGAAACACCACCCCCTGCACGATCCCCTACACTGCCCGAACACTACTGCACTGCCCTAAACCCTGAAACACCACCCCCAGCACGTCCCCCTACACTGCACGAACACCACTGCACTGCCCTAAACCCCGAAACAATACCCCCAGCAAGACCCCCTACACTGCCCGAACACCACTGCCCTAAACCCTGAAACACCACCCCCAGCAAGACCCCCTACACTGCCCGTACACCACTGCACTGCCCTAAACCCTGAAACACCACCCCCAGCATGACCCCCTACACTGCCCGAACACCACTGCACTGCCCTAAACCCTGAAACACCACCCCCAGCACGACCCCCTACACTGCCCAAACACCACTGCACTGCCCTAAACCATGAAACACCAGCCCCAGCACGACCCCCTACACTGCCCGAACACCACCGCACTGCCCTAAACCCTGAAACTCCACCCCCAGCACGACCCCCTACACTGCCCGAACACCACTGCACTGCCCTAAACCCTGAAACACCAGCCCCAGCACAACCCCGTACACTGCCCGACCACCACTGCACTGCCCTAAACCCTGAAACACCAGCCCCAGCACGACCGCCTACACTGCCCGAAAACCACTGCACTGCCCTAAACCCTGAAACACCAGCCCCAGCACGACCCCCTACACTGCCCGAACACCACTGCACTACCCTAAACCCTCAAACACCATCCCCAGCACGACCCCCTACACTGCCCGAACACCACTGCACTGCCCTAAACCCTGAAACACCAGCCCCAGCAAGACCCCCTACACTGCCCAAACACCACTGCACTGCCCTAAACCCTGAAACACCACCCCCAGCAAGACCCCCTACACTGCCCGAACACCACTGCACTAAAGCCTGAAACACCACCCCCAGCAAGACCACCTACACTGGCCGAACACCATTGCACTGCCCTAAACCCTGAAACACCACCCCTGCATGACCCCTTACACTGCCCAAACACCACTGCACTGCCCTAAACCCTGAAACTCCACCCCCTGCACCACCCCCTACACTGCCCGAACACCACTGCACTGCCCTAAACCCTGAAACACCACCCCTCAGCACGACACCCTACACTGCCCGAACACCACTGCACTGCCCTAAACCCTGAAACACCACCCCCAGCATGACCCCCTACACTGCCCGAACACCACTGCACTGTCCTAAACCCTGAAACACCACCCCCTGCACGACCTCCTACACTGCCGGAACACCACTGCACTGCCCTAAATCCTGAAACACCACCCCCAGCACGACCCCCTACACTGCCTGAACACCACTGCCCTAAACCCTGAAACACCACCCCCTACACTGCCCGAACACCACTGCACTGCCCTAAACCCTGAAACACCACCCCCAGCATGACCCCCTACACTGCCCGAACACCACTGCACTGTCCTAAACCCTGAAACACCACCCCCTGCATGACCTCCTACACTGCCGGAACACCACTGCACTGCCCTAAACCCTGAAACACCAGCCCCAGCATGACCCCCTACACTGCCCGAACACCACTGCACTGCCCTAAACCCTGAAACACCAGCCCCAGCACGACCCCCTACACTGCCCGAACACCACTATACTGCCCTAAACCCTGAAACACCAGCCCCAGCACGACCCCCTACACTGCCCGAACACCACTGCACTGCCCTAAACCCTGAAACACCACCCCCTGCATGACCCCTACACTGCCCGAACACCACTGCACTGTCCTAAACCCTGAAACACCACCCCCTGCAGCACCCCCTACACTGCCCGAACACCACTGGACTGCCCTAAACCCTGAAACACCACCCCCTGCACCGCCCTCTACACTGCCCAAACACCACTGCACTGCCCTAAACCCTGAAACACCACCCCCAGCACGACCCCCTTTACTGCTCGAACACCACTGCACTGCCCCAAACCCTGAAACACCACCCCCAGCACGACCCCTACACTGCCCGAACACCACTGCCCTAAACCCTGAAACACCACCCCTGCACGACCCCCTACACTGCCCGAACACCACTGCACTGCCCTAAACCCTGAAACACCACCCCTACACTGCCCGAACACCACTGCACTGCCCTAAACCCTGAAACACCACCCCCAGCACGACCCCCTACACTGCCCGAACACCACTGCACTGCCCTAAACCCTAAAACACCACCCCCAGCATTACCCCCTACACTGCCCAAACACCACTGCACTGCCCTAAACCCTCAAACACTTCCCCCAGCTCGACCCCCTACACTACCCGAACACCACTGCACTGCCCTAAACCCTAAAACACTCCCCCAGCACGACCCCCTACACTACCCGAACACCACTGCACTGCCCTAAACCCTAAAACACTCCCCCCAGCACGACCCCCTACACTGCCCGAACACCACTGCACTGTCCTAAACCCTGAAACACCACCCCCTGCACGACCTCCTACACTGCCGGAACACCACTGCACTGCCCTAAACCCTGAAACACCACCCCCAGCACGACCCCCTACACTGCCTGAACACCACTGCCCTAA